>OY982578.1:4638561-5276061 GCA_963859945.1 Euplagia quadripunctaria | reverse complement strand
GACAATTAAAATTAACATAATATGCCTTTGTGTTAGATTAGTTAGATTGTTTGTAAGCTTATTTAATTAAAGTAAATTAATTACCCATTAAAAACATCCATGAATTCCCTAATGAATGAGGCATGTGCAATGTCACGTGATTGAGATAAGAACTTGCGAATGTTATAAATAAATTATGTACATATGATGACTATTGAGATTAGGCAGAACATGATTAATATTAAGATGATGTTTTCTCACATGGCAGCACGTGAAATGCTGAGAGCTGTTTTACATAACGGATCTGTTTTGTAAAACAACTAGCGGTTTTATAATACAGCTGATTCGATCATCCATCCACGACATAAGCACGAGGTTACCTAATATTTTATGGCTTCGTTTACCTAACGCTTTATTGTTTTATAATAACTTAATTTCACCTGTACGGTGCTTACAGATTTGAGATAACCATTTCGTAAAATAGTAAATTGCCGAAAACATCTTTCATCTTTTGTAGATGTAACAATGGCAACATCTATACTAGGGCTGCCGTCCGTCCGTCCGGGGAGCGTCCGGGCGGGGTTTTCAAAAAGTGTTCGGGTAAAACCCGGACACTCTGTGCCAAGGGACAACTATAATTGTTAGATTAATCGTTAACATGCTAAAAATTTTCGCCTGTTCCATATATCCCTACCAAATTATCCCCACTGGTAGTTAGATTTTTTTTAATAGTTGGATTTTTTTTCCATCTATCCCTACCGGTAGGGATAATTGGAAATTTTATGTCCAAGTCTGTTCCATATATCCCTACCGGTAGGGATAATTGGAAATTTTATGTCTGTGCCTGTTCCATATATCCCTACCGGTAGGGATAACTGGAAATTGTATGTCCATTTTCTCTACTGCCTAGATGTACTATATTTTTTTTCTTTTTTTCTCCCCTTTGAATCTAAAATCAGTCGCAAGACTATAAGCAGATGTATTTAATGTAATATATATTTTCATAATACTTCCTTCCTTTTCAGCCTTTTCACTGTAACTGGATTTAAGAGTTCCGTTGCCGGAGTATTGGGATGCACAGTTAGGCGTTCTGCGTATTTCTTTTTGGACCCTCTCTATTTCAGCTTGCACCATGGGTACATTGAGGTGTTCGTGTATTTCATCATTTCTAGAGAACCACGGTGCGTTTGTGATGGTACGCAGGATGTTATTTTGTACTCGTTGTAAGCACATTACATTGCTCTTGTTAGCGGTACCCCACAGTGGTATACCGTAGGTCCAAATAGGTTTTAACACCGAGTTGTAAATTAGGAGTTTGTTGTCAGTAGACAAGTTTGAGTTTCGCCCAAGAAGCCAGAGAAAATTTCTAAACTTCAAGTTAATTATATCTCTTTTTTTCTTTATGTGATGGCTCCAAGTGAGTCTTCTATCCAGGTTAAACCCCAGATACTTTACATGCTCAACGTCTGGCAAACGATCGGTGCCGAGTTTAACAGAAAGACAGTTTCCCTTTCTTAAGGTAAATGTGATGTGATTTGATTTTTGGGCACTTGCTTGTAAACGTCATTTTGTCAACCACGCATGTGTCTCAACTAATACGTGTTGAAGCTTATTACAGGTTACACTTGGATCCACATCAGAAGCGAGATATGCTATATCATCAGCATACGTTGCAACAGTTACGTCTTTTGATATTGGAAGGTCTGAAGTAAAGATGTTGTATAATACAGGGCCCAGTACAGATCCTTGAGGTACACCAGCTTTCATTTTACGCAATGTAAACCTTGCGTCTTTTTGCTTCACTTGAAAATGTCTATTTTCAAGATAGGACTCAATGATAGGATATAGAGAGTGTGGAAGTTTCTCTTTCACTTTGCATAACAGACTATCGTGCCAGACTATCCACTATATCACAGCGGTCCATGTGATCCTTTAGGCGAGCTAAAAATATTTTCTCCCAAACCAGCCGCAATCGTCTGCCGTCACCCTGGATAGCAAAGTATCTCCATTGCCCCATACATAACTTCAAGAAAGTGCAAAGGGTTGTATCAACTGTATACAACACATGACGCAAATATTATACAAACATATCGCATCGAATCACCCTCTGCATTAGTGAATTCGAGAGAACTGGTGTAAGGCTAATTGGACGATAGGATGAAGCTTCGTAAGAAAGTTTTCCGGGTTTGTGTATCATGATTATTCATGATGATCTGAGAAATTTTCTAGAGCTTAAGGAAGTAAGATATTTTCAGAGTAGCATTGAAAAGTGAAGAAAGTAGAGTTATGCACTTTCTAGGTAGATTTTTTAGAACAGTAGGGGTAATCAGATCAAACCCTGGGGCCTTGTTGGGGTTAAGATGTACTATTAGAAAGAAAATATTTTCAGCAGTTGGGATATTTTTAATTAATGTATAAAAGAATACAAAAAAAAACAGTAATAATTACTAATTAAAATCACAAGTTCATTTTGCACAACGTATACATAACATGAAATTATACTCCTATTGTACAGTACAATGTATTCCGGTAATTCTCAGATAGAATTTGTATCAATAAGCTTATTAAGACACTTTTTAAACGACTTCAAAAAAGGGATCTCAAATCGAATTCATAACATAAACTTCGTAATATACACACATACAGCTATGTAATAGTAGTATATACTGTTGCTGCATACCTCCTTAAAATTGATGATTAATAGTGATTATTTTTTGTATTCTATTAAAAAATTCCATATGTCGTTACATTACCGGCAAGAAACTATAACACACTATACTATTATAAAAAATAAAATTCCTTTGATTTAAACGCTGCCATTTCGGCTCACTTTTTCTGTGATGTCAAGGACCACGATGGATTTGATACTTTATTGATTTATGACAGAAAAACTTATTTCCAATATTCTATTGTGAAGTCTTGTGCATATTCCCATACATATTCATTATAAATAACAAAATTGTTGTTGATCTGCGAAAGTTGAAGAGTTATAGGGTTGTAGGGCGTATAGTTTTTTTATTTGCTAATCCTTGTTTTAAGGTATTTTTTAACATATTACGTATTTGGTGGTTAGACTGAGTTCCAGCAAACACAATGACAGTAAAATCGTAAATTACAACTAATAAATAGAGGTAAAATAACAGTATTTCTGCATTTTAATTATGACAACCCAAATATGATGATATATGGTTTGTTTACAAAGATTCCATATCCAATTTGGCTCAGTATAGGCAGTAGAGAAAATGGACATAAAATTTCCAATTATTCCTACCGGTACTGATATATGGAACAGGCAAAGACATAAATTTTCTAATTATCCCTAACGGTAGGGATATATGGAACAGGCTTGGACATAAAATTTCCAATTATCCCTACCGGTAGGGATAGATAAAAAAAAATCCAACTATCCCTACTAGTGGGGATAACTTGGTAGGGATATATGGAACAGGCGAAAATTTTAATGGAATTGGCGTTTTTTTTAAAGTGTCCGGGAAAGAATCTTGATTTCACCCATGTATCCGGATTTTTTAAAATTTTTGTCCGGCGTCGGCAATTTAAGTGATGGCAGGCCTAATCTATACTAACATAATAAAGCTGAAGTTTTTTGGTCGTTTGTTTAAACGCGTTAATTTATGAAACTACCAGTGGTTTTCGAAAAAATCTTTTTGTATATGATAGCCAGATTCCTAAAGAATAGTATAGGCTATGTAACATCACGCTACGACCGTTAGAAGTGAAGCAGTGACCATAATTGCGGGTGAAACTGAGGGGGATGGCTAGTCCACAGATAAACCTTGAAGAATTGGGACTAATAGGACGATAAACTGAACTCCCTCAACAGAGAGCAAAGTGAGGCAGATACCACAAATCTCTTATGCCGCATTCCTATAATCAAGAAACGGACGGTAAAATTTTTGTTGAACTTTCAACGAAAATCTTTACCGTCCGTAAGCTAAACGAATCGTTATAGAAACGCGGCATAAATGTGCAATCCTTTTCAACCGACTTTAAAAAGGTCCTCAATTCGACTGAATTTTTATTTGTTGTTTGTATGTTACTCAATATCTTTGCCACTTGTGAACCAATTTAAATTATTCTTTTTTTAATTGAATTGGTTCCCAATAAAATTAAAAAAAATATTATATATATATTTTATGGAATAGTGTGGAAAATTAAGTGATGAACAATACAACTTATTACATTTAATTATGATGTATGCTTTGAAGTCCATAAAACATTTTTGAAAAGTTTATTGTGTTCTGGGGATGTCTCGTACAGACACAGGCGAAATACGCGTCGAAGAACTATTAGGGAAAGAAGTGTTCTAGTTTTACACCTAGTAAAAAAAACTATTTTTAAACTCAAAAATTAGGTATTTTGCTCATATATTTTGCAATTGTATATTGTTTTTAGAGTCAAATCCTACTTTAGACTAGAGTTTACATTGGCGTTTTAGACTCAGTGGACACGGTCACACGGCCAAGGCTTCACTCCGACCGTCAACTTGCATTTCTGGCTATGACAAACATCTTTAAATATATATGGAGACTGCCTGGTATATAGCTAGGCCTGCCATCACTTAAATTGCCGACGCTGGACAAGCTCTTCAAAAATCCCGGACACATGTGTGAACTCGAGATTCTTACCCGGACACCATAAAAAAAAACGCTGTTTCCATTTTTTTTTATTAAATTAAACAGCTTGTTTATCTAATAATTGTTGCCCCTGGTGCAGAGTGTGGTTTTACCCGGACACTTGTTGAAAACCCCGCCCGGACGCTCCCCGGACGCCCTCTAAACTAGGACAAATCCGGAGAAACCCGGACGGATGGCAGCCCTATGTATAGCCTACAGCAGTCCGAGTCAGGGAAGGCAAACTAGTGTTTTCAGCTTGTTTCTTAAGAGTTAGGAAAGGCTTGCTCTCCCCAATAACAAATTAAATAATCATACTTACGCGTGAGTTAAAGTGTTCAGAACACTGGTTTGTTTGTTCGTACAGGTAGTAAAATAAATATCTCCTCTATGTTTATCGTTAAATTGTTTGTAAATATCAAACAGTTTCATTTATTGTTTACTAAATATTGAACATCAAAGAAGTTCTAACTTCTAACTAAAGAAAATAGTTTTATCTTGATATTCCTAGAGTTAAACATGATCACAGAGCCACCTCTGTGATCATGTTTAACTCTAGGAATATTTCATACAGCTAGGTCTGCCATCACTTAAATTGCTGACGTCGGACACAAACTTAAAAAAATCCCTACACATAGGTGAAATCCAGATTCTTTCCCGGACACTTTAAAAAAAACGCGGATTCCATTTAAATTTTTAGCTTGTTAACGATTCATGTAACAATTATAGTTGTCCCCTGGCACAGTGTCCGGGTTTTACACGGACACTTTTTGAAAACCCCGCCCGGACGCTCCCCGGACGCCCTCTAAACTTGGACAATTCCGGGGAAACCCGGACGGATGGCAGCCCTACATACAGCTTTTATATAACCTGCACAGCCTGGTCAAAATATCGCAGTGTAATCCGAATACAAATGTAATAAACAGTTGGTTACTATTTGCCGGGGCTATACATATAGGCATTTTCTATACTAGTTATTTCGTAAAGTAGTATACGACTCGCCTTGATGGTACTGTACGATGTCTATAAACACGACGCTACTATTGTCACTTGTGCGTCACACTTACTGAATGAAGTATTGCACGTTTTTAATGGTGTTTTTTTTCAACTAACAGTAACTGCTATGTTGTTCGTACCTCAATCAGCACTTAGGTCAACGTCAGGCAATTCAGAGGTATGTAATACCTATTTCGTGACCGCGTTAATTCCTGTATAAATGCTTAATTATACTCAAGTGATTGTTTTCAACTAATGATGCATTCACAGCTTTTTATCACCACTCTATTGTCAACCGACCACTAGCGTTGCGTTACCGGTATAACTTTAGTCATAAGTCTATTAACTCATTTTTAGAGTTCCGTTCATCAAATGGAAAAAAGGAACCCTTTTAGGATCACTTTGTTGTCCGTCTGTCTGTCTGTCAAGACCCGTTTTCTCAGGAACCTGTGGACGCATCAAGTTGAAATTAATACCAAATACATAAGTCTGCGGTCTCTTGTAGCTGTAAATCATGCTTTTAAGTCAACGCAATCAAAAGATACGGCCATAAAGCCTCAGATTTTAACAAATTTGACCTACAATCATGAATTTTTTAATTTGTTGTTATATTACATAAAAAATAGTTTTTGTGATTACAAACTTATATTTTGCGGTTGGAAAGTTGACTTTGTCGTACATCGCAACCGCAAAGTTAAGTTTGTCTTTCGGATGAGACGGGCAAAAATCTTCGAGAATTTATTCCCGAGATGGACGTACTATCTACATACAAGTTTGTTTGCTTACGGAACCCTCGGTGCGCGAGTCAGACTCGTACTTGTCCGGTTTTTTTTTTAAATAGTGAACTGATTTTTCATGTATTATATTTCATTTCATGTGTTTGCCCCCTATTTTTAATAAAATAAATAAGAGTTTTTGATGTTGCGATACCAGTTATCAGAGGTAGTAGTATAAACTTACTACTAGCTTAATTATAGGATTTATTTGATGATATTGTATTTAAATATGTCTACTATAGGCGAGATCACATTTACCACGGATAATATTACAACCTGATCAAATCGGATATTACAACCTTTTAAGGCGAGGCCGCGGGGGTTTCTTGAGAACCTCAGTCCCCTCAGTTCTCAGAGCGAGACGCCGTGAGCTCAATGTGAATGTCGAAAAGCATATATTTATTAAGTAAATCGGCCCAAGTTATACATAAGAATATAAAAAAATGGTAAGAAGTAAACAAATTATATTGAAAAAAAGTAGGATTTTTATTTAAACAATATCTCTTCTTTTCAATTACCAAATACCCATTTTAATAGTATTGTTGTTTAGGAGTTTAAAAGTAGTTTTTTTTCTTTGTTTTTTAGTACCTACATGTATTATCAGACTATTACTGCTATTACTATGACATAAGGCTTACGTAATTATGTAACATATTTTGGAAGAACAGAAAGTAATTGAATCCAGTTATGTTGTTATCAAACCTTGACCTAGAATAGATAGTAAAGTTATTTGTCAAAATGCCAACTGTCAGTAGTAAATATCATAAATCACGATTTGTTTACAACATCCGACATTCTATACCTACTTCATCTCTAAACCTGTCATTAAGACCTGTCTGTTTACTCGAGATATTGCACCATCGTGGTAACGAGTATAGTGGACTGACCACACACCACATACGAGTAAGTATTACCGCGATAAAGTCTCGGTTTACATAGCTAAAGGAGGTCGCTCATGGCGACAGCGATTCAGTATCGCCTCAGTACTTTTGGTCGTTCGTCGTATTTGCAACGCACGACAGCATCGATGTAAACATGCGACTGTATTGATTTAGCAATGTTACTTACGCACGAGATTATCAATACAAACGCGCGATAACTTTTTTCTGACATGCAACTGCGGTGTTTACATTGATTGCAGTATGCACTGCAATTGTACACATATTGCACGCGCCTCTATCGCTACTGAAGCGCGAGAAAATCGCGATTGTAACGATACAGAATCGTGGACGTAGGCGAAGGTGCACTGCCTACGACAGCAGCTATATCGCGATTGCGTCACTACGGCTTCACTGCAAATAGTCGCCGCCGGCGAACTCGCTAAAATGCATACTAGTCGCCAAACCTTAAGAATTATTATTATTATCAAGCTCTGATCTAGATAGGTAATGGTTTCGTTTTTGAAAATGCCAACTATTAGTATCTAGGTAATATCTTTAATGACAGTCAATTTACTTCCATCCGTTAAGAAATTTAATTCTTTATCGTCTGATTTCATCATCAGATCATCACCATAATTTGGGTTCGATTCCCACCCGAGTCTGGGTGTTCTTTGTGTCCGTTGTTTGTATGTTTGTAAAGTCCCCTGCGACCGGAGTAATTCCAAATGGGGAAGTTGTCTTTTATAGAAAAAAAAGTTATTATATGACTATGACCACATAGATATGGATTTGAGAGTGTTACCTTCACTAATTAGTCGGTTCGATTCCGACATACCATTTCACTGGCAGCCCCGGTGGGATGATGACCCGAGAGGGTTTCTACACGATAAAAAAAAAGTAAGCAATAACTCGAGCAGGCCCGGGTCGCATGTAACTCAAATGGATTGTTGCTGGGAGGTCCGAGCCCTTAACAACTCTATAGCGGGGAATTCACTAGACGGACATGCCCGTGGACAAGTCTGCTCTTTGCAGGCATGCCCGCCGCACCTCGCTATTGTTGGTCTGTGCATGTTTGATAGTGCAGGACTCAGCAGGACCGTCGCAGTCAGTCTGGCAGACTTGCCTGTTGTACATCCATGCGACCTCGTTTTGTCTGCCCGGGCACAGACATGTCCGTACGTGAACACAAAACGGCACCAAATTCTTTTCTTTTTCTTTTAATCGAACAGTATTAATGCAGCACCAGCAACTATTGCGACTTTTCGTTGTCTCGTTGTCATCGTAATGTGCACGCATAACACAACTAATTGCGTAACCGGTCTAACACAAACTGATGAGTCTGTGTGGTGTATTGCTTCGACAGACATGACCTCGCAATTTACCCTCGGGCATGTCCGTCTAGTGAGTTCCCCGCTTATATTAAGTTTATCCTTACAATTGAGCATATTTTTTACTCCAATTACTGGTACTATTACGAGTATGTATTCTGTGATAATACGCGTAGTTATATGCCACATATTATCTGTTTCAAGTTACAGGTCACTAATGAACCTGTAGCATTATGAGATTTTCATAAAAACTTGATCAATTTTAAACTTTCGTTTTAACGATAATACTAGCAATAGAGTAAATAGGAAATATGTGTACAGTATTCTAGAGAACTCTAGGATATCTCAACATATCTCTTGTGAAAATTGTTTGTTTTTGCCAAATTGTTCCTACATAAACATTTTTTTGTTTATAAAACAATAAGCAATTTCTTCTATATTTTTAATCCTTTACTACTTTTTTATACGGGTGCCCACTACTTATTATAAGCTGTATATCACGTTCTATGCCTATCTTATTATACATAATTATGTATGTATTGTTTCATTCGTGTTCATAACAATCTTAAAACCTGACAACCCCTCGTGATTAATATTAAAAAAGAATGATATCTGAGAGTAGGGCTGCCATCCGTCCGGGTTTCCCCGGATTTGTCCTAGTTTAGAGGGCGTCCGGGGAGCGTCCGGGCGGGGTTTTCAAAAAGTGTCCGGGTAAAACCCGGACACTCTATGCCAAGGGACAGTTATAATTGTTAGATAAATCGTTAACAAGCTAAAAATTTAAATGGAATCGGCGTTCTTTTTTAAGGTGTCCGGGAAAGAATCTCGATTTCACCCATGTGTCCGGATTTTTTTAAGTTTTTGTCCATCGTCGGCAATTTAAGTGATGGCAGGCCTATCTGAGAGTGTGATTACTACGAAATTATTATATCCCCACAGTTCTCAGAGTAAATATCAATTTCATCACCAAGTTATTATTATGTAAAATGTTACATAATAATAACTTGGTGATGAAATTGACATACATGACGTATAATGTACGTATAACGTAAGAATTACTTGGTCGTTATGATGAAACGTCTTTTACACTGCTACGCTCCTTGTATAATGAATAAATATCACAAAGACAAGCTTACTTTCTAAATGGGGTATCTTGTAGTTGCACGTATACCAGTAGCGGAATTAACTAACTAAACAGTAACCAGACACGTCTACGTCACCCTTTTATACCGTTAGACAACGATGAACTCTGTGAAAGACTAAATTTACGTCCACGTATCAGTAGTATCCAAAGGGCGAGCACCACGTGTGTTGTATTGTACACGTCCATCCATAACGGTATAGATGAATAAATTTACTTTGCTTGATGCATTAAAGTCCATTGCTGCTACAGCTATACTATTTTAACGAGACACTTTTAATGTTTTGAAACTAGGTCGTCAATGGATATGATACTTTGCGCTGTGGTCATGGTTGATAAAACTGTTTGTGAAAACGTGATCCATCGCGCACGTGACTAAACGACATTGCCTCATTGCGTTGCGTGTTTTTTATAGGGCTGACGCGTAATAAAATCCAGTTTATCGATAACAAAATTGCGACCCACCCGGTTATACTAAGTTACGGTTTTGGTGGTCCTTTTTTATATATATATGCCAGACTTTTAGGGCCCAGAAATCGCTTAAGTTGGTAATGGAGTAATCAAAGACATATTCTGGAATCTACACTCTTGGTGTTACTCTCGATTGCTTTAAATTATTTTTACGACACAATTTATTCACCTTTCTAAATATACATAAGTAACCTAGATAAAAATAATTTTGTTTGAAGCTATTCAAGAACGTCGTGTTGTTTTTTTATGAAAGTAAAAGCGACGTTTGTAAGTAATGACAAATCGCAACTATATATAGATCTCAAACAACTAAGCCATTAAAAGCAAAAAACATAAATATCATAATTTTTTATTTTTTTAAATTTTCTATTAATTTTGCTTTAAATTTTGAATTTTAAAATGTTGGAACACGGTGGCAACCCTATATAATAAAATGGTTATGGCACCTGTGGTTATAGCTAAGTGGCAAAGAACAAGATGTTAAGGACTTTTAATGAAGTAATGTGGACACCCCTAACCCGCCTCGTTTATCCTGTAAACCTACATAATCACTACGCAACACGAGTATTTGACCTGTATTACAAATAGATTAAGCTTTATTACCAAAGTCACAAGGCTGAAAATGTTTAATACAGTTAAGTATTACGCCGTTATAGTGCTCGGGCTAATTCAGACGGTTGACAGACGTACAAAACATGTTTTTGAACAACATGTATTGATGAACTTCGACATCTAAAGCTACGCATGCAACGCATACGTAACTAATAGTAGGATTGGTTTTTTTTTTTTACGCAACACCACCTGTGTGTCACGCGCGCGATGACGCCTCTGTAAAAATAACTCATTCCACCATTTTTTGAAAACCCTGTTTTATATTTAGGGTTCCGTACCCGAAAGGTAACCAACGGGACCCTATTCCAAGCCTCCGCTGTCCGTCTGTCTGTCTGTCAGCGGCTCTATCTCATGATCCGTAATAGGTAGACAGTTGAAATTTTCACAGAATGTGTATTTCTGTTGCCACAATAAAAAAATAAAGGGGATCCCCTACTAGATACCTATTTTTTTTACTTTTTTTGCTCGATCTTAGTATTTTATTCGACGATGGTACGGAACCCTTCGTGTGCGAGTCTGACTCACACTTGGGCCGGTTTTTTAAACACAATATGACCAAAAAATATATTGTTTAGAACAACCAACTAGGCAGCCCTTATGGGTTATAGTGTGTAAGAGAAAAGGTTCATTTGTCAGTCCTCCCTTTTCTTCTAAAACCTTGTTCCTCATCCTAATATTATTATCTGAGATGCCTGTGGATGATGTAGGATTGTGTTAGCTTATCCGGGATGGCTATCTTAGATTTTTGAATTTTTTATTACAAATAAAATTTACTTTATAGCGATTATTTTTCATTCATTATATCGTAATTTGACGTAGACGTAGGGGTGCCTACCTCTACGACTTTCAGGGCTATATTTTATTCTTATAAATATCTATATAAATAAAAATCAATGGAAGTATGTTTTTCCTCTATGCATTTCTATGCCGTTGATCAGATTGTGATGGAACTTTGGCAGGGTCTTCTAAGAACGCCCGCGTGAGTTTCTGGCCCAAAAAATCTATAAACAGCATTGCAACGCGTGCCGGGTACAGGGTAATAGTATTGTCATTGGTTCCTTTTATATTGGTTCCATTGGTGGATAAAATTTTAAAGTAATGCACGTCTGGCAACATTGCTTCACTGCCAGTTTTCTGTGAGGCCGTGGTATCACTCCGGTCGAGCCGTAGGTGCCGAAGCATGGCTTTTCCACTATAGATATACGCCGTAAGGGCCTTCTTACTCCAACTTTAATAATATTTTACGAACGATGAACGTCTGAAAATCATACATTTTTGGGGTGATTGACTGATCATCATAATTGTCTTCTCATTAGAAACATGAAATTTGGTACAGGGCTAGGGTTTATCAAAAGGTTAAAGGATATAAGCATTATCTAAAAAAAGTATTAAAAAAAAATTAAACAAATTAGAGAAAAACCACTTTCTCTTCTTCAATCACATTTACGTTTTGATCTGATACACATTATGTCTACATACCTATATAAAAAATAAAAACCTAAATCTGGTTCGGCTTATAACAGTTATAACCTTCAACACAATTTTAGTTTTCGAACGTAACTTACCTAGAATTTTGCCGTGAACTTTCATAAAAAGGAAAGCCAAGTCACAGTATAATGTATATACAGTATGGTATCTTCATACAAACGGTCGGATCGCGAGACATACCTACACGCCTTGCGTTCGGTATACACTCGGTACATAAACAGTCACGAGTTCACGACTGCTCCGCAGTGACTAACGAACATAGTGATCGTTTTTTAAGCAGTAAGCGTGCGATTTGTGTATTTCATTGAAATAAATACAAATACTTAAGTACTTAATATGGCAAATAGAAATTATAGACTATAATATTGTGCTGTTTTTGGTTGCTTGAATTCTTCAAAAACGCACCCAGAGATAACATTTTTTAAATTACCTGGAAACTCCGAAAGGTAGGATTATAAAATAATTTTTATGTACCTACTAGTACGTAATTTGTTTCTTTTTTGATAGGTAGGTATTTCGCTTTTTCCACCGAGTAAAATACCGGGATTAGTAAATAAATAAGTAGATAGGGTGACAAAAGTAACACACGAGTGACTTACCCACGCTCGCGTTAAAAAAACTAGTAGGTAGTTTCCTAGGTTAAGCTATCTATTTAATAAATAAATAAATAAATATCATTATGATTTCATAATGATATTTATTTATTTATTTTTACTTTTTACCTACCATTTTTCACTTTCATAATCATTTGTTTATGAAAGTAAAAAATGGTAGGTACCTACCTACTAGTCATTTCATTCACAACGAATTTTCATATTTTATAATAAAAATAAATTATAATATTTACAATCACAAAACTAGACAGAAACTCAAGTAGGTAGATAAAATTATGGGCAGCTCTATCGCGTGTTTATGTACCGTCCGGCTGTAGGTAATTATTTCAAGGAAAGGGCCGAGTCACAATACTGTATATACATATACTGTGGCCAAGTGTATTGATCGAATAACCTGTTTATAGACTAAACTGATTCTTAGTCCCAAAGTTAATGGATTGCGCGCCTGACCCAATTCTTTACCCTCTTACCGGGGACCGGACCGTCACGTAGCTATTAATTAGCCCACTGATTGACTATTATAATCATAGGAATTCAATAAGATCTTAATTGTTAGTTTAGAAAGTAGTTCTCTGTTTATAGATTGTCTTATATTTTTGCTATTGAATTTATTGAATTGCTAAGCCGATGTGATAGTCAACATTTTTGTTAGTAACCTTGGAGAATGATTATCTGTGGCACTGTGTGTAAAGATAAGTATGATATTGATTTGTTTTGTTGTTAAAAATGTATATTTTAGAATAGTGTAATAAATAATGATTAAAAAGTTATAAACCTACTAAGATCAACGTCCACAAAGATCCGTATTTAAACATTAATTAAACTTCACTTCAGCTTTACCTAAACAACTAATAAATGGCGTGGGAAATCTCTGAAATAAAATCTACACAATAATATATTTTGAATTCTTATTTATCTTCATCGCGTTTTCATGAGAATTTCCGAAACAAAGACTGGATTATATGTATTACGATCTCGGTTTACTTCAGTTAAATTATACACAACAAAAAAACTTAAGTAGGTATAATACAGTCTAGGAGTTTAAAAATATGATTGTTTTACTACAAATTATTGTGCATTTCATTTCACTGCAATGTGAGATGGCATACCTACATATTATCTATCACTATCAGTGATGACAGATGAGTTATTTTCTACTTGTGGGTAGCATATTTCGTCGTCGTCGTAGAAAAACGACGGATTTGATTTTTAGTAACTTTACAGGAGAGCACTTTAAAGTTTTCAAATGATGTTTTACCTAATATTTTGAAAACGGCTGTTTCTGTTAATGAAATCTGAAAATGTTACTGTGTGTATGAGGTTTATGTCTAAAACCAATCAAATCCGCCGTTTTTCTACGACTGCGACGATTTTTAAAGCGTTAATAAACACTGTGACACTGAAACTAGACGAGAAAGCGTCAACCCCTTCGACTATTTTAGCCACAGAACAGCAACAATAGGATAGGTCAACCGGAACCGGTATTATTTTACCGGGTCCGGTCACCGGTTGAAGGTTGAATATTACATTAAGCAAATATTGTAACTTTACTTTCATTTTCGAATTACATGAGTTACTATCTTACTTTGCAAGTAACTCATATTTAAATTTCTTTTATCACAACTGATCACTGAGTAAGACCTTCATAGCGAGTGGTCGTGGAAGCAAACATAAAATGATTTACATTTTAGCGACGCGGTGACGCGTCCATTTGAAATGTGAAATTTTACACGTCTCTGGGACTGAAAGACTGTTATCTAGTTGCATTCGAGCGAAAGCAGACTAAGATGTATGCATGTTTTGAATCGTAGCAACACTGATGTATAAAAAATACAATGCATCTATACTATTGCATGTTGACATTGTTTTCGAGACGTGGGGAAGCAGGCATTGTTATTATGTTTTCGAGACGCGTGGTAGGCAGGCATTGTTATTGATTATTATTTATTTGTGACATTAAGTTGATGCTATTATGTATTCCACAATGCCTAAACGACCGGCGGCAGCGACCGGGCTATTTAACACAAAAAACATTTATTAAAACGGACTTGCTGACGGACGCTATAAAAACAAACAACTAGTAGTATTAGCGATTAACGATAGATTGCAAGCGATTTTCTATAGAGTCCATATGTGCTATACATTTTTGCCTACATCTTTAGAAAGAAATGCCTAACTTTTAGAATGAAGATTATGTATATATTATGTAAGTAACGTGCACCAAGTACCTTTACACTTAAGACAAGTATCTCTGAATGAAACAAATAATCACGTAGGCCTACTCAATACCAAATCGAGTCCATATTACTTTCCGCTGCGGCAGTTGGCGAGGACCCTCCTTGCAATTATAATTACAGGAAATAGGAAGTGCGCATTGACCCTGCTACTGTATTAATAATAAGTTTCGACACAGAGCTGTTTATGACGTAACAAGAGTCTCAAACTGGACTAAAATAATCTACGAATATCTTGTGTGGAGTTGAATTCAGTGGTTTAGAGGGTTACAGATAGACACGATTTATTTTTAACACGGTCTTATTAGCTTCTCTTAAACTAATCTTGGAAGTCATTTTTAACCTTCTTAGTGTCGTATCGAAATGAGACCTTGTATGATATGTAGTTTGGATGACAATACTATAATTTGGCATCTTGGCTGATCTGATAAGGAAGCCATTACGTAGATATCTTGTGATAACTTTTCAGTAGCTACTAGTAAACCCCTTGGGTTATGGCTCATATGATATGTTTTGACGAGTCCAACAGATTGGGCTTGGTAAGATGGTTGGAAGATCAGATGGTCTGATGATGAAGGAGGTGAATAGTATAAGTCTTTTTAACCGACTTCCAAAAAGGAAGAGGTTTTATGTTCGTCTGGATGTATTACTTTTTGATTTTTGTTGAGGCGGAGTAGAGGCCTTTTTGTAGTAAATACGTACACGTATACAAAATTAAAGTATTTGAAACTACGTATCATTCCCGCGGTTAACCAAAAGAATGATCATATCGTAAGGCTTTATTTCAAGTACAGAACAATGGGCGCATGTTATCGATGAAACAGCTCAGTTGCAGGAAAGACAAGCTAGTGTTTATAACACTTATAAGCCAGAAGCCAGACACATGCAGACACTCCTACCTCCTTAATAGTTTTTAGTTTCAAATAAACCGTTAGTATTGATACACAGGGGCGTAAACTTGTAAGTTATTGTTAGTAGGATAGTAGTAATTCTTTTAGTTCACAATAAAGTTCATAATTAATTCGTCGTCGTCGTAGAAAAACGTTGGATTTGATTTTTTAGTAACTTTACAGGAGAGCACTTAAAAGTTTTCTAATGATGTTTAACGTAATATTGTCAAATTTGCAATGTTACTGTGTGTATGAGCTTTGAAAAATGTTTTGTTTCATAATGCAGTATAATGTTTTCAGTAGGCTTATGTCAAAAACATAAATCGTCAAAAAAATCAAATCCGCCGTTTTTCTACGACTGCGACGATTTTTTAGTGAAAACCGCATGAAAATCCGTTTAGTAGTTTTCCGTTTATCGCGAACAGACAGACAGACAGACGCGGCGGGGGACTTTGTTTTATAATATGTAGTCTTAGACCTATATATAATCTAAGTATAAAGTGATATCAGCCGAAATTCGTCCGGGTTTGCAAAATCGGTTCATTCCAATCTACATTCAACCTAATCTCTGCTACAAATTATTGGACTGACGTCGTCCTTTTATTAAAAACAATAGTTGACCTACTGTTTCGTTATTCAAGAAATCTAATCAATAAGAATTTTCGTATTCAATGTTCTCAGATAAGATAACGCAAAATATATTTGGTTGGTGACTTTCAATTTCAAATGTAGCCTGCTCTATTGTTATTGATATTACGCTTTAATCTAAAATACATTGGTGCCGATTCTGTTGTAAACACTCACCAAACCAAAACCTGACTTAATTTCTTCATGTGAAATCAACCCTGTTTTCTTCGCAACAAGGTCTATTTGTTACTGGCATCTATTTCTCAGCGCCACTAAATTTCACTAAAACCTGTCAACGTATACTCAACTTTATGTCCACGCTGCGAGAGTCCCCATTTATTCAAATGCCGAATAATTACCGTACAAAAACTTGTTCAAAACGAACTAAGATGACTTTATTTTAATCGACACCTACGAAGACGCATACTAAAAATACAGAGCGAAAGAGATGGCATTCAACGGATAGCGGCTCTCGCTACGTGGTATTAAAGTTTATTTAAGCGTGTCAGATTTTAGTCGACAAATAAATTGCTTATTTCAATAGCGGCATATGTTACCTACTTGTTTAAATTTGAAATAAGACCTTGTTTCAAAGTGTGCAAGGTTTACATCTTGTATGCAGAAAATTTAGTCAATCATAGTCAAAAGAGTAAAACAACAGAATTGACACCATTATTCTCTTTTCTATTTTTAAACACATGAGAAGACATCTTGTTTAGCCTTACCCTAAGAACAACTTTGTTTCATAAAACAAATAGGTAACAGTACTTCTTTGACGTAATTATTTTTAAACTTATATGAGTTCTATACAGACGTATTCGCGATTACGTCCTGACTTTTTTGCTTACGAGTTTTTGTATTAGGGTATCTTTCCAGTATTCGAAACTACCCTTCTACTCTTTAACACCGTAGTAGGTTAACAAGGGGGTGGTGAGCTGAAATCTTTTGTGCCTAACATCCTTACAGATGGAAGAATTAAATCGTAGGTGTCAACCCCTTTATTAATTTTACAATCGGATAAGTAGGTATTGTGTGAGCAAACTTTTCAAAACAAGCCACGTTCCGATGATTGTCCTTGTGTTAGTAGTACTTATTGATACAGCTAGCTTTCGCGGCTAATAAATATACATATAATTGCAAAAACGGTGGTGATAAAGTTAATTGGGCAAATGCAACGAGCAACGACCTTGTTTTGTTTGCACGCAAGCAATTGGTGACGCGCAATTCGGCGCAATCTGTTCATTTGCGCAGCGATATACTTTTAGCGTTAAGTGAATATCAAAGTCAAAAGTCGAGTAATCATATCACTACATATTCTAAAATAAAGTCCCCAGTCGCGTCTGTCTGTCTGTCTGTTCGCGATAAACTGAAAAAGTACTAAACGGATTTTTACGGGTTTTCACTAATAGTGATTCATGAGAAAGATTTAGGTGTATAATTTGTACCCGTGCGAAGCCAGGGCGGGTTGCTAGTTTATAATATAAAAATCAAAGTCAAAGTACACACTGTAAACATACATTTTTAATATTGTACATATTACTTACAATGTCAACGTGGACAGATTACAAGTCCTTTCGAACTGGCTTGCGTTGCCACTCCTATAAAGCCCAACTCCCCACTACCATTAACTCTGGCAACCCTACTCACCAGCAGAAAAATACCAGTATTTAGTAATAATGGTCTTCTGGAAGGTATGGGTACTTGCCAGTCTGACTGCCCTAATTCAAACAAGTCTATTGTGACATGCCACGATATTTAATTAATTACACATCCGTCAATTCTTTGCCATAAAAATTCATATTGCCTCCAATTAGTTCGTGTGACCTGTTTAAAGGTTATTGTTCCCACCCAACAGACTGAATGCTTCTGTTTTTATACTTTTGCGACTTGTATGCGTATCAAATGTCAAAATTGGGACTCAATCGCGTCAATATATTTTATAATGTAGGATATCTACCTACATTTCGATCGTTCTTTCTATATAATTTCTCATCTCATTCATTCTACATAATAGTGTTAAGAAAATTTAATGTAATACATAGTAATATGATAATATCCGTGGGTGGCGTGAATATGTTGACATGTCTAAAATTGCTATTTTTCAGGGTGGCAGGGAGGTGATGTACGCCAAAGAGGCGGCGGAAAGGAAACGGGAGAGGACTAGCACTCTCCCGTCCCGCAGAGGACGCACCAGGCGCCGTAGGGCACCTAATGACCTACGGCCTCCATGAGCGCTGGCCTTAAGGCGTCGGGAAGGGTAACCCGGCGCCGAAACAGTAGAAAATAGGCCCGAGACGGTGGCGCGACGGGTTCCGCGAGCGCCTTTCTAGTCTGAAGGGGGACACGGCTCCTATACACGACTGCGAGACCACCTGCTTTGTGGACAGGTGGTCAAGTCTGTCGGGGGTCCAGGGAGTTCCTTCCTAGGTTATACCTGAGCCCCCGGCCATAGACACCCGTGACGGAACACCGTGTGGTTTTAGTCGGTTCGATTCCGACATAACCACCTCGCTGAATGGTGAGGTGGTACCCGAGGGGGTTTCCACACGTTAAAAAAAAAAAAAAAAAAAAGGGTGGCCATTTTTAAGTTTTGACGTTATATGTATATGTTGAGATTTCAAGTAACGAATATTTTTTTGGTGACCGAGTGTAAGTTGATATAAGAAAATATCAATGTACATTCACAAAATCATGTCGATCGTTAATTTGACATGAGGTTTTGTCAAGTTAGACACGTTAAAATGAAATGAAGTGTCAATATGTTTCCAAAGTCGATTTCTCCAAAATTTATGTATATTTAAAACTATTTTTTTTTCATATGAATTCCTAATGCGTAGGAGGTATTAGGCCATTAAAAAAAAACATGCAAGTCGACATGTCAATGTGTTCACGCCAGCCACGGATATTATATTTGTCAACGTAAATGTGCAATTTGTAAAGTCATAATAACAGCAATTTACTAAATGCATCCGAATGTTTACACTGTACATATAGCAAAAAAACAATTTCAAACATGTTTGCTGTTTCTTTCTAGTGAAAGTCTCGTGGAAATCGATCCGTCCGTTTCGGAGATTAGGGCTCCGAAACGGACGGATCGATTTCCACGAGACTTTCACTGGCAGATAGCTGGTGTTATAAGGAGTAACTACGTCCATTCCACGCAAAATATGTAAATATGTACACGAAGATGCGCGGGGAACTGCTGGTTGTGTCGTCGCCACATCAAAACATCAAAAACTCTTATAAAATTAGGGACAAACTATAATAGATGATAACACAGCTCACTATTTAATAAGAATAAGTTAATATACATTATTTTGACTGGTTATACCGGTAACGCAATACTATTGGTCGATTGATAAATATTAACGAATAGTGGGATTATAAAAGGGTAGGAATACGACGAGAACTATGGTCTTGAGTGCGAAGAGTGGTACGAACAACTTGGCAGTTACTGTAGTTAGTGTTTTATATATTTTATATCAGTGGTTGTGAGAATGTTTCTAACAGTTGTTAGTATAATTCATACTAATTACATTGTTTTAATTAAGTACCTAATCTTTTATTTAAAACAACAGTGTCCATAACCCGTTTGTTTTTCTGATATTATCTATTACGGAAATTTATGTCATGTTTTATTATCGGGTAGGTAATGATATACAAAGTAGTATATCAGTATAGCATGACCATTCTGTCATGGATTTCGACAGAAAATAGATAACAAACTATAGATTGTACTAACTTTTAAACTTTCTCGTTCCATGATGATATAATTATCGGGAATTAATGCGATCACGTATTTAATCTGTCGTATTATTTTCTTGAGGTCTCTGAGGTCTCGTAACAATATCTAAGTAGGTAGGTCTTCTAAACCAGGTTGTACTGGCCATGGTCGAATCTGTGAGGTAGAAGATTCTTCATCCACCCGCACATTATCATTATTTTTGATAAATTTGTTTTGCACATATACCGTCACATACTACTAACAGTGTCCCTATTTTGTAAGCGTGTAGATACTAATGTGGTGAACAATTATCATCATATCGTACAAATTAACACAAAACAGTATGAAACTTTAAGTAGGTATAAACCTTCCTCTTGAATTGCTCTATCTATTGGTGAAACCCGAATTAAGATCTGTTGCGTAGTTTATAAGATCCAAGCATACAGATGGCGGAAGTGAATTTGTTTTATACTATGTAGAGATAAAAGATTTTTGTTTAAATATTTGCTATAAATAATAATGAAGAATATATATAAAGTAGGTAATTATATACTAGCAGTTCCCGCGCGGCTTCGCTCGCGTGTACATATTTATATATTTTGCGCGAAACCCTTATTCTTTTTCCAAAATAAAAGTAGCCTAAGTTACTCCTTATAACACCAGCTATCTGTCAGTGAAAGTCCCGTGGAATTCGATCCACCTGTTCCGGAGATTAACCGGAACGAACAGACAGACAGACACAAGCATTAAAAACTGATTTTTATCATCGATATCGTCGATTTTTTTTTAAGCTCATGCAGTTATTTGCATAGATATCGTGTAAATAATTGCATGAGCTTAAAACAAATATTTTTACATTACAAACAGACACTTGACACTTCAATTTTATTTATTTGTATTGATTATTTAATTGAGTTAGGTACGTAACTAAGAATTTTAAATAAGTGACCGTGTATTAATTAGGTGAGTAATTATATTTTAGCTTAACGGAGTTTTTGAATTATAGAGTCTGTGCGGAAAGAGAACCGTCGTAGGATTTGATGTTGCAGCAGTGCTAAATTGCAAGAAAACCTCTGTAAAAAACATCTATCAGGGGCAGGGGAGTTCACCTGCGAATTAGTTCAATCAACGGATTCGGTTTGACACCGACCGACTTCCGTCTAACCTTTAACTGTGATCAGTGACAGAAATGGCGGCTCATTACGGTTGCGAGGAAGACTTTCGTTTTCAACATCCAAATGCCAAAGGGCCAAAGAAGCCGGCACCCTCGTGTCTAATGCGGGAGTTGTCTTTTTTAAAGAGAAAAAAAAAGATCTCAATATTTAGATTCACGACTTTTTATCCACAGTTTCGAATTATTTTATTCTACATTCATAGTTGAATAATATTTGCAAACAAAAGTTGGTTAGAGCTACCAGATATGATTGCAATTTAGATCCTATATCGTAATGGCCTGATGCAACTTAATTATACATTATATAGATAAGCTTACCGAGGTCGGGCACGGTCCTTGGTTTTACATTTATCATTTACCTAAAAGCGGCGGTAGCGTAATGGCTAAGGCGTCGGACTTGCGATCTAGTGGTTGCGGGTTCGAACCCCACCCAGTGCACTACCGTCGTGAACCCACTCCTAACACAAGCGTTAAGGTTAACTGGAGGGGTTAACGAGATTACTAGTAATGTGTGACCCATGTTACTAGTAATCTTTAAAAAAAAGAAAAAAAAAAAAAACCTCATTATAGTTGTAGCTATAAAAAATTCCACCATCAACATTTAGATGTTACGATTATTATACGCGTATTGTCAATCATTCTAGGCTACGAAATTAATCAATCCGGTATGAACTGGAACGTTAGGATGTTCCAAACAACAGGAAAAATTCATTGCACTGAATGTTGCCATGCTGAACAACATGAAAAATACCTTGCACTAAGTCATCACGTTTTCTATTTCCAGATTCGACGAGAAGGAAAGCATATCGGGTGTGCAACAGCTCAAGTCCTCTGTGCAGAAGGGCATCCGTGCGCGTCTTCTAGAGCTGTACCCGCATCTTGAGAACTACATCGACCAAGTGCTTCCCAAGAAGGATACTTTCAGAATTGTAAAATGGTACGACTTTTTATTCTTAATGTAAAGTAAGACAAACTGATACTTGGGAAAGATAGACAGGGATTTTACTAGTATATCTAATTGTTATGATTGTTAAGGTCGTTTAAGATGTCGAGAGACGAAAAGGATTTATGAGGTCTGTTGGTTTAACATTTTAGGATAATCTAAATTTATTTTTTAGTACCAGAAATTAGTAGTCTAAGAAAATGAATACATTGATAAATTTCAGGTCTAGAATTGCATACCTACCGAAGGTTATTGTAAAACTATAATAAGCGTATCGCGCAGAGCGATGCTTTGATTATGAAAAAATATACTGATATAATTTTCCAATCTTTTTCAGCCACGATCATATTGAGATTATGGTGAACAGCGCCGGTGAGCTGCTGTTCTTCAGGCATCGCGAGGGCCCTTGGATGCCGACCTTAAAACTGCTACATAAATGTAAGCATATATTTATATCTAACATTTTACGGAGAGTTTGTCTTTTACTGTCTGTAAAGCAATAACCAGTTCCAGTTTAAGAAGCAGATCCTTATTTTTCCAAGCCATTGATGATAAAATTTCTGGCTTGTATCCATTAACACGAAAATGAATATAACGAATCTCTAGAATAACAGGGCCGAATGTTTTTCAATAGTGTATAACTATGTATTAAATATATAGTGTTATTTATGGCTATGGGATACAAGTTTTGTTGGCGTTGCAAGAGGACGGCAAAAGGATGAGTACGCGATCAAGTAGCTAGCAACCCAAATACAGTGGTCGTTCAAACTATACCTCAGCAATACGTAGCACCAACTAACATGTACTCATAGATATGTTGTGAAGTGACGTGTGTAATAGTCAGAAGTAGTAGTCACTTATGGCGTAACATTTTTTTTTTGGTTATGTTAATTAATGTTTTTTAAAAGGGGGGGAATGGTTTAGGGACACAATAGAATATAGTTTTGTATGTGTGTGTACGGTGTCAATATAAGTGTATGTATGTGGGTAGATGTAGAAAAGTCACAAATAAACACAGAAAACAAAAAAAAACGCTCTCAAATCGGTTCATCAGTTTGGAAGCTATGATGCCACAGACAGACACACAGACACATAGATACACAGACACACAGATGCACAGACACACAGACACGTCAAACATATAACACCCCTCTTTTGGGTCGGGGGTTAAAAAAAATGCCCTGAAAAAATGAAAGATGATACTGCCGTGGCACTTTGACCTTGTTATGAGTGACGGGAAATGCTAGCCAAGTGGGAAATGGTAGACTGTCAGATTTTCGATTGATGATTGATGATGCTGTTAGCGCTAGTGGATGGGGTGTTGGAACCCTCGCCTTTCCTTGATAAGGACATATATTCACATATGTGATTGATTGTAATCTTGTTCGCTCCTCGGGGTACGTGTTCTCGGGGGTGTGTATGATATATTATGTTGTTATTAAAAGGGTTACTAGTAACGTAGCTTTCACGTGCGCTTAACGGTCTCCTGGATTCAACTCACTATTAATTTGATTGTGGATTGATAGGCGATGATTTTGATTGTATGTTTGAAATTCAGTGAGGAAGATGCATGATAGGTTTTTTTTACATTTGTAATTATTATTTTTAATTTTATTGTATTGTAAAGTTTAGTTAGTATTATTGGCCTACAGCCGTTCTAATTAAACTAAAAATAAATAAAGAAATAAATAGCCAGTATTCTCCCATCTAGAATATTTTTTGTTTTCGTTGATAGTCTATTGGTTAGTTCTAACCCTTCTAATTTCTTTTTATGGTATAGGGGGCAAACGAGCAGACGGGTCACTTGATGGTAAATGACTACCGCCGCCCATGGGCACCTGTAACTCAAAAGTCACAAGTGCGTTGCGGCCCTTTAAGGTGGGAGTGGGGGAAGAGAGGGGAGAGGGGAATTAGAGGGGAGGAGAGTGGGGAGAGGGGAAGGACGGGAATAGGGGAGAGGGAAGGGTTAGGGCTTCCGGTAACCTCCCTCACGCGGCGAAAGGCAATGCAAACGTTGCTTCACTGCCGGTTTTCTGTGAGGCCGTGGTATCGAGCGGAGTCGAACCGGCCCAAACGTGCCGAAGCATGGCTCTCCCACGTTAAAATAAATAGCTAGTATTCTCCTAAACTCTTATATTTTTTGTGTTTCCGTTAATAGTTTACTGGTTAGTTCTACCCCTTAAGGTACCGCTGCTTCTTTATTTTAAATGGTATAGTACCTTTATTATTATAAACCAGCAGTTCCAGCGCGGCTTCGCTGGCGTGTACATATTTATTTATTTTGCGCGGAAAACCCTAATCTTTTTTCCAAAATAGAAGTACCCTAAGTTTCTCCTTATAACACCAGCTATCTGCCAGTGAAAGTCCTGTGGAAATCGGTCCACCCGTTCCGGAGACAGACAAAAATTTTAAAAACTGATTAATAGTTATAACTTAATGATTGGTTATCCTTGAAATCCATGCCCATTTGATTAAAAATCGGGCAGTGATTTACAGGGTGATTCACAGGACTTACACAAAAATAAATACACCTTATCCAATCTATTAGTGTTGCCAATTTCACATGAAACTATACCTAGGTGTGAAACCAAGTCATAAGTGAAACATATCAGTAATAACCAGTTATTACAAGGAATTTTCAACTCGTATTTTCTTATCTTCGATTAAGGATAAAACAGTAACAAAATATTTAAGAAATTAATTATTTTCGCGCTTAAAAATTTTTCTCTGGCAACCCTTTCTTTTTTGTCCAGATTTAGATTATTTAATATCAAATACGATAAAGTGATGGCAAGATCGTTACTTGTGTTATACATAGTAATTATTATCAATTCAAATACTTTGAAACACGTAGAGGAAAAAGCCATACCGATACGAGAACTGTAAAAGTCGTATAGCTCATCTCATGTTCCATACGCCCTTTGGACCTCGAGATATCGATAAATCAGTGACCCTTTAATGTCAACAAACAGATGATAAAGTTTCCTCCATTCCTGTTAAGTAATAAGGTAATTGACTGATAAGTCAAATCAGTTTTGTTTTCTTGAACGTCAAAACTGTAAATTCTGTAGAAACTTGTGAAAATAACGATTTTTAACGTCATATTTCGCTATTGTGAAACCATTTACCTACTTTTAGTGGTGGGTTTGATACTTGCAATACGATAACAAACGTAATTATCTTTAAAAAAAAGTATCACCGACTTCAATGCTCCTCAAAATACCCACATCGCTTCAAGTGTGCCTATTTAATTTGAAAAGTTCCCTCGATTTCTCCAGGATCCCATCATCAGATCCTGATCTGATGGCCATGGGACCACCTGGGAATACCCTTTCAAACAAAAGAATTTTCCAAATCGGTCCAGGTGTCTTCGAGTAATCAGTAAACATACATAAAAAAAAATACAATTGAACATAGAACTTCCTCGTTTTTTGAAATCTGTTAAAAATACTATGGAATCTAATTATTCATGATGTAACATACAATTTCCTAGGGCCTTTTAAATAAGTAATTCATTTTAGATAAACTAAATTATTAATGGAAGTGAGTTACTAGCTAGCATCATGACAATTGAATAATTCAAATATTGTTTTATGAGAAACTAGCAGCACCCCACGGTTTCACCCGCGTAAGTCCCGATCACGTGGGAATATCGGAATAAAAAGTAGCCTACATGTTAATACAGGTCTCCAGCTATCTACATACCAAGGTTCATCGCAATCGGTTCAGTAGTTTTGGCGTGAAAGAGTAACAAACATCCATCCATCTATCTATCCAAACTTTCACATTTATAATATTAGTATAAGATAAGATATAAAAAGCGAGAGAAGAGACATTATAAGATTTAGAAAGTACTTAGAGGCTTTTAATGGCTCGGGACTGGAAAATTTATTACCGATAATTAAATGCCAGTACAGACCTATAATGATGCAAAACTTTTATGCGGATTGGAATTGAATTTTCAAGAATTTAGCGTGTTTATTTTAGTAAGCGACTGATCGACACTTCTCGTGACCAGAAGGCGGGCATTTTTCTTACACAGAGAATTAGCATTGCAATTCAACGCGGCAATGCTGCCAGCCTTCTGAGAACACTGCCAGTAGGCGACGATGCGGAGGAATTTTATGATGCATGCATGTAAATAGCCCGTATATATATTATTAATATATAATTTTTTAATTAGTTTTAATGTGTAAGTTGTATATTGAATATTCAATTAAATCAATCAATTTTAGTAATGTACATTCATAGTTGGTTTCTGAAAGGCTGATCAAAATATTGTTCAACGAACAGTGCTGTTAACTGATCCGAAGATCATATCAAAGTGCCTAATTATGCTTCTTGACAAGAGATTTGACTTACAATTAGTTAATTTTTGCGTTTTTTGCTTTCAGAAGGGTGTTGGAAATTCAAATCTAAGTCTTGTATACTCCATACTGGTTTACCCACGGCCTTTAACATTATTGTTTTATTTGAAATATGGTGAAGTGTGTGTGACAGACGTAGAAGTTTTTATGCTCGACGACTTAGTTTTTTCTGTGTGCTGCACGTAGCAAACGTGTTTTAAAACAGGTTGCTTAACTTCTATTTTTAAGTAATATTACGAGGTAAAATGTGTCCTTTGTAATGCAAGGTTCAGTTAATATTTATGCGCAAACCAATACTTATTTAGCGGCGATAAATATCTTTACCTGAAGTACGAGGCTGCGTAAGAACTGTTCCTACTGAAGTATATACATACATAGCGTCATGTCATGCTCAAACCGCTAAATTATAGAAACGTAAACATTCACTGGTATCTATACTAACGTTATAAGAAAAACATTGAAACTTTTGGCATAAACTCGTAGTACTGCGCATAGGCGAACTTACCATATATAAGATACCACAGATAAGATAATATTATGTAGTTACGTCGTCATAAAGCATTATTTAATAGTCAATCAAAGATGAAGCAGAGATTAACGATTGTAGGTGCATTTAAAAAAAAGGTACTTGAAGCCATTATGCATTAAATATTGTGTGTATGTGAAAGGTAATCTCCGGAAATATGCACCTATGTATATGATTTATTTTTTCATCATGAAAAGTAATTATTGTCATACATGAACTGAGATGCGGCGGTCTCTATAACGTTGATAAATATTTACAAAATGGGTCCCAAAAAAGATCTTTATAGCACACCTTTGGGTACCCTGTCCGTAATATATAATTATATTAATATATTAATAACCACTGTTTGGAATATGTTGTTATCGATCTTGACAAAATAAATGCAATGATGATGAAACTATAAGAAATTCTACATCATAGCAGTTAGCATTATATTATAGCAGTTGTACATCACCCCAAGGTTGACTGGTAGAGAATGCCCTAGGCATTAAGTCAGCCTTTGTACAAATGTGCATAAAGTTTTAAATAAATAAATAAAATAAAAAATTGACTTTATTGTCTCTGGTTCTAAAAAAAACGTTCTAAATTTTAATCCTTACAATTTCAGATCCCTTCTTTCTGCCAATGCAGCAGGTCGACAAGGGTGCCATTCGCTTCGTGCTCAGTGGTGCCAACATCATGTGTCCCGGTTTAACCTCCCCTGGGGCAAGAATGACTACCGTGGACAAAGGTCAGGTGGTAGCTGTTATGGCGGAGGGCAAGGAGCATGCTCTAGCTATTGGCACTACGTCGCTGTCAACTACTGATATGTAAGACTCATATTGTTACGTTTTCAACGCTGCGGTAGCAAAACTGTTTACTTTGTGTTGATACTTTGCTCTTGAGTTTGTTCAGGTAGGGTAAATACGTTAAAATTATCCGTAGTCAAATAAAAAGAGCAGCATGACATGTCCGCTTACTATTACAGTATATACCTGAATCAAATGGGTGATAGATAATAAACCAGACCTATTCTTGGCTTCCTTCGGAGACGAGATTAAAATTAGTAGTTACTGGCACTATAAATGACCTTCTATTTAATAAAAATCCAGGTTTATACCTAATTCTCACCGTCACCAGCCTAGGAGCACACTGTAGTAGCAACAGTTATTAACGACACCTCAGAGGACTCATCTTTTGTTGTCACTGTTTTGATCTGTTCTCTCTAGATATAGGGAGGGGAATCTGCTGTGCCGAAATTTCATATATTAAAGTTACGGTTTCGTTAGGAACTTATTGAATTTTTTTTTTTTTTCCAGAGCCAAGGTGAACAAAGGCGTAGGCATAGAGAACTGTCACTATCTGAACGACGGCCTGTGGCAGATGAAACCAGTGAAGTAATTCAACATTTTCAACGACGTTACGTCTCTAATTTATTATTAAGCGTTCTTAAATAAAAAGAATATTCTTTATTTTTTTTTTTATTTCCATCACCCATTCCACATATAGACAGACACACCCTTACTCGTTGGAAGGATAAGTAGATTTTGTTACCATTACATATTAAAAATATAACAAAATTTAATTTAACAATTTCTCATCGAACATATAAATATGAAATAAACATCATATAGGCTTGTTC
The DNA here is from genome assembly GCA_963859945.1 of Euplagia quadripunctaria. Classification (NCBI taxonomy): domain Eukaryota; kingdom Metazoa; phylum Arthropoda; class Insecta; order Lepidoptera; family Erebidae; genus Euplagia; species Euplagia quadripunctaria. Next base: position 5,247,038 of record OY982578.1, on the reverse strand, counting down.
TTGCTCGGTCACTGAAAAGCGTGCTCCAATCTAGTACAGTCACTCACATGTACTAGTTCGGACTTCTAGTTCTATTAATTCAGTAGTACATTACTGCATTGAATGAATATTTGGATCTTCTTCATACTTTGCAGGCTTAGGACTGTTATGATTAGCTTTCCTGTTAATAATTTTTACATTAGACTAGCAAATCTGTATCATTATCCTATAACGCCAATAAAGAAAATAGAAAAAACAAAGAAAGTTCGTCGATACTTTTTATAAAGGCTAAAATATATGCAGACAGCATGCGTTTCATTCTCATTCGTTCGTTCGTCGCCGTGTCGCGCGGGGACGTAACGACTAACGTACGACTTTCCAGTCGACGATTCAGTCGTTCCATTTTTTTTTAACAGTACTAATGTACTAAATGAACGAAGTCCCATAAGCTCAGAATCTAATCATTGTTATATTTTCATTGCTCAATTTGTATTACTTAACTCAATCGCCTTGCATCTACACAAGGTAATATTTTGGCCTTGCACCACTTAGTTACATTGGACCTGAAATTGTGTCCAAGGCTTCCAGCAATAAAATAAAAGAAATGTATTTACTTAGGAAAATCAAATCCTCCATCGCGCACGATGAGGCCTTATAATAGTCATTAAAAGGCTGCCCGTTCATTGGGACCTGTCGTATAACATTCGTTGATAAACACATTTTAGGCTTTATGCCTCTTTTTTGGCAAATGTACAAGTGTAAATCTGGTTTCAGGTAATTTTTCAATCAATGCATACTGTACGTCGCCCTATATCCTATAGGTCACTGTAATCCGAAATAATAACTAAGTTTTATAAACTATCTGGCACAACAGACGTCCTTTTTTTTGTTTGGAAACCCGCACGGGTCATCACCTCACCAGAGCTAACAGTGAAGTGGTATGTCGGAATCGAACCGACTAAAACCACACGGTGTTCCGTCACAAGAGGGTCTATTGCAAGCCACCCGGGGGTACCTTAGGAAGGAAGCCTCCGGGAACCCCTGCAGACCTGACCGCCTCTCGATTAGCAGGCAGCCACATCGTCTAGTAAAGGGGGCCTTGCCGCCACCCGGTTTAGAGAGGCGCACGTGGAACACATCGCGCTACCTTCTCAGGTCTGCTTCTGCTAGAGTAACGGACATCCCCACCCGTCACCCCAGGCCAACGCTCATGGAGGCCGGATATCGTAATTATCTTCTCCCGTACTATTTCTGTCGCCTCTTTAGCCAACATCACCTCTTCGAAAAATGAGGCGGCGGAATTCCACGCACTCTGGCTTTAGACATTGGACAGAACCGTGGTCTCCAGCGAAAGATGTCCCGTACCAATAGCCATCGCGAAGTTGAGACGCTGCTGCGCCCACGCTGAGCACTTCTCTAAGGTATGGAGTGCAGTGTTCTCGCGTCAGCTTCCGTAGTGGTGGTTCGCGGATGTCCTCTCCATAGCCCTGTACTTGGTCACCTAAGCCGTTTCTTTGATTTGTTTTGGACCGTTATGCCTTAATTTTACAAGGTATGAGTCTCAGGCCCCTCTCTGGAGCCTCCTTGCGCCAGTGATATAGTGACGCAAAGCTTCTCGCTTCTTGGTCTCATGGTGCAGTCCCGGCTAGGAGACTCGTCGCTTCGAATGACGCCGTGCGGTATTTTTTTATAATCCTGACGGCCGTCGCCCATTGCGGGCGCCTTAGCATAGTGGCATTGCGGGCCGTCAGGTTCTCCTCCTAGACTGGGGCCCAATATAGGGCCACTGACCGCACGATTTCTCCACAGGAGATATCGGGCCCCGTTAAGTTATGAGTCAGTTAAGAGTCCCCATGAGTTAAGGGGCCAGACTCCGAAAGGGACGTCCGAAGTCTCATGCATCGACTATCGGGAACGATACTTCATCTAGGGCTCGATGCTGATGCGAACATCCTCCACAATAATGTTGGTTCTTGCATGTGATTGTCCCGAGGCCCATCGAAACAGAGGGCCTACGATATCACAGACAGACGATTTTTCGAATTTTCTGGTTTGGCAACTATATCATTTGTTTTCCTAAAAATCTTATAAAAGACCCTACTCATCATCGTGTCTGACGTACGTCTCGCCAAGGACGCGGTGCCCGACGTAGCATACACAGCATCGTGCGCGGCTGTACGTCCGCTCAAGGCCATGGTGCTGTAGTCAGCGTTGCTAATGCCATATTCTTAAATTACCCCAAAATAATGGTCAAATTCCCCAGTTTGGGGAGACAAAACCTTTAGTCGTGATGTAATTAATAATCCCGATTCCCCGCATTGATGGCCTCGCCATAAATTCCCCAATCAAATCAAATCATTTATTATTTTGCAGAAAGCACTGGTACAATGGTGTTGTGAATCGGTTTGAAATTCCCCGCATTTTGGGGAATTCTCCACAAATTGGCAATATAAACTATATACTGTATATTATGTATAATTATATACTGTATATATACCGTATATTATATACATAAGCATCTGGTGGGGGTACACGCTGGATGCAAAACGCGTCGTGCAAGTCCAGCAAGCAATTAATAATAATTATGACGTACGTCAAGACTATTCACGATCGTTTTGCATCGTGCATCGTGCGTGTCCTTGGCGGGACGTACGTCAGACACGATGGTGAGTACGGCCTATAGGTTGTTCTGGAATTTTCCAACTTTTCTGGCAACTTCTCCAATTTGTTTCCATTACGTATTTTTAAGAAATACAGTTATTCATATCGATAGTAATGTACTTACCAATGAACAGTAATTAATTTTTATATATTGTGTAAGTATTACCTATAGGTTAGAAATGAATCTGTCTGTCATCTTTTCGAGTTTTAGCCAGGTTTCTAGTGGATAGATTGAAGTTTCAAAATTTACCGCGAAATTACAACGTTCCGTTTATTTTACATCATGATATTATATCAAAAAACATTTCAAGATATGTTGGATGAGTAAATATTTTGCATAGTTCAAAGTAAATTCTTCGTAATTCAAATGTTATTGTATACTTTCACTGTATCTTCCTTTTGTTAAATAATATATTAAATTTACAAATAAACTTTGTTAAAGTTTTCAATTCTGTCAGTTGAGGAGTTGGAACCGGAACGCATTTTGTTTTTAACTATGGCGGCGGCACTTGTTAGTTCGTCTCGTCAGGGTAAATAAATTGTATTTTTAAATATAAATCAATGTTTTTCACCATCTATTAAATGTAAATTAAAACATGTATAATAAATTTTCATTTTATTACCGGTTTGTTCTGTTATAAATCAAGTTTAAAAAGTTTGTTGCATGGATGTTGGCTATCAGCTGTTCGTGAGTTGGATTTTTAATATTTTTGCGTATGTGCTATTTAATGTGATCATTTAATCAGTTCTATCAACCGGGCAGTGATAACAGACCTTATATGACCTTGTTGAGCATTGTTATGCAATAAAGATACTAATTATAAAAGTTCAAAGTTCATTGTTTTGGTTTAATTTGTGACGTTTTCTTTTTGAAACTTTCAGTGGGGAGGCTAACAAGCGCTGCAAGAAGACTTTACTCAGATGCCTACCCCAAAATAACTACTCACTACACAATCCATCCTAGAGATAAGGATCCAAGATGGAAAGGTGAGTGATAAATACCTTGGTGAGTTTCCGTAGAAACAAGGACGTGTTACTTTATTTAATTTGGCGTTTTTGGTGTAAGAATCTGATAACGATAATGAACGATACGTAACAGTGATAAACATAATGAATTGAGGCAATGTGTTTGTATTTTAATTGATGGCAATGCCTAGGCCTGCCTTCACTTAAATAGCCGACGCCGGACAAGCTCTTCAAAAATCCCGGACACGTGTGTGAAATCGAGATTCTTTCCCGGACACCTTAAAAAAAATGCTGATTCCATTTTTATTAAAGTAAACAGCTTGTTCATCTAATAATTATAAGTTGTCCCCTGGCACAAAGTTTTGCCCGGACACTTTGAAAACCTCGTCCGGACGCTCCCCGGACGCCCTCTAAACTAGGACAAATTTGGGGAAACTCAGACGGATGGCAGCCCTAGTTAGCCCAAATATTGTTGTCATCCCAGATTACGCTGTTTAATGTATCAAATAATATGTTGTTTACATATAAAAAAAAAAGTATTCAATTATAAATTTGATGTAACTTATCTGAGACCATTATAATGTTCAGATATCAGTATGGAGCGGGTGGCAGAGGAGACAGACATCCTAATCATTGGAGGAGGTCCAGCCGGCATGGCTGCTGCCATCAGAGCAAGGCAAATAGCCGAAGAAAAGGGGGCTGTGAGTAATTATCTTGGGTATTTGGTCAGTCAGTAGCCATTGAATCTCCCATCTGAATTGGAGACAATTTTACACAATTATCCTAATAATATTATAAACGTGAAAGTTTGTGAGGATGTATGGATGTATGTATGTATGGATGTTTGGATGTTTGTTACTCTTTCACGCCAAAACTACTGAATCGATTGCGATGAAACTTGGTATATAGGCTACTTTTTATCCTCATATTCGCACGGGATCGGGTGAAACCGCAGGGCACTGCTAGTACAGAATAAATTTACTTAATGGGATATATGTTAAATTAACTATGCATTTCTATACAAAAACCTGCAATGTGAAATAGTAAGAGGCTTATTAACTTTAAACTTGTTTACAGGAAGTAAGAGTAACTCTACTAGAGAAATCTGCTGAGATTGGAGGACATATTTTATCTGGGGCCTGTGTGGACCCTATAGCTCTCAATGAGCTTATACCGGACTGGAAAGACAAAGGTGCACCAATGAATACTCCAGTTAGCTCAGACAAGTTTGGTTTACTAACTAAGAGTGGGAGAATACCATTGCCCGCGTTCCGTGGTAAGTTTTCAGATTTTTATAAACACATGTGTTTTGCTAACTCTAAGAGATGCAGTGACTAGAATTTATTCTAAGTATTATCATGGGTTGCACACACATAGTGTAGTGTTAGTTCCCCTCTATCATCAGCTCCGGCCTTAGGGGGGGGGGGGCAAAACCAAGCGCTGCTTAGAGGCGCCCAGTTGGTAGTGGCACTATGCCAGGGGAGAAATCATTTTTTCAAATTGTATTCGAGAGATTAAAGTAAATTTTTTTATGGTTTCTTAGCAAACTTAATAAAAATTTATTCAATTGTATGACGAATACTTCGTTATCAACGAAAATACAATCATCTAAAAATTTTAAATTATCCTATAGTATGCATGTGCATGCCTATATTTATATATGTATAGTACCCTAAAATATGTCTAAGGGCACCACATGTACTAAGGCCGGCACTGTCTATCATGACCCCTGTACATTAGTACAGATAGAGAAGGACTACCACCCACTCTCCTTATATCCTAGAAGGGGTAACGGAGATGTTTTAAAACCAGCTTTTATTGTCCTCTGTAACTATCTACCACATATTGTTACCCAAAAAACTGCAGTTATAAATTATAATTTTTAAGGTTTACCTAACTACAATCATGGCAACTATGTGGTGAGGCTTGGACATCTTGTTAAATGGCTTGGAGAACAGGCAGAAGCAGCTGGTGCAGAGGTATGACTATATTAAACTTTTTTTTATGCTAATCTTACTTTCAATGTATGTTAGTGACAAATAGTCCTTACGACAATTACTATTGATATCTCATGTGAGATTGAACATTTAAACTAGTCTAGTTGGTCTAGTGGTTGGTGACCCTGACTGGCCAGAGGTCATGGGTTCGATTCCCACCAAGGTCGAATAATTGTGTGATGAGCACGATAATTTATTCTGTATAATTTATCTATAATATGTATGTATTTAGAAATATATAAGTATGTTTATCAGCAGTCGTCTGGTTACCATAGTCCAGCCTCTGCCTAGTTTGGGATCAGACCGCCGTGTGAGATGTGTGGAGTTCTTATTATTAAAAACTTAAATGATTAGGCCTTCCTTTTTCTAAATAACTAAAGAAATGCTACAAAAACACATTATGTAATGCTAAGAAAGTAGAAATATAATCACTCAGAAAATAAATATATGTAGGTTATTTATAATTTATATATTGTGTAATAAACATATAATAAATTTATGTATCATTTAAAAATTGTGAACTCAGAATGAGTCTTTATGGTTAAAATATGTAAGAAATCCACGACAATAATTATGAAATTTCGTATACAATTTAAAAATTGTTATTAAATAAAAATTTAGTACGCGACCCTGCCAGGATTCGAACCTGGAATCTTCTGATCCGTAGTCAGACGCGTTATCCGTTGCGCCGACGGATAGCCACACAGGGCCAGTTGATGGTTGATTGTAATAACGGTACTTATAAGGCGATCAGTTTAGTAAACAATCGAATATTATTTTATTATTAATTTACTAAACAAGCTCATGATCTGCCTCCCGGTATGTCGCTGTATCTATAAATACTCACAACTCCATTTGTGTATCGCCCATTTCTCCTATACAATTAAATTTAATAACCAGTGGTCGGCGTAGGTAGTGTTATTTAGGATGAATGACCTCAAATGTTATGTTAACATGGATATACCCCGAGATTCCTGCATTTTAAAATTATCGAGTTCACTTAGACTTCCCTCTGAACTTGCTTCTAGGAAATTTGTTTTTTAAATTATATGTACAGTACCCTTATACTGAAGTGATTTTAATGCTCATCTTTGTGAACTGTTTTAGAGTGTACACCGTGTACGTAAATTAATATAATAAAAAGAGTGTTGAAGATTTTAGGGGTTAGCGATATACCAATAAATCAAAATATTAATCAATATTTTTTAACAAAAAGTACAATTTGTTACAATTAGTTCAAACACAAATTAAATAAAAGTAATTAGTATATTATACAAAATGTAATATAAAAGCGACAAAATATAATGGCTGTACTACGTTATTTTATGAAAACATAATTACTATTTAAGTAGATAAATTTATTCTATCTCTTTTTCAGAATAACATTTTTCCTCATGCAGTTTTTATTTAAAAAATTGAAAGATTTCATTATTTTAAATGCAAGAGTAGAACACCCGCTTTGATGTATTTATTAGTTTTTTTGTTAATGTTATATAATGATTCTATTTTATTTACATATTATTAAGTGTGTTTGAAACGAATAAATAATAATATGATAGACACAAAGTGGAGAATTGAGGAGTGCGAACTGAACTCAGTATACACATATTTACCTAATAAGTACAATGTATAAATAAACAATAGCACAAAATTGCCAAAGGGCGCCGCTTTTTTTAGATAATGGAACAAAAGCAGTGGGTACGTTTTGAGTACCTATCCCTGGCGACTATGTATTTAAAAATGATAATAAAGGGTGTCCGCATGTTTGACCCTTTTATATTAAGGTTTTTAATTCCTTTCCGACGCTGTTTACGAACGAAAAACATAAGTGTAATTTTCCACAATTACAATTGATAAATTTTTAGTTGTTATGGTAACAATTAACAATTAATCAACTGTTAATCTTTAATTGTCTTTACAATTAAAACTTGCCCAATACTGGTACTATCTAACGCAATAAGATTTTTAGCTTTTTAATCTGAATATTTAAAAATCCCATATGATGTGTGATGTTCGTTCACGCTAATCTCCGAAACTACACAGATTCAATGAAATTTTGTAAATATCTATTGCTTAGGTACCCCAACTAGAGAGATAACTTTTTGCCTCGGTTAGAGATGGTTTTTTTTTTCCAAAATACAACGCCAGCGGAGCTGCGAGAATAAGCTAGTACTAGTTTAGATTTACACGATTATTATCCGTTGTAAACAATATTTAGTATAAGAAATGTTAACATCGCGAAACATTAAAAACGGTGTTTGTATACGAGTAGTAATGAGTCGTAACGCTATTCGGTTAGTTTTTATGAAACTGGTATTCTATTAATAAAAACTAGGAAAGTAGACACTTTTAGGGTGCGGAGATTTCTGAATTATATATCGGTAATATTTGATCGAAGTTGTCTTTAGAATCCCGGGATTTTGAGATGAAAAGGTATGTCCACGTTATGCCACGATGGACGAATCCCACCAAATGGCACTACCTACGCCGACCACTGTTAATCACAGACATCTTCTACGAGAAAATTTATACGTACCTTCTAGAGATAGCCTGGCGGAGGAATGTCGATATAACTTCGACCTGTCATTGTATAGAGTTTCCGTCCCTTATCAGGTCAACATATACTGGACGACTGTAGCTTTATGAAGCCTTTTTCAAGTAATTTTTATATTTATTTGTAACACATATTGTTTAAATATTTTACGTAATACGGCACTTTGAGAATTAAAAATGGGAAAATTGGTAGTTTTATTGAAAGGTAAATAGGAACGAAAGGCAATGGAAGGAATTGTAAGCAAAATTTCGAGCACGGCTATGCGGATACCTGTAACTCGAACTACGTATAATGTATTACGTATGTAAAACGTAATTTTACGTAGAATAGAATAGAATATATTTTATTTGCATTGATTGTAGGTACATGAAATAGCGATGTTAACAAGTTTTCTGATCCTTATACAATCTACCTTGACTAGGCATGCAAACATCAAAATTGCATCAAAATTTAAACAATAAGTTAATAATCAAATCAATAAAATTCTAAAAACAGTAAACAAATTTGCAAATGATTACAATTCATAATAGTAATATAGATGCAATGGTCAATAAAATTATGTAAGCAATATTAATTGAAATTAAGAAAATAAATGAAATGTCAAATAAGCATAAGTAATGTCAAAAAACTAATAATCTAAAGTAATATCAAAGTATATCATTTAAAAAGTCATTAACTGAATAATAGCACTTATCTAACAGAAGTGTAGTCAATTGGTTTTTAAATGTTTGTATTGTGCCATTTTTTATAACATCAGGTATTTTGTTATAAAGCAGTATTAGACTCCTAATAGGTCCTTTCCTTGTTTGTGATATTGATATAAAATAATGTTTATTGACCCTTACGAAGACTGCAACTTCAAAAATATACATACAGGGAAACGTCAACAACTTCAGGGATTTAATTGCCCGTATGCAGCGCTTCTGTGCGTACGTATTACATAAAATGTATTACGTAGGTAAAATGTATTACGTAGGTAAAATGTATTACGTTGGTAAAATGTATTACGTTGGTAAAATGTATTACGTAGGTAAAATGTATTACGTAGGTAAAATGTATTACGTTGGTAAAATGTATTACGTTGGTAAAATGTATTACGTTGGTAAAATGTATTACGTAGGTAAAATGTATTACGTTGGTAAAATGTATTAAGTAGGTAAAATGTATTACGTTGGTAAAATGTATTACGTAGGTAAAATGTATTACGTTGGTAAAATGTATTACGTAGGTAAAACGTATTACGAAGGTAAAACGTAATACATTTTACGTATTACGTAAAATGTAAAAACTAGTCGGCAAGTCCGAGTCCTTCTACACATTGATTATTTATTAACTTGATCTGACATCAGGTATGGCCAGGTTGCGCAGCTGCTGACCTGATCTACCGCGACGACGGCTCGCTCAAGGGAGTCGCGACAGGCGACGTCGGCATCGCCAAGGATGGGAGCCCCAAAGACATGTTCGAACGAGGCATGGAATTCCACTCCAAAATCACAATTTTTACTGAAGGTTTGTATTTATTTTTGGACTAGGTATAAATGAAATTATGAAGTAAACTTAAATCATTACATGTTATAAAACAAATTCCCCCGCCGCGTCTGTCTGTTCGTGACAAACTGAAAAACTACTGAACGGATTTTCACTAATAGAGTGATTCATGAGAAAGGTCTATGTGTATAATTTGTTAAGATTTAGTGTAAATTGATTGAAATATGTTGATGATTATTGAAGATGTCTCTGTTACCCGTGCGAAGCCGGGGTGGATAGCTAGTATCTTAAAAAAAAACAACAAATATGTGTTCTTAAAAATAAAAAGTACAGCACAATTTACCTCATGCAATAGATTACTTATAATCAATCTGTTTATATTATAATTATTATACTTGTTATTAATACACATATAAATTATAATATAATAGACAATATTTTGCTACTGCTTTGAAGGAAGTTACTCAGGAACCCAAACTAAGCATAGCTTACAATATAGTTTTTAGAACACGCATAAATATACTTTGTTTTTGTAAATACGTGCATATTGTTACGAGCTGGGCATCGAAAGTAGATAGGTACACTAATCCGTAACGAAATAGACACAATTTATTTTAATAATTAGCAATTAACACAATTACAAATATTATTGAACCATTCGCTATACTTCGCACTTTTAAACTCTCAGTATCGCTCAATCAGAACTGAATGTCCATACCGCCATGCAGCTTCCTTATATAGTTCGAAAAACATCTCATAGAAAGTTCGTGAATTTTCCTGAAATATCTCGTACAACGTACTTGCCTCGATCGCTGTACGCACTTCTAGAACTTAGTAGAACATTCTTATTGGTACACTATTAGTCCCGTTATTCACTAAAAGATGGCGCTGTGCGTCTCAATTTTGTTCCCGCTACTCGTGATTAGACTGCGCCCGCGTCAATTTAGACTTTCGTAACAATCCTACTAATTATAAACGTGAGGATGTATGGATGTTTGTTACTCTTTTACGCAAAAACTACTGAACCGATTGCGATGAAACTTGGTATGTAGATAGCTGGAGACCTGGATTAACACATAGGCTACTTTTATATTCCTATTGCACCGGGACTTACTCGGGTGAAACCGCGGGGCGCAGCTAGTATTATATATATATATAAGTTTTTATATATAAAATACTAGCTCCGCCCCGCGGTTTCCAGACTAATGCTAATAGACATGTCCGTGCCTACAAATATTTGCACTGAGGAAGAATCGAACACGTGACCTCTGACGTTACAGTCGAATGCACTACCGCCTCTTGTTACATTTCAGGTTGTCACGGCCATTTAACTAAAATGGTTTCAAATAAATATAATCTGCGTGAGAACAGCGAGCCTCAGTCTTACGGCATTGGATTGAAGGAATTGTGGGAGGTCAAACCAGAGGTCTGTACACTCGCCATATTAAATGTATATTTTTTAAAAATTAATAATTACAATAGGTGTAAATTTAATAAAAACAATTTGGTTGATTTGTTCAAATGCTTGTTTCTTGTAAAAGTACATTCCAAATCGGTTGATTGACACATTCCATGTTTGAGGAGACAGTCTTCTTTTTGTATAACGAATTGACACAGCCCGTCAGCATGGTATGTGCTAAATAAGACCCACTTCCAATTCCAACCAAAAAATCAAAAATCAAAATTATTTATTTCAAGTAAACCCATTGTAGGTATTTTTGAATTGTCAGGAGGAGTCAGTCAGTATAAGTAGGTCGTGAAGCTAGTTGCCTGTTCCAATACGTAGATCCGATTCCGAAACTCCAAGGACACTTTTCTAACATGTTTTTTTTTTTACAAAGTTATTTGTAACATTGCTTATGAGCGCAATTTAATGTGAGGACAATGTAACAAAAATTAATATTGTTCTAAAATGGAAAAGAAAATCACAGAGCTGCTAGGCAACATAGAAAATTAACATAATATTTGTAACTACACAGTTCTCACATGTACAATTCAATATGTTTTTTAAATAACAAAAAGTAAAAAGCGTATCATAACTACAATGTCAACAGTGTATAAAATAACACTAATGTTCTATAAAATTTACAAAGTCAATAATATAAATAATCAAAATATCAATAAATGTCATCGACAGTGTGACTGTGGAGCAGGACCGGCATTTTGCCAAGCATTTTTATCATCTAAATAATGATCTAGTTTATAATATGCTCGTTTACATAGCGTGCGTTTTATACAAGTTTTAAATTTCTTCTCCCTTAGTTGAAGAATATTATTAGGTATTTTATTATATAATTTAACGCAGTACCCCATAAAAGATGTTTGCACTTTTGCTAACCTAAATTTTGGTTGAAACATTGCGCCATCCACGCAGTCAATTTTTTTTTATTAATCTAATATTTTTATTTACATATGTATGTATATATGTAATATCTTTACTTTATTTATATATTTTTTTTCTTCTAGAACCACAAGCCTGGCCTTGTGGAGCACACAGTTGGCTGGCCCCTGGACAAGAACACATACGGAGGCTCATTCATCTACCACTTGAGCGTACCGGAAGGTGAATCTCCACTCGTGGCCGTGGGGTTCGTCGTGGGCTTGGACTACACCAACCCTTACCTGAGTCCCTTCAAAGAGTTCCAGCGATTCAAGACGCATCCCTATGTCAAGCCTATGTTCGAAGGTATTAGAAGGATAACATTTTAAATGTACCGTGTAATGAATAATGTAAATAATCTATAAGTATATACTTTGAACCACTTTTTAAGAATATTTTGCTAACGCATGAACGACGTGATATTTGAAATACTTCAAGTTTATATACCTACTAGCTGCACCCCGCGGTTTCACCCGCGTAAGTCCCTATACTGTGGGGATATCGGAATAAAAAGTGGCCTATGTGTAAATCCAGGTCTCCAGCTATCTACATACCAAGTTTCATTGGAATCGGTTCAGTAGTTTTTGCGTGAAAGAGAAACATACATCCATACATCGTCACAAACTTTCACGTCTATAATACTAGCAACCTGCCCCGGCTTCGCACGGGTACAAATTATACACCAAAACCTTCCTCATGAATCACTCTGTCTATTAGTGAAAACCGCATGAAAATCCGTTCAATAGTTTTTCAGTTTATCGCGAACAGACAGACAGACGCGGCGGGGGACTTTATTTTATATGTAGTGATACAAGAAGTGTAGAAAGCAGAAACTTTTAAACAATATGCGTTACAAGTTTATAAATTATGTGTAAACCTGTCAAGGTACGTTAGTCTATACAATAACAGTTCAAGTTGTACCAACCGATGCAATCAACCCGAAATAGATTATGGTTTAGCGATTACCAGACGATCTTCAGTAATAACAATAATGTAATGTTCTGCATATATTACACATAGCTATCTAAACCTAAACTAAGCAGAGCTTGTACTACAAATTCTAGATCACGGATAAACATAAGTATCTGGGAGACCGAGCTGGTGCGTGTGTATAATTGTTTTATTTAATCTCTAAAGTTATCTATAAATGTGACTTATCTAAGTACATGCAATTATGTACGATGTGCTGTCGCTACATGTAACATACTGGTTAGGAGTTTCCAGTGTATTATACTGGTTAAGAGTTTTGAGTGTAAACCACTGGTTAAGAGTTTTGAGTGTAACACACTGGTTAAGGGTTTTGAGTGTAACACACTGGTTAAGAGTTTTGAGTGTAACACACTGGTTAAGAGTTTTGAGTGTAACACACTGGTTAAGAGTTTTGAGTGTAACACACTGGTTAAGGGTTTTGAGTGTAACACACTGGTTAAGAGTTTTGAGTGTAACACACTGGTTAAGAGTTTTGAGTGTAACACACTGGTTAAGAGTTTTGAGTGTAACACACTGCTTAAGAGTTTTGAGTGTAACATACTGGATCTGGCATAATGGCTCGTGTGTGTTTTGCAGGTGGCAGTCGCATAGCGTACGGAGCGCGCGCGCTGGTGGAGGGGGGGTGGCAGTGCTTGCCGCGCGTGGCCTTCCCCGGGGGCGCGCTGGCCGGGGACTCCGCCGGCTTCCTCAACGTGGCCAGGATCAAGGGCACGCACAACGCCATGAAGAGCGGTAAGTCCCCTCACTCTAATGTTCTGTAGTAGTTTTCGATTTAGTTCGAGCGCCCGGACTTCCCGGCCTCTGCTTGTTCGAATTACAGGTATGCGACCCTGACTCTCCAAATGAAATTTTCACAATTTTTTTTTCCGAAAACAATATTCAGACACGTTCACTTAATGAAACGTAAAAATATGTTGGCCAAATATAAAAGTAGGCAGTTCTTATACAATGGTTTGTACTTACAAACTTTAATTTGTTGAAACCACTTTGTAATGCAAATTACTCAATAATTTTGTACTAAGTGATATCAAAACAAAAAAACGGGTTTCTCATAATTTTCATCAAAATGTATGTGTGAATTAGGACGGTGATGACAGAATCACCCTATATATCAGAACTGGGCACCTTTTACGTATGATTTTTTGCTAATAGATAGATTATCGGTACATGTTTAGCACCAGCTATAACTGTCCGCTCTTTCGCAGGGATGCTGGCAGCCGAAGCAGCGATGGATCTCATCATATCTGGCGAGGCCACTTACGACAAGGGTGTAACTCCTACACAGTATGTGGACAAGCTGAACGACTCTTATGTATACAAAGAACTGAAGGTTAGTATCTGAACTGTTCCACGTCATGGAACCAAATGCAATCTTATCAAATAAACTTTGAAATGAAAAACTTACACAACCAATAAAATAAAAAAAGGTTGTAATAAATAAGTACCTACATAAAAGTTGTCACCAAGTTGGTTTTAATTTTTTTATGCTTTCGCAATATTGAAATACATAGAATAGTGCGAGTGAAGGTAGATAATGTTGAATATAAAATAATGGTGAACAAAAGCATATACTTACAGCAGTTGTCGACACCTGCCTATATTTTAGTTAAATTATCTTAATCTTTTTTTTTTAATTTTCTATAATAGGCTAAAGTATAAAGCTTACAAAACTTTTTATTAAGAAACCGTTAGATTTTCACTTCCACTACCGAAGTATTGTTACGGATGTCTAAATTGTGCCGCGGGCGCCGTCTATTGGCGATTATAGGAAGTCATAGATTACCTAAATTGAGACGCACGCCATCTTTTGACATTAAACGCAATTACCAGTTAAAATAATTTCAAGATCAGTATTTTATTTGTCTTTGTTCCGTAACTAATAGTGGTTTAAAATGTTGTTAATAATTCTTTTCAAAACTGGATCTAACTGTTACATTACGATGTAGTCTATATACTATAAAAAATTCCAGCAAGTCCGCAACTGCCGTCCCTCTTTCCACACGTCCCTGGGCCTGTACGGAGGTATCGTGTACTCCGGCTTCAGTACCTTCATGCGAGGGAAGGAACCTTGGACCTTGAGCCACGGAGGTCAGTATTTTAATATTTTTAGACATATTTATTATAACATTTTAATTGCAACGTGTTCATTATCTAACCATATAGATTAAGATTACAAAAAAAATATTATGAATATTTTACAGGCGCGGATCACGCTAGATTGAAGTCTGCCAAAGAATGTCAGCCAATTGAATATCCTAAACCAGACGGTGTCATTACCTTCGACCTGCTGTCATCCGTTGCACTCACTGGTAAGTGTTTTATACAGCTTATAAGTATGTGATATAATGTCATGAATAATTCATGACGCATCTTTATGTGGGAGAGCCATGTTTCGGCACGTATGGGCCGGCTCGACTCCGCTCGTTACCACGGCCTCACAGAAAACCGGCCGTGAAGCAATGCTTGCATTGCATTTCGCCGCGTGAGTGAGGTTACCGGAGGCCCTAACCCTTCCCTCTCCCTTATTCCCGTCCTTTCCCTCTCCCCTCTCTTCCCCCTCTTCTCCTACTCCCACCTTAAAGGGCGGTAACGCAGTCTCGAGTTACAGGTGCCCATGAGCGGCGGTAGTCATTTACCATCATGTGACCCGTCTGCTCGTTTGCCCCTGGTACCATAAAAAAAAAAATTACATTATATCACAATTATTGCTTTTAAAGCATAAAATCTTAAAAAAAGAATCTTGTAAACATCAGAAAAAGAAAATTGTTGAAACTAACCCTACTGTCCTTTAATATACAGCGTGTAAGTTTGAGCTACGCGAAAAACTTACAAAAACCTCTTTCTGTTTATACTTATCACAATACAAAAGTCATTTCATCATAAAAATGCGAGATTAGAATGACCTTAAACGTTCGGCGCCGTCGAAGCAGCTGATAATAATATTGCTGCATAAATGTTGTTTAATTGATTACATTGCAGTTTTTTCACAATTTTTTTTCCGGTAAAATTTTCTGTTTACTCATTGCGATATCACGTTTAACATAAAAAAAAAAATAAAAAAAAAAACATGAATTTTCCGGCGAAAATTCCAATGATTTTCGACTCGAAATGATGATCTGAATACACTATTTCAACATTCGGTGTTTTTTACTTGATAACCTATATTCAAAATTTCATGTTTATCAGTTGTTTGGTTAACAACAAAACACAACAGCGTAACAAAAAAAAAATATATACCCATTTATAAGAGTTAGGATCTCTGTTTCTGCGTTTCCTTTTAACCACTGTTAATGTGGTAGCAGTTAAATAAGTGGACTGTATACTTGTCTTACAAATTTAATCTCTTCGTATGTCTGCGTGCAAAGCGTATGGGAGCGGCGAGTAGTGTGTGTCGCACAATCCGCACTCTTTATAATAGAGAGTGCCTATGTATAAAGTGGTAAATTAATAAACATTTCCTCTTCAGGTACAAACCACGAGGCGGATCAGCCACCCCACTTGACCCTGAAGGACGACTCCGTCCCCGTCAAACGTAACCTGGCCGAGTTCGACGGACCAGAGGCGCGGTTCTGTCCGGCAGGTTTGTAACATTACATATTATTATTACACATCAAGACACCTAGACCTAAACTAAGCATTCCATCCATTCTTCTCTTTCATTCTTCATTTTACTGTTCCTTTCTACCAATCTCTTTCACGCAGTCCATCTATCTTTTTTTTGACGTCCTCTTATAGTTTCCGTCCACTCTCAAACTCTCTTCTTCACATTTAGATCTCTCCGCATCACATCATGTCCATACCACACGATAATTTGTTGCTCCTCAACTTTCCACTCACTGGCGCTACTTTCAGGCTCCCTCTAATGTATTCCTTTCTCACTTTATCCATTAAACCAATAAATAAATTCTTATTGTAACTGTATGCTAAAGTCATACCCTTTCAGTAATTTAATTAAGTGTTCTATTTTCAAATACACTCTGTAAATACTAACCAGCATAACTTGAACTGTCATTGTATAGACATTCTGTACCATGATAGTTCAACATATATACTGGAACCCTGAAGCTTTTTGTAGCCGTTAGAATAACACATATTGATTAACAATGTTAGCTTTCTGCACTTCTTCTACATAAAAAGTTGGAGTGTTCCAAATTTCACATTCCCCCTTCCCCGAAATTTGCTTAAAAAGGGGTACAAAGAATTCTCTTCACGATCTATATACAGATTATTTAATTTCCCAGGTGTATACGAGTTTGTACCAATGGAGACCGGCGATGGCCAACGTCTCCAGATCAACGCACAGAACTGTATCCACTGTAAGTATCGGCGGCAAATTCCCTAAGAGAAGCTGACATTGATGTTCTTGTAGGCTCCCCTTATGTAACTGAAAGAGAAAAGTATACTAATGTTTTTTTTTCGTTCCATTCTCGTATTTACCAAAATTAGCGCCTGCCAATGACCCTCTATCGTCCCAAGTCTCAAACGCACAATAAAACAAAAAAAAACGGACAAGTGCGAGTCTGACTCGCGCGCACCGAGGGTCCGTAAGCAAACAAACTTGTATACGCCCATCTCGGAAATCAATTCTCGAAGACTTACATATAAAATTATATTCATGACAAACATGGTTTTCTGTTATAGGTAAGACATGCGACATCAAAGACCCCTCGCAGAACATCAACTGGGTGGTTCCTGAGGGCGGGGGTGGCCCCGCCTACAACGGCATGTAGATACTGCCACAGACTGTCCACTACACTCTACCATATAGTCTAACCTCTAATATGGATCAATATCAATGAAAAAAAATGATTGTTACAATGTATATACAACTAAGCTCGTAGTGTAATTAAGTAATCTATCAAAATTAGCCAAATTTTAAATTAACGCATTAGTCTAATAAAAATACAGAACATAAATACGTGTGCGCGTCTGTACCCGACACACATACATATACATTTACTGTGCCCAGTAATGTCACACTACGCAACAGATAATAGTCGTTGTGTGCGTGAAGTACAATCGCGCACATATTTTTTTTTTGCTAAGTATATATGTTTATATATAACTATTTGCGGTTCAAATTAGGCATTCAATATTTATCGACTATTAAGTTTATTGTGATCTTTGTATAAGTGCAAAATATGTTTACTTTTTTTCTACTATAAATATCTGACGAAACGTAAATCAAAATATCATGCTCATGTAAATATATAATTTTGTAATGAATTAATAAGAAAATAAACTTAATAAGAGTGTTTTTGAATCCAACTTGTACAGCCTAAATCATGTTAAAATTATATAATGTCCAATCTCAATCAATAAAAGATTTCGGAGACTGCCTCTTTGATCCTGAGTAAGTTCTATATAATATTATGGAGTAGTTTTAAGAAACAAAGTAAAAGTGAGAGTGTTGCAAGTATTGTTTACCTTCATTTTATTTTTCCCGCTGGTATCCAAAAAAGTCTGTATTGTCGTTATATTAAACAAAAACCACGTTAAAAGAGCTCCATTAAATTCGCATATTTAAATTTCATTGGATGCTATTATTTTCAATTTGGCCTAATAATGCTCGGTTGTATACGAATCAAAATTTCAGCCTTCAAATCTAGCTTTCAGGCGCATCCAACAAAAGAGTTCCGCCCGAGTCCGCTCTCCCGATAGGCAAAAATGTTCATTTTGCTCATTTTCCGCTCTCCCGATAGGCAAAAGTGTTCATTTTGCTCATTTTATACATTCTCGTTATACTAAAATGTTAATTTTGCTAATTTTACACTTTCTCGTTATTCCTTACTCTCCGCAGTAATGACGAAACCTGCCTATGCTGTTAGCTATAATACTTAGATACTTTTCTGTTACCACTGTAAAACAATTATCATAATAAACTTCTAATTTTGGAATCGTTGTATCATGACTAGCTAAGTAGAAAATAACTCCTATATTGAACTAAGATAATAATTGTAACGAAATATGTTTGTCTTGAGTCTTAATATAAATTGTACAGAAATGTCTGACTCGTGAGCTTATTTATAAATTGTCGACGTATGCGTGAAGAGCCCATTAGCTTGTAAGTGTTAATTTTACATAAAAAATTAAATATATAATTCTTTAGATAACAGTTGTTCTTATTTCACCTTTTTTTTCTACAAGTGACAAACAAGTAGGTACGCGGCACGACCGATGACAAGAATAATGTCTTACCAATAGTCTGGTGGTAAGACATTAATATTGATTTGAGCATAAACCTGTATTAACTTAATGAACCGAAACAGTCATCTTATGTTTTTTAACTATGTACTTATTATAATCTAGTGTTGAACCCTCCTAAAAAAAAAAAAAATTGTTGTAAATTTAACTCCTTTTATTCTTGTCTGTCGTTGTGTATTTCTGGTTCAGTATTGAGGAGAACTATGTCCATAGAACCAGTGGCGTAGCGTGCCTTGGAAGGGCCCTGTATCAAAATTAGTTGGGGGGCCCAAATGAAGGATAAAGATTTCTCACAAAAAAAAACAATAACCGATGTAGAATGTTGCCAACTTTTGGGCGCACGCTTAACCTGGAAATAAATAAGATTGCTTTTTTTGACTTTTGTCATTTCTTAAAACTCTATAGGCGCGTATGACAGTGTTTTTAATTTGTTTTTTTCCCGGGAAGTACGAGATTAAGTGACATTGTGGATAACATTTTACTATTTTTTGTTTACACACGATAGGGGCCTCTGTAGCCCGGGGCCCCGTATCATTGATACGGCTGATACGGCGGTAGCTACGCCCCTGCATAGAACACACATGTTACGGTATAGACGCTCACAGTAACGCACATGGTGCCCAGAATACACATATAAATCACTACATATTATAAAACGAAGTCCCCCGCCGCGTCTGTCTATTCGCGATAAACTCAAAAACTACTGAACGGATTTTCATGCGGTTTTCACCAATAGATAGAGTCATTAATGAGGAAGGTTTATGTATATATAACTTATTAAGGTTTTGTGTAAATTGGTTGAAATATGATGATGATTGTTGAAGATGTCTCTGCTACCCGAGCGAAGCCGGGGCGGGTATATTATATTTTAGTTTACGGTGCCACGTTAGCAACGGCTAGTGCTACCTGGTCGAAACGTCAGCCAAAAGGCCTATTACGTGAACACGTTAATTCCCGTACAAATACTTAATTATAATACGTAATAGTTGCAAAGTACCTACAGATTAATCTATTACGAAGGTAAAGAGTTTGTCCTTAAAAGAGTCAAGTTTAAAATCAATTTTTCAGTGGTATACAGATCATTACGATGTGAGCGGAAGAGTAGGTAATCATTAGTCACGTGATCATCACGTGATCGTGAAGCCTTTTTAGCTTTATTCTCTCCCTCAGAATACCTATTATCAAAGACAAAAGAAGCCAAACCTTTTAGGTTTTAATCACGCTGAAAGGTGACAGTTTTTTGGTAGGAGCTATTTTTCATTAGCTATTTTTGTCAAAGACAAATCCATAGCAGGCAACATAATTGACAGTTTGTCATACATTTATTACAAAGAATTTCAATATTATATATTTTAGTGTATGACAAAGAATGTTTGGTCTAATCACAATATTTCGTACGTAACAAGTGATAAATTGCTGTGAGATGCGGTCGAGATGATCTCTTTAGTAATACCAATCGCGTTTTTATGGGCATTGGTATGTAATATATAACTTTTATTGTGACTCTTTCTTTATGTTATGTAGTTACGATTTGGCTTATAACCTTTATAACTTGTAACTTCAAACAATGTGGGCCATTTATGATACAGATATTTCAGTTTAGGATAGAATGTTATGTGCTGTGTGTGATAGTCATGGTGCTACAAAGTGCCCGAACTATAATAATTGCGTTTTGAGAATTTAAGGACTTTCATTTTCGTCAATGTTTGTGTGCGAGTAAAGATACTGTTTTCATGGCTAACATGTTATGACTAGTTTCGATGTAGGTAACTTAGAAATCGCTTCTTGTAGAGGAATTTACAAAACAACTATCCATTAATCACACATGGTAAATATTATCACACAGTGGCTGTCTTTGGCTGATCAATAAATCGTGTCAGTCAGCTATCAGGCATTATTTGTATAAGCCAATCTCATACAAGAATCACTTGCTCATACTAGTATAGGTACCTATTAGTAAAACAGCTTAGATGATAAGGAAACCTATCAAAAAATCATTGTAAGCTGAGTGCGCGCTTATGAGCCGATTAATCTTTTATTTTCTTTAAAGACTACTTCTGATATGGGTTACCCATTACTAATTTTCTTCTTACTCTCTTAAGGTAAGCAAAACACTTGTGTTAGGTCTTGTTTCACCTTTACTAGGGTGGTTTCGAACCTGCAACCACTTGATCGCAAGTCCCGCTACTTAGTCATTACGCGGTTTCAGAAATTACTTCAAATTGAGCAAACAGTTCTGATTTGAATGGCTTTTTGTTAAGAATGTTATTTTTTAAAAAAGTGTTTTTTTAACTCCAATAAAAGTAGAAATAGGCACTTTACTATCTGAATTTGATTGCCAATAAAATGTTCATATACAACAAAACTGTAGCTTCCATTTTTGGAAAACAAATCTCTATCAATAAACGCAGGTGTGGATCGCTATAAAGGGTTTACGGGAGAAGTTTACGCCCGAAAAATGATTTTAATGTGCCCCCATCGACTGGCTTTATTGTCCTCGTAAAACACTCGCATTTATAATGGCTCGTACATATATGAGTTTAATTTTTTCACAACAGCAGCTGGGGAACATCTGCGGCGTGTTTTTTCACAATTTTTAGACTAGATAGACCGACTCAGACCTCGGACTAGAGAGATGTATTAGATCGTTGAGATTGCAGTGACCCGCAGTTTTAGATAAGTTAAAAAACTGCAAAATGCTAAAAAGAACTGAATATTTTCTCTTTATCTAGTGTTGTTTTTTCTATTGTGTAACGGAACAGGCGTTTGTCTTCCATCTGGTAGAAAGTGACGATGAAGACCAAGATATATTAAAGTAGTAGTTAACCATCCTTTCACGCATATTCTCTATACAAAATAGTTTGGATGTTCCAGATGTGAAAGGCGTCCAGTCCCAGCAAATTTTTGATGTGAAAACTTCTTTCGGCACGTTTGTGCACTTTTGCTATGGGGAAAAAGTACTGAACTCGTGACCGTCACGCTAATAGTACATATATATATAGATCCACCAGAGGGTGTTAATCTAAACATTGAGTTCTGTCAGCTCCTTATTAATTAATGTCACCAACCTGCTAATGTGACTTTTTAAGTTTGTCGTTTCGTTTAAGTTTTCACTTCTGTCGGCAGTCCCATGACTGCCTAGTTTTTTAATACCACAAATCTGGGAAACTTGTAAACGGCTGCCTTTATATTATTTCGTTAACTTTGCCTTTAATTAACAACGCTATAGGTCAACTACTTCCTACTGACCAGCAGCAAAACAACAGAAGTCTAGTAGTGAGGTGGAGGTAGGTACCTACCTACTGGACTAGTTTTATCGCCTTCTATGTATTTCTACTCCATTTCTATACATTATTAATATTGATTTATTACACACAAAATATACACACATCAAAAGTGTCTAAGAATCAAGTACATTTTTAACTATAAAAAAATATCCAATTTACCAAATCTAGTCTTCTTACTTTAATTGAAAAAATTGCAATTTTTGCAAATTGTGAGAAATTAACGTAAGTTAATATCCTCAATTAAATGGCAAAAAGGCAAAAGGAAGGAAAGGATTTTTTATTGTAAAGTTAAAAAAATTAATAATCTGTTTCCACCACTGACACGAATCACACAATCACAGCGACTTGGCATGCTTAAATTCAGTTCATCAAAATCACTTTAAGGAATGGCCGCCCACGTTCTTTCGAACAAGCTAAAAAGTTGTTGTTCACGGCATCCATACTCAGCAGTGCTCTTCTTTTTACCATATCCCATGCGCGCTCAATTGTGTTGATGTCTGGCGATTGAGCAGGCCACGGCAGAACATTGATGCGAGCATCGGCAAGAGTGCATGTTACGACTCTAGCTGTGTGTGGACGTGCATTTTCGTGCATTAGACGAAATGAATCATCTAACCCGCTTCGCAAAGGGATTATCACGACTGAAACAATCCTCTCCGCATAAATCCAAATGAGATCGGTTTTTCCACCGGCCAATTATCAGCCTGAATGTATGTCAATTTTCCGGTCAAGAATTTTGTAGGCAATCAATGAGTCATTTAGGTTTCTAGGTTTTGCAATCGAAATGATGCCAAAATGTGTTAGTCTACTATCGCAGGAGCGCTTAGTTTTTGATATCCCATTTGAGAAAGCAAGATGCCACAGAAAGCGTTTTTGGAAACGTTCAAGGCGTGGACTGCATAATGGGGTCGCCAGAGTACGCTACAGTACTCTAATATGCTACGAATCAAGCTGTAATGTAGAATTTTAGTTTTATTGTTACGAAGAAATTTTACATTGTTTTAAAACAAAGCCGAACATTTTTGAAGCTTTTTTACTAAGGTTTTTTAAGTGGGGCTCTCACGTTAACTTATTATCAAATGAGACTCCTAGATCCCGAATTGTATCCACTTCTTTAATATCGTAATTGGATGTAAAGTATGTAATGTGTGATTATGTAATTATATCTTTCCATATCATAAAAATCAACTACTATGAAATTCATTTCTTTTGGTCAGCTCAAGTTTTAGCCAAAACTAAAATGGATATTTAAATTTTGGAAAAAGATACTTGGAGACTATCTCGTAGACCCTTCAGCCCCATTAAGTTGGCAACGTGATATAGTGGCAGGAAAGACGATCCGGAATTGAGCGATGAAATGGGTTTATGAGGCGAGAAATGAAAATGTAAGGAATGTGATCGTACCACAGAATCGTACCAGATACAGTTTTTAATTTCTATTGGTATTAACTCGCACATTAGTAGTAAAGCACAGCACCTTTCTGCGCAAGGCGAAGACGCCAGTCGGAGGAAGTACTTAACTACTTAGTAATCTGTGGTAGTGCTGTTATTCTATTTATTAAGGGTCGCCAGCTACAGTCACTTGGATAGTGTTACCAACGCTCAAAATCATGAGTTGTCTTGCGTGTGTTTATAGGCTCCGGTAACCTTACCGTGTGACTGTTTGCGACCTTAGTTGTACGATAAATAAGAAAGCTAACTTAAGTGTATAGAATGAATACGAGCATACATGATACTTTATTTCTTGATTACGTTTGTCGCACCGTTAAAATATTCATCTGCAATGGCAGTTACTGCAGAAAGCAGAAGAATCTCACTTAAAAGAGTGATATGCATCTGTGTCTGGACGTCGACAAGTTTGTTGACAGTACCTGTGGATACTGTCACCTTGGAAAGCAATAAAAAATAATTTGCGCCGTTGATTTCATATCGCCGCAGCTCTCATTTTTTAAAATGATCAGAGTCTATGTAATGACAAGGTTTCTACAACTAGCGCCCATCGCGTTAGTCATTTTTCTTTCAAGTCAATGAAAAAGGGAGGTGGGAGGTAGAAATAGAATCGCAGATTTTTTATCATCGCAGCTCTAGGAGGTCCACTGCTGGACATTGGCTTCCCTCAATATCTGCCATGAAGACCGGTTGGAATCGGCCTTTTTATATATTTTTGAAATTATACTTAATTTTAATAATAAATTTGGCAATTATCACGTTTATAGACGGTGTCGGTTGTAATCGTTGATGATAATACTATTGTTCGAATGAAACAGGAACTTACATCTTTGCAATTGTTTTACTTTGTACGTAACACAGAACATTTTTAAACTCGTCTAAACCGTCATTCAACTTTCATAAAAAAGAGAATTGAAAAAGTTAGGTGAAAATTAAATTCTTTCTTTTTACAAAGCCTTTTTGAGTTTTTACTTTTGATGTTTGGCTTATCTTTATTTTAATTATTTATTTATTGTACAAAGGCGGATTTAATGCGTTGGCCATTTTTCACCATTCAAAACCTTCTGGTTTAAGTACACCTGTCATATTTATATGGTAGCACCACAAACCAGATCAAATTGTAATACAAGTTATATTAAATTTTATTGACATGACCATGTAACATTTATGTACCTATTTAAATATTTGACATTATAAATTTCTCTGACTTTGACTAATGTATGTATGATTGTGTTATTGGTTATGTTATTTTGTATGTGAATTACTTTATTTTTCTTTCTTTCTTTCTTTCTCTCTGAGGTTATGAAACAGCGCACCTATGCATTTATTGTGTACCCTATACCAGCCCTAAACCTGTCTCATGCAAATAAATGATTTGATTTGATTTGATTTGCTTTGGACGAACTCAAGGCAATTGTAATATAGTTTAGAAATGTAAAAAGCTTAAGCGAACCAAAGTAAAAAAGAGTTTCATTATCCACATCCTGGCTCCATCATCAGACCACCGTTACAAAGTCCAATGTGTTGGACTCGTCAGAACGAATCATATGAACCAAAACTCCCATCGAGTTTGGGCTCATATGATTCGTTTTGACGACTAGATTTCACTAGTAGCGAGTTCCACTATTCACCATACAGTCTTTACTGTAGAGTTCCACTATCCACCCCCTGGCTCCATCATCAGATCAGCTCCAAGATGCCAAATGCCTCTCCTGGGATGGCGAAAACAAATTTGCCACCCCTGGGATGACAAAAACAAAATTTTACCAATACGTATCGGTATAACTATATATTAATACGTGAAGATAATTCTCCAAATAATTTATCAAGCAAATTTCGCACCCCGCGACACAGGAATATTCCTAATGCGGGAGTTGTAAAAAAAAAACACATATTTAAAATTAGAACTTAGAAGACGTATGTCTTACAACCTTATAACTTTTTAAATTTCGCAGACCAGCAACAATTTGATAAATCGATGTATATTCAGCCGTGTCCTAGAATCCACATATAAGGTATGCTTGGTTTAGATAGTCTTGGTTTATATGTCCCAGGATATTATTCATCATCTGCCTACCCTTGTCCCAATTTTATTTGGGGTCGGTGCAATATGTTTTATTCTTCCATTCTACTCTATCGTTCGTCATTTCACTGCTTACTCCCTTTCTAGCTATATTACTTTCCCTCAGTCCATCCATCTTTTCTTTGGTCGTCCTCTTCTCTTGTACCCGTCAACATCCAAACATAAAACTCTTTTCACCACATTTTGCTCATCCCTCCGCATCACATGTCCATACCACGATAACCTATTGCTCTTCAACTTTTCATCCACTGGTGCTACTTTGAATCTCGCTCTAAAATATTCATTTCTCACCTTATCCATCCTAGTCACACCACACATCCATCTTTACATTCGCATTTCAGCTACGTGCAGGCGTCTCTCATCCGTTCTCTTTGTGGGCCAACTTTCAGATCCATACAGGACAGCCAGGATATTATTATTATTATATGTATTAATATTATGTTATATATATTCCAGTGTCAAGCAGAAGATGATTACTACTATCGGCCAAGTAACGTTTCACGATCGACATTGTCCGGGATACAAGCCTACAGGTCAGCGCTAACCCTGGACTGGCTGGCGGCCGAAGATATGAGGCAGAGGGAGTTAGCCGCGGCTTTCGAGACAGAGGTGCCTTCACCGACCAGGATGATTAGCTCAGACTGCATCGATTACGCGAGGCCTGCTTCGGGGAAAATCGCCAGATTAATGTTGGAACTACTAAAGTATACAATTTAAATTTACATAATCTGTAGATTTTTTGTCAATATTTCGTATTCTCCCTATTCGTATACTGCGTCATCCATTCGTTAATATGATATTTTTAATCCTACTAATATTATAAACGTGAAAGTTTGTGAGGATGTATGGATGTGTGGATGTTTGGGTGTGTGGATGTATGTGTGTGATGAATGTTTGTTACTATTTCACGCAAAAACTACTGAACCGATTGCGATGAATCTTGGTATGTAGATAGGTGGAGACCGGAATTAACACATAAGCTACGTTTTATGCCGATATTCCTACGGCACCGGGACTTACGCGGGTGAAACCGCGGGGCGCAGCTAGTATTGTATATTCCTAAGGAGTGTTTAAACGTGTGTGTGTAAAATGCAATACAATTAAAAAAACCTATGAAATGGTGAACGGTGAAGCTGGTTTTTTTAAAAAGTTTAACGTGTGTATGTGGGTCTGTCTGTGGCATCATAGCTCCTCAACAGATGGACCGATTTTGATTTAGTTTTTTTTTCTTTGAAAGGTGTCTTGATCGAGAGTGTTCTTAGCTATAATTACACAACATATAATTAGCCATACGAAGATCATCAGCTCTTTTCTCAAACCAAATGATATTTATTTGCTAAAACACAGGTACATTGTAGGATATTAATAATTACATGCATTAGACCAATGCATGTTTTACCATGCTGGTGTGCAAATATTACAGAATACAATTATAGTAATTAAGCATGCAGTTCTAAGTCTTATACAGTTAACAATATTAATGTCAAATAAAAAAAGATTAACAATTATATACCTACATACGTTTATTGTTCATCTAGAAAATAATTATAATGATTATAGATTAAATTATAATTGTTATGCATACCTATGTATTTTTCAATATTAAGAAATTAATATTGTGTTAGGGGTGGGTTCACGACGCGGCGACGGTAGTGCACTGGGTGGGGTTCGAAACCGCAACCACTTGATCGCGAGTCCGACGCTTTAGATATTACGCTACCGCCGCTTTTCTATTTTATGTTTGTACTAGTAACCCGCCCCGGCTTCGCACGGGTACAAATTATACACCTAAACCTTCCTCATGAAACACTCTGTCTTTTAGTGAAAACCGCATGAAAATCCGTTCAGTTTATCGCAAACAGATAGACAGACAGACGCGGCGGGGGAATTTGTTTTATAATATGTAGTGATAATATTTACACACATGCCACACTACGTTACGATATATTAAACAGTTGCAGTTTTACAAATAAGCTAGATCATCTTACACACTTTGACTGGCCTGTTGGTTTTGTGGTTAGGGATCCTGACCGCTGAGCCAGAGGTCGTGGGTTCGATTCCCACCCTGGACAAATCTGGATCATTTCTGTTTTGAGTGTAATTTATCTATAATATGTATGTAATTAGAAATATATAAGTATGTTTATCAGCAGTCTGATTACCATATTACAGGCTCTGCCTATTTTGGGATCAGACGGCCGTGTGTGAGATGTGTCAAGTCATTATTATTACTATAAATTTGGCCAATACTAACTTTTAAATTTTCGCGTTCCATGAGTTAATTATGTATTTGTACGGGAATTAACGCGATCACGAAAAGGTATTACATACCTCTGCATTGCCTGACGTTTCGACCAGGTTGCACTGGCCGTGGTCACAGGCTGACTGGCTCAGCGGTGCGGTGAGGTAGAAGGTTCTTTATCCACCCGCACATTTTCGATATTTTTGATATTTTGGTTTTGCCATGTACCGTCATATACTATACTAAGAGTGTCCCTATTCTCTAAGCAAACCGATGTGCCCCTATTCTGGTGTTCACCCGACTGCGCATAAAAGCGAGGTGGCATGTTTTATATCACTGGATTCCACGCTGTTGATAATATGAAACCATCTTCCCGATTGAAAGTTTTGCGTTTTTTTATTTCAATCGCTTCACGTACAACTATTGAGTAAAAGTGACGTTCCGTGGAGAGGACTTGCGTACGGTGAAATTCAATCCAGTGATTGGTGCCCGCTGATTTGCTAATCTGTCGGTTCTTCACAGCAGCGATGTGTTCTTTGACCCTTTCGTGATCGCGTTAATTCCCGTATAAATACATAATTATACATTTGGCCAAGTTGTATGGTATGAGGTTGACGGATCTTTTAAATTTTCAATGTCGAACAGAAAAGCTATGCAACAGACCAAACGTGCCTTACCTAAGCAAGTTTTCCTTTTTCATTTAGGAATCTAGAAGGTGACGAGAGCCCTGTCATGACTGATATGATAGGAGCATTGGTCCGTGCAAAGTTGCTGGTAGAAACCTCTATGCTAGACGCGGAACCGGATCTGGATGCTCTAGTTAAGACCCCAGGTGTAATGATGGGTGAGCCGCATACTACATTCCCCAGGGTTCTGGCTATGACTTGGATGACTATCACTGATCCTGTCACCACGAAGAAATTTGGATGGTGTCCTTTACAAAAGGTAACGTCTTCATTTTGTTAATTTTACATCCATTAGGTTTAAGTTAGGTATATTATATAAATGCCGTTTTTACACTAGCTAGTGGAAAATTAGATATCTCCCATTTTTAGTTTTAGTAAATCTGTTGTTCATTTGTTTTCTCGCTGTTAGATTTTTTTTTGGTACAGGGGGCAAACGAGCAGACGGGTCACCCGATGGTAAATTACTACCGCCGCCCATTGGCACCTGCAACTGAAGAGTCACAAGTGCGTTACCGGCCCCTAAGTTAGGAGCAGGGGAAAGGTGGTAGAGGGGAGAGGGGGAAGGAGAGGGGTGGAGGGAATGGTTAGGGCCTCCGGTAACCTCGTTCACTCGGTGAAAAGCAATGCAGCATTGCTCCACAGCCGGTTTTCTGTGAGGCCGTAGTGTCACTCCGAGCCGGCCCATACGTGCCAAAACATGGCTCTCCCACGATTAAAATTTCTGTGTCCAGGACAAGGTACTATATTGTAGTTAGATCACTTCTCTCCTGAAATTTTTATCTCAACATTGAACCTTTTTTTCCAATCGGGTTCAGGGAAAAAATTGGGGAAGAAGGTTCATCCTTAAGTAGGTCGTAAGAACGATTCTGATTTACTATCGTCAAATATCAAAAAGAGGGTACGAAATGATCTCACTAAACAATAACAAATCGCATCAAAGCTTGCTTTCACTTATTGAATACTGACACAAATAAGGTCATTTTGAATCGTAAACGTCTTTTGCAGTGGTGAGACGCAGGGTACGCACGTAAGAAGAGAGTCAAAAGACCATGTTTATGCTTATACTTTAGGAAGCTATAATGAACAATGTCCAGAAATGTCCATTCCACCAGTTGGACATAATTTTGATATAAACCTTACGTTTCTTGTTCGTGCGTCGCAAGGCCAAAACTTTTTTTTTGGTTATAGAACAATATGCCGCGTATCACAAACTAATTATCGACTACATCAATATTAACTGCATGAACGTGTTAAGACTATGTAATTTCTTTTAAGTCTTGCAAGCGTTTATAGGTAACAAAATTTAGATCTTATGGCACTAAGAATAAGAGCGATAGGTAATCTTATAAAATAATATACAGAAAACACGCTTTACGGCAGGTGAACCGGTACCTCGCTGCAACGAAGCCTGTGGATGTAGCTAAGCACATGAAAGCTTTGGAACCCATCTTAGCCAGGGCTCGATTCATTATGGAAGAGTTCATTCAACACGTCACCCCCCTCAACATATACGAGAAGAAAAGTACACCAACCCGTCCGGTATTTGTTACAATATAAGCTCTGCTCCAGCTAGGCTTAACGCTTGTGTTAGGAGTGGGTTCAGGACGGTAGTGCACTGGGTTGGGGTTCGAACCCGCAACCACTTGATCGCAAGTCCGACGCCTTAGCCATTACGCTACCGCCGCTTTGACCGTGTTGAAGAGTGACTGAGAAAAAATAGTGTCACGCAATCACTCTAATAAATACGGCAATTGCGGGACATTGCCGTATTTTTCGAGTGAATGCCTGCCCCCGGAACCTATCTTGTTTTTACTTAGAACGTTATGTTATGGGGTCCCTTTCAGATGACGTTTTAAAAAAGGATTTTTTATTTTGACACATTTAATGTATATAATTTAAACACGTACTTAGTCTGAAGGGGCCCTTAGGCAACCGACACTCCCGAGAGTTGAGAATAGACTGATTTTCTAACTGGTGCAGTCATGCACTGGGGCAAAACCGCTAACCAAGCGTCTATGACACGGCTGAAGGCCTGTTATAGCTCGTCATCACTTTAGGGTTCAGTTTTTGGTCATAACAGTTCGAAAACGATCATTGCGAGGACGTTTTCCGCCACTAAATTCTACCCGGTCAAGTTAGAATGCGCTTATGGTATACAGTACACACTAGTTAAGCACCGCACTTTCTATTCTTACAATACTGTGAGTAACGCTTTCACGCCTAAACTAGTCAACCGATCATAATGAAATTTTGCATATACGTCCAGAAAAATAGTTCCGTTCCCAAGGGTTATCTGAACGGATTGACCAAATCTACAATAACGTGAATGAAGCCGAGGACAACAGCTCGTAGGTTATAAGTTTAAAACGTTTTTCAATACGTACAACGTTTTATTGTACGCAAACATAGGTATTTATTCAAATCTGGTTAGTAGAAAAGATTGCTGTGTTTAGACTTACTCTTCAGCTTTATTCAGTGAAACCTGGTTAAGTGGACCCTGGGTATGTAAGAAACATCCCCTACTGATAATTACAATGAGGTCCCTATACTTTTGTATTGAAATACTTCTCTTCCTCTCCTCTTCCTGAGTGTTGGACAGATTTCGAAACGTTTGTGTACTTTCTCACGTACTTTCTTATTGAGTACTAGCAACCCGCCCCGGCTTCGCACGGGTACAAACACCTAAACCTTCCTCATGAATCACTCTGTCTATTAGTGAAAACCGCATGAAAATCTGTTCTGAAGTTTTTCAGTTTATCGCGAACAGACAGACAGACAGACGCGGCGGGGGACTTAGTTTTGTAATATGTAGTGACTAAGGTTTTGTTATTGCTTAGCAGAACCTCCCATAAATAACTGCCCTTTTAAACCTGCGTATTTGGGAAATTGGGTAAATGAAAGCCTTTATAAGTGATAAAAATCCTAGGTCCCTTGAGATCTCAGTTATAAAGGTTTCACTGTACTTTGAATTTTTTGGAAGAGGTACACTCGAGTTGTTGAAGTCGTTGATGTCTCTGACAGTACTGAGATTAAAACAACGTCTAAAAATCTTACCAATGCTACTTTAAAGTTTCGTACACGTGCTAAGTTCTAGCAATTAGCACGTAATAAACTGAAACACATTGATAATGCTATGCTGAAACATATTTGAATGAAAACTAAGCGTCACGTAATACTATGGAATCTAGAAGAAGGATAAACATATTTAGACACTTTTTTTTTGTAAATATACCTACATAAAATTTATGAATAGACCCATACCTATTGTTATCTACAAAAATATTTGTATATTCCTTAAGCGGGAATCGATCCCGCTACATTCTATAAAGCATTCTATAAAGGTCGTGGATGGTATTATTAAATACTAGCAGCGCCCCGCGGTTTCACAAGTGTAAGTCCCGATTCCGTTGGAATGTCAAGATAAAAAGTAGCCTATATGTTAATCCAGGTCTCCAGCTATCTACATACCAAGTTTTATTGCAATCGGTTCAGTAGTTTTGGCGCCAAAGAGTAACAAACATCCATCCATCCAGACTTTCACATTTATAATATTAGTGGGATTAGTATCTGGACAATCTCTACATCTTCAGTTACTCTATGACAAATATTAGAAAGACCTCCATTTTCAATACTTTTTTTTAACTTAGAATGGTTCTGCAATTTACAGACGACGGCGCGAGCTAAACACTACGGCGTTAGCAAAAGGCCCACGTATCCACCCAGGACCCCTAATGTGGTTAGTACAATTTTTTTTTTTTTTGTTTTAAAAAGATAACTCCCGCATTAGGAATGACTCCTGTGTCGCGGGGGACTTTACAAACAAACAACTGTCACAAAGAACACCCAGACTCAGGTGGTAATCGAATCCACGACCTATGGCTTAGCAGTCAGGGTAACTAACCACTAGGCCAACAGGCCAGTCAAATTCACTGTTCACATAGCTAAAGCAATGCCTAACATTGCTTTTATATAATTATGTATTGACACGGGAATGAACGCGACCACGAATAGGTATTACATACCTCTGAATTGCCTGACGTTTGACGTTGACTATAAACAAGTCTCACTTACCTATTATACCTATTGCCGTCAACCGGACACTTTGGGAATTAAATGGGAAA
Source organism: Euplagia quadripunctaria (assembly GCA_963859945.1). Taxonomy (NCBI): domain Eukaryota; kingdom Metazoa; phylum Arthropoda; class Insecta; order Lepidoptera; family Erebidae; genus Euplagia; species Euplagia quadripunctaria. The sequence goes on along the minus strand of OY982578.1, from coordinate 5,213,951 downwards.
ATTGGGAGAATATTGAAAGGGAAAGAAAGATTGGGGGGGATTGACACGAACTGGCTGATACTGGTAAGTACGAGCCATGTACTACTCCCTGATGTAGTTTCTAGTGGTATTACTATACGGTTTTTACGTGGGAGAGCCATGCTTGGGCACGTATGGGCCGGCTCGACTCCGCTCGATACCACGGCCTCACAGAAAACCGGTAGTGAAGCAATGCTTGCATTGCATTTCACCGCGTGAGTGAGGTTTCCGGAGGCCCTAACCCTTCCTTCTCCCCTATTCCCGTCCTTCCCCTCTCCCCCCTCTTCTCCTACTCCCATCTTAAAGGGCGGCAACGCACTTGTGACTCTCGAGTTACAGGTGCCCATGGGCGGCGGTAGTCATTTACTATCAGGTGACCCGTCTGCTCGTTTGCCCCCTATACCATAAAAAACGGTTTTCTTGCATTTAAGGTTTCTGCTCGCATAGGAGTCAAGCTGATGAGGTATGTATATGTGTTCACCTTACAGGAAACTACTCGTACGTTAAATTAATAATACTGATACTGTGCCCTTCCTCGTAATGAGTAAGTGCAGAGGTGATGAGGATATTACTGTGAGAAGGAAGTGTGATTAATACGTCCGATGCTTCGGCACGTATGGGCCGGCTCGACCGGAGTGATACCACGGCCTCACAAACCGGCAGTGAAGCAATATTGCATTGCTTTTCGCCGAGTAAGTAAAGTTACCGGAGGCGCTAACCCTTCCTTCTCCCCCTCTTCCCCTACTCCCACCTTAAAGGCCGGTAACGCACTTGTGACTCTTGAGTTGCAGGTGCCTATAGGCGGTAGTCATTTACCATCAGGTACCCGTCTGCTCGTTTGCCCCCTATACCATAAAAAAGTACTTTTAGTCATTTATTTATTTATGTATGTACACTTCCTGCAAATAATATATTGCATAATATATATATATATATAAAGATATACAAATTACCCATTCATACCTTACCATTGTATATATACCTACATACTTAAAAATAGATATTCACATGACTGCCAGAAAGTCTGTGTATAGCTGTCGTACTTTAACCTTGATCGTTTGTCAGTTAGTGGACATCCTTATTTTCTAATGGGAGCGCATTCTACAGCTTGGACAGTGAAGGAAGAGTGGACTACACTTAGGCCTGCCATCACCACCATCGTGTGAAATCGAGATTCTTTCCCGGACACCTTAATAAAAAAGACCGATTCGATTTAAAAAAAAATTAAACAGCTTGTCCATCTAATAATTATAAGTTGCCCCTGGCACATAGTATCCGGGTTTTACTCGGACAGTTTATGAAAACCCCGCCCGGACGTTCCCCGGAAGCCCTTTAAACTAGGACAAATCCGGGGAAACCCGGACGGACGGCAGCCCTAACTACACTGGCATTATGATATATTAATATTAATTAGCCACGTTATCAGTTGCAAAAAGTGAACACTTTCTTTTTTCAGCGAACTGCCCAAGTGTTGATGGTCCAGTCGGCTACAACAACGACGGTCACATATCGCACGGAGCGTCAGCGTCAAACTAGCCCCGAACCAGAAACTTTACCCGATATAATCGACTCTGATAGAATAGTATTACTGACTTCATATTCAGCGTCCATCTTGTTTTCACACCGATTACTGCTTATATCAGTTTTATTTATTGTCTAATAAACTTTTTAAACTGCTAAATCCCAATATTTTAATTGTTTGCTTATTTGATGATCCACAGATATCGATGCAAGGTTATTTTAATATCTATATTTCGAATTGTCAGACACTGATAATTAATGGATAAAATTGATTTTAGAATAGACATTATCGTATTGTGCATGGCACTCATAAGACATGGTGAAACAATTGGAACATGTGTGACAAAAAAAAATTGAAATTGAGGAGGATAAAACCACCAATCCTCGGATTGTAAACTATGAAAACTGAGGCAGGGAAGGCAAGGCTCACTTTATTTCTTTCTTCTTTCTTAGCGCAAAATCAAACTAATGACTGTAAATCCTTAATCTCACATTTTTATAATGAACTGACTTTTGCATTGTGATAAGTATCCAAAGAAAGCCGTTTTTGTAAGTTCTTCGCGCTGGTGATACTTACACGCTGTATATATTACTGAGAGTAACGACAACGATTAGATGTAAAAAATGTTGTTGGAGGCATACTAGATATGTATAAGATACATTATCTTATTGATTACCCGACATTTTGATCGAATTGCACCGATCGTGGTCACGGGCTCACGGGTGGACTGGTGGTAACTCAGCGATGCTTCCGTGAAGTGCGAGTTTCAGCAACTACCTGTTAGAAACATTCTCACAACCACTGATATAAAATATATAAATCACTAACTACAGTAACTGCCAAGTTGTTCGTACCACTCTTCGCACTCAAGACCATCGTTCTCGTCGTATTCCTACCCTTTTATAATCCCACTATTCGTTAATATTTATCAATCGACCAATAGTATTGCGTTACCGGTATAACCAGTATATTATATATATAATGTCTATTAACTTATTCTTATTAAAAACTGTGTTATCATCTATTATAGTGTGTCCCTAATTTTAATAAAATAAATAAGAGTTCTTGATGTGGCGACGACATACCCGCACTTGGTATTTATTGTTTTTTATTTTATTCGTACTGTCGGTAATTCGACACACTAGCCTTACGACGTGCGTTGATTGTTGTCGAGTGTATACTCGCTGACAATAGCATTTGCTGATGACGGGGTTCCAAGACGTTGATAAGTGGTACCCATCCTCTCGGTTGAAATGTTTATGTTTTTTGATTTTAACTGCTTCACGTACTATTCTAGAGAAATAGGGACGGTCGATGGAACTGACTCCTTTCCTGACTCCACGAAATGCTATGCCAGCCGCGATCGCTGACCTGTCAATTTGGCGGTTTTTTTATAGCTGTGATGTGTTCTTTGACTCGTTCTGCGTTTGTACGTTTGTACACACCTGGCGTCTGTAGAGGAACAACCTCGGACGTTCCGGCAACTTTTCAATCTATCCGTACGTAAATAAAGCTTTTGGCTTCGAGAAAGCATTGAAAAAAAATATTTAGTACTTTGGTACTTTCAATAAAAAAATCCGGGCCCGCAGCAGGCCCGTAGAGGTAGATTTCGTGTTTTTTATTTTTTTTTGAAAATCTGCCCCCCAGTCTCCCCTTTTGGGGGAATATCCCCCATTCACGAACTTAATCTTCATTTTTGCCCTGTTGATTTTTCGTCCAAGTTTGAAAGCAATCGGTGCATAATTGCGACCTCTATCGTGCCGGTAAAATTGAGGTACATACATATATACATATATACATACATACATATATACATACATATATATATATAAACTTTTTAACTAGTGGTTGTTTTGTGGTCTAGGGATCATAACTAGACCTCCTGTGAAGAAATTTTTGAAAAACTCGACAACTGGTACAAAACCAATAGGTGTAGACTTTCTTCGAAATCTACCTAAAACAAGATCGGATATTTAGGTAAGTCTGTTTTACTACAAACTCTTGAAAGCAAGGCGGTAGAAGCAAGTTTGGACGTAAAAACAAAAACACAATACATATGCATATAATTATGTAATAGATACATAAAAAAGATTTTTCTAAAACTAAAACATCTTTTGCGTTTAGTAATCAATCTCTTTACTTCTATCATAATCTACACGTTATTCTTTTACCTATTATAGATTTTGTCCATCCAAAGGTTCCCTGTAAGAGTTCGCTCTTAGCGTTGAGGTCGTCTATTGTACATATTCACTTTGTGTATTGTAGTGTCGTTGGTGTAAAGATAATTCTATTCTATTAACGTAAACAAAATACTTATGGCTGACTCAAGTTTTGCTAAAACTATTCACAACAATAAGGATAAAGCGCAATGCATTTACAAAATTATGTAATTATATAACATTATCATAATATACATATATTATGTAATTTTATAATGAAAAAAATCCATAATTACTTAACTAATTTTAATTTATCATAAACATTTAAGTTGTACATAAATATACGTTAATGCTAAGTAATATTATGAGTTTTTTTGCACATGTTTTGGACCAAGTGATTAAACATTGCACTATTTTAAATACCCGGGCAATATGAATAATGACATGTCAAATCGGGCAGTGTGGTGAATGTATACAAAACTCGTTATTTGTCACATTTTTGACCATTATGAATATTGCTACATAACTTGGGCAAGTTAATCATTCAGTTAGTCAGGGTCACTAACCACTAGACATACAGGCCTGTCTATAATGTAACGAAACCTTTCTATGTTGTGATACGGAAAACTACTGTAGCGATTATTTTAATGACAACCAGGTTGAAGCCGTTTTAAGAAATATCCATCATATTAATACTTTTAGATATCACCTGAATTAGCTGTGGTAGATGATGTGGCAATACTTCTAACAATCTGATTATGTTTTTATTATTTCTACTAAGCTCAACTATTTTCTTTGTGATCATTTTAACAGGTTCGACGATAACGTCTTTAATTTTGTCCGTAATATCAGTCCCTATTTGAAATAAGTTTAAAAAGTTTACTATAGTTTCACCATCTAAGTCTTCAATGCTTCCAAATACAACTTCGCTTAAAACTGACCAAGTAGGGCCCAGGTCCTCTAGAATGCTAACATTTTTTTGTATGAACCTCATCACCAGGTCGGCATTATCTTCGCTAACGTTTTGACGAATACTGTTTAATAAGAAATTTATAACGTTTGCTAATCCTTCATTGATTGCAATATTGAGAGCATCATCGGGCTCCGGACTACTTGTTTCGTTTTGTTTTAAAATTAAATCAAATAAAATCCTATTGCAGTTGTTATTAGATGTATTTTCTACTATGTCCGGGTCATATTTTAGTCTATATTTAAAAGCATTCCTTAAAGCTGGAGGGCTGATGGCCAGTATTAAATTCACAAATAAATCCCAAATTGACTCGAGTTTTAAATCACTATAATTTCCGATTTTTATGTGTGGTAATAAATCAGATAAAGTTTCAAGGAAAAAATATTCAGCTAATATTAAATGAACTCTAGGCTCTGTATCAACGACGGTGTTAATGGGACCAGCCCTCATTTCACCGGATTCTATCATATGTATTGTATTCTCTATTTCATTTATCTCAGATGAAGTAAGAATATTTGATATGTCGTTCTTTTTGTATATTGCGTAGAGAACGATTTTTTTATGATTGTTAAAAAAATTATTACGCAACATGCTTAGATCAGGCTCATATACATTTTTGGTATTGCAAATTTCTTTAATTTTTACTAAAAGAAACTGTTTGAATAATGTTAAGGCGTTCATATAAGCATGTGACTTGTCAAGTATCATGTTAGTAGTAAGTTGTATATCAAATTTATCACTTATATTAAGTGTAAAGTAATTCTCAGCTACGTATTTAATGAAAGGAATTCCCATCAACTGTAACGATTCATTTTCGTTGACATTTTGAAGGTAGCGATCGATGGCTGTGTAAGAATGAATGTTCAAGCTCTTCTTTATTTTTTCACGAATATAAACCCATGACAGGCTGTGTGCTTCATCCTCAAAGTAATCGAGTAACTTTAAATAAAGAATATGAAATGCGTCACTTAAAAATGCTAAACTATGTCGGTCACTAACATCTTCAGCGACGAATTTAAGATTCAAGAAATTTAGTATATAATCTAAATATATTCTTACGTTGTTATACTGTTCGTGATTTAATTTTTCGATCTTAACATTAATAGCCCAAAATCTATCAAGTAAGCCCTTCTCTTCTGTATGTGTGAGTGGCTTGAGTTCATACGGTGAACCAAACATTTCTGTAAGATTCTTAATAGAGTAGCAGTCGCTTGTTATCCAAATGCGTTTGTTCGCTTGTCTAAGCGTTTTGAACAATGCCACAGCTTCGTTTGTGTATCGCGGGTAAATTTTATCAAAGCCATCGAATAAAAAGATAATATTGCCCTGATTATAAAAATGAATAAATAGTTGTAATTCAAATGAAACATTTTCTATGTCTTCATTGTTAATGGCGACTGCTTCCGTATTTATTTCAATAAACATAACTTTTTCTATTTCATCTGGGTTTTTAAGTGCTACCTTAGATAAGAAACCCATAATATTTTCCATGCTTTTATTTTTTAATTTTTCAAGGTCTTTGACGTAGGAAGCCATATCGATCCTCACGATCCAGAGCTTACGGTCGACTTGTTTTGTTTCTAACGATATATGCGTCAGTAGAACTGTTTTGCCCATACCAGGCTTTGATGAAATCAAGACAGTTTTATCATCTATGTCATATAGCGTATTTATTACACAATCTTCACCGTTATGCTCTAAACTCCGATTGATGTAACGATTTTTAATTTCGTTATAATTATGGCTCTCAATGTCATGACCAATTTGGATTTTCTCCTTCTTTAGCAAAGATGTCAAGAATTTCGCATTTATACAATCCTTTGAAGTGTCATCAATGATTCTATTTAACTTTACTTTATGTCCCTGGTAAATTACCTCATATGTGCTGAGAATAAATGTTTGTGACTGAAATGTCAAGTCAGTTAAATTTACATTTTCGTCTTTTACAGTAATATAATCAAAATTCTCAAAATTAATCTGTAACAATTCACTCGTAATGATAATTATATGGTTTTCTAAAGTTATGTGACGCTTAGTAAAAGCATTGAGAATGTTTAGAAAGGTATCCTGCAGTCCTTCTTTTATGGGTGCCTCACTAATAATAACGACAGTAGCATCTTTTAATAATTCAAGTTCCTCTATCAGTGTTTCATAATCGTTTTGTGGAAGAATATGAATATAATCTAAATGTATACATGAAAAGTGGTTTTGATATTTATAACTTTGCATTATTTTAGCTGTAGTCAATATTACAGCATCGCTGGCGATGTTAAGAGCATCTTGTTTATTCCTTGTCATAAATTCATATAATTTCAAATTATTTATAGCATTAATATTAAATTCAATATTGAGTGATTTTATATTTCTCATGAACATAAGGGTTAGTACAGTTAAAATGGGACGATCTACAATGTCTTTTTTCGCTTCTTCATAAAAAGTGGTATTTTTGGTTAAGTATAATGTATCGGTTGGTGATTTCCACCATTTTTGTACTTTATCATGAAATCGAAGAAATATTGCATCTGAATGTACATGAAAGAGAAATCGATTACTCTGCATATCTGAATTATAGCGCATACTAATTTCATCTTTAATAATAGTCTCAACTGATTCCTCGTGAGCTTGATTAGTGTAAAACCAAAGTTTGCTTAAAAATTCACGCGCAATATCCCTATCGTATTGATAAACATCAAATGATATTCTCGGAAAACCATCTGTCATCACATTGAATTTATATTTACTTAGATCTTCACCAACAAATTCTTTAATTTTATGTCGCACATACTTGGCATTCTCTGCAAGTTCACTTTTTGTATTAAAGGTGAACATTTCACTTTGTTTATCATACTCTAGTAAATTGCCTACTGCCCCACCGATACCCGTTGAATCTAAATGTGAAAACTCAAGTATATTACCGGGACCTACAACATCATTGCTAATATTAATAATCTTGGTGTCTTCCTTTTTATTGTTTTCAGCAGAGTACTCGATAAGTTTTTGAAACTTGCTGGCCAGAAAATTTAATCTATCTAGCCTTTTGTTGTTATTTACCTTCAAATCGGTAATATCAAAAGAGATAGGCAGTTGAAAAGTAAGTGCTTGTAGTTTTTTCTTACCGGCTAAATAAACAGCATCCTTAATCATTGCTTTTGTAATTTGTATGTTTTGCAAACCATACATTATCTCTTCAATTTCATTTGCTTTAAACATTTTGTTTGGTATTTTTTTTATATCGAGAATAAGTTGATAATTTTTATCATCAAATATTATAGGAGAACCAATTAACTCCGCGATAGTTTCAGCACATGTATTGTTAGCTATATCTTGTATTTTTTGTCTCAGTTCTGTGTTTGTGTATTTTGTTTTCGGGCTGTGAGTGAATATTATTTCTGTGTAAAATATATCTTTTAGTTTCATTAGATAAACGTTATTAGAATAAAAAAAATCATCTCGAAATTTACCTACAAGTATACCAACGTTTGGAGCTTTTTGTTCTTCTGAATTATTTTTAACCTTATGAGATATTGTAGTTTCTTTAGAAATCATGATAACTGTTTGAGCCAGTGCAGGGTGATATTTTCTAACTAATTCACTGGTCATCATGCCTTTAACATTATTCGATAATATAAATTTCAAAAACGTTTTACCTAACATCTTTATATCTTTGTTTTTCATAAACTCTGTTAAAAGATCTAAATCACAATCCTCAAAATCAAATTGAAAAATGTCTGTTTTGGTCTTACTTGATCCTTTTTCACTTGTGCATATAAAATCGTGCAGCTTACTACATATTTGTTTATTTCCCTCTAATTTTCTAGCAAAATCTTGTTTAAGAGGCATATAAAGAACAAAGTAACTGTTTATCTCATAAAACTTCCCTTTAAATAGGGGATCTTTAGAATTTGGAGCAAATATTTGCTTAATTTTTAAAAAACTATCAAAATATATACCTAAAAACAGCTTATCTTTACTGCTTCTGATACTGGAAACAGTAAGTTTTTCTTTATCAGCATTTTCTCTGTGCTTGCATTGCATAAAGCAAGCCACATTGTCATACCTGAAGCAGACGTCATCGAAACCTCCTATATCTTTAATGTTCGTTGCTAAGTAAAACTCTTCAACGTGTTTATCATGCAATGCTCGATGTAGGAGTAAGCTTAACAACTTAGTTTCGTAGAATTGTCCGCTAACTCCCGATGTACCTTCGCGCTTTGGATAGGTGTATTTTAAATTACATATTTTGTTCTCAGCTTCCTTGTTTTGAGAGTTTTCTTCAAATTTCGTTTGGTGTGTACTTTTGCCTGTAATAGAGCTTGCTGGAGTATCTTGTTTAGATAGAATTTCTGCTATCTCTTTCCCAATCATTGTATCTTTTTGTAAAGCTAACTTCAAAGCGCTTTGTCTATCCTCCATAGAATATAAATTTCCACCCTTTTGTAAGAGATATATTATAACATCCTTTTCCTCTTTTTGAACAGCAATATGTAGGATAGTGTTGTTATTATCATTTCCGTCACAGGCGTTGATGTCAGCGCCTCGGTTCAAAAGTTCCTCAATTTTTTCTATAATTTCAGCACTTGTTTTTTTTTGACGCATGTAAGTGCGTACACAATAAAACATTTCTCCATTTATTATAAGTTTATGCTCGTCATTGGCCACTGTTTCCATTTTGAGCATTCGCGTCTTAAGTTTACACTATTAACAACACGAAAAATCGAATACACGCAGCGAACAATATTATAGCTGTTGCTTTTCGGGCCTGAGTCACGCACACACACTAATAAACACAAACTTGATAAAGCGCGTCAAATGTGTTACGAAGCATTTTAATGCAGCACACGTCATTTGTAGCTGGTTTCCAAGCGAGCACTAACGTCTAGACTGAATCATACTCGATTTAAACACCATTTATCTTTCAAGGGTGCTATACTCTTTTAGTAGTTAGTTTTGTCTGTTTACTATTCAACCCTTAAATATTTTCGTAAATATTGAGATTACTTCTCACACAAGTTTTTTAAAAATTCGCATTCTATACCTATATTTACATAAAATGAATCCTTATCCCTACGGCATCACGCGTGAACGGCTGGACGGATTTCGCTAATTCTTTTTTTTTGTGTTTGTTATTGTCAGGAGAAGTGTCTTATGAAAGAAAAAAATAAGAAAGTTAGAAAATTTAAGAAATCTTAACGAGGGACTTACGCGGGGATACCGTGGGCGCAGCTAGATATTTTATAAAAAACATAGACTTGTTTATTGCACAACTATCTTTGATACATAGTCATCGTATCATACTCTAACTAATATTATCAATGCGACTGTAAGTATGTGTGTGTAAGTGCAAACTTCGCTTTAACATTGTTAAGCTTAAGGCTGATAAGCGCTGTACTTTATTAGGTTAAGGTAAATATCATAGGTAGGTATAGTAACGAGCTAAATTTGACTCATGACGCTTCAAGAGTTTGCTCGATATTCAAAGGTATTTCAACTCTATGACATAAAAGATAAAGTATAAATATAAATAATTAAAAAAAACAAAATTATTGCTCATAATTTGTAAGCAAGTCTGATCAAGGAGTAATTGTAATCAACTCGTCCTACATGTAGAAAATAAAACTAAATAATATTTTCATTTTGCAACTCGTCCCACGTTCCTTTTTGTGTAGAACTTTAAACTTTATCTACGTTTGGTACAATTAGTAAGATAAGATGTAACAATATTTTTTTTTAGTTTCGTTTTGTTCATAGATTATTTAAGATTTAAATATTTTTTTTTAGGACAACAGTTTATTGTTTCATTTTACAAGCAAAGCAAAGTTTATTATTTTATTTCATTTATTGTTACGACAGTTAATGATAAATCCTAGAAAGCCTTAGTTTCAGTTATAATACGAATGATTTCATTCCTGATATAATTGTTAAATCTTTTAAAATTGTTGATTATTTTATTTATAATAATAATTGATTATTATATTTATGACGATTGCTTATTATTTAATATACTCACTTCAAAAAGGAGTAGAAGTGGCTGATTACGATCTGTCCCACTCGCACACATGGTTTCTTTCCTGTTAATTGTTATCAATGGCAATAAACAATCCGCATTGTTATCGCTATATACTAAGTATGAGTTGGATTCCTTTGAGGTCATACACTTCTGCCTATTTGCCTGGCAATACATGATTTTTTTTACACACTTCACACCCGGCCCTCTGATCCCAAACTAGGCAGAGCCTGTACTATGGTAATCAAACCGCTGATAAACATACCTATATATTTCTAAATACAAACTCATTATAGATAAATTACATCCAGACACATAATGAAAAATCATGCTCATCACACATTGAATTGTCCTGGGTGGGAATTGAATCCACGACCTCTGGCTCAGCAATCAGGGTCACTAACCACTAGACCAACCAAGCATTTTACCCCGACTGGCCTAGTCGGGGTAAAGCGCTTAATTTTATCCCCGGCTGATTAAACCTACAGATTTTCCGCAAATAACAGGTAATGACCTTTTATTCCTGAAGTATTCTTTGGAATCAATTTAATAGTTCCTTGGTTACTTTACCTCTTTGCAACAATACTGTTAACAATTTTAATACTCATTTATTAAAATTGATTGATTTTGATAGAAGGAATCGATTGTCAATGCGACATTCAAGTGACATCAAAATATCATGTAATTGCAGATGGTATGTTTTAAAATATTTCTTTGTGACAGTAAATTGTAAGCGATGTTGACGTTGGAAATCTGCTAACATGAATCAGACAAGTAGTCGGACATGGCACACAATGTATGGCATATGTTGCTGTGGCTTGGATTCTTGGTAAGAAACACCCTTTTACAAATACCGAAGTTACTGAAGAAAAGCCAGGTTAGAAGTAAAAGAAATCAGCGAGCTTGTAGAAAGGTTCAATTACAGTAGAGGAAGTTCGTAAGGCATGTCAGGATATAAGCAAGTGGAGGTCTGATTTCTCAGTATACCCCGAAGGGAGAAAGTCGTGAGTTTATGTATGTACAACTGGGTTCCATCAATTTGGCTGTTGCGTATCCATGAGTATTCCTGACTGCTCCAAATTTCTATTCAAATTCATTGTATTAGATTAAAGAAAAAGCGGGAATTGAAGTCTTTTCAGAAGCTTAGCTGTTCTTTCTGTGCGATCGTTGTCAAAAATGTTTTGTTTCTTTCTCAGGGGCTCCACACATTATTATTTATTTCTACATATTATCACACAAAGTCGCTTCTCGCCGTCTGTACGCTTAGATCTTTTAAACTACGCAACTGATTTTAATGCGGATTTCATCAATAGATGGAGTGATTCAAGAGGAAGGTTTATCTGTATAGTTTAATCTTGTTTGACTGCTGGCGCAATGGTTTAAGTGGTCACCTCTGGTGATCCATAAATAGTTGTCCCAAGTCTGGGTGTTCTTTGTGTCCGTTGTTTAAATGTTTGTGAAGCATCCCGCGACACAGGAATATTCATAATGCGAAAGTTGTCTTTACTAAAACAATTTAAAAAAATGTTTTGTGTTAATTTGTTGAAATATGACGATCACCATATTAGTATCTACATGGCACCCGTGTGAGGCCGGGGTGGGTCGCTAGTACCTAATATATGTGTGCTTTTTACTTCAAACCCTGCAATCAAACGTTACCAGTACTTACTTCCGTTTTTACACACACGTCTAGTTTCACACAGTCCATCTTTTTTTCTGTGATCTTCGTTTTCTTTTGTCGCAAGCCATGTTAATATTGAGAGCTCTCCTAATCCATTGCTCTCCTTCCGTGTCTTATAGCTATACCACACGGTAATGGTATTTTTTCTTTCACTCGTGGTAACGGTATCCTGGGTAACGGTGAAGTGGCAATATCGGTGTCTAACTGACTACAATCACACTGTCAGGATCTGAGTATGATTTAGAAAGGAAATCCTTCAAAACTCTGGCAAACATTAACCGACTGACTTCGTAGTAAGGCGTAGGGTGCTGGGTGCATCACCTGCCTCGAATAAGTCTTACCGCCGTCTAAGGTATACCTCTGCTATTCCAGAATGGGGCTTGATCTAGGTTTATCCTCTTGTGTTGTTCTGTGTTTTTTTTTTAAATTTGTTTTATTGTTTTAGTGGCCCGCGGTATGCCAAGACGTAGACACAGAAGACGTAACAGACGACCGATGGATATTTAGACAGAAACAAGATAAGGCTGATCACTGTGCAGGAATCCGACCGGCTGCAAAAGATATAGTGCGACGGATTTATGCCATCTTGCCTTAGTAAGTTCTAGAACATATAACAGCTTGTACAATGGGCTTTAGGTAGGTACATTTGTTATTGTAAATATATACATATAATACGGATATAGAAACGCCTAGAATAATGCCAATAGACTGAACTCGTGCATACAAATATTTGTGCTAAGCGGGAATTGAACTCGTAACCTCGGACGTGGCAGTCGAATGCTGTACCGCCACGTCACATAGGTCGTATTTTTATATAATAGCTTTTAGGTACCTACTAATTTAGTTTACTTTGGTGTATGAAGCAAAAAACAAGAAGTGGTTCTCTCACTGTGAGCTGAAGCCTCACAAGACTATTTGTGGTATGATGTAGTTTTATTAGTTAGGGCTAACTGACCGGCAGACGTGTCCTGATCGAAATTCCGTCAACGTTTTCATAATTTTTTTTCTCTTTATTTATTTACAGGACTCTTGTCAGTGACATGTCAGTCCCATTGTAACAAAATATTAATTAGAAAAGCCTACAATGTCTGTCAGTCTCCTTGCAGCTTCTGAGAGAAGTGTAGACAGAATAATCAAAAATGAGCATGTTTTGCGTTTTTATTCTGAAATACAAGACCATTTTTTCCCTGGCGTTTCGATTCCGTTCACACTCCGTTAGTATATTGTGGACATAGTCAATTGTGCCACATGTTAGACAATTGGGTGAATCATTTATCTTCATCAAGTATCCGAATTTCCGTGATGGAATATGACCGGAACGCAACCTTAATGCAACAACTGACCTTCTATTAACGTTTCATTGATTCCAATTTTTCTGTCTAAAAACTTAGTACCTACATACCTTATTTCAAAACCAAATTTAACCCAAAGCGTCCAACAATTCTCAAGCGATGCCCTCAACAACTGGATAACAATATTTTATATAGATAACGTGTTTAATACATAATAAGATTCATATCTAAAAATATCCTTCCGTTCACATTGAAACGGGTCGTGCCCGTTCGGTCAACACGTCAAGGTCACATTACGTCACAAACGTTAGGCGCGGTTCAATTTGCGGGGATTCCCCGTAATTGAACTGTGCAGTGTATTTTAAAGTAGTAAGGCCATTTGTATTGGTATACGAGTTGTATTAAAAAGTAGGTACGATATTCTCGTAATAAATAAAATTGTCATAGACTATAATAAATAGGAATAGATATCGGCAAAATGTCCCGTAATTGTAGAGCCGAGATAAACAGTAGCAACTTGTCCCATCAAAAACACATGACGCAAGTCTCACAACGCAGTTGTTCTAAAGCTAAAAGTTGTGAGATATAATTGTTACCTAATTAGTTAAACTAGTTGAAGAACAACTAATAGTGACCGTATCGATTTGAGATATTATATATGCGTTGCGAAAAACTGCCTTGAGAGACATGCATTTTTACACGCATATTTAAAGCTTGTGTGTTTGCTAGACCTTAGAATTTTGACGATCGGTGAGTGAATGAGTGAGTCAGTGACGAAATTAAGAAAATTTGACTTGCAATCGTTTTTAATCTATACGTTCAAATTGAATGAAATTTTCAAATGTACCTCTGTATGTTATGCCTACTTGGTCATTGAAAATTTCAACTATAACCACAACGAAGTTAGTTTTTTGTGCTCAACTTGGCGGGGGTACGGCTGCCCCCAAATTATCTTCACTTAAATGAAATTGGTGAGTGCCACGACAAGATCGCGGATTCCATGCCCGGTCAGAGCAAATATTTGTATGTATGAATAGGTATCTTTTTGTATTGGTCTTTGTATTTTTATAGAAAACATCTGTTTGGCTGTAGTCGATAAACTCTGAAACTACTGAACCGATTTTAATAATTATTCCAACAAACGAAAGCTATTTTATCGAGAATAATTATATGTATATATGTAATTATTAGTAAACGCTTGCAAAACTGCGGGCGCAGTTATTGTAAAAGTATGGAGGTATGTCGCATCCGGGTCATGAACACAATTTTATTGTGAAATGACACCCAAACGTCACAGTGACGTGTACGGAGCCTAGCAATTAATACCTATGGCCCCTTCTCATAGTTTTTACTGTTTGCTGTTAAACTATTTTGAAGCCTAGGATCTGTGCTGAGTATCATATTATTTCTCGCCCTTATTCCTGCAGAAGTCCACAATTACTAAACGTAATAATCCTCCGATATTCGACAACACGGTGTATTCCCGTTGTCCCCATCACCCGTGACCCCATTAATGGGGACAGCGGGATTTGAATAAAATAATTATAAATTATTCCCGTTGTCCTCATTGCTCTGCCTTCGGTAATGGGGCGGTGGGATTTGAATGAAATAATTAAAGAATATGCCCGTACCCCCATTGCTCTTATACTTACTAGTATAGAACTATAGACAAATAAAAATAAATTCCTACTTTCTCTATTAATATGCATATGGCAATGGAGACAACGGGAATAAAACTGGCGACTTCTCGTTGTTCCCAAAGATAGTTCAGGGTAGTGGGGATAACGGGAAAAATGAATACCTCCGTTTCGTTGTCTCTATTAATGGGGACTGGGCAATGGGGATAACGGGAATACACCGACAACACCCATAGTTAAAGCCATTTTTGACTCTACCATGCACTGTGTGCGATGTCCCAGAATTTACAAAAAATAGCGAAATAAGTGAATTCGCCTATAACCATAATGTGTTCCATTGTTCTTACTTGTTGATTTGTTTAATATACAGTTTCGATAAAGACCATATGAACTCGGCCTTCCTACACAAGTATCGTGGCACGATCTACGGCATGTCGGACAGTGATGACATGCTGGACCGGGAGGCAGGCTTCTATGCAGCGGTACTGACGCCCCTGGTCTTCTTACAGCAGTATAGAGATACTTGGTGTCTACTCGAGCGCGTAAGTTAGCAAAATTGAGGAATCCACTACCTTATTCTTGTTTTGTCTACGCCAAAGATGGATAAACCAGATTAATTTAGGGAACCGAACTGATAGGAAAATCAAACCAAACTCCCTCAGCTTCTGCAGTCTGCTAGGAGCGGCAGGTACCTCTATCTAATCCAGTAATGCTTAATCTTCCGCCGAGAAGTGATGCTGTATGATGCTTCGACGAGTAATTCGCTTCCGTTCGAGGCTTCTTCAGGTAAGGTTGAGCACCAAATGAGCACGATGAATATGAGTTGTGGGTTTACTTCCCTAATTACTACTTTGCAATGAACTTGCTTGTAAATCGACGTCCTAGACGTCCTGCCGATGGTGGCGTTTGTGTCATGTCGTTCGGCTCACTTTGATTTGGTTGAAGTGGACGATGGCTGGCGCGTGCGTCATGCTCGTGAACGAGTGCCGTTAGTTGGGGCTGGTCATCTCCGAAGTATTACTAACATACAGTAGTAGTTGCCGCGACTTTTTATAGTTTAGAACAAAACGTAACAGTCCTCACATTTAATTTTCGCATTTACGGAATGTAACCAAAGACTTGTAAAAACATGTTGAAAAAGAGTGTCCTTGGAGTTTCTTGCCTGTTCTTCTCCACAGGATCTACGTATCGGAACAGGCAACTAGCTTTACGACTGACGTAGTCTGACTGACTACTACTCCTGACAATTTAAAAATACCTATAATGAGTTTAATTGAAATAAATGATTTTGATTTGCTTTGATTGAATCAATTGGTTAGCGATTTCAAATAGATGTAATATCTTTCACGGGTTTTATTTACCAAGCGTTCAGCCACTTTTTTATACTTGTGACTGGCGGTCGAATTTCGACTGTTTTGAATGTCTTGTTGCATTTCATTGACCGGTATAACTTGAGCTCTCATTGTATAGACTTTTGTACCATGATAGTTCCAAATTTAGACTGGACCCCTATAGCCGTTTTTACATATTGTTTAACTTTATAGCAGATATAGTCTACATATAAACTTTAAGTATTAAAAATTTGGGGGGGGGGGGGCTGTCCTTAAGACTTCCAACCCCAGCTAAGCTTGGGATATACAAGACCTACATCAGGTCGCGCCTCACCCTCTCGGGGCCGGCCGGGCACAATCTGACAGCAGGGTCGATGCGCCAGCGTCTCCAAGCTGTGGAAAAAAGCTGCCTTCGCTTGGTGGTCGATGCACCCAGGTACCTGAGGAACGCGACCATTTACGGCGACCTTAAATGGTTACCTACAGCAAACATAATGACAGTAAAATCGCAAAGTATAACCAAGAAACAGACGTAAAATTTAATTTTTTCTGCATTCTAATAATGACAACCCTAAATATGATGACATATAGTTTGTTTACAAAGATTCCATAATAATATCCAATTTGGCTCAAGTATAGGTATTCAGTTCTTCACGAATGTGTATCTAATATGAAACGTATGTTGTTGTCACAATAAAAATAATGATTACTTTTTTATATTCAATCATCACATTTTTTTTTCAGTACCTTCTCAAGTGTTATAGTGTGCGGAATGGAATACTGAAGCTTGTCATCTTAATCTTTTTCTCTTTTTACAGTTTCATAGAGCAATAAGGTTGTATCAAATATCGCATCCTACTGAAAAGAGATCTGCCTTGAAACTGCTTCAGAACTTGAGATCCGTAAATCAAAAGGTAATATAGAATCAATAAGCAACAGTTTGGAAACGTTCTTGGCTTCATGCATACACGCACACACGTGGGCATACACACGCACGCACTCACGCCGAGACCCTCAAAGGTGGGCAGTTGTAAGCGAAAGGTTCACTGCACCGCACCGTATTCTCCTAGATACTTTCTGACTTGATGTACGACATGCTGAGCCAGTCTGTAATACGTTTTTGTGTAAGTAGTAGCTAGTGAAGGCTTCAATCTTCTGTGCTTTGACTCGTAACTCTATTTAATAACTGTTTTTTGTAAGATTTATGTTTATCCCCGTCGATCAGCGGGTAATAATACTTCTATTATTATTTAAGGATATACGGTTTTACTCATGTGTATATTTCGGGTATGCCTAATTAGTTTCGGACTCAATGGGGGCCCTTTATCACAAGGTTAGGTGTATTATCGCGTCGTCGGTTGCAGACGCCAAAGAACTTACAAAAGAAATCAATTGCGCCCAAAAGCGGGCGCAATTGATTTCTTTCAGACATTTTCCACGTACAACGTACATTCTCGATTGGCGATGGAGAGAGTTGACACATCAATATAATCCTGGATTTGTTTTAATTAACCATTGTAGTTGATTGTTTCCCTTCTTAATAAAAGATAAGTCCCGCCATACTACAGCAGTATTTTTTAATATCAAAGTCGACATAACATAGGCGGCAATCTTACACTTCTATACGTACTTGATTTTAATCATGCTTTTGATACGGTAGCCTTCTACATTCTACTGTGACTACTCTGTTGACGTTTCTGTCCCTTTCGATGCTGTAGTACTGTAGCTGTACCATCGTATTTCTAATGGTTCAGTACTATTGCTAATGTACCACAGGGTGGCATAATTCGGGGCGTTTTTCAACGGCTATATCAGCTGTTGACAATGATATATATTAAGTGCTTAGATTAGATATGTAACTTTCGTGAGTGATATTTGTATTTAAGCTACAGTACAGTTGTAGTTACGTGTGTATTTCGGGAGAAGCCCGACGTCAGGCCGAAGTGGGTACCACAACATGTAGGGCTTTCCCCGAAATAGCCAGAAGGATGTTGGCTGAATAAGCAGTGAAAGAGGAAGCAAGTACTTCACATAAGTAATTATTTTCTTTATATACTCAGGTTCGAAGTTTTATTTTCGACTTGCCGGGTCCCATTTCGGTGGTTCGTACTACTTCGCCACCAGATCTCGACGATGATGATACTTTGAGCGACAAGAAGGACATCAAGTACCTCAAGGAATTAATAAAAAATCTGGGTTAAATTATTTTGACTTTTATTTATAAAAAAAAAACGCGTGGAGGGTCTTTGGGACACCCGGATGGAGCGAAGATGCTATAATGATGGATTGAATAAATTGTGTCAAAATATAATAGACTAGCAACCCGCCCCGGCTTCGCACGGGTAGCAGAGACGTCTTCAACAATCGTCAATATATTTCAATCAATTTACACAAAATCTTAACAGATTATACACCTAAACTTTCCTCATGAATCAATCTGTCTATTAGTGAAAACCGCATGAAAATCCGTTCAGTAGTTTTTCAGCTAATCAGACACACAGACAGACGCGGCGGGGGATTTTGTTTTATAATATGTAGTGATAGTGATAACTGTGATAATGTGGGTCTAATATTGACACGGGTCACTATAAAATGATGTTATTTACCAAATTATGTAACAATAATTAGATCTCACAATTTCGTACGGTAGGAAAACTGTTTTAATAGGACTTTCAGTAAAAAAAAACCAAATTGTGATTTTTTTTGTTTAATAATAAAAAAAATATACAAATATATTGCTATTTTTCTATAATACTATATTGCCTTAATATGGTATGCGTTTTCTTAATTAATTCAACTTAACAAAATATAAGCATAGCTAAATTATCATATTTTCAATTTATAATACACAGTAGGGTAACTTGAACCTTTCTATGGTTATTTTTTTTATTTGTATCACCGAACATTCGGCGAAGTGGTTATGTCGGAATCGAACCGACTAAAACCACACTGTGTTCAGTCACGGGTGTGTATTGCCAGAGGTTCAGGTATAACCTAGGAAGGAACTCCGTAAACAGAAGTAAATAGGCCCGAGTCGATAACGCGATGTATTCCAGCGCAAATTTCTAACCTGAAGGCGGACACGGCTCCCACTCACGATTGCGAGACAATATGTTGTCCTATGCTTAAACTAATCATTTAACAGTCCTCACGATGTTAAGTTTTTCTTTTTATGGGATAGAAGGCAAACGAGCAGACGGGTCATTTGATGGTAAGTAATTATCGCCGCCTGCCGCTGGGCACCTGCAACTCAAGAGTCACAAGTGCGTTGCCGACCTTTAAGGTGGGGGTAGAGGAAGGGTGTAAGAGGGGAGGGGGGGCAAGGGTTAGGGATCCACCGGTAACCTCATTCACTCGGCGAAAAGCAAATTGCTTCACTGCCGGTTTTCTGTAAATATTTAATACTAGCTAAATAATATCATTAAAAAAGGATACTGTACGCATTTTTAAGAAAATTTCGGGAACGCAGGTTCGTGAAATTTGGAATATTTATGTTTATGTATAGAAGTGCAGAAAGCTAAAATTATGAAGATTCGTTTGCCCCCTATTCCAAAAAAAAAAATATAAATCCTTAAAAATTTACAAGTAATGGCCTCCGGTACGATAGCCTCACTCGGCGAAACACAACGAAGCATTACTTCACGCTAGATTTCTGTGAGGCCATGGTATCACTCCCACGATTAATAAAATACCTACCAATAATATCATGTAAATAAAGTAACTTATTGATAAAATGTTTTTATTAACCTGTTACTATCGGAGGTCCGTCCGCACACTTTTTCAGTAATCAAGCATACAGACAGTTTATAATTGCTGATATGATTTAGATAGGAGAGGAGATGACTCGTGGAAATAGCAAGTAATAGTAAGTAATGTTATTGCGAACATAATTATAACCAACATTAAATACAAGTAGATGGAGTGGTCGCAGGGCCTTGAGAAGTTATGTATTTTAGCTATACACTGCTTTTGATCAAGTATCTCCTTGTCAAATGGGTGTTTTGTTATCTCCACGTTTTTGATTTCGCCATAATCTGTTATGTACATTTTGGATATATCTTCATCCATGCGTCCGACGTATGCCGTAGAGCCTGGTTGTATCTTGGTCAGCATAGTTTTTGTAAATTTGCTGAAGTGAAGTTAAATAATTTAGTAGGTATAATCACATACAATTGTACATCTGCACAAATAAATAAAATTGAAGTGCCTTTTTGTAATCCCACTTCCGACTAATATTATAAATGTGAAAGTTTGGATGGATGGATGTTTGTTACTCTTTCACGCAAAAACCACAGAACCGATTGCAATGAAACTTGGTATGTAGCTACCTTTTATCCCGATATTCCCACGGGATCGGGACTTACGCGGGTGAAACCGCGGGCGCTGCTAGTGTCATAATAACAGCATTTTACTAAATACAACCGAATGCTTACACAGTACGTGTATACAAATAAATATATTTTTTATTTTTTTGTCTATCTGTCTGTTTGTTTCAGCTAATCTCCGGAAGGAGTGGACCGGTTTCCACGGGCTTTCCATTGGCAAATAGTTGGTGTTATAAGGAATTACTTAGGCTACTTTTATTTTGGAAAAAGAATTAGGGTTCCGCCCAAAATATATAAATATGTCTGAATCTCTCCCATACAAAGTTTTATGAAACTTTGTATGGGAGAGATTCAGACATATTTATAAATTTTCGAAATAGGGTATGCCCTATTTCGAAAATTTCAAGTTTTTTTTTAATACTGGCAACGTGGGTGGATACACTACTAGTGTGCTTGTTAACCCCTCCAGCTAAGCTGAATGCTTATTTGCTTGGCTTGTGGATTCACGTCGGTAGTGTACTTGGTGGGGTTCGAACCCACAACCAAAGTCCGACACCTCAGCCGTTACGCTACCGCCGTTTTATTTTCGCGACAACAGACAGACAAACTTACTTTCTCATTTATAATATGAAACTTATTTTCATAAACCTCTTTAGAGACTACACTTTTACCACACTAAAAGGTAAATGCGAATCTCGGAAATACAAATATACTTTAAAAAATCGATTAGACAATGTTACCTATAGAACGTTGCCCTGTGTAATTGTTCAGGTTGCGAGTGCTCTGCGTGCGCTTTAACAACAATATCTAGACTCTGCATGATTCTTAAGCAAGAAGAGGTCTCAACATCGCAGGTTTCATAACCGGTTTCCGAAGGACCCATAGTTATGGATATCCAATTCTGTAACTAAATAATATGGACTTAGTTACCGGCCGCGAATAGGAAAGTATATTACTTTGACATGGTTTCAGATTATAGGTACTCAACATCATCATCCTCCGCGCCTTTTTCCAATTAATTTGGGGTCAGCTTTCAGTCTAACTATGATACGGCCATCAGACCTCCACAACCAGTACTAGGCGATATCGAAGTTCTGTAGTTAGACCAGGTTGTCGAACTTTTTTAGGGCTCCAACTACCCGTAAAGAATGCCACAGATATTTGTATGGCACCCGGGACCGACGGTTTAACGTGCTCTCCGAGGCATGAAGGGGTCTCAATTTGTTAAGAAATGTCACCCATCCTAGACTGACCTGGCTAGTATTACTTAACTTTGTAATGTGTTAACCTACTCGATTATAGCTAGTAACTAGCTCCCTATCTCGGTTTCGTATGGGTGCACGGGTTAACATGGGGTGCAATAAAATAGCCTATATCATTCAACGATAGTGCACCTTCCTATTAATGAAGAATTTTTAAAATCGGGTCTGTAGTTTCACATATCACCAAACACACAAATTTAACCTCTTTATTAGTACAGATTAGGTATTTTTTAGATGGCTGGAGGACTGGAATTGCTCACAAGTGCGATCTTATTCTTAATAGACTCATATACTTATACTATTATACTTACATATTATATTGAAAGTACTTACACAAGTAATACCATGACCTCACAGAAAACCGGCCGTGAAGTGAGGCGCGCGTGAGTGAGGTTACCGGAGGCCCTAACCCTTCCCTCTCCCTTATTCCCGTCCTTCCCTCTCCCCCCTCTTCCCACTCTTCCCCCCCCCCCCTCTTCTCCTACTCCCACCTTAAAGGGCGGCAACGCACTTGTGACTCTCGAGTTGCAGGTGCCCATGGGCGGCGGTACTCATTTACCATCAGGTGACCGTCTGCTCGTTTGCCCCCTATACCATAAAAAAAAAAAAACAAACAGACGTGTCTGTATCCCCGAAGGAGTATCCAGAGGTGCATTGAACGTTTTGAACACTATAATTTGTTCTCACTCCCTCCCGTCATGCAGGCATTCAGGATTAAAGATGAGGACATTGGGAGTATATATTGAGAGTTAAAGGTAGGTAAGCAGGGATGGGATATTGTTTATACCACAGAATTGAGAATAAGTAAGAAGTGGGATGTGGGCGGAGCGCGCGTTGATGATATGAGCCAACGCGAACGGCTCAGAACTAATAGAAACACGTTCAAACATTTTCGACAATAATTATGCCGAGTTGCGCTGAAATTATGAATCGAAAAAGAAGTAAGGACTGCAGTGTGTCCAAAAAAAGTACATCATTTCGTCGGTGAGTCCAAATACATTTGTTTTTAAGCCCCGACGGAAAAACGACGGTGTTATCCGTGTTATAAGTTTGACGTCGACGTCGTGTGTATGTGTCTTTTTGTGGCATCGTAGCTCTCAAACGGTTGGACCGATTTCGATGCCGTTTTTTTCATTTTAAAACCAGTTTCCTTGCGGTAGTTCTTCGCTATGTTTGTTTAATATCGGTCCAGCAGTGTGAGAGTACCAGCTCTTTTCCAAAATGATGTAAGGCATTTTGTAATCGTTGAAGGGATTTTCGAGTCGGGGGTGTTTAAAATTTAAAATTTATAGTTATTAAGTAATATTGACAAGAGCACCGCGAGAGCACGCAATGACACTCGTTAGATCTCAATTTACGTACCACTGTCTTGGTCATAACGGCTGGCAAGTATTTTTACGAAACGCTATTTTAAACTGATCAGCGCAGGGTGTATTTTGTATAATTGTAAATAGCGTTTCGGCTTCATATTTAATAAATCCTCTGTGACAAATTACCGTAGTGTTCTGTATATGTGTAAAATAATTATCGTCTAAGTGCAACTGGCGACACATGATTTCTAACAGAATACAGTTGATGGAATTTCTAAATACATATTCTTAGTTCTGTGGTTTATACGGATGGATTCGGGAGTGTATGTAGCTGGAGTAGACCAGGGTCGCATACCTATAATTCAACTGGCTGTGGCCGTTAAGTCTAAGCTGTATACCTACCGCATAATCAATCCAATCCCAAAATGCCGGGACACGAAAGAGTATCGTGAACCTTGTCTTGGTTAGCTCAAACATAGTTGTCATTTTCTTTGCGTTTTCTTCGTTAACGTTTGCAATAATTATTCTTGCGTCCACTGACATAAGGTATCTTAAGGCCTGTAACATATAGGTTACATATTACTGTCTGTGTATTGCATATCTCCATATTTTTACTGTGATAAATTGCTTTCTACTGTTAACCCTAGAAACGCGCTGTCACTAAATACATATGTATATTATATCGACATTGCACAAGGTTTCTAATCTATCTAAACTTATAATAAAACTGCAACAGATCCAATGCTGTACATTGAAGATATTTTGAAATTTTTTTTTGGGGTCACTCTGTAATCGATACTGAAGTAGAAAACTATATTTTTTTTTTCATTTTTGTCAGTCTGTATCATGGCGGCACATCCCGCCGAAACTACTGAATGGATTTAAATGAAACTTAGCGTGATTTGAGTTCATACTACGAGATAGGACGTAGAATACTTTTTATCCCGAAATTCGGGACGGTTTCCCTGAGAAAAGTGTTTCCAAATGTAAAAGGTACAAAACAAACGTGGAAACCTTTACGGCAAAAATATTGTACGTAGTTCACTCTATTCATAGAAATAATAATTTTAAATGCAAGTTTTTTCTGGATTGTTACTTTAGACCTATAGATGTCGATACATTTGTTTTTTTTTTCATGAAACAATTATTTTGTTAAAAAATCTTCTCGAATATTAATAATAAATTAATTAAATAAAGTTTTAATTTTAATACTTTCTGAAAGTGCACATAACCTAAAAAGTGTTGCGTATGTGTGCTTCATAGGTAGCGCTGTTTCTCCGCAAAGAGAGATTCGCCGAAAAAACTTTGTGTATTTATTTCCTTAAATTATATACGTACCTATGTATTCTCTATGTGATCATAAAATTACGGTTAAAATAATAAATTCGTTCGGTTATGGCTGATTTTCGATAGTAGGTATAGGGGAACGGAGAGCGCCGATATCTGTTGACAGTGAGCATCACGCACTGTTACGTGAGTTCGAGACTTATTACGACTACGAGAATTAAGGTAATCACGTATTTAAAAAGTATTACAGTACCTGTGACCTGTGACAGGCCTGTGACCACGCGGCCAGTGCAACCTGGTGGAAACGGCCAGCGCTACGTATATACGACCTCACCAATAGGTGAGCTTTCACACGAAAAGCAATTGGATACTTTTCCCACTGCCAAATTACGTCGTTATTTCGTATGTAAGCAATCAAAACAATCTTTTTTTGTACGTTCTAGGTTATTTCACAGCCAATACAGTATAAAAAGTCTACCTAGAGGAATCCTCCGTTTTAGGAAGAGGTGCTACGCCTATTATAAGCGACATGAAAACGACAACTCTTAAAGTTTGCAGCGTAATGTTATGGCCTATACTATTCCTCATGAATCTGGCTGTCATATACAAAAATAATTATTCGAATCTGACTGATTGATCTACAGATTAGCGCGTTTAAACAAAGAAAAAAACTCTTTAGCATTATTATATTGGTATAGATAGATAGATGACTAACAAGAAACTAGAATAACGTATAGATGAACGTACCTTTTCAAAGTCATATTCATTTTCACATCTTTGTACATTGTATAGTATTTGCTTCTCATGAAACAGCTCCAACATTTCTCTTTCAAAGTCAATGCTGTAAGGTGCATCATCTGATATGATTGCCACTCTTCGCCAACCGGCGTCGTTAATAAACTTCATAAACGCATGTTTCAATAATAGGCCCGATATTAAATTCATCGAATTGGGAAATCGTGTTTTGTACTCCGACTTCATGTAAGGAGTTTCATAAAAAATCATAGGTATCGTAATTTCATACTCCATTTCAAACGGTGTAGGGGCTAACACTGCAAGTATATTATTTTGAAACATTTTTGTAAAAAAGACGCATTTGGATGTTGGTTTAAATATAAACTCTAAGTTCTCAAAGTAAGGTCTCATATAGTTGAAACAAGTTTTCCAATCATCAGTGCAGATTAGAACTGTTTTCAAGTCGGTTGTGTCAGTGGCCTGTCTTAGACATGAAACGCGAGACGTGACATTATTACTATCATAATATTGGATGGATTCTATAAAGTCAACAAGGTCCCCAGAATTAATATCGGCCACACTCTGGCTCACAACTTTAGCTATTCGTTTTTCATTTTCTGGTTTCTTTATAATGTCACAGTTATTCCCGACATCAGCAACGAATTTTATATCATATGTATCTATCTCCAATAGGCTGATTGGTTTATAAACTATGTCGCCAGCGTAGACAAGTTTGTCTTTGACAAATTGGTAATCGTAGTAATCACGAACCCATAAATTGATAACGTTCCTGAAATAAAAAGATAGTAGTACAATTTTTTATTATTACCATTAACTTTCTTGCATTTACCCTTGTTTTTATTTAAGTGTTGAATAGGCTTCGCTTACTCGGTTAATAATATTATGTCTGTAAGATATCAGATCAAAGTTATCTGATACAATTGGAGGGTGAATGTGAGTTTTATGGTTTGTTACAATTTCACACCTTGCCTACTAAATGAATCATCGTAAAGTTTTGCATACACTTTGTCTGGAGCACAGGAAAGGAAATACTGGAGCCTTTGACACGTCCGATTTGGTTTTAATCGCCAAGGTGTGGAATGAGCTGCCTGCGTCTATTTTTCCGGTCAATTATAATCCTGGAACGTTCAAGTGTAGACTAAATAGGTTTCTAGGTATCTCTTGGATAGGCGTGTACCATCTTCGTCGTCATCATCACTTTCCATCGTGCGTTGGAAGACAAACGCCTATTCCATTTCCTAATTGAAAAAAAACGGTACGGTGGCCAATGAGTATTTTGAAATTTGGTACTTTTTATGTATAGCACTACAGTATACTCACGTTTCTTTCTTAATCGCTTCAAGTGTCTCGTTTATTTGGGTGTCATAGTGTGAAACTTTAATGTTGTAAAAATGTTCACACTTTTCTATAAATTTATTATTCAACGCGTGAAACGCCAGTGGTTCATAATAATCCGTTGAAGACGACAGCTCTTGGGACGGTTTACTGATTATGTTAATTTTCGATTTTCCTGAAATAGGGAACATTAAAAATGTATTACTTATCAATCAATCAATCAATAGTATATCACCATCTGCCTGCCCTTCTCCCAATTTTCATTGGGGTCGGCGCAATGTGTAACAATGTAAAGGATTTTGCCTGATTTTTTGTATGGCTAGCTACATTTTTGACGCCAATCCTCCTTGGGAATATAGTCGTTTTCAGACGGG
Organism: Euplagia quadripunctaria; assembly: GCA_963859945.1. Taxonomy (NCBI): domain Eukaryota; kingdom Metazoa; phylum Arthropoda; class Insecta; order Lepidoptera; family Erebidae; genus Euplagia; species Euplagia quadripunctaria. Next base: position 5,186,688 of record OY982578.1, on the reverse strand, counting down.
AAAGAAAGAAGAAGGTAAATTTGAATAAGGAAAACTGTTTAGGCAGAGGAACCTAGGTTAAGGGATACCGCAAGTCTCGGATGAGGAACGGGACTGAGACTGCAGTTGCTCGCAGAGGCCGGGGTCACGTACCCGAAGGTCCTGTATTTTCTGCAACAGGAGAGGCATCTAGGAGAGGAACACCATCTGTATACAGTATAATAAATCTTATTTAAAAATACCACGGATACACGAAACAATCCAAGTTGTAAAATTAAAGTTATAGGGCTTGAATTTCCCTGCGATAGCTAGTTTGAGTTATAGGTAGGCACACACACACCGCCTACACTTTGGGGAGTTTCCAGTAATAAAATCAATATCGTTTTCCTTTCGTTAATTCATTACCTACATTTCGCATTCAATATACACCCAATTTTCCCATTTTTAATACCCAAAGTGCCACGGTTGGCAGCAATAGAAAGAAAAGAAAGAGGAAATAAAGAAACCCATGTTATTCTAAAAATAGGATTGCGTAATAGTAATGGGGATTACGTAAGTGGGACCTAATCTTTATTTAACTAACCGAATTATTCGTGGGAGAGTCATGCTTCGGCACGTATGGGCCGGCTCGACCGGAGTGATACCACGGCCTCACAGAAAACCGGCAGTGAAGCAATGTTTGCATTGCTTTTAGCCGAGTGAGTGAGGTTACCGCAAGCCCTAACCTTTCCCTCTCTTCCCTCCTCGCCCCTACGCCCACCTGAAAGGCCGGCACCGCACTCATGACTCTAGAGTTGCAGGTGCTCATGGGCGGCGTTAGTCATTTAATATCAGGTGACCCATCTGCTCGTTTGCCCCCCATACCATAAAAAATGGGTGTTTAATACGCGTCTTATTAGCAGTCCCCTGTGAGAGTGTGTGTGTGTGTGAGACACAGGCGTGAATATATGTATGTAGGTAAATTAAATTCGGCTTCAACCGAAAAGCGACATATTTACGTTCAAATTGTGGAATATCCTCTTTGTTTTTGGTTTCCCTGGATTTGCAGAGTCGACAACGAGTGAATGACCCTTCGGTATTGCGGCGTCAATAAGCGTAGGTAACTGCTTGCCATCAGGCAGGCTGTGTGCTTCTTTACCATCTTAGTAGAACAACGTAAAATATGCGTATTTTTTGTGAAAGCAACGTAATATTATCTTTTTAGTTGACTTAACTTTGTAAGGTTGTAAGGCAATACATTACCTGTTTTTGTGCATTCTCGTATATTCTCATACACTTGCGGATGATCCCTTAAACACACACAATTAAAATGTCGCTGTACCGAAACGAGCGTGATTATAGATATCACGATCCGAATGTTATACGAACACATAAAAAATGGTTACCATATATTTATTAACAAAAACACAACTCTTGCATTATCATCATACATCTATATGAAATATTTATCTCGATATCAAATGGATTTGGGTTTGAACCCCATTCAGTACACGTCCAGCTGGAGGAATTGACTAGAATACTGGTACTATATAATCCATATTATTAGTCGTCTTTAAAAAAGAAATTGGCAGTCATGGGACTGCCGACAGAAGTGAAAACTTAAACGAAACGACGAACTTAAAACGTCACATTAGCAGGTTGGTGACATTAACTAATAAGGAGCTGACAGAACTCAATGTTTAGATTAGCGCCCTCTAGTGGATCTATATATGTACTATTAGCGTAAAGTTCAGTGCTTTTTCCACATAGCAAAAGTGCACAAACGAGCCCAAAGAAGTTTTCACTTCAAAAAACTATTAATCGTAGCCCGTAGGACTGCACGTCAGAAGTGAAAACAAAACTTACATAAAACTTGACTGGCGTGTTGGTGGTTAGTGATCCTAACTGCTGAGCGAGAGGTCGTGATTTCCATTCCCACCCAGGACAAATAATTGTGTGATGAGCTCATGCTCATGTAAATTACACCCAGACCCAGAACAAATGAACATTCATTTGTTCTGTGTCTGGGCACAGTATTTATACCGTGGTCTGGGTGTAATTTATCTATGATATTTAAGTATTTAGAAATACATATATAAGTATGTTTATCAGCAGTCCGGTTACCATAGTACAGACTCGGCCTAGTTTAGGATCAGACGGCCGTGTGTGAGATGTGTGAAATTATTATTATTATATACACACACATATCTGTAAATATGAATCTGGGTGTGAGAGTCACGCGAGTTCAGTGCTTTTTCCCCATACCAAAAGTGCCCAACGTGTCTAAAGAAGTTTTCATTTCAATAAAAGTGACGAGTTACAACGACTTGATGCAAACAAATAATTGTTTGTGCAATTCACATATAATTGTTCTTAGTATCGGTAACTCACTAACTAACATGAATTAATTAATACCAGCAATATTTGATGCACTTTCGTTGTTTTTCCAGTCAGTACTTAAACATAAAAGTGCTAAAACCACTTTTTTTGTTTTTAGAAACAAGGTTCCATATAATTATATATTTATACAGGAATGAACATGACCACGGCCAGTACAACCTGGTCGAAACGTGAGGCAATACCTATAACGTGATCTTGTTCCCGTACACATACATAATTATATCATAGAACGCGAAAGTTTAAAGTACTTTAAAGGTAAGTAAGATTCCATATTGTGTGTTATAAGTTGCGTGTATTAACGCATGTTTGAAACACACTAAAGTTGTGGGTTGTGGCCTGGTTACCAACTATACAGGCCGATATGACCACGTTTTATAAATAACTTATCACTAAGGTGACCTTGGTTAGTCATTGGTTTACAGCGTTTGAACTAAATATTACATACGTATGTAAATAAATACCTTACCATGTTTCCAGTTTCCACACTTGAGGACAGATCCCGCACTAGGGGCCACGACGAATAAGTTTATACACATAAGAAATAAAAAAATAGTTTTTGTCATAATGCACGTTATACACAACAAAACGTCCCAATACAAATGAATTCATATCACAGGAAAAATAATATGTGGTTCTTGTTGTTTCAGTAATTTTACCTCCTGATAAAATATTCAGTCATTGTTATAATTAAATGTGTAATGTATTTGTATTTAAATTTACAAATAATTATTTCCATCACATCATCTATCTTGTAACACACACACACACTCACAAACACACACACACACACACACACACACATACACACACACACACACACACACACACACACACACACACATACACACAATAACCTGCTTAAAAACACACATGCACACACATACCTACTCATTATATGCACACATCTCACATATTATGCTGCTAACCTATTGAACTGACCCTACCCTACCCTGACTTTTGAAATAAAGGCATATACCTCTACTCCAGCCCAGCCCAGAGTTTATATACATATACGTACATATTCTTATGGCCTATTTGATTATGTTCTTTGCCATGCATTTTTGACCAATAAAATTATTATTCCCGAAAGATTTGTTTACTAGCACGGCTCCAAATCGATTTTTACGCCATTTTTGTTCCTAAAATACCTGCAGCAACAGATGTGACAATAAATAAATATACAGTAGGCGCGCAACTTGAATGTAGAGCTCAGGAATGAGCTAGTCGCTACATTGTAGGCGTGTGAGACGAGGTTTGCGGACGGCGGGGGTAGGTTTGCGGGCGTACGAAACGAGGTTTGCAGGCGGCGCGGGGAGGTTTGCGGGTAGCGGGGGGCGATGCTCCCGCCCTTCACCTCAGGCCCCGACTGTATTCAACTGGCGCTACTTCTGTAAATATTATCGTTACTCCTTTGCTTAGCTCTTGAAGCAAGTACAATAGCGATGTAATGAATATTATTTCATACACGGATTGTATAGCTATTTCAGTTCCTTCACCAACTGCATAAAATGATTTAATCAATTATTTGTTTAACTCACAGATCCGAGTTTGTGTAACACTATGAGTCCGTTAATGATATGCGTTCATTAGTCTGACTACTACTCAGATATGCTCATTGCTCATATATAGGGCTGCCATTCGTCCTAGTTTAGAGGGCGTCTGGGGAGCGTCCGGGCGGGGTTTTCAAAAAGTGTCCGGGTAAACCCAAAATTATAATTGATAGATGAATCGTTAACAAGCTAAAAATTTAAATGGAATAGGCGTTTTTTTAAGGTGTCCGGGAAAGAATCTCGATTTCACCCTTGTGTCCGGATTTTTTAAACTTTTTGGCCCACGCGGCGTCTCCAATTTAGGTGATGGCAGGCCTACTCATATAATAGATACCTTTTCACTAAGAAGTGTAAAGCTAATATTATATATAAATAGTGTTTTAGTTGTTAGCGTGTGTTAGGCACCACTTTTATTTTTTAACGTTCTACGGAACCCATGTTTGTCTACATTTTGGACCGTTCTGTTTACCTTGTATTCCTCTTATCAACAAAATGTGCAGGTGACTGAAAAAATGGCCACGGTTTTGAATCAGTTTTGCAAGATTAAGATTGGGGCAGACAGGAGGTGGGGCGGGACGGCATCGTGGCGTGAGCAGTTGAAATGTACTAGCGCCGAGCGCCGAGCGCGACGCGGCTGAGTGACATCTTCTATATGAAGTAGTATATTACAACCTGCTCACGCCAGCCACATCGCTGCCCTGTCTCGCCCGTTCTCTGCCCCTACCTTTAGCCACAGATAACATAATACCATACTAGTACTTTAGCACAGTCCGACATTATATCAAGGGATTGCAACTTGGCTTTCGGGCTGCTAGGAAGAAAACCATATGGTAATATATTTGTTGTATCGCCTGTGATTACTTACTTACTTAATAATTACTGGTACGATGAACTTCTGCCCGTGATTATTATTATTTATTAAATAGTCACAATATACGCATATAACAGAGCAATAAAACTCCTTTAGCTTAGGGATATATTAAATAATAAACTCTTATATTGGATACATCTTTATTAAAAAAAAAATCGTGTCCACAAAGTAAAAAGCCAGGTCATTTTGTGTTCATTATATCAACGTATATTTACATACAAATATATATAGTTTCATCAAGAATTCGCGTGACGTGATCTTGATATTACGGATAAACCTTTGGTTAGATTAAAAACATAACTAACTACATATATAGAAGTAGAATAATAAATGTATATAGTATATGAATTTTTATATTTATGTATAATTTTATAGAAGTGCTACATATATTTATTTGACGTAGTTGTTTGCTGCCGTAGTAAGGGCCTGTTGGGCACTTCTGGCTGCTTGCGCGACTTGTGGGCTTCCATAAGCAAGTGCTTGCAGCAACTAGAAAATGTATTTATAAATATTATAAAATTTTACGCGATATGAGATATTTTTAAAGAAATGCTACATCGCCCCAACGATATCATGAATGTAAAAGTTTTCAAAGATGTTTGTATGTTTATACCACAATCACAACTTAACTGCTTAACAGAGTAGAATAGAATTTCGCACATAGATAGAGTGTATGCTAGACTAACACACAAATATTCGAGGTCGGTGAAACCACGGGCGACAGTTAGTCTGTTAGCAGAGGCGGCCTTAGGCATTACGAGGCCCCGGGCGATACATCTTTGCGGGGCCCTTGTTCTTTGAGGAATTTATGTAAATTGAACCTATATGTACCTAATGTTGATGCTTGACGAGAAATGCAAAGAAAAAGTCTTCTCTTCTGTTTTATTTTCCGCTAAATCTTTCAAAGCCCCACATTATTATGGCCTTCATCGACTCTACTCTGTATTCCCACCTAGTTTTAGATAGCGGTTTCAGGGTTAATGATGTAACGTGTGCTTATTAAAAAGCCCATTTTTGATAAAGATTTTTCTACTTGGGTTGTAGTGCGAGGGCGCGAGGCCTCTCCAAGAGCGAGGCCCCGGACTGTTGCCCTGCTTGCCACCCCCTAAGGCCGCCACTGTCTGTTAGTCACTAGTATAAGTGATATTTTTACCGATAAAGAGGAAACCATATTAATCAACCTAAGACAAGGGACAAAAACTCATATAAATCAACAAGGCCAGTACTGTTTTGAAGGAAATTGTAAGCATAGTGCAATACTTACGCCAATGACTTTAGGACCCGCCGCTCTGACGATTTTCGCGACATGTGTTTGGGCGGCGGCGGTGGCAGCCGCGCCTACATTCCTACTGATTGCGGTGAATCCGTTGAACAGACGCTTACCTGAGCAGTATTGTTCTTGGAGAAGTCTGAAACATATCAATTATTAAAGTTAATGACTAAGACGTCCGAATTGCGATCAGGTGATTGCGGGTTGAACCCCTACCCAGTACATTATCAACCCACTCGTAATACAAGCACTTATATGTGTGATAATATGTGAGGCACGTTATTTGTAGCCTTTAAAAAGGATAAAGAAAAAAAAGCAAATCAAATAGCCTAAAATAAATTAGGTGTGTAATAAACATCAAATTAGATTGAAAGGTGAGTCATAAGAGAGAGATAAGTGATTGGAGATGGTATGTACCATGTACCATCTTGGCTTGAGATTGATTCCTGTGTCGCTCATTAGTATAAGTTAGTTGTTTCGCTATTTCTGGGAGTGTACGACAACAGACCACATGTTCAAAATTGTTAGCGGTTACTTGACATACTTGACAACATTCGAGAGTGATCATATTTTTTTCTCTTCCGAATAATTTGGCAATTGTCTACTGTAGTGGCAACGGTCTATACACTAAAGTGGCAAATACTGTGACTTATGGACGATTGTAAAAGCGCACACACAATCTATAACATCTTTAGAATTTATATTTTCTTACTCTGAAGGTTCGACATCGGAGCGAATAAGGTCCCAAGCGGCTTCAAATTGATAGGCTGCGCCATCGGCTTGGCAGTTACCTTTTCGGCCGCTCTAAAAACAAGAACATTTAAATATAAAAAAAAAAAAACACAGACCTCTAAACACATCAAAACGAATAAGATACACAATGGTAAAGGCAAAAGAAAATGAATTTGTGATTTACGCTAAAGGTAATTAAAGATAATCTTATAATTTAATGTATTGTAATGTACATTGAAATTGCCTTAAAACGCAACAAAGTGTCGTCGACTTCTTTGGCGTCCATTAGACGCTCATGCAAACGTCAATCATTACCAAAAGTCATGATTGACGGATGTTCGTTGGTGATTGATGAAATAATATCGACATTAAAATCTCATCATGCAACCGTCAATCACTGCATTAGACGGCAGGGTATTCGTCAATCACCGTTTTGATTGTGGCAAAACTGACAGCAAAACCTACCATGTAATGGGCGCCTTTGCCTTTTTCAATATAAATTAAAAAATATACATATATTTTAACATAAAAAAAGAATAATTAAGTCAAAGTATTAATATAGGTAACTATAGTATTTTTATTTTATTTGCACATTATTTGTATTCTTAATTCTTACTAATTATTAAAAAAATAGTCAAATTATTAATATGACTATAGTATTTTTATTTTATTTGTAACTTATTTGTATTCTTACTAATTATTAAAAAAAATGTTTTATATTTCTAGAAAAGTCAATCTACAAATTAACGTTGCATCGTTATGTTTTTAAAGTGAAAAGACGCTATCTTTTAACAAATTATGATGGAAATCTTGGCCTTGGCTTAGGCATTTAACGATACGTTGTGTCATTGAGTCATATGTGTTAGATAGAGAGATACAGAATTATAAGTGCAGTAATACCTACTTAACATATCAAGGGAATTTTAAGTTGATCGACCAAACGAAATGAACGTACACAATCCTGATTCTGACGGATATTGTCACGCGACAAAGTGGGGTTCATGTGTGATAGATTCACACACACCCTGCGCAACGCTTCACTGAATGATGCCCAGTATGCCTACTATTGCAAAAATATGTATATGATAGAGAATTCTTGAGGAAGGACCACAAACGCTGTTGGAACCGCTAGCTTTTGATATGTTTAATATGTGTTTTTTTTTAAATTTGCTAATGGAATGGGCATTATTCTTCTAACGCACCTGATGGAAAGTGACGGTAAAGATGAAGATGGTACACGCCCAGTGGCGTAACAATAGAGCGGGCAAAATGCCACGGGCCCGCGGCCCGAGTGGGCCTCTGGGGTTCAAAGGCTCTGTACACAGGATGCACTTACTACAAAACCGATTATTTTATTTCCATCGCGTTAAGTATTTCTTTTTGCCGCGGCGCTAGCGGAATTTTAGATCACTGGTGATGTCATTGCTTTCCATTGCCAAATTCTGTAGACTATAGTCGCAGCCTCCAAGTACTACAGTCCAAAAAATAAGTGACTGGTGTGGTAGCTTTTTTAGACCGATTGGTGTGGTAACAACTGATGATGAACATTCTATCATCGATCGATGCGTGTCGTGGCACCCTAAGGGAGGCCCCATCCGATGAATTAGCCACGGGCATCAAGTGGTGTAGTTACACCGCTGTACACGCCTATCCAAGACAAACCTATTCAATCTACTTTTGAACGTTCCAGGATTATAATTGTTTTGAAAAAAAGACGCAGGTCGTTTACTTTTTTTTTATGATATAGGGGGCAAACGGGCAGACGGGTCACCTGATGGTAAATGACTACCACCGCCAATGGGCACCTGCAACTCATGAGTCACAAGTGCGTTGCCGGCCTTTAATATAGGAGTAGGGGAAAGGTGATAGAGGAGAGAGGGGGGAGGAGGGGGGGGGGAGGGAAGCGTTACGGGCTCCGGTAACCTCACTCACTCGGCGAAACGTTGCTTCACTGCCGGTTTTCTATGAGGCCGTGGTATCACTCCGGTCGAGCCGGCCCATACGTGCCGAAGCATGGCTCTTTGGCGTCTCGGACCAAAAAGGAGCAAAATAGTAGTTTTTTTGTTGTTGTAGATTTACGTTTTGATTTGGATTACAGTAAGTAATACAAAAATAAGTATGCATGTAATGGTTATCTATTATTTCAATATAAAAACTCCAATTACCGCCATGATTCAACATTTCTTCTAAACTGATTGTCGGATGTGACGGTCCATTATAAGCAATATTTCATACCAACACTCCTGTCGATATATTGACAATTAATCATAGTCCACGACGCGAGAGAAAAATCATTTATATCAATAACAATAGGAGAATAGTTGTCCAAATTGTTTGGGTTGAACGTTGGTGAAAGGATCTGCACCAAATGATTTATGGTAGACATACCTTGTTAAGTATGCATTGAGTTTGCAAATCGTTGTGCAAATGTTGGTTCCAAACAATGATCAAACGGTGTCAGGGATGAGATTGATTTCGGGGGTCTATAGATTGTTCTAGAAAATTACGTATGACCATGTTATAGAACTGTTATTTGGTCATTGGAATAAAAACATTATTTTGATGATCTTGAATGAAATGATCGCTGAAAATGAAAAGATACACTTTTGTGTATTGTTTTGTATAGACATATGATACATGGCTAAGTTCTTTTTTGTGGCAAACAAGCAGACGGGTCACCTGAAGGTAAGTGACTACCGCCGTAGATGGGCACCTGCAACTCAAGAGTCACAAGTGCGTTGCCTTTAAGGTGGGAGTAGGGGAAGAGGGGGAGAGGGGGAGAAGAGGGTGGAGAAAGGGAGACAGGGAAGGATCAGGGCCTCCGGTAACCTTACTTACTCGGTGAAATAAAATGAAACGTTCCTATGAGGCCGGTTTTCTGTGAGGCCGTGGTATCACTACGGTCGAGCCAGCCTATACTTGCCGAAGCGTGGCACTTGTAAAAAGTCTAATTGCTAATCAGTTAAATTAAAAGTTATTTAGATTGATGCTATAATGGTTAAAACTGATTTTGACTAAGAGCGTCAGTCAAAACTACTATTAGACACACATTTACAGTCAAAATTACTATTAACCAATGATTTTCAGCCAAAGTAGTTTTGGCTATGGCTTTGATCAATCTTTTCAGTGACTTTTTTCAAGTTAAAAGTACTTTTGACCGATTGAGCTTTGACTGTAACATAATCACTTTAACTGTGCCAAATCTTTTGAGATTCGGAATATCTTAAATACTCTCTAAGCCTATTAGTATTGAAAAATCTCAATTAGAATGCTCAATAATATGCCCAAACCTAGGGCTGCCATCCGTCCGGGTTTCCCCGGATTTGTCGTAGTTTAGAGGGCATCCGAGGGCCAGGGCGGGTTTTTCAAAAAGTGCCTGGGTAAAACCCGGCCTCTGTGTGCCAGGGGTCAATTATAATTGTTAGATGAATCGTTTAGCTAAAAATTTAAATGGAATCGGCGTTTTTTTAAGGTGTTCGGGAAAGAATTTCGATTTCACCCATGTGTCCGGATTTTTTAAAGTTTTTTACGGAGTCGGCAATTTAAGTGATGGCAGGCCTACCCAAACCTTATAACCCTTACTGACATTAACAAAAAAAACCATTGCTTTTTTCTGGAGAGCATATTACATCTCGATAGCAAACCTACCAACATGAAACCTGTGCAATTCAAGTAGCTTTGTATCAAATATATTATGTTCTTACCGCAAAACGGGCTGATTCAGGATTGAGAGTGAATCGAACGATGGAGTTTATGCCAGAGACGAGGCTGTGCACGTAGCTAGCGGCTGCTATGCAGGCGCCTCTAACGTTGCCAGAGCGGATAAAGTTGACGGATGCATCGATAAACTGGAACCAAGCATATTCAGATAATATAATGATAATAACCTTAAAAGACTAATGTGAATGAATTTTTATCTCTTTTTAGACAAAATAATATAATTAAATTACACAGACAACACAGACTCTGGATGATAGTATGGAATGGCATAAAAACCAGTGTTTAAATAATATAAATATAAAATTTTAACTATTTTTAACAATAACAAGGATGTTTCTTATTAGTTTCAAGTTTTTGAAGAGTCAACGGTAATATTGTTACCGTGTTTCATACATACATGATGTGTGTGTTCAGCTGCGGCAATCGAAACGATACGAATGTTTATTTGTATGTTGCATCTGTATTATGTATGTATGAGCGTGCAACTTTAATTCTGTTGAACCAAGTTACATTTTTTTCAAATGTATGCAGTGTAAATAAAAAAGAAAGTGAAAGATGTTCAACAAAAAATTTACAGTTTAGTGTTTTTATGTCAATTCTTTGCATGAGCAGAAGGTGTCTTGGTCATAGATGTCTAATGTTTTATAAAGTTGAGCACAAGTACAAGAAAGATTCACCATTCATTTAAGGTGTGTGTTTAGATACACTCACAAAGCAACATGATGTTATGTTACTAAAAATATTATTCGATACATTCGAGTAATATCGACTCTAGTAATATTTTTATCAAAAAAACGTAACATCCAGGATTTTTGTCGCTATTTGTAGACATTTAGAGATTTGTGTGCAAGTTACGAAGTTAGAGGTAGATGTGACTTTTGTGCGCCCACCCATTTTGACTTGGATTTGGTTTGAATTAATATCGGGAACGGGAGAGGACAAGCACTCTCCCATCGCGCAGAAGACACACCGATTTCCGGCCTCCATGAGCAAGTCTGGTCTGCAGGGGTTCCCGGAGGATTCCTTTCTAGGGTATACCCGGGTCCACCTCCAATAGACCCACTTGTGAGGGAACAATGTGTGGTTTTAGTCGGTTCGATTCCGACTTACCACTACACCGTTAGCTCCGGTGAGGGTTATGACCCGTGGGAGTTTCCACACGATAAAAAGAAAGGGTTTGACTTAATATATCGTTATGATACTACATAACAACATCTAAAATTCGGGTCTAACGTGAATAATACTAACTTGAGACACTTCAGACACGGCCGTTTGATCCCAAACTAGGCAGAGCCTGTACTATAGTAACTAGACTGCTGATATACATATTTATTTATTACTAAATACATACATATTATAGATAAGTTACACCTAGATATACAACAAAAGATCGTGGTCATTCCACAATTATTTGTCCTTCACTATCCACTAGACCAACACGCCCGTCAAACTATACTGATATTTTTTTTATTAACTCCGACGACTTTTTTGGAGAGGGTTAAGTGTACCGCTAAATGTTATCTAATATTTTTATAGGATGTCCCGTTCCTAGTGTCACGAAATTAAATCGATAATCTTGTGAATGAATTATCTTCTAATTGACTTGTATTACTAGTAATTGTGTGTGAAAACTTGTATGGACCGCTAGAACGACAACTATACTATTAATGAGTATACAATTTTGTAATACATAATTGGAAACAAAATGTTTTATCTCATTTAGACGAGTTTTAGCCGAGTTTCACGAAATGAATAATTCAGAGAAATTATATTGTAACCTGTATGTAATATTACGAGTTTCTTCCCTTCGAGGTTTTTCTTCGATCTCACTCAGCGAAATACCAGTTGGGCTTAACTTAAATTGGTGTGATATATTTTTATACTATTTTTGTAGTTAACTTCATGCTGGAACCATTTATGTTAGATCCTCTTTGAGCATATTCATCGTCTTTATATGTACATAGTTGGTTTTCTTAATGTCGGTATTTTTAAACAACTATGATAGGGATTGTCCAATTAATCTTTGATATTTGAGAAATATTTAAAAAGGTTATGAACGTTAATTACAAATGTTACGCTTATAAGCATGTTTTCACTATCAATTATGTTAGCACTTACGTTTGCTGCTAGGCAAGCATCTCCTGGATTACCCGTAGAGAGTTCAATCAGTATGGCCAATGCCTGAGCGAGACTTCGCGCTTGACTTAGTGAATCAGACGTGTTGGCCGCTTCGGCCACGGTTTTCGTCAATAATTGGATGTTCACATTCTTTTCACCACCGTCAATGGTATCGAAAACTTCGGTTGCAAGGGAACTGAAATAAAAAAAACAAACATAATTAAATAAACTACTTATAAATTAGATAAGCAGTTTTTTTATGTTATAGTGGGCAAACGAGCAGACGGGTCACCTGATGGTAAATGACTACCGCCGCTCATGGGCACCTGTAACTCGAGAGTCACAAGTGCGTTGTCGCCGTTAAGGTGGGAGTAGGAGAAGAGGGGGAAGAGGGGAGAGGGGAAAACGGGAATAGGGGAGAGGGAAGGGTTAGGGCCTCCGGTAAGCTCACTCACGCGGCGAAATGTCGAGGCGGCCCATACGTGCCGAAGCATGGCTCTCCCACGAAAAAAAACTTTAATTATTTCCAAAATATTTCATATGTGTACATGTACATGTGTTAGTGATTTCATAACTCTTTGAGATCGTTTTGCAAAAGTTTTGAGCAAAATCGATTTTTAAGAAACAGAAAAGCAAATCAAAAATTTGTTGTCTGTAAAGTCTGTTTACGGACGATAATTTTACGTGATAACGTCTCATAAGAAAATAGTGAAAGAGAGATAGATGCGTCACAAGCCGAACGCTTAGGCCGATCGTGCCTCTCTACCGCTTGTTCCGCGCTCTCGCTTGCACGCTCGGCTCAGGCGGAACGTGACAATGAGTCATGCTTTTTCGTGCGTGCAGCCGGCTTTCACCGATTTATAAGACGTTATCACGTCAAAAGTGATTAAAAAGTTATAAGTCTATAAACATTTGTATTTCAACACTACTTTAAGCCAATTTTGTCTGTGAATAACTTCATCAAATCTTCAAAATAAAATACTGAGTTAGTACATAGATTAACGACGTATAGTTAAAAAAAACTTAATCTTCAGATATGAGTACAAGCAATTGTCTTATCAATAAACTCTATGGGACAACAATTTAACTAATCAATACTCAATACAAATCAATAAAATTGAAGTGTCTGTTAGTCAAAATAATAGTTTTTTTTAAGCTAATACCGTTATTTGCACGATACCTATGCCTAAAAATAAGTTTTTTAAATCTTTGTCTGTCTGTTTGTTCCGGCTCATCTCTGGAACGGGTGGACCGATTTTCACGGGACTTTCACTGGCAAATAGCTGGTGTTATAAAGAGTAACTAAGGCTACTTTTATTTTAGAAAAATAATTAGGGTTCCGCGCAAAATATATAAATATGTACACGCGAGCGAAGCCGAGCGTGAACTGCTAGTTTTATTTTAAAATAAAATGGTAGTAAAAGTACAATGTCAAATGTGAAATAAACAATAAGATGAGGAAAAAAAGATGTCAAAATTACTAATATGCTCTAATTATGCTACTATAATAATTATTTAATTCTTCAAGTTTAAGTCTTTCAAGCGCTTTTTCGAATGCATTGTCATTTAAGCTTCGCTCCTTGAAACAGGACCCCCGTTGGGTCCGAAACTATTCAGTTATCCCCGATATACACACGTGAGTAAAACTGTATGTCTTAAATAAACATGAATACCACTCACGAAAGTTTTTAGTGTAATTATTGTGAATCATCATGAAATGTAAAAAAAAAAGATTTTTAAATAGCAATAACATTTTAAAATTTTAAAAGTAGGTCCGGTTAGGTACTATGTTGAAGCAGAGCAATTCATGACTGATAGTGGCGTGGCGGCGCTCACGCACTGGCAGGATGTGGACGCTGTGCCTTCCAGTCGCGTCTATATATACTTGTTTGCACGGAACCCTAATTATTTTCTTTAAATAAAAGTAGCCTAACTTACTCCTTATTACATCAGCTATCTACTAGTGAAAGCCCCGTGAAAATTGATCCAGCCGTTTCGGAGATTAGCCGGGATAAACTGACAGACTAACAGGGTTTTTTTAACCGACTTCAAAAAAGGAGGAGGTTCTCAATTCGACTGTATTTTTTTTTTTATGTTTGTTACCTCAGAACTTTCGACTGGGTGAACCGATTTTGATGATTCTTTTTTATTTGAAAGCTGGTGCTTCCCGTGTGGTCCCATTTCAAATTGGTCCAATTCTGACAATAGCATCCATGAGAAAACCATATATAAGTCTTTTATGGTAATTTTTTTTTTGTTGAAGTCGGTTTTTTTTTAAATAATTATTTGGTATAGTTATAGTGCAAACATTCAAATGCATTTAGTATAAGTTTGTTATTTTAACATAACAAACAAACATTTAAATTTTATTTGTTTTTTTAGATACATATTTGTATTGATTTATAAAAAGTTAGCGAAAAAAAAAGCGAAAAAAAATCTTAAAAAAAATAAAATAAAAAAAAACCTAAAAACGAAATGGTTTTTTGGTTTCGGAGGTTTGAGGTTCACTTTATTATTTAGTAAATAGCCGATGTCGCGTTAATTAGTCTGAAATAATATAATAAAAGGAACTTTTTGGTTTAAAAAATTTAATTTATTATTCTCCTTATGTTTTTGTATGTAACAACCACATAATTGATATCATGCTTAATTTCTGCTGAATCTTGAGGGAGCAAAGCAGGTCAACTGCTCAACTGGCTTTTGGTATGCTTACGTAGTATTACAGTAATATTCAATGAAATTGTTGATATGGATCGATAAAATGCATTATAATGTACAAATACAAACACAAAGTATTGTGTATATTAGGCAAATACCACTAACAATTTCAATTTCCTCACATAATTTTGCATGTGTGTCAGTTTTAATTTAATTCGTAATTGTATTTGCTATATTTTAATTTATGTCATTCAATGCCATCATTGTGTACCTACTTAATATTTGCATGACACTACGTATGGCTAAATGTGTCTTATGCACAGAATTCATTTGTCATCCTTTTACCACATTTTCAGCAAATAAAGAAATAAAAATAATGATAAAAATAAATTTTGCAAGCTCCCTGGGGTCGAAAAAAATTGCCCAACCAGGCCAGGAGTTGGGTACGCCAATGGATGTACTCACTCGCCAAATAGTCTGCCATTGCTGGGTAGCGGGTCGACTTCGTTGATACTATTTAAGTTCAGTTTCACGGTGGTGGCGGCCAAAGCGCTCTGCAACAATCACATAAATACAGAATATCAGAACAGAATTGAACTTGAATGAAGATGTTGAAAGTAGCGTGTTTTTCTATGTTGGGTTACAAAAAAGAAAGATTATTTAACAACATTTTTAGGTTTGACAACGAGTGAGGGACACCCCTGATGATCACGGACCGTAGGAGGCGACGTTGGCCGTCTGATCCCGAACTAATCAAATAGTGTGATAACCAGACTGCTGATAAACATTCTTATCACTACATATTATAAAACAAAGTCCCCCGCGGAGTCTGTCTGTCTGTTCGCGATAAACTGAAAAACTACTGAACGGATTTTCATGCAATTTCCACTAATAGGTAGAGTGATTCATGAGGAAGGTTTAGGTATATAATTTGTACCCGTGTGAAGCCGGGGCCGGGCTGCTAGTATATTACTAAAGACGTACATATCACTACATATTACAAAACAAAGTCCTCCGCTGCGTCTGTCTGTCTGTTCGCGATAAACTCAAAAACTACTGAATGGATTTTCAATCGGTTTTCACCAATAGATAGAGCGATTCATGAGGAAGGTTAAGGTATATTATTTGTTAAGGTTTTGTGTAAATTGGTTGAAATATGATCATGATTGTTGAAGATGTCTCTGCTACCCGTGCGAAGCCGGGGCGGGTTGCTAGTTATAGATAAATGACACCTTATTATTATGAGATTAATTATCAGCTGTATAGTAGTAATATAGTAACACATACAATAATGTTGTGATAGATAATAATAATAATAACTTGACACATCTCACACACAGCCATCTGATCCCAAACTAGGCAGAGCCTGTACTATGGTAACCAGACTGCTGATAAACATACTTATATATTTCTAAATACATACATATTATAGATAAATTACACCCAGACACAGAACAAATGATCGTGCTCATCACACAATTATATGTCCTGGGTGGGAATCGAACCCACGACTTCTGGCTTAGCAGTCAGAGTCACTAACCACTAGACCAACAGGCCAGTCAATGGATGTATGAGGAAATGTATTTTGTGGCCTTTTCTCAATGGGTATAATCTGTAGAAATATTTCTATAACTAATAAAAATATTCAAAATATTCAAATAATATCTAACAAATCCGAACGAAGTTGCTGAAATTCACAATTTTGCAATTATAGTACGGAATTGGTTGTCAGATCCGGAATTTACGTCACCTTATTATCGTATCGAAGGTTCCGTCATTTACACAACTCGATTTCAATATATTATACTTTTAGAACCCTTGCAACCCTGTCTACCTCACTCGCGCTATACATTTATTCATATAAAAATAAGGTGACCATCAAATTTGGAACAGCAACAGGACTACTGCTTTTTTTTATGGTATAGGGGGCAAACGAGCAGACGGGTCACCTGATGGTAAATAACTACCGCCGCCCATGGGCACTTGTAACTCGAGAGTCACAAGTGCGTTGCCGCCCTTTAAGGTGGGAGTAGGAGAAAAGGGGGAAGGTGGGGAAGAGTAGGAAAAGGGGAGAGGGGAAGGATGGGAATAGGGGAGAGGGAAGGATTAGGGCCTTTTTTTTTGTGCTTGTGGACGGCCCGAGTGGGTTCCGGTGGGGCGGTGTGTCGGAATCGAACCGACTAAAACCACACGGTGTGCCGTACTGGGCCTCCGGTAACCTCACTCACGCGGCGAAATGCAATGCAAGCATTGCTTCACTACCGGTTTTCTGTGAGGCCGTGGTATCGAGGGGAGTCGAGCCGGCCTATACTTGCCGAAGCGTGGCACTTGTAAAAAGTCTAATTGCTAATCAGTTAAATTAAAAGTTATTTAGATTGATGCTATAATGGTTAAAACTGATTTTGACTAAGAGCGTCAGTCAAAACTACTATTGACCACACATTTACAGTCAAAATTACTATTAACCAATGATTTTCAGCGAAAACTACTTTTGGTTAATCTTTTCAGTCACTTCTTTTAAGTTAAAAGTACTTTTGACATACAATGTTATGTTGTTATGTACTGTTGTTTAATACCTACCCACGTTTATTTAGACACTAAAATTTATTAAAATATTCGTTTTTATGTTATCCTCGTATTCATATTGATGACATTTATTTTGCTAACTGACATGCTTAATGAGATAAGGAAAAAATAACAGACAAACTGTGGCAATTGTTTGAATTATAATACACTGTTGTATATTCCAACTTAATATAATGAATCCTTCTACTGCTACGTATTCGAAGCAGGCTTCATGGTGGCCTACCCTCATTGATTTCCCTACCTTTATCGTATCGGTCAGCAGCTGTAAAAACAGATAGATACAGATAAGAAGTATGGATGGATGACTTAGGGCCGACTTTTTAATGCTCAGATAAACAGGCTAGGAACTATACCACGAATAAATTAATTAAGTAGACTGTTATTTAGGTATCTATTTTCCAATAGTCATTTCTTCCATGGATTGCTATCTGGCCGAATAATGCAAAGCACGCGTTACTAACTTCAGAGAGGTGAAACAAATATATTGAAAACATTAGTGTTAGAGCAGGACATTATATTTTCTTTCAAAAAGGTTTCATTCTTTTGTTTGTTTGTACCTTTTTAGGGTTCCGTTCCTCAACAGGAAAAAAGGGGAACCTTATAGGTTCACTTTGTTGTCCGTCTGTCTGTCTGTCAAGATCTTTTTCTCAGGAACCCGTAGACACATGAAGTTGAAATTAATACCAAATACATAAGTCTGCGGTCCCTTAAAGCTGTAAAAAAATCAAATTTCTAAGTCAACGCAACCAAAAGATATGGCCACTTAAGTCTTAGACTTGACTAAATTTGAACATTTCGCAGGTAAATCAAAACCTACTGGGGTACTTCCCATTGATCTAGAACCATGAAATTTGGTAAGAAGCAAGGTCTCATAACAGAAGTAAAGGAAAAAAATCAAAAGTCGTCAATTTGTTGTTACATCTGTCTGTCTGTGTATCTGTCAAGACCCTTTTCCTCAGGAACTCCTAAAGGTATTAAGTTGAAATTAACATCAATTACTTAATGTAAGCGGTCCTTTGAAGTTGTAACAAAACTCAAGCTTCTAAGTCAACGCGATCAAAAGATACGGTCATTAAGCCTTAAATTTTAAGAAATTTCAACATTTCGCAGGTAAATCAAAACCTACAGGGTACTTTCCATTAGCCTAGAATCAGAAAATTTGGTAAGAAGCAAGGTCTGACAGCACAAGTGAAGGAAAAAATTCGAAAGCCGTTAATTTGTTGTTATATCACATAAAAAATAGTTTTTATGATTACACACTTATATTTTGCGGTTGGAAACTTGACTTTGTCGTACATTGCAAGTTTGTTTGCCTTTTTTTTTTTTTGTACGTGTGGAAACCCCCTCGGGCCGTCACCCCACCGGGGTTTTCGGCGGGGCGGTGTGTCGGAATCGAACCGACTAAAACCACACGGTGTGCCGTACTGCGCCTTAAGTAGGAGGGATCCGGGAACAGCTTTATTAAGACATCCGGACCCCCCCTAGCGCCTGCCCGCAAAAGCGCGGGCACCACCTCCGGGTAAAATCGTCTCAATTAGGCGACGTCCAGGCACACGCGGACGCCGCCTCCTCGCGGGGGGCCACTACAGCGGGTGGAGGGGAAAACCCGTCCCGTCCACCCGCGGCCACACTCAGGGCGGCATGAGGCGCTGGTATGCGCGCCTCCGCCGACCGGTTCGCCGAAAAAAAAAAAAAAAAAAAAAAAAAAAAAAAAAAAAATTAAGTTTGTTTGCCTACGGAGACCTCGGTGCGCGAATCAGACTCGCACTTGTCCGGTTTTTTTTTTTTTTTTTTTACTTAGAGTTATGTTTGTTTGTTTGTTCAGGTTTGGTGATATTTTACGAAGTTTATATGTTGTGTTAGTGATTTAACTATTACTAGTTAGCGTCTTCTTCAATTGCCAAGTCGTTTATACTATCGAAAATATCAATATTTTAAACAATATGTAATAAACAACACGCAATAAGTAAAATAAAACTAAACTGCGTCTATACGTAATCGTCTCAACGTCAAATAAACGAAGAAGCGGTTATCTGGCCGAGGAACGGGCTGATAACTTTTTATATAAGGCCTATCTGACTGTGGAAAAATTCATTTTTATGCCATTCTTCGAATAAACTCTATCCAAGTGCTAGTGATAAACAAAAGTGTACTCGAAAGTTCTCCATAATGCTGTCTTTGTGGAGTCTACTAATCCGTACTAGTAGCACAGTGATGAGGGAGGCTAGACTAGGTAATCCTCTTCACACTGAGCGAAGATCAATGCTTAACAGTGAAATAGTTTCTAAATAGGGCTGATTTTGATCGAACGATTTTATGAATGAGAAGAGAAAGAAAAATTTATGGGCAGAAAACTATCAATGTATCAGAAGTGGAATTGTCTTTGAAGTGTCTATACTTTGAGGTTATAGAGAGTAAGTAATACGTATGTGGTACCTTTGGTTTGGACGCGTCAGTTGCTTTTAAGGGCATTATATGCTCATTTGGTAAGATAGTGTTAATACAGAACACGCAGCCATTATGATGTGCATTCAAATATTTAAACAACTTATTCAAAACTAATACCATTTGTTCAGGCATTGCTCACTTCGGTCCACGCCACTAGACATATCGAATGTCTTCAATCAGTGGAATGTGCTTCCAGTGTCTTTATGTTAACACAATTATCTATTCTGTAGTTGTTTAGAACCAGCAGCGCCCCGCGGTGTCACCCGCCTAAGTCCCGTTCCCTTCGGTATGTCGGGATAAAAAGTACCCCATATGTTAATCCAGGTCTCCAGCTATATACATACCAAGTTTCAACGCAATCGGTTCAGTAGTTTTGGGGTGAAAGAGTAACAAACATCCATACATACATACATCCATACATCCTCACAAACTTTCACGTTTATAATATTAGTAAGATTTGTAATCATTATTATGCGCGGTACTTGAAAATAAAATCTTTGGTGTTGCAAGTCGCTTAGTAGATTCCGTTATTTCTTTTTACCACCTTATAATTAAAAACTGACGATGTTATTCCTAATAATAAAGTTCAAAGCAGACACATAGATATTCAAACGAATATAAAATCTATTAAAAGTATTTATTTTCCTAGTAAATATAAATTTATGGTGTCTTTATGTAAATCCGAATATTCCCAGGTGGACGCGTATTGAGACTATTGATAAAGTTCATGGAGCTTTTAAACACAATTTGCCATAGGGACTTATTCTTTCTTTGAAGTATGTTCAGTTCCGTTCCGTTACCAGTAGATAACTTACAAAAAATGACAGCTATGTTAGCGTCTATTTTTTTACAATACAATTTATCCTCCTCCGTGCTTTTTTCCCAACAAAGTTGGGGTCGGTCTAACTACGATACGGCCGAACTTCGATTTTTTACGTGAAGCGACTGCCATCAGACCTCCACAGCCCAGGTAATAGGCGATATCGAAGTTCTGTAGTTAGACCAGGGTATCGCACTTTTTAGGGCACCAACTACCCGTAACGAATGCCACAGATATTCGTATGGCAAGCGGGACCGACGGCTTAACGTGCTCTCCGAGGCACGGAGGGGTCTCGGTGTGTTAGGAATGGTCACCCATTCTAAGACTGACCTGGCCAGCATTTCTTAACTTTGTAATGTGCTAACCGAGTAGCGGTTACACAAGTAGTAGCGGGTACTCGGTAAATCAGTGGTAAATTTTGTAAAAACTATTGACTACAAGCATGGCGCAATGATTAGTCGTCGTCGTCTTGCCACTACGCCGCGCCGAATGTTGTGAGTTCGATTCTCATAATACTATTTGTGGATCACACAATTTTTTGTCCCGAGTCTGGGTGTCCGTTGTTTCAATCTTTGTAATGTCCCGCGCGATACGGAAATCATTCCTAATGCGGAACCTGTCTTTTTATAAAAAACTATTAATTTACGAGACGAAACATTACAGGCTATCACAATAACACTATACAAAAAAGTGGATGATGAGCAAGTAGAAATAAGATATTTCATCGACAAAACTGATAGAAAAATTCAATATCTGAATGAACTGTATAAAACTATCGAAAGTACACACTCTAAAAACAGTGACAGTAGAGTGGTCTGTCCTTAATCGTGTAAAACGCTGATGGTTCCACTTCGATTCCAGGTCGCAAAACTATATTTCAAAGTTCATATGGGAATCAAAAAGTAATTATCACTTGCTACCTGGAGGAAACGGACCTCCCTATTGGAATTCGCCACAATTTTTCCAAAGGTTTCCAAAGGCTCCCTCTATTAAGCGCAATATGCGCAGTACTATCAATCTCCTCCCACACATACGATTTCCAGTAGTGGGACAGGACACCTTATCAAAAGGCTGATATTAAAAGCAACACAAGGAGAAAAAAACACTTACTGAAGCGAAGAGAAGTACCAGTATGATAGGCAGCATTTTGTCGGTCTTTGTGCTACCAAGCGGTATAAACTATACACGTCAGCCTACCCACGACAGCAATATATATACACCTCACAACTATTGTACAAATTATCCAACATCTGTCTAAACAGAAACAGATTTGGAAACAATTGATCAAATAACATAACATTGAGAACGCTTTTAATGTCAACGTAATAAAGTTGAAAATTGTAAAAAGAAATGCTTTTCTGTAGGTAAAAATAAGGTTGTAATTAAATAGATTCATAGATTTGAACAAAAGGGATTAATTGAATTGTTTCTTTGTTCATTTGTTTTGCTGTAAATACTTTGTGCAAATTGTCTTTCATACAGGCACAATGTAAAATTAAGATTTTTTTTCAAGCGTCATTTGTTAAGTAAATAACAACGTGAGAAGGTTGTACATTGTTTAGTTTCAGGGTTCAATGAGCATGTTACGGTTTGATATTGGTGCCGATTCTATTCTAACACTCACCAAACCAAAACCTGACTAAATTTCTTCATATGACTCCAACCCTGTCTTCTTCGCAACAAGGTCTATTTGTTATTCTTCGCAAAAAGGTCTATTTGGTACTGGCATCTATTTCTCAGCGCCACTAAACTTCACTAAAACCTGTCAACATATACTCAACTTTATTTCCACGCAGCGAGAGTCCCCATTTATTCAAATGCCGTATAATTACCGTATAAAACTTGTTCAAAACGAACTAAGATGACGTTATTTTAATCGACACCTACGAAGACGCATACGCTGGCATTCAACGGATAGCGGCTCTCGCTACGTGGTATTAAAGTTTATTTATGCGTGTCAGACTTTAGTCAACAAATAAACCACTTATTTCGATAGCGACATATGTTACCTACTTGTTTAAATTTGAAATAAGACCTTGTTTCAAAGTAAAAAAGGTTTATATCTTGTATGAAGAAAATTTAGTCAATTATAGTCAAGAGAGTAATACAACAGAATTGACACCATTATGTCAGTTGCAAAAACTTTTATCCAAAAAAAGAATAATATAACCTTACCTATGAAACTACAGATCGCTTGGTGGTCGAATTTCGACCTGAAGTCAGTAAATTTTTAATGTTTTGTTTTACATCAATGACCAGTATAACTTAAACCGTCGTTGCATAGATATTCCGTACCTACCATGACAGGTCAGCAGTTATACTGGGCCCTTGTAGCTTTATGGAACCGTTTATATACAATTTTCCAATTTATTTCACATATTATGTCTTCCACATATAAACTTAAAGTATTCCAAATTTAAAATTCTTCCGTGTGCCATATTTATTTAAGAAGAGGTTCAAAGAATTCTTATTACGTAAGCTTATTTATACAAGGTGCTACACAAAGGTGTAGCCATTAGATGCGTTACGAATAGTCCACAAAGACTTCAGTCAGCCAGTGGCGTAACTATACCATCTGTGGCCTGTGGCTGTTTGGCCTTTATTTTCTACCTCGTGTACTTTATTAGGTTTATTAAATTAGATAACTTATTGATAACATACAAATTTTAAATTTTTGCCGCCAGTCAGAGTCTATGGTGTCCCGGGGCCCCCTCGAGCCACGGGCCCGTGGCATTTTGCCAAAACAAATGGAACTAATTCCTTTTAAAGGCAAGAGTAACTTTAAAACGTCAAAGTGTAAGGGTGTGTGTGTGTTAAACTTATAACACCTTATAACTATTGTATAGTGTTATAAGACTAACGTGTGTATCTGTGTGTCTGTCTGTGGCAACCTAGCTCCTAATCCTTTGCTAATTCACATGGTTATGACAACACTTAATGTTGCAATAAAACACGCAAGTGAGGCGCCCCTAGACTAGGTTTCTTATTTTCCTAGTCAGGCTCTATTTAGTGATATAAGTACCTTTATCAGCAGTTTGGTTACCACTCTACAGGCTTTGCCTAGTTTGGGATCAGACGACCGTGTGTGTGTGGTGTCTCAAGTTATTATTATTATAGCGCCACGTAAGACTGGCCTGTCGGTCAAAATACCCTTATAAAACAATGTATACAGAAAAATTATACCGATTTAATGTAGTCTCTCTCTCTTATAAGTACTTAAATAATACTCGTAAAAGTACATGTTATGCTTTCCTTGATCATAAGAAATGTCAATACAATTTCTAAAATCAACTGTTGGGTATTTTAATACTTGACCCTTTTTTTTAAATTGATATTGACATTGTTTACATTTATAATATATATATTTATTTTATGCATTTTTGTTGACATTCATTTAATATTCTTATGCATGTTTATTCATTTGCATGCATTAATTCATTAACAATAATTGTATAATTTTGCAAATTTTTGCACACCATAAACGGTGAAACATGCTGTACTGTACCTACATAATGTATTTGTCTAAACAACTTGTGACCATGTTTCATGCAAATAAATATTCTTATTCTTAAAATTATTTTGTGTTCATACTGTATAATATTACATAGCAGAAACTACAGTTTACGTCTACCATAAAATTTGAAAATGGAACAAAGTTGTGTCATGACGAAATGGCTTTGAGTGACTGGAAAACAGTATGAGGTAAAGGAGAAGGCCACGAAAACAGCGGCGGTCAGCGTTTAATACCATATATTTGAATTAATAGTATCTGTGTACGCAACCCGCGCCGTGCTTCAAAGGCGAAGGACCATTTATTTCAGCGATTCCTATCTTCTATTAAATGTAAGTGCGCAGTCGCAGCTGGTCAGAGGCGAAGTGAAGCATAGATAATACACTATATCTGCAGAAGTGAAGTGCCAGCGATTGCATTAGGGCATGGGCGCTCGGCGAGTCCCGCGCCGCGCACCCCCTCTGATGTACTCTTACAAAGCGGCGCGGCTTGAGAACTTACATTTTTTATTATTCGTATTTTCGTAGTACGACATTAAACGACGGTTCCTGTTTAATATTTAATTTTAATTCAATTTAAGTAGAATTGCTGAAACAGTATCTTAATAAAAAATAATATTATAAAGCTGAAGATAATGTTACTTTAATTGTTTGTAACACCCTAATCTCGTGAACTAATTTAAAAAAAAAGTAGTTAAATAGGAAAGCTCCTGAAAACAATCACAAAAAGTAGTAGCCTTAGTTGATACTGTTATAACTGTTGGAACTCACGATCATGATTAATCACAATCGTCTGTAGGGGGGAGATACTTCCTCAGTAATTTTATTCTGCAATTCAAAAGCTGTCGTGCATTGTTCCGTAAATAAATGTAGGATTTATAAATATAATAATTTAACACACCTCACACACGGCCGCCTAATTCTAAACTAGAATGAGCCTGTGCTCAGATAACCAGACTGCCATAATTTGTTCTGCCATCGAGAAATAGCAGGTTTGAATAACACCTATTCGTTATTCAGTGGACGGGTTAACAGAGAATACCAGTACCGTGCAGTCGGCTTAGTTTTGCTCGTTAATGGTTGACAAAAAAACAAAAATGGTACTACCTTTTTTGTTCTAATATTTAATGTGAAAAACGTCAAAATTCAGGATTCTGATTTTAACTGACGTTACTGAGTCCCGATATAGTTTGTTGCAACTTTCGTATACTTCACTAAGGAGCTCACTTAGGGCTGCCATCCGTCGGGTTTCCCCGGATTTGTCCTAGTTTAGAGGGCGTCCGGGGAGCGTTCGGGCGGGGTTTTCAAAAAGTGTCCGGGTAAAACCCGGACTCTCTGTGCTAGGGGCACCTTATAATTATTAGATAAACGAGCTGTTTAATTCAATAAAAAATAAAAAAATAATTATTCGGCGTTTCTTTTTCAAGGTGTCCGGGAAAGAATATCAATTTCACACATGTGTCCGGGATTTTTGAAGAGGTTGTCCGGCGACGGCAATTTAAGTGATGGCAGGCCTAGTCTCACTACAAGAATTCTTATTATTCACAAATAAATAAGATACTTTTAATAAAGTATTATTTATTTCTAGATTTTTTACCAGGTGCTTTTAAAGACTAAAAATCACTATATTAGTGGCCGTACGACAATAGCTTTCGTTCAACGGCGTCTGATCATTTGCAGTAAAGCAACAGACAAGAATAAAACCAGCGATGGACTCTAAAATACTATGTTTGCTTTATGGTCGCTTTAGTCACGTGATCATTATCTTTATTACTCTGTGTTTATCGTCCAATCTTTGCGGTAAAACTACGTCTGTAATATTTGGTGTGATACAACCATTTTAAGACTGTAGAAGTAATTACATAGATAAATATGTATTAAAATAAATTAAAATCCGTAGCAGACCTTAATAATGCCAAGTAGGGATGTTGCGGATGCAGAATTTTTGACATCCGCGGATGCGGATGCAGATGCGGATTTTTGAAAGCTCACATACACGCATGCAGATGTAGATGTCAAAATCGATGCGGAAGCTCCGCAATTGCGAATACAGATGCGAATATATGCAACATCCCTGATATACAATAACAAACGCGTCGGATCTTGTCACCGAAATCTTCGCTCCTATTGGTCAATCAGCACGTCACACACCAGTCGCCGGCCCCACTCACTTTCTTTCTTGTCGCGACTTGCACTACATCTGCATCCGCATAAACATCCGCATTGATTATTGCAGATGCGGATACGGATGCAGATGTCAAAATCGATGCGAAATATCCGTAACATCCCTGATGCCAAGTATTCTTATTCAACTATTTTTCCATACTTTATGATACAACTTTTCCCTTACTTGGTACTTTCTGTCCAATATTCTTTTCATACCTTGCCATCCCATGTTTATACCATAATATAACTATTCAACATTACATCGAGATTAATAAATAAAGTTTCGAAATATTTTAAATAAGTTTTTTTTTAGTTTAAATTACAGAAGACGGACACGCATTTTGCAATTATAACTTAGAACTTCGTTTTAAGTTGAATACAATTATTATTATTATTAATTGTTTATAAACAAATGTTATTCTTAGTACAGACAATAATAATGATAATAACCTGGCAACACTAAGAGGCAGTCTTCTTTTATAAGCGTATTTCCAATATTTATATTTTTCAAGATAACTTTCTATTGAATCCATATATTATAGAAATCTATAAACGAAAATGCAGATCCAAAATAAAATAAAAATAAAAACAAGGAAAAAATGACGAAAACAAGCTATAAATAGAGTACCTACAAGACATGACATATGTCATGTCATACAAGAAAAAATGTATTAAACCGAAACGAATGCAATTATTAAAAACTTCCGAAGATGCTTACAAGATCCAGGGCAAAAGCGCAAATACTATCCCCGGACTCGTCGCTCAGCTCCGCCTCGCGGCCCCCGGAACCTTCATCAAGTGTACCGACCGCTGTTGAGGCGTCGAGCTCGACATCGAGTGACGAGTTTTTCTCGCCGCCGACGTCGCCAATACCTGTACGTCGGTAGGGGAGAGGCCGGCCACCGAATGGCTTGGGATCCCGAGGCCCACCGGCTTCGAATAGGGCCCCCGCTACCGGTGGTAATGTGCGTCGCATGAGATGGACGACTTTAATAAATGAGAACGTCATGCGAGCATATTTTGTGGCTACAGAGGGAGGAACTAACCTCACTGCGTACCGTGATCGTATGCTGTCTCTGTTTCAGGAACTTGAACCAACTGTTAACGTTTCGGCGCAACGACTATCGGACCAAGTACGGGCCATCCAACGATGTCATTTGTTGGATAACTCTGTGCTTGAGAGGCTGCGCTTGGACTTGCAGACTAGCACTATGGCTTCTCCTCCTTCACAAATAGTTACACAATTACCATCTGGTTTATTACGACCTTACCCTGATGAGGGCGGAGAGGACAGCAATGCTTCATCTGTAAGTACTCAGTATAATGATCAAATAAGGAATACTTTGGAAGGTGCTATTCGAGAATATCGGTCCATGAGTTATCAAAACAGACCTCGTTTGCCGCGTTTGCCAATGCATAAACGAAATAAAGCGCTGGTGTGTGCCCTTGATTCTATGTTAAATATTTATTTAGAAGAAAGCAAAGATCTCAGTGATATACACTCAATTCTGTATTGTGCAGCTGTTGCAGCATGTCGAGTAGCTGGTGTTAAATTCGCAGAAAATAATACCGCTACTCGGCTAAAGCTTGCTGTTCCGGCGTGGCAGTGCAGGATTGAGCGTCGTATCACTGAGGCGAGGGCACTCATTGGCAAGCTTATCTGTTTCAGATCGGGTAACACACGTCCGAGAGTAATGCGTTTTGTGAATCGGGCTTTTTCGGGAACTGGTATCAGTTCCTGTCATTATGCAGCACGAGTCACAGAACGCATTGACTTTCTGAAACAGAAGGTTTATGCATGGGCAAACCGTATACGAAGATACAAAAAAAGAGTGGACCGATATACTCAGAATCGTTCATTCCAAAAGGATGAGAGGTGGGTTTATAGAAGGTGGGAGCAGCCTGATGTAGTGAGTGACACACATTTCCCAGATGCTGAAATTACAAATACATTTTGGAGTAACATCTGGGCAATGCCTGTCACTCACACAGAGGGTGATTGGATGCGAGATGTTGAACGATCATGTGAGTCGATTGATACCATGGAGCCAATATCCATCTCCAGCACTGATATAGCTTGTGCAGTTCGTTCGCTGCCGAATTGGAAATCAGCGGGACCGGACGGACTGCATAACTTTTGGTTAAAGTGGCTCCGTAGCTCACATGTACATTTGGCATCTCAATTCCATTCATGCTTAGAATCAGGCTCGCTTCCAACTTTTATGACCACAGGAGTAACTCACCTCCTCTATAAGTCTGGTAGTGCCACGGATCCCAAAAACTACAGACCTATAACGTGTCTCCCAACACTTTATAAGTTACTAACATCTATTCTGAGAGTGAAGATAACATCTCATATAACTAATAATACTATTATGGCTTACTCTCAGAATGGATGTAGAAGTGGGGCCCGTGGCACTAAAGAGCTCCTTATACTTGACGCGATCATTAACCAACAAGTTCGCCGTAACCGAAAGGATTTGGCGACATGTTGGATAGATTATAAGAAAGCCTATGACTCTGTGCCGCATACGTGGCTCTTGAGAGTGATGGAGTTGTACAAGATTGATACGACTCTATGCACTTTCTTGAAGGCATGTATGCGGCAATGGAGAACGGTTCTCTGCTATCCAGGATGTCGGCGGCCTGTCGGTGACGGCGAGCATATAAAGATCAGGCGGGGTATATTTCAGGGTGACAGTTTGAGCCCCTTGTGGTTCTGTTTAGCTTTGAATCCTCTCAGTACTTTGCTGGAGAGTTCAGGGCTAGGCTATCGTTTGCGGAGAGGAGGTCAGGTTATATCCCACCTCCTTTTCATGGATGATTTGAAACTGTTTGCCTGCAGCAATTTCCAATTGATAAGATTACTAGAGGTAACTGAAACCTTTAGTAAAAGTATCAGGATGGAATTTGGTGTGGATAAATGTGCAGTCATACATGTTAAAAGAGGCAGGATTGTGGAATCCGATGGGATGGAACTCACAGATTCCACATACCTTAGATGTCTTTCCGCCAACGAAACTTACAAGTATCTAGGTATGTCACAGGCGTTAGGTGTAAATGAATTGATTATGAAGCAATCGTTACAGGAACGCTTCTTTAGCCGCCTGAAAAAAGTATTGAAAAGTCTTTTGTCAGGCGGTAATAAGGTGCGGGCCTATAATGATTGGGTCATGCCAGTCCTAATCTACTCCTTTGGAATACTTAGATGGACTCAGACTGAACTAGATGCCCTGGATAGAAGAGTTCGTACATTGCTTACCGCGTACCGAATGCACCATCCACGATCGTCGGTAATGAGATTGTATATCCCGCGGAAATGTGGGGGTCGTGGTTTTTTAAATGCCAAGACCCTCCATAATCGCGAGGTATGCAATCTTAGAGATTACTTCCTCTCCGTTAACGTGGATGTGCATCGGGATGCGGTGGCAGTTGACAACGGACTCACCCCACTTGCTCTAGGAAAAGAGAACTGGCGCAAACCTGCAGTACTTAATATTACTGATCGTAAGGAGATATGGAAGGGCAAAGAGCTGCATGGACGTTTTTATCGGGCCCTAAATGGGCCCGATGTCGATTTATTAGCATCTGTGTCCTGGCTACGGTTTGGTGATCTCTTCGGAGAAACTGAAGGGTTTGTCTGTGCAATTACAGATGAAGTTGTTATGACGAATAACTATCGAAAATATATCCTGAAGGACGGCACGATTGACATTTGTCGGGCATGTCATCGTCCCGGAGAAACCCTCAGGCATATAATTTCCGGTTGTTCTCGTCTTGCCAACGGTGAGTACTTGCATAGACATAACCAAGTGGCCAGGATAGTCCATCAGCAACTTGCTCTTAAATATAACCTTGTGACTGTCGAGTTACCGTACTACACGTATGTGCCCGACCCAGTTCTTGAAAATGGTCGTGCAACATTGTACTGGGATCGATCTATCATCACTGACAGGACTATTGTTGCCAATAAGCCTGATATAGTGGTGATAGACCGATTAGAGCGCCGAGCAATGATTGTTGACATCACCATTCCCCATGACGACAATCTCTTGAAGGCTGAAAAACAGAAAGAAATAAAATATTTGGACTTATCTCACGAGATTGTCGACATGTGGGATGTGGATTCAGCAATCATTGTGCCGATAGTCATTTCGGCCCATGGGTTAATTGCTAAGAGCCTCGACCAACACCTTCAGAGGCTCACGTTAGGCAGCTGGATCAAGAGCCTAATGCAGAAGGCAGTCCTTCTCGACACGGCACGCATAGTGAGGAGGTTTCTGTCTCTGGAACCCTAACCACCGGTAGCTTGGTCCCTGTACCCGATACCGGTGGGACACTATTTTTTATATTTTTAAATATATATTTTTTTTTATATAATAATGTATTTAAAAATGTAATTTATATGTATTTAAATGTTAATAAAGAGAATAATAATAATATCCTCGACACGGTCCGTATAGTGAGGAGGTTCCTTTCTTTGGAGCCCTAACCACCGGTATCTTGGTCCCTGTACCCGATGTCGGTGGTCTACTATTTTTTATATTTTTAAATATATATATTGTTTTGTAGATATTTAAAAATGTAATTTATAAGTATTAAGTTGAATAAAGAGGAATAATAATAATAACTCCACACATCTCACACACGGCCGTCTGATCCCAAACTAGGCAGAGCCTGTACTATGGTAACCAGACTGCTGATAAACATATTTATATATTTCTAAATACATACATATTTTAGATAAATTACACCCAGACACAGAACAAATTATCATGCTCATCACACAATTATTTGTTGGGTGGGAATCGAACCCACGACATCTGGCTTAGCAGTCATGGTCACTAACCACTAGACCAACAGGCCAGTCAGAGACAAATGAGGCTAACCGCTTCAGGAAACGCCTACTGCGTGATGTTCGTTTTCTTTTTAGTCCTACTATGAACCACATGAAACCTCATACTGGGATGAGTAGGCTCGCTATTTTAGCATCGGCTTTTAGAAATTTTGCGACACTTTAGCTAAACTGTAACGCGCTCTTTAAAAACCACTAAAATCACCGATCACTGATGCTCTAAAAGTATTGAGAGTTTTGGTGGCTCAATCTAGCTGTTAAGATTTAAATATTCAGATTCGGCGCTCAGTTGGAAGTGAGGCTGCATGCTACAGAAGATTATTTATTCTTGTGTTTTTGCAGTACATTTCAAAAAACGAGTAATAATATCGTTGTAGAAGCTCCTTATAAAACTGTGTTGTCGTGTTTGTTGGTAAAACAGGCTCAGCCTTAAACCAACCATCTCTGTACGTTCCTGAACTGCGTCACCTGAATTTCAGTATACGCTTACTTGATGTAAGATTAGTAGAGGGAAATCGACTTACCCGATTACCCAAGCAATGGATCAGAGATGTGGGTCGTTACTACTTTAATTTGACAAATCATATCAGTGGCATACATATACATAATTATGTCAAACAGAAAATATATAAAAGATGGCCTTACTGCCAGGTGTAATCTCTTCTGATCATGCGCGTTAGAGCTCTGTTGGAGGACGCAGTATCCCGGGGTGAGGTGATGCTAGCGGTGTCCCTGGATATCGCTAACGCTTTTAACACCTTACCCTGGAATTGCATTAGAGAGGCACTGGTTTTTCATCGAGTGCCTCTCTACCTCCGCCGTATAGTCGGGGCATATTTGTCCGAGAGAGCTGTAATCTACCGGAGCCGGGTTGGGTATGGTCGGTGAGAGATGTCGTGCGGTGTTCCGCAGGGTTCGGTTTTGGGACCGCTTCTGTGGAACATCGGTTACGATTGGGTGCTGCGCGGTGTGTTTCTAAGTGGTGTCGACGTAACGTGCTACGCCGACGACACTCTTGTGACGGTACGAGGTAAAACGTACCGTGAAGTAACCATAAAGGCCACGGCCGCGGTCGCCCATGTCGTTCTAAGAATCCGGCAGCTTGGTCTCGAGGTGGCCCTTCATAAATCTGAAGCAGTTTGCTTCCACGGGCCTCGGATGAAACCACCTTCGGGATCAAGTTTGATGGTAGGAGGCGTCAGCATCGGCATCGAGCCTCATTTCCGGAGTCTGGCTCCTAAACTTATGGGGGTTGCAGCCGCGCTTACGCGACTGTTACCCAACTTGGGCGGGTCTGACGCCTCCTGCAGGAGTCTCTACGTTGGGATCGTGCGATCAATGGCTCTTTACGGGGCTCCAGTTTGGGCGAAGTCTCTGACGGCCCGCAACGTTGCAATTTTGCGACGTCCACAGCGGGCAATGACTGTCAGAGTAATAAGAGGGTATCGCACGATCTCATTTGAAGCGGCGAGTCTCCTCGCTGGAACTCTGCCGTGGGACCTGGAGGCGCTGACCATCGCTGTGCTGTATCAGTGGCGTAAGGAGGTGCTAAGGCGGGATATCACACCCATGCCTCGGGATATTGAAGCGCAGCGTGCAGACCGAGCGTAGGGCACGGCACCATTGTGGCGGTAAGACCCGTCATGGAGGACTGGCTGGAGAGGCGACATGGCTGCCTCTCCTACCGGCTGACGCAGGTGCTTTCGGGGCATGGCTGCTTCGGAAAGTACCTGTGTCGCATAGGCCGAGAGCCAACGCCCGCGTGCCACCATTGTAAAGGCTGTCGCGAGGACACCGCATTCCATACTTTGGTGGAATGCCCCGCATGGGGGAATCAACGCCGTGACCTCGTGACGGCTATCGGTGCGGGTTGCCTCTCGTTGGAGACCATGGTTTTATCAATGGTCTACAGCGAGAGCGCATGGGATTCCGTCGCCTCATTCTGCGAGGAGGTGATGCACACCAAAGAGGCGGCGGAGAGGGAACGGGAGAGAATCAGTACTCTCCCTTCCCGCAGGAGACGCACCGGGCGCCGGAGAGCGCTTAACGATCTCCGGCCTCCATGAGCGCTGACCTAAGAGCAGCGGGTTCAGCCGATGTCTCGGCCGACGCCATCTATGTAGGAGGGGGGAAAGCCCCCTTACACTATTCGACGCCGCCTGACGTCCTGACAGGCAGGCGAAGTCTGTCGGGGGTTGAGTGGTAATCCTTCTAGGGCATACCTCAACTCCCGACTATAGGCTAAAGTTTCGTAAGCCGTGTGGTTTTAGTCGGTTCGAGTCCGACATAACCACGTCATCGTGCAATCGGTGAAGTGGTACCCGTGGGGGTTTCCATTCGAAAAAAAAAAAGGTGTAATCTCTTCTAGGCAACCTTACGATGAATCAATATGATTCGGAGAGACGGTGGCTCTCTCTCTAGTTGGGGGTGTTTTGTTTTTTTAATAAAACATGTATTTTTTTATAAATATAAAAAGGTATTCAGATATTTTATATTACCCTACTTTACTTTCTATGAATTTCAATACTTATATATTACTTATGTATATATTACATAGAAAAATACGTATATAAACTGGAGTATATTGTAAACAATGCATATATTCAGTATAACTTAAGTAATAAGTAATGTTCATGGCCATTTTCTTACCTAGTGTTTATAGTAACGCATTCCACAAGCGTACAGCTTGAACAGTAAAAGATTTGTTATCAAATTTTGTGGAATGCTGTGGCATCTCCAGTCTCAAATCTCAGATCAGATGACCTTAGATATTTTAAAGCGTGTCATGAGGATATGAGTGCAAATTTAAAGCAAAAACTTGAGCTTTTGGCGAAATTCTGAAACGTTTTCGTAGCCCACATAAAAATCTTATACCTTCAAAAATTTTGAAGTCGCTTGAGCTTATCAGTTGTGGTTCAATCAGATTTAAATAGCTGACATCGGCATAGTCAAGAATTACAAGGAGAGTGTACAGCAGTTGTTGCGAAAACTCAAGTATTCTACTTACGCAGCTCCTAACAGAGAATGAGAATGAATGTTTTTTCGATTAAATATATTTTTTCACTCACTACAATTCTAAACAACCTGTAACTCGAACCGGCATTATCTCCCTTTCTTATCCACCTTTCCCTTTTAATAAATTCCCAATTTTCCCATTAAATTTAATTCCCAATGTGCCTGGTTGATTGCAATAGGCTTATCCCCTATTACGTCGGTGGGAACAAATTATAGTTGGCAAAATTCCGATGTTCAATACGTCTCTGCCTACCCTTCGGGGATAGAGCCGCGAATGTTTGTATGTATTGTAAAGAAAACAATTTAATATAAACTACGGATCCCCCGAGATTTATATAGAAATAGTACACTCGACAAAGTATTATTGAAGTCTTATGAATTCCAGGAAAAGGGGTTTGGTTTTATTAACAGCGGAACGGGATATTAGCATAAAGATATTTCATGGATTGAAAAACTCCTCTTAGGTTTAGCAGCTTTTTTTTACTCCTTTATTACGTGATAAACACACTAAGATATAGACATAAATATGCACAGTAAGAAATACATTGAATCTTGAACAACAGAATGCGAGTAAGCGGTTTTTTTTTATTTTTGGGGACTTCGAATGAATTCATTTACCCCGATGTTAATTCTTCACTGTGCTCTAACTCTACTATATTAGATATACCCTTTCATTTTTCCAATTAAAAAGCTTTCTGCTCGAGCTATTGCATATAAGTACTCCTCAATCCATTCATATAAGCAAGCAATATTTCTTTTTTTTCCATTACCTTTCCTTCTTAACTAAAGGGAAGGTCCCTTCCAATATACTCCCAATTTTCCCATTTTTAATTCTCAAAGGGGGCTTGATGGCATGAAGCTTGCCCCCTATTACGTGTGTGGGACCAAAATATTATAGTTGGAAAAATGTTTAAATGGGTGTTTGGTATACCTCTGCCAATCTCAAACGATTAAACACCGTTGAACGTGGGAGAGCCATGCTTCGACACGTATGGGCCGGCTCGACCGGAGTGATAACACGGCCTCACAGAAAACCGGCAGTGAAGCAATGCTTGCATTGCTTTTCGCCGCGTTAGTTAGGTTACCGGAGGCCCTAACCCTTCCTCTCCCCCTCTTCCACCCTTCCTCTTCTCCCACCTTCAAGGCTGGCAACGCTCTTGTGACTCTTGAGTTGCAGGTGGCCATGGGCGGCGATGGTCATTTAAAATCAGGTGACCCGTCTGCTCGTGTGCCCCATATGCCACAAAAAAAAAACCCCTTTGATGTCTACTCTTACATACTTATATGTTTTTCTATCTTGCCTAATTCTATTTTCTTTTCGTATTTTAGCCGATTTTCTACCCGCTGATGTCTACCAATGAAGCTCAACCCTTACTCGGTTCCAGTCGCAGGTAAAGCAGTAGATAATCCTGTCTTTGGCGGGATGTACTTTGCGTTTGCAAACGAGAACTTGGAGACAAAGAAACTAAAGGAACAGTTCGCATTGTTGGTTTTACTGACAGGTGACTTATAGCTGCAAGTAAAGCGGAGGTATTTATACCTACAGTTTAACAGTATCCATTTAAAGGGAACAGTCATCGACGCCATAGAGGTTTAGCTAGTTCACTTAAAAGGTGAACGATACTACTGTGTCCGGGGGGTAGCATGTACCGGACACGATAGGGTCGTAAGCTAGAGGAGAAGAATTGAAAGTTTATGCAAGCACGACTGGTACTATAATGTATAACAATGGTAATATACAATAAAAATTATCATTCACTTTAAAACAAATTAATATTTATTGAGTCGTCGGTAGACATCGCACGAAGGCTGTCACCGAAGTCCTTCCTAATCTATCAATTATATAATTGAAATTAATTCATTATAAATCAGTGCAGACTTCTCATCCACCAGCTCTATTGTGATTCACAGAGGCGTGACAATACACAGCAGAATTTACACTAAAACCGAAGTACAACTACAACACAAGTTGTGCCAGTTGCATACGACCCGCTTTTTTTTTTTTTGTGCGTGTGCCGAAAACCCCGGCGGGGTGACGGCCCTAGGGGGTTCCCTCGGGCCGTCACCCCGCCGGGGTTTTCGGCGGGGCGGTGTGTACAACAGCCACTCATTAGCAGTATTATCAACAACACCATAAGTTTAGATTAAGGCAATTTCTCTTCGTTAGATATTACATAATTTACTTTAACTCTGATTGCACTAATAGGATCACTCGATAGTAAAGCTAGCGTCGCGTTGCGGCTTTTGAACTGCGGTGTCGATGGTATGGGTTCAATCTCAAAACGAGACCAGTATTTGTGTGGTTTACAAATAATTGTTTACAGATTATGGCCCAAGAGGACTTCCACATATTAAGCATACTAAGAACTAAGTCAGTCTATAGTCGGCAAGAGAGTACTCGATCCTTAAGGTTGATTATTTTAAGTCCTACTGGTTGGTAAAAGTGGTTTTCCTCGTCCATGACTCATAAATAAATCCTAAATTGAATGAATGTTTATAAATACTTCTTTCAGTCCAATTGTCGTTATGACGTCACTTTTAATAGAAACGGATTGCCTATGCCTGAAAAAATAATTCCCTCTTCTGAGCAGTAAGAAATCGCACGAAGTCAGATAAGCCTCTGACACCGTCTATAAATTATTTATTAACTGCTGCTTTGGGGGTAGAGCCATAAAAACAACGTTCTTCGCTTTACGATAATATGTCAGTGTAAATTGACATTATAAACCTTAGTTTCCTGACTCTTACAACGGGAGGCGCCTGTACAGGAGTGGTGTAGTGTATCGGAACTCAACTGGACTGGAGAAGTATTTTTGTACGTACGTTGAATGGGGCTATAAAAATTACTGTCAAAATAACCTTCTTAGTTTTAACGACGATTGATTTTAAGCTGTACATGTTCGTGTCCTGGTTAAAGCCTTGTGAAAAACTACTTATATTGTGAATTGTGTTTTTAAAATATATTCATAGTTATTTTTAACCCCCGAAGCAATAAGAGGGGTGTGATAACTTTGACGTGTCTGTGTTTGTATCTGGGTGTCTGTCTGTGGCATCGTAGCTATCAAACGAATTTACCGATTTAACTGCGTTTTGTTTGTTTAATGTGATTTGATCGAGAGTGTTCTTAGATATAATCCTGTAAGTTCTGTCTAAATGTTATTATTTATTTTTACAAAATAGAGAGTAGGTAAGTAACAGTCGTCCTAATAATTTTTATTATGTAATTCTTTACTCGTCGCTGTTTTTATGGCCATAATTTGACAGTTGTTACAGTGCCTCTTTGTTCAAGAATTTTATGTTTCAGCAAACTGGGGACGGATTCATTTTAATAATTTTAAATAAAAAATATTTCTCTTTGAAGAAACCAAATGGTAATGGTAAATAATTTTGAAAGAAATTCAATTTCTCTTGAAACTAGTTTCAAGTTTTAATATTTATTTTTTTAATTTTTAGAGTCAAATATTTGTTATAATGTCTAAAGTTTTTCTGCCTAATTAGTGACGAATGTTTAAGTTAGCTTAAGTAGACAATTGGTACAAAGTGGTAATAGCGTCTATTTATATTAGGTTTAATTATATCAAAGTATTATATTAAAGGTACGATATCCAACGCCCACGTTTAAGAAAACAAATCTTTGACAAAGGAACGAGTAATGCATTTCAATGTCACGAAAGGGAAGATGGTCTGAGCAGGCTAGCTGATCATGCCTGGCGGACGGCGGCCAAACGGTTGACGTTGGGAAGATGTTATACAAAGGGTATTTAAAAAAGGAACACTTACTTTAATCACTCAAAGGTTATGACTCTAGACCTAACTTCTAAAATCTTTAACTTTACACATTACTACTTTTATGAAAATCGGAGGCAAAAATACCTGGAAATTCAAACGGTGATAACTTGTAAACAGGTACTATTTTTTTTTTAATTGTAACTGCATGCTAGATTCATGCCCTTTCAGTGATTTAAGTAAGTGTTCTATTTTCAAATGCATTGAATTGATCGTTAATTTATCGGAGGATCGGTAGATACTACGTAGTTCGACATTAAAGTTTTTAGACAAATTAAAATGTGTGGCTCTTTTATTTTTATGTTAATTTATACGCCTTCTTTTTATTCCTTTAAGTCGCATTCGACCTAAAATACATTTTTGGACACTTTTGTGCATGTTCGGGGTCGTCTGGCACTAATTTTGGACAATATAAAATGTCTGGCATTTTTATTTTTATGTTAAATAACGTATCTACTTTCTGTTTATTAAAGTTTCATTCGACTTAAATTACCTTTTTTTTGGCACTTTTTTAATACACATTCAGGATAGTCTGGCTCTTATTTTAAACAAATTAAAATGTGTGACTCTTTTATTTTAATGTTAATTCATACGCCTACTTTTTATTTCTTGAAGTCGCATTCGACCTAAAATACCATTTTTGGCTGAAATATTTTGCAGGATATGCACCATGCGCAGTAGGATTGAGTACCGATCTGGTCAGCCAGACTTTCCATTCCATACTTGAATGGCATTCAAGTTTTACTGCTCAAAATATTTAACGACTGACTGGCCTGTTGGTCTAGTGGTTAGTGACCCTGACTGCTATGCCATAGGTCGTGGATTCGATTCCCACCCGAGTCTGGGTGTTCTTTGTGTCCGTTGTTTGTATGTTTGTAAAGTCCCCCGCAACACAGGAGTAATTCCTAATACGGGAGTTGTCTTTAAAAAAAAAAAAGGAAAATATTTAACGCCCTAAAATACCTTCTCAAAATTCGTTATGAGCTCTTGCTCTTTTTGCTATGTGTACATTGGTGTATTTGTGCTATGTGTGAACTTTATGTGATTAAGTAAGTGTTCCTTTTTCAAATACACTCTGAATACTGGCCGTGTGTAACTTGTAGCCATTTTTACATAATTTTTAAATGTGTAACACATATTATTTAAAAAATTTAGCTTTCTGCATTTATTCTATACATAAACTTGAAGTATTCGAAATTTCACGTTCCTGTCTGTGCGCGTTTGCTTAAAAAATACGTGCTAAGAATTCTCCTCACGTATATATATTTGTATATTTTTTTTCTATTAATATATAGAAAAGATGATGTCTAGTGGTTAGAGATCCTGACTGCTGAGCCAGAGGTCGTGGGTTTCAAAACCACAAAAGAGAAATAATTGCGTGATGAGCAGGATCATTTGTTCAGTGTCTGTGTCGGTGTAATTTATCATTTATTTATAATATGTATGAATTTAGTAATATATAAGTATGTTCATCAGCGGTCTGGTTACCATAGTATAGGCTCTGCCTAGTTTAGAATCAGACGGCAATGTGTGAGGTATCTCAAGTTAAAAAAACAGTTAGTCGTAAGACTGCATGTCAGAAGTGAAAACATAACTTCACAATGTATTTGCATATACATACACACACACACACATCTGTATACATATAATTAGGTTAAAAATAAAAAGTAGGTAATAACATATCTAAATGTATACATAGGGGACACTGGAAGTTCTGCGCTCCAGGCCGCTCATAAATGTTTGAATTTCGAATGTTATATTTTTTTAAATATAAGAAACTCGGCTCCGTCTTACAAAGTTTCGATCAGGTCACGTGTCCTGACGCGAGTTTAACATTTTTACTTATCAGAAAAAGTGCACAACGCTGCTAAAGAAGTTTTCACTTCAAAAAATTCATGTTCTTTGGTCATATAAACAGTAATAAAAACATTTTAACAGAAAAAACAACATTACCAATAATTTAATCTGCCATACAAATTGGTTCCTATCTAGTTGGAGATAGTTTCAAATGGCACAATCTAGTATTCCACAACGTCTACTTAGGGAACGTACCCATACTACGTGACCCATTTTTTACAATTTTTTATACCCCTCCCCCCCTCGGCGACCACCCGTAGTATATGCCAAGACCCCCCCCTCCCCCTCTACTTTTCAAGTAGTAGTTTATAAATATGGTTTTTTGGCGACAGAAAGTTAAAAAGCGTTTCACGCTTGCTTGTTGCCATTTGTGAGTTTAAAAAGCGCTAAACGCTGCGCGTCATATTTGAATATAGCTCGAAAAAGCACGAGACTTCCCTAGAGGATATTGACTACGTGACGAAAACCTAAGCCCTCCCCCGCCCCTGTAAGCAAGTGTGGTATTTTGAAGACCCGCCTCCCCCCTCCGAACGGGTCACGTAGTATGGGTACATCCCCTTAGTTCCAATGTCTGCTAACTTGACTGTCGAAATTACTCGAAATCCCGAGGGACTTGTGAACCACTTCCTGACTCTTGAAAATACCTAATTGGCATTAAACTTTGAAGACGACATCTATTTTGGATATTGGCTTAGTAGAAATTTCCAGATGCACTTTCAATATTTTATTAAAATTAATCGAGATTACTTCTTAGTTATGTTTTTATTGCGAAATTTGACAGAAGACTATACAGAAAACTACAGTAAATTAGCAAATATAGTGTAATGATTCCTGTGCCGCGGGGGACACCCCTCTTTTTGCGTCGGGGGTTAAAAATAGGAGAGATCAGCTCTTATTTAGACATCCGAACCCCTCTTAGCGCCTGCCCGCAAAAGTGTGGGCACCACCTTCGGGTAAAGACCCCTCACTTAAGCGACGTCAGACGACGATGAAGCGGGTGGTTAACACGCTTAGGGCGGCATGAGGCGCTAGAAACCTAAAACCTAAGCCTTAGCTAAGGATAGCTTGTTCTAGAACACGAATAAACATATGTCTGCTTCTATGTGTATATAATATGTATACAAACGTGTGCTTATCACTTATTATCACATATATATTTATCACTGAGCGGTACTGATATGAATGTAGATAAAGGATATTCAAAATGTTTTGTTCCAGCGTTTTGTTAAAGTCAATTGAATAAGTTATAATTATGTATTTGTACGGGATTTACGCGATCACGAAATAGGTATTACATACCTTTGAATTGCCT
Organism: Euplagia quadripunctaria; assembly: GCA_963859945.1. NCBI lineage: Eukaryota > Metazoa > Arthropoda > Insecta > Lepidoptera > Erebidae > Euplagia > Euplagia quadripunctaria. Next base: position 5,145,056 of record OY982578.1, on the reverse strand, counting down.
GACGTTTCGACCAGGTTGCACTCGTGGTCGTGATCGCGTTAACTCCCGTACATATACAATAACTAGCTGACCCGCGTTACTTCGTCTGCATTTTCAAATTTTCCCGGTTTTTGCCACATTTTTCATTGATGCTCCGCTCTTATTGGTTGTAGCGTGATGTTATATAGTATATAGCCTTCCTCGATAAATGGGCTATCCAACACTAAAAGATTTTTTCAATTCGAACCAGTACTTCCTGAGATTAGCGCGTTCAAGTAAACAAACAAACTTTTCAGCTTTATAATATTAGTATACATGGAACGCGAAAGTTTAAAAGTTAATATGAGTTTTTCTTGTTTTGCGAGCATAAATACACTATTGATTGATTTCTATTCAGTACAAAAATGTTGTATCGATAATCACCTATTCTTATACATGAATATATACATTTAGTCACTGCAAACATATTTACGTCAATAATGTTGACATAGTGAAGCATTTGATATATGATTATATATGTTATTGTATGTTAAGTGTGTTATTGTTCAGTAAGTAAGACTAGTGTGCGCCACAAGTTACCTAATACTATACAGTTTAGTCCATCAAAGGTTGTCTGTAAAAGATCGCAGACTGCGATAAGACCGCCCGTTGTACTGCTACTTAATATTGTATGCTTCGTATGTATCCTATTTATTGGAATACAATAAAGTATCAATACTCTACCTATTTATCTATATCTTTATTTATACCTATATTTCTTCTGTGCGTGTGTATGTTACTGAACTCCATCTAAACGGATGGAAAGATTTTAATGAAAATTTTTGTGAGTCTTCAGGTGAATTCCGGAATGGTTTAGATTTACAATTGGATGGTAGAGGGCGCTGCGATAGGAACAGGAAAAAATATTTTTTACGTTCCGGCAGGACAACGTTTACCATAGCGCTTTTGACATACATAATTGTCAGTCGTTTGACAGTTGGCGCGATTAACAGAATGTTGACAGAAAGTTTAAAACAGATGCATCGGTCGGAACTGTTTTTGGTTTTTTTTTTATTTATTATACCAATTTGAATTCAATATTCAATATTCATAGTTAAGACAAGACAACGTCTGTCGGGTCAGCTAGTATATATATATATATATTTATAATTCAAGCATTACCTTGAGCCAGCTGGTGTTCCTGTCATACTTGCCTCTTCAGTCACAGGAAATACAGGAGATTCAGTACGCGACCCCGGCCTCTGCGAGCTACTGCAGTCTCAGTCCCGTTCTCCATTCAAGACTTGCGATATCCCTTACCCTAGGTTCCTCTCTCTACCCATTTTTCCTTGTACAAATTTACCTTATTCCTTCTTTCCCGTCTTCCCGACTACATTCCCAGGCGGCCGGCTATAAAACACACCAGCCAAAACCCCTTTCAATATCACACATTGCGCTGACCCCAAATAAAATATATATATTTTTTTAATATTATAAATGCGAAAGTAACTCTGTCTGTCTGTCGCCCTTTCACGCCAAAACTACTGAACCGATTTAAATGAAATCTGGTACACAGATAGTCTAGAGCCTGAGAAAGGACATAGGCTACTTTTTAATGCGAAAAAACGGGTGTAAGGGGTTGAAAGATGGGGATGAAAAGTTGTATGGAAGTATCGTCATATTTAGAGCTAGAAGCTTGAAACTTATTTTTAGGCTGTTGATTCGATATAAATACACTAATCCACGCGGACGAAGTCGCGGGCACAGTTAGTAAAATATAAATAGAGAAGATGATACAAATATGAATACACTTTCAATACCTTTGAAGGATTCCCTTCAATTCGTATATAATTACTAGCTAACCCGCGCAACTTCGTCTGCATTTGTAACTTTTCACCGTTTTTGCAACATTTTTCATTGATGCTCTGCCCTTATTGGTCGTAGTGTGATTTTATATAGCCTATAAACTTCCTCGACAAATGGGCTATCCAGGAATAAAATAATTTTTCAATTCGAACCAGCAGTTCCTGAGATTAGCACGTTCAAGTAAACAAACTCTTCAGCTCTGTAATATTATAATACAGATACAACTTCTTACCGTAGTTCCAAGGCCGTTATTATGTCAAAAACATAATAGATTAACTTTTCTTTTTAACCGACTGCAAAAAAGGAGGAGGTTCTATGTTCCACTGCACATTTTTTTTTGTATGTTCACTGATTACTCAAAGACGCCTAGACTGATTTGGAAAATTCTTCTTTCGTTTGAAAGGGTATACTTTCCAGGTGGTACCATAATCATCAGGTCAGGATCTGATGATGAGATACTGGAGAAATCGAGGGAACCCTTCAAATTTTATGGGCACACATTGAAGCGATTTGGGTATTTTGAGGCGCATTGAAGTCGGTGATACTTTTTTTGAAGATAATTATATTATTGTATACTTTGTAGTGCATAAGATAAAATAAAATATTTTGTTTAGTAGAGGTATAATTTTTGATAAAAGAGCCGTAAACTTTTACGAATTTTCAATCCCTGTGCAACCACTAAGATGAAAATTTAAATAAGCAAATGTTGATGTCATATTTTGCCATGATTATAGAGTAACAATAATGTTTCAGTACAAACAGTGTACACAGTATGTGCGATCAACTGCGCACAGTTATTAGAATTTGATAAAGCACCTCTCTATGTATCATATTGAAGGACGTGTTCTCTAAATATAGAATAACCTGTCTTGATGTAGTTAAAACTAACTTTAGAACAGGAACATTATATAAACGAGCAGATGGGTCACCTGATGGTAAGTGACTACCGTCGCCCATAGACACCTGCAACTCAAGAGTCACAAGTGTTGCCGGCCTTTGAGATGGGAGTACGCTTTTTTCTTGAAGTTTTGAAAGTCGTATCAGTTCGGAAATACCGCAGGCGACAATTTGTTCCAGAGATTAGTTGTGCGAGGCAAAAAAAATCTTTAGAACCGCACCATGTTATTCAGACTGGATTAGATGTTTGCATTTTACCGGTGGTTGAGTTTAAGGGTGAATTGTAGCTCACTTTACAATCAATCAATCAATCAATCAGTCTATCATAGTCCACTGCTGGACATAGGCCTCTCCCAATGTGCGCCATAGCACCCGGTCCTCCGCCTTCCGCATCCAGTTCATCCCTGCTACCTTCTTCAGGTCGTCGGTCCATCTGGCTGGGGGGCGTCCTACCTTCCGTTTATTCAGTTAGAAGTGGCCCAATGCTGAGCTAAGAACCATTTTTGTATCCTGTTAGTTTTAAGTCACTATGTCATAATCATAGAATAGTAATGTAATTTTAGTGTGTTCAATTTACTGTTTTGACAGTCACTATGTTTACTCATGTTAAACAGGAGTACAAAATAAAGTCATTTCTTTCTTTCTTTCTTTCTTTACAGTCTAAAAGTACGTAGATTGCAGACATATAGAATGCATTAATTAAGAAGACTGTTTAACTTTCAATGAAGATTAAAATGCAGGTCAAAAACAAAGTAAGAACGCCTTTTAAAAGGTTGTAAAATGATAACACCAGTTCAGCGTGGAGTCTGAGATGTAAACCCAGGCTCTACTCGCAGCTATTACAGCTACATCTACTACAGCTTAGTTCAATTGTTATCCATTTTATGCTGGTATATTATTGGTTTGTATCTCTACAAGTACTTATGAGTTTATGTTCACAAAAATTCTAAGAGCTGAATAATAAAATGATTCCTAAAAAAATAATAGTCAATAAACGGTATTCACACGAAAGGTAATCACCCGAATCCAGATTATTTGAATCCAGTGAAATAGTTCATTTTTAACCCCCGACGTAAAAACGACGGGGTGTTATAAGTTTGACGTGTCTGTGTGTGTGTGTGTGTGTGTGTGTGTGTGTGCGTGCGTGCGTGCGGGCGTGCGTGCTTCGGGCGGGCGTGCGTGCGTGCGTGCGTGCGTGTGTGTGTGTGTGTGTGTGTCTGTGTGTGTGTGTGTTTGTGTGTTTGTGTGTATGTGTGTGTGTGTGTGTCTGTGTGTGTGTGTTTGTGTGTATGTGTGTGTGTGTGTGTGTTGTGTGTGTGTGTGTGTGTGTGTGTGTGTGTGTGTCTGTCTGTCTGTGGCATCCCGCACGGATGAACCGATTTTGAATTTGTTTTTTTTTGTTTGAAAGGTGAATTAGTCCAAGATGGCCGCCGCCACAAAATGGCGGACTACATATTTTTTCACAACTGCCTCAATATGGGTATCAAATGAAAGGGCTTGACTAGTAGAATACTACACTATGATAAATTTCAAATCCATGATGGCCATTCATACTGTTTTTGTTATTTTGTGTCGGGGTTTTTTTTTAATTTTAATTTATAGTAGTTTAATTGCTTTGGAAGGGACAAAAAGGTACTGTTATATTATAAATGTATACATATATCTATCATAAATATAGAAGCAGAGTAGTTAGTGAAGCAGACCGTTTTGTGTAAATATTTCTCGGTATTAAGTTATCACCTAAATTTCTGAATGCATATATATTTTTTTTTTGGTATTGGGGGCAAACGAGCAGACGGGTCACCTGATGGTAAATGACTACCGCCGCCCAAGGGCACTTGTAACTCGAGAGTCACAAGTGCCGCCCTTTAAGGTGGGAGTAGGAGAAGAAGGGGAAGAGGGGGAAGAGGGGAAGGACGGGAATAGGGGAGAGGAAAGGGTTAGGGCCTCCGGTAACCTCACTCACGCGGCGAAATGCATTGCAAGCATTGCTTCATTGCCAGGTTTCTGTGAGACCGTGGTATCGAGTGGAGTCAAGCCGGCCCATACGTGCCGAAGCATGGCTCTCCCTGTAAATACGCATATTCCTCTAATCCTCCATTTAAATTTCATAACACACTTTTGGCCCTGCATTACGTTTAAGATATCATTCCTATATTTGTAAAACAGTATAGCAAATCTCATTACATCTACGTTTCAATGTTTTACAAGCCCAAGAGTTCTGGAATAATCGCATAATTAATAATTTATTACGCTTTTAAAGAAGCCAGGGCTAAGTTGAAGAGCTGTATACATATCTTCTACTTTTGCTTAATAAACAGTTACAGCTCGGCTTACAGATGGTACGCGCATAAAAGTTTGTAGTTTTTTGAACAGAAAAATATAGCAAGGGAGAAAGAATACCACCCTGAGGGACTCCAGATTAAAGATCCCATCAACTCGAAGAAAAGTCATCAACACGAATCTACCACTACCATCTCATAATATAAGATTATATTAATACGTGAAGAGAATTCTTTGTACCCCTTTCCAAGAAAATTTCGCGAACGTAGTGACGTGAATTTTGGAATATTTACAGTTTATATATAGAAGAAGTGCAGAATGCTAAAATTTTTAAACAATATGTTTTTCTTTTTTTATGGTATAGGGGGCAAACGAGCAGACGGGTCACCTGATGGTAAATGACTACCGCCTCCCATGGGCACCTGTAACTTAAGAGTCACAAGTGCATTGCCGCCATTTCAGGTGGGAATAGGGGAAGAGGGGGAGAGGGGGGAGGAGAAGGGGGAGACGGGAAGGACAGGAATAGGGGAGAGGGAAGGGTTTGGGCCTCCGGTTACCTCACTCACGCGGCGAAAAGCAATGAAAGCATTGTTTCACTGCCGGTATTCTGTGAGGCCGTGGTATCGAGCGGAGTCGAGCCGGCCTATACGTGCTCTCCAGCGTAAGATGTCTTACAACTTTAAAAATTACTTGAAAACGGCTTAATGAAATTAAACGCATCCGGTATATGTGATTAGATGTCATACTTAGAGTAAAGAAAAACGTTAATTTTTCCTTTTAATCACGAAAAACGTATGAGACTCAAGCACGTCACGCAATCAGACTAATTTGATATACATATATCAAAACTAGCTGCGCGTAAGTCCCGATGCCGTAAGATTATCGGGATAAAAAAATAGCCTATGTGTTAATCCAGGTCTCCAGCTATCTACATGCCAAGTTTCAACGCTATCGGTTCAGTAAGTTTTGCGTGAAAGAGCAACAAACATCCATACATCCTCACAAACTTTCACGTTTATAATATTAGTTGGATTGTATTAGTTTTTCGATTAAAACCAATTTTATCTTTCTAGTGTAGTAGTTATATCTCGTCGTTACCTAGATTTAATATGTTAACGCAACTCGAAAAATTTGTGTTAAGTTTGCGCAGAATGAAATGATTAAATTAATTGTCATCATATTCATGTTTGAGTTTAATTAATGCTATTTATTTCATAGGAACATGTCAAAGTCCGAGCAGTCGAGCCTTGTGAATAACGTTATCTTTTTTATACTATATACTGGTAACTGGATACTTTGTTTTGCTGGGCCAAGAATTCTTCAATTCTTCTACCGAACCGTGGTTGGACCAGCTAGATGTTTTACCAAAATCTAAACATACGTTAGCGTATTAGTACCTCAATTAATATTCTCGCTTCGTTACCCAAATTAGGCTCTCGATATTTGATTAACATATGATTTTAAATGAGGACATAAACAATAAAATTGCTTTTAAAACAATTTTTAGGTTTCCATTTAAAGTATGAAAGTTGTAAATCCAGTGGCAGTTATCAACACGCTGCCTACTTTTAATTATTCACACACTCGCGCCAAATCGCAAAAGCGCAAATTGAACATATTTAATCAACATTTTAAAATGGATTTCCCGGTAACTTTAATTTCTAATTTACTACCTTAACATAGAGTTTATATTTCTACGGAATAATAAAGAAATTAGCTATAAAATCCTTTAATAAAATTTGTATGTTAAAGTTATGACTGTCGTTGCAAATAGCATATTACGATTAATTTAATATTAGTATGATTTATTAGGAGTATAAAAAGGAAGTACTTTTTTCTAGTCAGATAAATTACAATGGGCTGGTTGAAGTTTCGTCTTTGTTTGGTTATTTGGGTAAGATTTCAATTTTTATTCTAGTTATTTAGTTCGAAATTACGTAAAGGGTCTACACACATTACTAATACGTTAAAGTGCGCGTTTTATCCCACATACAATATGTAAAGTTTATTTTTCGCTCTCTAATTTGTACATATCAAAATTTATCCCTATTTCCCTTGGTCACGGGCATCACGCATGAACGGCTATACCGATTTGTTATTGTCAGGAGAAGATGCTTATGAAAGAAAAAATTTAATCCATCTCAATGATCCTTCTCCTACAATCCTACCTCCTGCACTTGTGGGCTCCAAGATAATTCATGGTCAATAAAGATTCCTAGATATAGGTATCTAAGTATCCCGATGAATCGGGATACCATTGAAAACAACCTGGGGAAGTTGGGTCCATGTAACCCTTGAAATCTTCCTAGAGCTGCCAACAATAATAACTTGGGTCTTGGTTGGATTTACGGTAAGCCAATGTTATACACTCCAATCACGGATTCGAACCAAATCAGTATTAATATTGTCAACTGCTTCAGACAGTTTTTCTAAATGTGCTTGAGAGTAGATCTGAAGGTCGTCTGCATAAAGGTCTACCACCTTTGAGAAAGAAGATGATGTGAGATTGAATGTATAAAAAAATGGAAAAGAAGAGGAGATAGAACGCCGCCCTAGGGTACGCCGGCAGATATGTTGCGCTAAGATGAATTAGTAATTTCGATGTATATGCGCTGACGGCGACCGCACAGGTAACTATGAAGCCAATCAATTACCGTTGGAGATATGTTAAGAGACCTTAATATGCCAAGCAGAATGTCGAAATCTACTGCGGAAAGCAGCATTCGAAAAATCAAGTAGAGCGAGAACAGTAAATTTCCATTTTCCATTCCGGTTCCTATGTCATCCGTAACATTCACCAGGGCTGTGACAGTACTATAACCGGGACAGAAACCAGATTGATGAGAGTTAAAAAGGCCATTTTTGGTCAGGAATGACGAAGTAAGTTGATTATGGACGAGGCGCTCAAGGACTTTAGAAAGGAAAGGCGAAATAGAGATCGGACGGTAATCAGAGTGAGATACAGGGTTTGGTTTATTTGTTATGGGAGTGACTTTGGCATCTTTCCAAGTAGATGGGAAAACTCTGCTTGATAATGAATGGTTAAGGAAATGGGTAATCATAGGAAGAATTTCGTCAAGGATAGGAAGGATCATGTTACAGCTAACATAGTCACTTCCAACTGCATTAGATGCGATCCCTAAAATACTCTTCTTAACATCACAAGCCGAGAATTGAAAATAATAGAATCATAACTAGGCGTTGGAATGGAAGAAAGATTGTTTAGCGTAATTGCCATAATAGTCCTATCAAAATTGGACAAGGCAGTGAAGTGTTGATTAAGTAAATCAATGTTTAAAGTTTTTAGGGTGACATTGTGCCGTGATTTTCCAACTGTCTTAAGAAATTTCCAGACTTTGGCTGGATCTCCGTTTTGAACAGAGTTGTGAATATGTTGGCGTTGTGCATCTTTACACACATTATTGCAGCGATTTCGTTTCGATATATATTTTTCTTTGTTACGGTCGCTAGGCCTAATCTTAAGTTCATATTTAGCTGCAGCTGAAGGTGTGTGCATTAGCATAACAGGTCGTACTAGACCGTGCTTGTCGTACGGTTTCAGGAAAGTAGAGTAGTAAAAAAATCAATTTCATCATCAACAGAATCGGTAGTTAACAATAGTGACCAGTCGATGCATCCATCCTCACGCAAATCATTCACGTCCATGCCTCCAAAATTGCGCTGCATGATACTTAAGGTTTAGGTTTAGGGACTTTGTAGGACAGGAATAGGAGATCATGATAGGAGAACCCGTCGGCTGAGTGCTGACCGTACTTGGCGACGTGGTCCACGGAAGAAACTAGGATAAGGTGCAATAGAATTTGGAAAGTGATGAGTAGTATTGAGGTGGAGAGACCAAAAGTTAGTAGATTGAAGTACCGAGATAAGAGACGAAAATCGGAAGTCATTTTTTAAAAGACCAGTATTGAAATCGCCCATGACAATCGTATGTTTATAGGATGGGATTAGGTTCTCGGGTAAGTTTTTCAAAGGATGAGAAGAAGTTAATGCGCAGAGAAGGACCATAGTATACACCGAGAAGGATTTTAGTATGATTATAGTAGGAAAAGGACCTAAACTTTTCCTACTTACGTATCCCTTTCAAGACACACTCAATTTACCCATATTTATTTCCCTAAGTGTTCGGTTACTGCAACAGGCTTGGCTTATTACGTGAGTAAGATTAAATTATAATTGACACATTGTTACCTAATACGTCTCTGCGTACTCCTTAAGAGAGTGTATGTATTATATGTGATGTTAATGATTTATTAGATTTTTGCTGCTGCTAATATTTTGTCTGGAGAGGTCCACGCTCATCATGTCTATTTGATTACGTGCGGATACAGTGGACCAACCTGTCTTACGACAGTCGAGTTCAGGAGAGCGTCATGATCTGGCACATACTACGATTTTGCTGCTGCATCGGAACTCCTTCATGATTCTCCCCGTCTAGGAAGACATGTCGTCTGTGAGGCGTGGCACTAGTTTTTCAAAGTCAGAGTAGACGTACTGAAGATAAAAATTTTTACCACTTTTTGTGAGCCGGGCTAGCAAAGATAACGTTAAATTCCTTATAATTTCTACTTCCTATAAGTTATGTTTATGTTATTTGTTTCAGGTATTGTGTTTTTCAAAAACAAATGGAGATAGTGAAGAAGATTTGCCATACGAAGGTATTTATTTTTACTACCAAAGTGAAATATATATAAATATAAATGTATACAGAGTGTTTCAAAATGGTGTTGTCATATTTTATAGTCAAATAGTAGACCTCGTAAATGACGTAAAGTGCTAACAATTTCAAAATAAAACGTGAATTTTTAATGCACAAATCTCATTTTGACAAATTAAACTTAAAAATTCACCGATAAAGCTAATATTACGTAAGAGAGAAGACTGACATGACTCAAACTAGGGGTTCAAAAAACATCTCTGCATAAAAAAACAAATTCATTGAAATTGATATTTTGTTTCATCCATTTATTTTTAACTACCTACTCGACCGGTCATTAGGAAATTTTGCATTGTATGCAAAACATCAGGGATACAAAAAAACTATTTTTCAGATAAACAATCGCTTGCAGGTCATTAAACCCTTAGATATACCTTGAATTTTTACCTGAAGTCACTAACGCTAGATTTTATTTGACCTGGGATTCTCAAAATCTGTTCTAATTTAACGAAACCCTATAAAGTGCTTCAATGAACATTCGCCAGATATCATTATCGAAATACTGTCAAAATAAAATATACCAAATAATTAAATCTGGATTATAAACTAATGTCCCTCATCCATGTGCACGGTATCATGATATCATTATGCCTTTATGGCTTCATAATGCCTTTTATCGGTGCATGGTATGAGTAAGTTTTTAAGAACCTTACTCCGCCGTCTAATACGTTCCTAAGTAAAATAAATTATTACTATAACTTGACTGACAACTTCATGTCGATGCTATTTCCTAAAAAGCAATACAGTGATCCAACAAACAAAGTCACTGATACGCCATGCAGTATTGATGCTATCGCTAAATCGTATAACTTTTGATGCACCCGTGCATACAGGTTTCTCATAAATATAAAACGTAAACATTTTCAGATTTCCAAATTAGCACAATGCATCAAGAAGTAGAATCACCAGAAGATGCCATTGGATTAGGAACAAGTCCAAAAACTTTACTTCACAAACAAACTCGACAACAGTTGATGCTACCTCAAAAGAAGTTTGAAGGTAGCTTGTTATCTAGCACCGATAAACAAAGTAATGAATTAACTCAACCTTTCACTGATCCACCTAAAATGTCATCAAATCATGAAAATAAAAAAAATATCATTCCAACAATGGCGCAGAGAATATCTAATTTTTCAACGATTTTAACAGAAATCCAAATAGAAAATGTACAAAATAAAACTTTAAATGCCAATTATGACAGTAAAAGTAACGCTGCTTTAAATGTTTCTGAACGAGAACCTCACAATGATGATAATATACCTTACATTGAAACAACAACATTAAACAGTGATTTTGAATCAAATTCAACCAGTTATGAGAAACACAACCGTATAATCAATGAGCGAGAAATAAGTAATTTAAATTCTTTGAATACTTTAGATGTGTTCAAAAGACCAACAGCTATGATTCTTGTTCGACAACCCCCTGTTGGTCACCCAGGAGATAGAAGATTTTTCACGACGATGACGAATACGAATGATGACTTAGCTAAAATCAAAAACGAGAATGCGAATTTGAATGTATCTAAAAATTCATTACCAAACCAATTCCCTTGGTTTAGTTCTGAGGTTTCCAAATCTAGAGACTTTTTTAAGTCGTCAATTGGCGTCGACTTTGGATTGATGCCTCCGTTTAAAACGTTTAGTAAAAGATTACCGTACATGTCTGAGAAAGGTTCTGGAATTAATTTACATGATTTAGATCAATCTAATGATTATCATAAACCGCTTAGTTTTGAGAAATACAAGTTACCTGTTACTAACTCAAAAAAGAAAAACCGTAATCACTATGTATCCATAATAAATCAACTCACTAGTTCAAGGCCAACACCAGTTCAGTCCAGTCCGTTGGTTCACACCAGGCCAAGTTTACCGTATGTTTCTAAATACACTTCCCAATCAGAAAGTATTCAATATCAAAAACCTAGACGTTTTCATCCAAAACTTTACAGTAGTACAAAATATTACAATAAAAACTACTTTGATCATCCAAAAAGGCCGCATAGTTATGATCACCCATGGTGGATAAAAACTTATTTACAGTCACTAAATCCAAAAAGCCAAAAACCTAGTAGGGTTTATACAGAACAGCCCCTAATAACGGATAATCAAGCTGAATGGCAGAATCCCACTAGTTACCAACACGTAATAGTACCCGGCTTTAGTCAAACTAGCTACCAAAGTATACCATCTATTTCTGTTCCTATCACAAAACCTCCCCAATTAAAATACCAATATTTCAGTAGTGGTTTTCAAAAGGAATATGAAAGTGGCACCGCATTTAACCAAGGTATATATAAAAACTATTGCAATCCTAATAATATCCATTGTCAATCATTGCCAAAACTACAACACGTGACACAGTCTTCAGATTCAGTCAAAACATTTCATAATGGTGAAGCAACATGCAATAATTGGGGCAATTATGGTTTTGACAGCAAACATACTTCATCAAGTTTCTATACATCGAAAGAACTAATTACTGAACCAACAAACGTTGCCGATTATAGTGAAAATTATTTATCTCAATTTGATCCTTCTAGTACAAAAGAAAATAGTAACATTAACAACAATAACTATATATCAACAATTATAAATCATCAAATACTACCAAAAAATACATTTTATAAGACATCACCTGAAACTTTTCTTGAGATTTCAAATCTTTTCGAATATTTAAGGCCTGATAAAATACCTAAACAAGTAACATCGGAGTCTTATTACATGAATAATGACGAATCTTATGTGTTACCAATTTCAAAACTTTCTAAACTTAATATAATTAATGATGTAGACTTAGATGAAATCCATGCCAGTCTTGGGTCACCATCAAGTTCTATTGATTCCGAAGTGCTGCCAAGCCAATCTGTTTTACATGAACCTGACATATTAGATAATTGGGATTTTAATGACAAACAATACTCTATGCCTCCTTTGGATGTAAACAATTATCATAGTACTGTACCTATGAAAACTAAGTACCATAAAGACAATTTATTCAGTGGAGATAATATACTAACCGATTACAAATATAAACAATTTTTTCGTAACTTTAACTATTTGAAACCGTATTACGTTCAAACATCTAGAGAATATGATCCAAATATATTTTCTAACCAAAATTATAAAATAAACCAATTTAAAAAATTTAGACCATACACAAGCGTCAATTCTAATAAAACATTACCTGATCCAGACTATAGCTCCTATGATGTGCCCATAAAATTTAACGAAAATTCTTCAAATTATTTCGACTTTAAAGGCGATGAAAACTCTGATTTAATGCATTTAATGCGGGAAGCAAACAACTTTGAAAAACCATCAGACGAAGAATCAAAAGACAAATCAATAGAATATTTAGATACTGAACCATTAAACCATATCAGCAAACCTGGAGTATCACCAGGTGACACGGAACCTAATTCTGATACTGATAATCCCACCAGAATCAATGCACATGAAGCTGTGGAATCAGAAGAAAAAGAGCGAAAATTAGAACAGCCTAATCAGAACAACGATACGAAATCACAGTTTGACTATTTTAAGCCTCTTCTGTCATCGGATTACCCTGTTTATGATGATGATGTGAGACCATTGGGACACATCGAGCTAAATAAAAGCTTGACTCAAAATACCGAAAAACCTCCAAAAGATGAAGTCGAACGGATGCTGAAAGATGACACGTAGCTTTGGAGTAAAGAACTATATGAGATGAACTGAGTAAGAGATGAACGTCCAGGCGCTTACGTTAGATTATAATCATGTAACATACACTTGTTGTTCTCATAGGGGCTAGTTAACTATTCTAGAGGGCATAACACTTAGATGTGCAAGTTTTCATAGTAATCAGTGAAGCGGTGTAAAAGATTTCTGATCTCATATTTTATAGAAACATTTTATTGTAAGACAAAAATAAACAAATTAAATTAAAATTATGGATATGTGTACCAAAGCAAAACGAGTAGATTATATATTATTAAAATTATTAGTCCCAGACATGAAGTATTCTCCCGTTGTATTGCACGTGGTGTGTCCGTCGATCAAGCTCTTTTTACTTCTTTTTTAGATAAAGTCAGCTTTTTCTGTCCGTTCTTGGATCATGTCATTACATGATCCAAGAACGCTTGAAGTGCTTACTGCCTTGTAAAAATGTGTTTAAATGTAATTCATGTTTGTAAGTAGATGTTTTTTGTAGTTGTAGGGTTTAATTTTTTTTGTAAGACATAACTACTATGTACAAATAACGAAACAAAAAAAAAAGATGTATTAAGAGGTATTTTTCTACTATTAAATTTGAAGAAATATTTATTTATTTATTTTTAATTACCTACCGGAAATATTAAATGTAATCACAATAAATTAAAGAATTCAGGATAGAAGCAAACTACATCTTTCGTTCAAGAGAATTTTTGTTTACTTATATTAAATTATGAACATTCCAGAAAAATCCAAGCTACTGAATAACACATCAATTATGTATATATTCTTTCGTCACATAAGCACACGCTGCAACAGCAGCCGCCGACGCGCGCCTAGTACCATAGGCGCTGTGTGGTGAGAATACTCTCCCAAAACTGTGTGTTACTTACATAGCCTTACTTGATAAGGCAACCGGAAATTTACCTTTGTAAAACTGGTTTTCAACCGTGTAATAGTAAGCTTATTTTGTTTAAAACATATTACACAACTCGGCTCTCTTCTTATTGAGATCACTTCCAGGTGTTCCACTCTGCTACGTTGCACTGGTTTATGAAAATTTAACTGAAAAGGCTGCCATATAATAATATGTGTAATGCAGAATCTATTAGTTGCTGTCAGTTCAGCGTACTGGCATCACTCCGCACCTGGGCCCGTTTTATTAAACTGCTGAAATTGCACCGCTTCATATCAGCGCCACCTGCGAAATTATACAGTTAATTTATTTAATAATGCCAACCCACTCCGCCTTTGCATTAATACAATTTACACTTGGTACAATAAAACAGTCTAGATAGCAGCATGCAAAGAATAATCAAAATTGGATTGGTCGTTATAGACATGTATCCTCTACATCCAAACTTACAAACTTTAGATTTTTTTTTTTATGGTATAGGGGGCAAACGAGCAGACGGGTCACCTGATTGTAAATGACCACCGCCGCCCATGGGCACCTGCAACTCGAGAGTCAGAAGTGCGTTGCCGCCCTTTAAGGTGGGAGTAGGAGAAGTGGGACGGGAATAGGGGAGAGGGAAGGGTTAGGGCCTCCGGTAACCTCACTCACGCGGCGAAATGCAATGCAAGCATTGCTTTACGGCCGGTTTTCTGTGAGGCCGTGGTAACGAGCGGAGTCGAGCCGGCCCAGGCCCGGGGGAGGGAAGGTTTAAGGCCCTGTGGTGTAAACCTATCTGGTAAGTTTAGTATTAACGCCAACATTTTTTTTTAAATTATTAACCGAGAGCAGTGGAGAACAAGTAGCAAAACCAAGTCAGTAGTCGACTCGAATCGTGTCAACACGGTAGTGCAACTTCGTTCTTAGTATTAAAAACATTACAATTTTTTTTTATACGATTTTATATATCCCAAAGATGTTTTGTCTGACTCGACTATCGAACCCAGGACGAACAAGGCACGTCCACGCCTTTTTAAATTTTACGACTTCGCACCGAAGACCGTGTGGTTTTATTTATTTTGATACAGTTATACCTCATGCTGCCGACGGGGTAACATCTGGAGGTGTAAACACTGAAAAAGAGGCATACATTGAATAATAACTACGAAGTGGTAACTATACACTAGTATTGATTTGAAATTTAACTTCTTTGACCGACTTCACACCAACTACATATCAAATTTGATATTAATATATGTACAGTAAATTATTTGTGGACAAAAACATTATTATTTATTACGCCATTTTTATTAGACTTCGAAAAAGGAGGAGGTCCTATATTCACCCGTATGTATTTTTTAATATATGTTCCCCGATTTAAAAAAATCTTTTTGGTTGAAAGAGTATGTTCCCAATGTGGTCCCATTGTCATCTAGTCCGGATCTGCTGATGGTATCTGAGGGAAACCCTCAGAAACTAAGGACAGATGTAGTGTTTGTTGATTTTTCTTGAAATTAAGCAACATTAACGTTTAAAGTGATGAAGGTCATTGTTATGGAACCCACTTGAAAAAGGAGGAGGTTCGGCTGTTTAGATCTTTTTTTTTACTTATTCAATTCAGTGCATTAAGTTGCTAGACCAACTAAAATCTTACCACCTTTTCTAAATAGTTAATATAATCTAACACGACACCGGCATCGACTTTAAACAGACCAGTAGGGTCTGTTTGAAGTAGGTGCCGGTGTAGTTAAGTATCTGATGCCTTTATTTTAAAAGTGTCACATGTATGTAATCTCTTCAATTAAGTTTGAAATCGATTATTTTTTACTTTTCAATACCCTTTCTTAGTGCTTTTTGAAGTCGGTTTACCTTTTTTTTCTAAGTGTCTATAGGATAAAAAATTTGCAAATTACCTTATTTTTAAATAACAGTGATTTTTTCACATTTAAAATTTATTTATTTATTTATTTATTTATTTATCTCTTTATTGTACACCTTTCAAGTGAGATACAGTTCAAAAATAATGTAGACATTCAGGTATAACAAGTTTTTATTTTCAATGGACTAAGCCGTTTCCCTGTAGATTCTATGATCGTAGAGGCCATAAAGGCATCTCCGAAGCTCTTGCAAGGCCTAAAACCGGTGCAATGTTGTTTACAACTATTAATTTTCAGCCGCACATACAGCCGGCTGTGGTATGCAATAAAAAGATTGTTTCCACAGGCACGGAGCTCGTTTCCGCTGTCCAATTTGTTTGTGTTTTGCCATTATATTTATCGCAGTGCACTAAAAATATATCTGGCCGGCCGTGAGAGCCGCAATGCGTTTTGCGCTGCTGTCGTGTCGACGGCAAAAAATTTATATTTATATGTTACATCTGCTGCCGTTTGTCTAGCTAGACTATATCCCACAAGTGTGCTTTTCAGATTTTATATGTAATGAAAACTTCAAACAAAATCCTTTTAATATCGGAGTATTCAAATAAATGGCGAAAATCCACGTTAAAATAGCGTTTGAGGAAGGAAAACAGCAATTACCCTCGGTTTTTGAATTTCAAAGATGGCAACACTCAAGTGTAATAAAGAAATTGCCACAGAAGAGAAAGGCCAACACCTTACGAGGGGTTTGCTTAAGTTGGGTTACGTGATGCGCAATCTGCCGACGACACGGTTTGTATTTTACATCTGCACGAGATAACCTCAAGAACGGTTTATTAAAATGGATTTACATACGTACTCGTAATATAATGGATTATATATCGAAAAAGCCTAGTCTAGTAAGCCCAGGTTAACGGACGGCTATGATACCTTCAGCTGCTAATAACTTAAATGGGATCTTGCGAATGAAGACCATACTGGGCACATGGAGATGCCAGAATCGATTCCAGAGGTCACGTTGACCACGATAAGTAAGTAGGACTTGATTAGTGAGCGGCTTCCACTAGCTAAGTATCTTGCAACATCAGTCGAATAAATTGCATATTGACATAATTGATGATCCTCCTTCTCGTGGAGATCTTTCAACTCACAACCCAAAGAATAACTCTCACTAGTTCCCCGCAATCTTCTGTGAGCTGGAGAAGCTTACCTTCTAATCTTTTTTACTTCCTATGGACTGTCCCACCTTATTTTAGATAATTATATGTATCAACATATTCCGTAACGCCGGACAGACCTACTTTATTTATCCATATGTTAGTAGTTTTACACTGCATTCGAGCAAGAATTAAACATTCATTTTTATTACGTTTCCAGGGAACATCGCCAAGCCAGGACTAGCTCACAGCTTTTATTTTGCAGACCGGCTATTTTATTTAATAAAGCTTGCAACATCCGCCATTATCCACCTAGTTAGTAAATTGTGCTTATTCATTTATTATTTCCTGCAGTTTCATTTGAAAGCTTTTTAGTTTTCGGGAATTATTAAATGTTAAGTAGACTCACTATGTTAGGTAAATGTTTATTGTTAACTGAGAAATTTAAACTTCCCGTTTCGATTAAACTTTTGCAATTCGATATATTCCAAATTGCTGATGCCGGCTAGTGCTGGTTTTATGATAACTATTATTGAGCGGCAAGGTAAAACATCTCTGGATAATTTAGAGGCGATGGAAATTTTCTGGAACAACATTTTGGTAGGCAGCTAGAGTTATGGTACGATAGAAACACCATAAAAGTATAATCAACGCAGTAGAATCAATCAGTCCCAGAATAGAATAATCAAGTGTATGTATAATCCAAAAATATAGACGTATCAAATTGTGATATTTTGAAAGAGTCCAAATAAGTAATGGATTGAGAGAAGCGTCAGTTTGGGATCAAAATATAAATTTTTACCTTAGTACCGTTCGCCACCAGCACGGGATTAACCTTTACATTTAGAAACTATTCAACTTAAAACTTCTTAGCGGATGCTCACAGAACAAGGCATTCTGTGAGCTTCCGCTGAGAAGTTTTAAATTTTCAGCTTATTTAATAACAACATTCGTAAAAGAAAATATTTTATCGAGAAACAGTATGTAGCTTTTATTTCAGTGTTGACATTTTTATAGAAAAGATTTTAAGAACAAGGCTACAACGGAAAATGATAAAATTCAAATGCACTGGTACAGCTTTCGAAAACAGTGACTTTCTAGGCACTGAATAAAATATTGTTTTTGCACACTTTGTTCAGATTGTAGTGTTTTTCAAACTTGCATTGTGAATATTTAGGTAAGCACAAATTTGTAAGCTACACTTAATTGGGTCATCTGAAAAATTGTCTTCGTGGAAACAGAAACTTGGATCTACACTGGTCTACACTTTAGATTTACCAAATATATTCCAGAAGGGTTGACTGAGTATTACATACGCATATTTCACCAATAATATTTTTGCTTTCACCTAATAGCCTTAAACTATGAAACTGGTCTATAACGCCCTCATTTGCAGTGTAGTAGATTATGGTGCTTTTAGCTCCGTGCAACAAAGGGACTCTTACAAGCCTTGATAGGATACAGTCCAGGTGCCTTCGGATTTATCAATCGGACAAGTTTTATACCTCCGTGTATCCCAGAGAACTACTAAAGAGGAAAACCAGGCCCAAACCTAGAAATCGAGCAACATGGCCTCACGATCGCACGCAAATGTACACGCAAACTTATTTCACAAGACCAATGAA
Source organism: Euplagia quadripunctaria (assembly GCA_963859945.1). Taxonomy (NCBI): domain Eukaryota; kingdom Metazoa; phylum Arthropoda; class Insecta; order Lepidoptera; family Erebidae; genus Euplagia; species Euplagia quadripunctaria. The sequence continues at coordinate 5,126,071 of OY982578.1, read as the reverse complement.
GCAATCTCTGATAAGTAGAAAGTATTATAGATATAATGCGATAGTTTGATCTCATGTTCAGTTTTTCTATTTGTTTAGAGCGCTGCAGATTGTCTGTAACCAAGAACTACAGGTTGGTCTGACGGTTGGTCGTTATAGCCGATGAATTCCGATAGGGTTCGTTTCTTTAACCGATGTTGTTATAAGCGATATGTTTACATAGGTACTTCTATAGGACTTCGGCCTGGACCTTGCCATTAATCGCTAAATACAATCTGTCGCTTTATCCGGTTTTGACTAAGACTGTCTGTTTAGTCTGAAGATGTTCGGGCTTGCAAGTTAACCAAATAGACATTCACTGTACCTAATTATTTTTAAGCTTTCGCTACTTGCATGTAAAGTTATTGCACCGATCGTACCCACTTATGACCACGACTGGTGCAATTATACTGATAACAACTTGACACATCTCACACACGACCATCTGATCTCAAACTAGGCGGAGGCTGTACCAGACTATTGCTAAACAAACTCATATATTTCTAATTACATACGTATTATAGATAAATTACACCCAGACGCATAACCAAATGATCATTGCTCATCACACAATTATTTTTTCTGAGTGAAATCAAATTCACGACCTAGCTTAGCAGTCAGGATTACTAACTAGATTAACAGACTAGTCAATTTGATCGGATAAACGAAAAGGTATTTCTTGTAATTTATAAATATCGTAATAAGTCTTAATTTGCACATATTATATTCACTGTCCATCTATTAATCACCAAGACGTACAGCGAGACAGTAAATTAGGCTGAGGCCGCTACACGCCGCCTTCAGTAATAATATATTTTTAACTTCGAATCCCACTAATGGAGCATCCATTAGTTACGTGAGTTCCTATTACTTTGGTAAAATTTAATGAGATTTGATGGGACGTATACTATAATTCTTAAAGAACTAAGTCATCAGTTAGATGCACTAATATTCTTCAAAGTTGACGTAAGATATTTGATGAGATTTTACTGCCTCCCGCTCTCTCCCCTTCATGCTTTTTGAGCTTAGTGTTCACGTAATTAATACCCACCTCTAGGTCCGTAAATTTAACAATCCTCTCACAAAGTGAGTAGAATATTCCTAACACATGGGAATACGAATAATTGAAAGACTGTTGAGAGCTTCATTAGTGTTGGACAATCCCTCGACACACCATATCATGTGAGCAGACTCGACGTACGTAGAAGTCCAAATAATTTAACAATCGCTAAAGTGCAAATGCCAAAAAATCAATCAGACGCGAATTACTCAGGCAAGTGGATTTTTGTAGCTTTGAAAGGCAGGATATATATATATTTGAGACTCTTCACTTTTACTCTTTACCAATTTTTGGACCCTGAAGAAAAGCTACGTAGCAGTAAAACTTATAGTTATTTAAGAATAGAAAAATAAAAAGGTTTTAAGTACATACATAAGTAGTTTTCATTTGTTCCATGCCATTTGTAATCCATTTTGACATTAATGATTATCGAAAAAAAAGAAATTTCAACTTCAACTTTTGTTTGTGGCTTTGAAAAAGAAATATCGAAATCGGACTAACCTGTAAAAAGTATTGCGTTGTGACACATAAAAATAATGTATATATCTATACGAGTTGAATCTGCTCCGTTGTCGTTGGTTAAAAAATTCAAAAATGGTAATATTTGACTTTATGAATGTAACTCGCTAATCTGTATATAAACAATAATTTCTTGTTTGTAGTAGTTGTTATTTGTCATAAAATATTCTTTTCAGATACAAATTCAGCTAAAATATTGTTTACAATTTCATCTGAAATCGCTTTGGTATACATGTCGCCATAATTAGGTACTTACGTTGACACATCTATGATACATACTGACAAACATTATTTTTTGTGTAATTAACATGTAAATTAATATATATAAGTAACTGTTAACATCTAATTCATTTGAATTGTTATATATTTGACAGAGAGTCGGAAAGTGTTTCTACGTTCGAGATTACTTTTCTCTTCATTTTTCGAAAAAACGATATAAAAACAGACAAAAAGTTAATATTTGGTTTAATAATTCTAAAATACCTGTAATTAATTGTCAAAATTGTCCTTGATTTCAACGAATGGTGAGCACACGTCGTTCGCTCGCGCTATTATTCCATTAAGTGCACTGACGTTTTGAACTTTTTGACTATGTGATGGCAATTCGTGCAAAGGGAATGAAAATATAAATGTTTAGGATTTACGCAGTAGAATAATGGGTTGATGAAAACATAAAATAATAAAACGAAAGGCTTTTATGGAAACTTTGAGTGTAGGAGCAAAGTACCCAATATGAGAAGGCAAGAGACTAATTATTGTACACATCCTACTAATGTTATAAACGTGAAAGTTTGTGAGGATGTATGGATGTATGTATGTATGGATGGAACCGATTGCGATGAAACTTGGTATGTAGATGGCTGGAGACCTGGATTAACATATAGGCTAGGCTTTTTATCGCGATATTCCCACGGGATCGGGACTTACGCGGGTGAAACCGCGGGGTGCTGCTAGTAGGAAATAAAGATGGATTTGTACCAGGGTCAGATTTGATCTTTGAATCCAATAAAAGCACCATTGACAGTCATGAGTCCGAGATCCATTTTGAGAAATGGATCAAAGAAGTTATGAATAATAACGGAGAACGTTCCATATAACTCTCACAAACTGGAGAAAATCAGATATTTAAAATTGTCTGGTCTGATATATAAATAGTTAAAAAATAAATAAAAATTGTAGCATTTGAAATCTTTAACTTTACACATTTCACCTACTTTTATGAAAAACGTAGGCAAAAATACCTGGATATTCAAACGGTCATAACTTGTAAACGGATAGTTTTTTTTTAATTCTCATTGTAACTGCATGCTAGAGTCAGGCCTTTTCAGTGATTTAAGTAAGTATTCTATTTTCAAATACCCTCTGCATATAAAAATGTAAGATAAATTAACTTCAAATGCACACAGACCTGGAATCCTATAAATTAAAAATCTACTTTCAAACACGACCTCTTTAGCTAAAAGATTTTTAAATTCGTACTTGCACCCGTGCTATTTTAACATGATAGATGTACACTTTGACGCAGAGGGAATTTTAAAAACACACCAACGAAGCTAAAAGAAAAAAAAAACACTTTTATTTCCACGCTTTCAAATGCACTGTTATTCTGAATTCTGTCTTAGTACTGCCACGTGTGATTCACGGTAAATGTACTTTGAGAGATGGTTTGGGAAAAATACATTTATATTGAACGAACGTGCCTTTGGTTTGGAAATTGTACGGCTTTTACTACGACTACCAATTGGAATCGATTGAAATGGAACTTCCGAACTACAATACACCGAGTATTGTGTGCCATAAAATCACGAGGCGCTTTTATTTATGTTATTAATTATTGTTTTATTCCTTACCCAGTGTGTGTGAAGAGCGATCAAAGCAGAATAAAGAAGTGAGAAAAACCATTAAACCACGATCCACGAAAGCATTATTATTTAGCTTTTCCGTATCTGAAAACTTTACAAATAGATGATTATCACAACTAGTTATTACTAAATATTTACAAAAAAGCTAATATCTTTAAATCCTCATAATTCAGCGCCATGGGAACGAACTAAGTTACTCGTTGAACTAAGTTACTAAGTAATTTTAAAGTCCACATTTAAAGCTTATAATCAAATCACATGCCTTTTTAATTTTTTTACTTATTTTGAAAGCAGATAAGACTTAACTTTAAAAGCGCTCCACAAAGATATAATATTATTTCGTCAATGAGTAAAAAGATCAAACATCTAGAACGACACTCTCCTTTGATGCCTAACGAAGATATCGTCATCAAACATAATCTAAAATATAAATTCAAAGTACGAAAAATAAACATACTGCCTTGTACACAAAGTAAAATGTTAATAAGATAGAATATGATCATAAATTAGTATACCTACTTGTATTAAACATTTTATTACTTTGAACTGTTGAAATATTTTAGAAATATTAATAAATTCAGGACTTTATATAAACTTAATTACAATAAGAGTAAGATTAAATTTAAGATATTATATTTATTCTATAGTTCTATGTATATGCTGGTAAAATAATAAAAACACACTGAACAACGCAGTTTCTTTTTTGTTTTTAAAAAGACAACTCCCGCATTAGGAATTACTCCTGTGTCGCGGGGGACTTTACAAACATACAAAGAACGGACACAAAGAACACCCAGACTCGGGTGGGAATCGAACCAACGACCTATGGCATAGCAGTCAGGGTCACTAACCACTAGGTAGTAGATGTCCTGAAATGTTTTAGTACCCGTGTGTATATAATACAAGTGAGTTCTGGTTGAAAACTAGCAACAAAATTTGTCAGCCTGATCTTGTCCAACATGTTTGGATGCAAAACAAATGTTGGGTATAAAATGCATCTATGTACACACTTACTTTTTCATTTTTTTATTAATTTATATACTTGTAAGGTTTAAGTTTTTTGTTAGTAAAGTTTTGAGTTTTGTTAGTAATCTCCGTGCACTAGGAGAAACTTAACGTCCTTTCTATTTTCTAGAGAATTCTGAGAGAAATAGGTCATAATATTTAAAGTGAAAGCATACCTAAATATATGTTTCATCATGTAACTGTGATTGCAGCCATAAAGAACTGTTCACAATTACGCGAAATTTATTTGCGGGTGGTACTGAATTATGAGTCGTCCGTGCCTAAATTTGGTGTACGGTTTAATTTTCCGCCCGGTTCGTTCTCTCTGTATGTAATCGCTTACTCTTGGTGAACGAGTTTCACAAATGAATAATATTATTCATGATCATTGTATAAAAATGCATTTAAGCAACTTACGGTGGATGGAGTAAGTATTTATGCTAAATACCAAGTACCGATGTATGTTATTTTTTTTTTTTATGGTATAGGTATTGGCAAACGAGCAGACGGGTCACCTGATGGTAAATGACTACCGCGGCCCATGGGCACTTGTGACTCTCGAAGGGGAAAAGGCAGGGTTAGGTAACCTCACTCACGCGGCGAAAAGCAATGCAAGCATTGTTTCACGGCCGGTTTTCTGTGAGGCCGTGGTATCGAGCGGAGTCGAGCCGGCTCATACGGGCCGAAGCATGGCTCTCCCACGTAAAAAATGTTAGTAATTATTTTTACAATTTATTGTTTTTTGTTCCAAGTCGATGTAAAAAAATACGTGAGTGAACATGCTGTAGATAGACGGCATCGATTTGACTTGCAATAATAGCACAGTCCACATTATTTATCTCTTTTGCGGCTAGAAGCATTTCCGTTTTTAAAACGTCATGTTTGGTCAGTTCCATTCGCCAGTTTGTACAGGTCTTATAAAAGAGTAAATAAGTGAAATTCTGCGGCGCACGGCGGCGTTTCTCCCTCGCTCTAACATTTACACCAACGGTTTGTTTTACATTTTCAGAATGTTGCAATATCTATTTTGGACATAAGGTGGATATTCTATGAATGTATATTATTTTTTGCAGAAAGTCATTTAAGTATATATTTTAAGATATATGATAATAAACGATCTGTAAATAACGTAGCTAAAAGTTTTTTGGCATTTGAATGCACCCGAATTATTGGTAGCCAAGTACAAAAACAGTTTACTGCATTAAATATATACGTTCACTATTTTATGATTTTAAAGTGTAATAGGTGTGTATAAAGGTGTGCATAATACCTGTTTATTTGGTCATAAACAACTACGAAGAATATAATTGTCTATCTTTATACCCTACACTGCTGCACTATCTGCGCTACATATTACCTACATGACTGATACATATAGTTAAAAATGTTTATTAATCATCATCTTTACTGACTTTAATTGAATTCCGAATGAAATTATAACAAAGAAAGAGTGTACGAGAGAAAGAAATCAAGACATCTTTCATTAAAATAAAAAGTCTTAAAGATATGAAATAATATTTTACAGTTTCAAGTTTCTACAACTATTGTTTGGTACCTACAGTTTTTTTACTGCACAAAATGTACTATATAAAAGGCTAGGACAGCCAGATCGCATATTTGGAAGCTAACTAATGCACGACGATGCATAGTGATCCTGACTAGTGCTGCAATTGTGAGTTAGTTTGTTTTTTCCCGTTGTACGCGTACGTTACACAAAAATGGACAAATTTCATCTAGAAACTACTGTTCTCGTAGAATATCCGTGTATCAAAAGCTAGTTTTGTATTATCAGTCACCACTTTATACCATACCACATTATAAACATATATGTATACTGTTCTGTACTGCTTGATCGCCGATGTCATTTCATCTCGTACACAAAAAAGTAGTTGCAATAATTTTAAAAGGATATCCATACTATTGATGTCGTAGCACTTGAATGTTGCTGGGGTGGGTGGCCAACAAATATTTGATATCGGGCACAGTAACGTTCAGACCACTTCTTATTCTCTTCAGTTCACGATAAATTATTGTACCCTCTATATACAGTATAGGACTTTTTATCGTTTGGAGTAGCTATACATTCTGTCAAAAAAGTATCGGGAATTGACAATTTAATTCTAATTCCAAATTCAATTCAAATAATTATTGAAGTGAAAACTTCTTTAGTATTAACTAAAATATTATAGAATATAATTTAATTTATTTTGTTAACATAAGTAACTCCTTTAAAATAGTAGACCGTTTTTTTTATATTTAAATTTAAACAATCGTAAAAAAAGTTCCTTATTACAGAACTGTATAATTTTCATAATGAATAAGAAAACTAAAGTGAGAATACCACGTAATTCATGTAAAATAAATTACACCATATCATAAATAATTTCAATAACCTAGACTCGGATAAGACGCTTAAACTCTGCTAATCAACCTTTACATCTCGTAATTATTATCTTCAATCCATATTTTATCTCTCTGGTTCTTACCTTGAGAAGATTCGTCCGTAATCCTTCGAGATAGTTCTTGGAACGGAATATTAATCCGGTCTTAATAATGCGGCCTGCAAGCTAGCCGAGGTCTGAGCTACACCAAGCCTTTATGACAAAGGCAGGCATACACGGTCTTTGAACAATGCCAATATTGAATTATCAAGAAATATTGTTGAAAATAAATTTTATTTTCAAAAGGATACCTGTTGATATACTTTACGTCTTTGTTGAGAAATAAGTAGTTGTTGTGAGAAACTTGATTAAAAAAAATAGGCAGTCATGGGACTGCCGACAGAAGGGAAAATACATTTTTTAAAGATTAATTAATAAGGAGCTGAGATTAGCGCCCTCTAGTGCATTTATACCACATAATACATAACTATATCTCAAACCATAGTAGTATCGCGCAGAATCCACAGATGGCGTAAAAATATTGTTTTAAATATAAGAAACTCGGACACATTCTCGATCAGGGTCACGTGTGCTGATGCGGACACATTTTCGATCAGGATCACGTGTCCTGACGCGAGTTTAACATTTTTTACCCATCCCAAAAAGTGCACAATGTCGCTAAAGATGTTTTCACTTCAAAAATATACGTTTACGTTCCAAAATACGTCAAATTTTACCAAAATAATAAGTGACTAAGTACGCTGAGATACTGAGCTAAGAGACTGTAGTAGGTCATTCCTTACGATTTTTAATACTGGTTTTAGTGAGGATGCTAAATGTAATAATTTAGTTGTTTTAATAAATCAGTGTTTCTGTAACCTTTAAAAATCGAATACGAGTTGTGGCACCAACGCAGCATAATCGGCATGTAATATCAACGAGTGACGGCTCTAAATCGGATTGATCAGTGTGATGGAAAGTGAATCCTGTATGACAATCGAAATCAGCCGCCACAGTAAGACACAGGGCTCAGGACATAAATTCAATTGTAGGTTACTTAAAAAAAGACAAATATCGAAAATGTGTCCAGCATCGACAGTATTATCTGTGTAAAATCATTTAAATTTTAGAAAACAAAGTTTTACAAGTAAATAAACTTGTATGAAAAGTATATTTCGAAGAAAGAAATATTTTAATTTTTTTCCTATTTTTCTAGGGTGACTCAAGAAACAAACGGGTGACAAATGTTTATTTATACTCATCAGTGTAGATAAGCCGAAGTAAGTGCAATGAAGGTGTTCATTGCACTTACTTCGGCTTATCTTCGCTAGGTGATATGACGTTTCTATCTAGGATTTAGGATTCTAGGAGAAGGCGACAAAGGTGACACCTTTATCGCCTTCTGTTAAATTCTAGCTTGTTTTAGAAAAACACAAATCCCACTAAAATTATAAATGTGAAAGTTTGTATGGATGAATGGATGTTTGTTACTCTTTCACGCAAAAACCACTGAACCGATTGCGATGAAACTTGGGATGTAGATAGCTGGAGACATGGATTAACGCATAGGCTACTTTTTATCCCGATATTCCCACGGGATTGGGACTTACGCGGGTGAAACCGCGGGTCGCTACTAGTGTAAAATAAAAGTGTATTTTATGACTCCAGCAACTTCTTAACAGTCGAGGTACTATTCTAATAATCGCTTGCTTAAACAGTCAAACTCCAATAGGCTGACCATTAATAAAATTATTAGTATATCTACCATCGACAGTCTACCCAGTCTTTACAATCTGTAGAATAATCGTTACAGCGGTGTATCAAAGTGCAAAGGCGATTGTATAATGGCGACCAGAGGATTACGCAAATGATTCCTTGAGCTGCATGAGGAAGCACTAGGTACCAATTTATTTTAATCCATTCTAAATGCAACTCGAATCGTGAAGTAATAGATGTAGCTGTTTTGATTTGGCTTAAATAGTGGAGGTCTTTATATGAATTAGAATAGGAAAATTATACCGCCGAACGGCCAGACCCAAAAAATTGGCATTGACGTTCAACGTAGTAATCATCAACAACTTCAACATCATCAGTATGAGCCTTTTATTGTCCACTGTTGAACAAAGCCCTCTTCTAATGTACACCAATGAGCTCGATCGTCAGCCCTTCACGTCCAGTTTTTCCCCAGCGATCGTCGCTCCACCTGGCCGGGGTGTTAGGACACCAACACATGGACTTTTATTTTCATCTCACGCCATCTAGTGTTTCGCATTAAGATTAATGGCCTCAGTTCATGCTATAAAGTTAGTACGAAATTTTATTTTTATTATTAATAATTTGGCGGCGTACTACGTTTCCCTAGTCTCGGTCTGAACTCCATAACTCGTCTACCCCAAATCGTAGTATGTACTCCGTTAACAAGCACGCAATTGTTGTTATATAAGAAGTGATATCAGGGGTAATTCGTGGCCGACGCCGATTGGGGGACTTTTTTTCTCGTCACGCCATCTAGTGTTTCGCATTAAGATTAATAGCGTCAGTTCATGCTATAACGTTAGTACGAAATTATATTTTTATTATTAATAATTCGGCGGCGTATCACTATTCACAAATGTAAAAACCGCATCCAAGTTTGTGCTGTAGTTTATGCGTGATGCGTGTACAAACGTCTTCCCGTTGATCTAAAATTATGAAATTTGGTAAGAAGCAAGCTCACAGCACACGTAAAGGAAAAAAGTCGAAAATCGTTCATTTGTTATTAAACCACAAAAAAAAAAGATTTTTTCTTATTACAAACTAACGTTTTGCGGTTGGAAAATTTACTTTGTCGTAAACTGGTGTATGACAGAGTATTTTAAGTTTAACTGCAAAGTTAAGTATGTCTTTAAAAAAAAAACGTGTAAATTCTTCGAGAATTGATTCCCGACATGAACGTACTATTTACATACAGGTTTGCTATCTTACGGAACAATAAAAAAAACCGGACAAGTGCGAGTCTGACAGACGAGTAGTCAGACTCGCACTTGTCCGGTTTTTTATTGTATTTGCCATAACGTCATAGGAGTTTCAATTCAATATGATAAATGTCGTGGCTTTTTCATTACCTCGTACATGTTGAATACACTGCTTAATATTGCTTTGTACTATTTATTTTGTTATTTATTAAGTATTGTATCAAATTTTCGTAATTCAACTCCGTGCTATTTCACTATCTTAAACAAACAGTGTTTGAAGCAGAGGTAATTAATAATTCCAGGCATCAACTTTACAGCATAAGTGCTCCAAGCGCTGACTAGGCAACGTGCACCGAACTGAAATACAGCTCAATTTTTTTTAAAAATCAAGGAAAACACCAACTGGTCTAGTTGTGTAATTCAGCCAATTAATAACTTAATCTAACAGCTCCGACTTTGTTCCAGGATAAAATGATTCAGTGCAAACGTGGGGTATTCCCGGCTTTTGCCAAATCCACTTACACTGAGAGCTCTTAGTTGAGCTTTTTATTTTTCTACTTTTTCTTCATACATTGTGGCAAAAAGACTAATCGGCTGACTTAAGCACGAATGCAGATTAATGCTGGCGCGTAAATTTTCTTTTATTTAAATTCGAAAGCTCCTGAAAAGAACGATTTTTATTAGCATTCGCAAATAGTGGCCAAGATTAAATGGGGCTTGATTTTAATGTAAGCAGCTTACGCAGATTTTGTTCGGGTAGTATTAAAATGTTAAATATTTGTTTTACAATTTTGAAACGGCGTATAATGAAGAATTTAAAATTTGGATGACCTTTGTAACAGCTTTGAGTTCACTGATCCTTTTCAAGCGCATTCACTGTTGTAAGGCAGTTTTTAAGTGACGAAAAAACGGAGTACATTTTTAAGTCAACCCGTATATATATTTTTATAGAGTAGTTCGATTTCGAAACTTTTTTATTGGATACGGTATACTTCGAAGTTAATCCCATTTAAATTTAAAAAAAAATCCATCCCAATTTTCAACAGAATTAACAGTTTCAACAGAATTGGTTCACAGGTGACTTTTCTTTTTCTTTTTAAGACAACTCTCGCATTAGGAATTACTCCTGTGTCGCGGGGGACTTTACAAACATACAAACAACGGACACAAAGAACACCCAGACTCGGGTGGGAATCGAACCCACGACCTATGGCATAGCAGTCAGGGTCACTAACCACTAGGTCAACAGGCCAGCCAATGACTGTGAATCAAAGACTGTGGACCGACTCTGTTGAAACTTGACACACATAATATATTATGTAGTTATAATGACACTACATCATGATGGAGCCATGTAGTTGATCTAATGGCAGAGACAGAAGACAGTCGAGGTAATTCGTCAACGGTTTACCATTGGCTTGTGTCGTCTCGGAATTTCAGCATAGCGACGCCCTTTGCTGCTGCTGAGAGTTTCCGAACTTACCTCATATCACCAAAATAGTTTCACCAGTTACTCAAGTTACGGGCAAACACATTCCTTCTAGTTGTCGTACATAAAGTGCATTTTTTAGGGTTCCGTTCCTCAAAAGGAACAAAGGAACCCTTTTAGGATCACTTCGTTGTCCACCTGTCTGTCTGTTATGACCTCTTTTCTTAGGAACTTGTGGAGGTATCTAGTTAAAATTAACATCAAATACTCATATCACTCAATAGTCAATACACGTTCCGACATACCACTTCACCGTTAGCTCCGGTGAAACAATGGCGATGAAAAAAATTGTCTTAAAATGCATAATTATCAAACTAATATTTTGCGCTTGGAAAATCGACTGTAGTGTATATCGACGTATAGAGGAGTATTTTTAGAACAGCAAAATTATGTTTGTCTTTCAACCCTATCTACCTACAATTTTGTACGGAACTCTACGCGAGTCAGACTCGCACTTGTCCGGTTTTTTTAAATGTTATCGTTTATAACTGAATATATCCGGTTTCAGGTTAGTTGCGTAAGTTCGAGAACTTCATTGTCAAGACTTGTTGTTTTATTTTTTACATTTTTTTATGTTTTCAACCGTAAAATTAATCACAATATTCACCCCTGTAGTGCTACTATAATATATTTAGGCTTTTACTCATTGAAGTTTGACCAACTTGATATAGTAGTACGTATAGCGAGACTTGATCTTTTTGTTTCTGTTTTAAACAGCTCAAAATCTGCAATGCGTCTCGTCTTAGAATGACTGCTCAGAAGTTAGACATCATCTTTACATAGTACATGATTGATAAATTTAAAATTTAAAACACCCCCGACTCGAAAATCCCTTCAACGATTACAAAATGCCTTACATCATTTCGGAAAAGAGCTGATACTCTTACACTGCTGGGCCGATGTTAACCTAACATAGCTAAGAACCACCGCAAGGAAACTGACTTTCAAATGAAAAAAACCGCATCGAAATCGGTCCATCTGTTTGAGAGCTACGATGCCACAGACAGACACACACACAGAGAGACATCGACGTCAAACTTATAACACCCCTCTTTTTGCGTCGGGGGTTAAAAACAAAGTCGCTTCCGCCGTTTGTACGCTTAGATCTTTTAAACTACGCAACGGCTTTTAATTCTGTTTACACCAATAGATAGAGCGATTCAAGAGGAAGGTTTATACGTATAGTTTAATATTGTTTTGTGTTAATTTGTATAATCATATAACGATATATGTTCACGACATTAGTATCTACATAACACCCGTGCGAAGCTGGGGTAGGTCGCTAGTTAACTATTAAAATGGAACTACACAAACTTGAATTTAGCAACTTTAGCTGACGGATGACCTCTCCAGACCACACAGCATTATTCTCCTCTTTGTGAATTATTATAATGGAGAAATAGGGCATTAACTCAGCGGCACTATTAAAACTTTCCTCGAGAAAAATTGATTATCTCCAGTCTTGTTTGCCAAGCGCCGGAAACTTCACCAGTCTCCTTAATATGGGACTTATGGTTTTGGATGAGAAACATTCAAACTTTGTACCGAATAATAAAAAAATAAGTTTTATCCGGCGGTTTCGCGTCGTTACTGTAGAGAAAAGTTGTAATGTGAAATTGAGAACTGGGTGGACTTGCCGAACTGTTTTTGAAGTTGTTTGAGGGACAATGTTAGGCTATATGAAGATACCTTTGCCTCAAACGACGGTTATTATATGATTAGATTTTTTTACATTGAGAAGATAACAAAAAAGCTATTGACGTAAAAAAAGTTGTCAGCTTATTTTAATTTCAATGAACTGGTCCAAAAAACCTCCTTTTCTTTGTTTGGTTAAACGCGCTAATTTTAGGAACTCCTGATTTGCATTGAAAAATTATTTTAGTTGAATAGCCCATTTATCGAGGAAGGCTATAGGCTATATAACATCACGTTACGACCAATAGAAGCGGAGCATCAATGAAAAATGTAAGTTGCACGGGTCAGCTAGTGCTACTAATATTATAAACGTGAATGTTTGTGAGGATGTATGTATGAATGTTTGGATGTTTGTTATTCTTTCACGCAGAAACTGGAAACTAAAATTAACAGAGAGTCTATCAATGTTTAAAAAGAAACTGTTTTGATTTTTAATACTTTTTGTTTACTATTTATAATTATTATTTTTCTAACCAATATAATATAATGATAGACTAGTAAATGACATTATATATTATACACTCATTTCAACTGTTAATTACATCTTATGTTTCTATTTCAATATATATGTATCTTTGCATGAATTTGTATTATAATTTGTACGCCACTAGTGGTAAAAATGTAACACCTTCTGTATACCTGTGTTCACAAATAAATTGAATTGAATTGAAAACTACTATAGCGATTGCGATGAAACTTGGTATGTAGATAGCTGGAAGCCTGGGTTAATATATAGGCTACTTTTTATACCAATATTCCCACGGCATCGGGACTTACGCGGGTGAAACCGCGGGGTGCAGCTAGTGTTATATAAATTCATTAGCTCCAAATGAGTTGTCTTTTTAATTTACTTTTGTATTTCGGGATTGTCCGACTAGTTGAGGGGCCAACGGGATCTTATTAAGAGGTCAAGCCACCTACCGCATCGCTTTTACCACATTGCCGCTATAATTTCGGTTCTCTCTCAAAGACATGATAAGCGAGTCGGTCAGAATCGCAACACTGTTGCGCCGTAGGTACGATCAACGATGCTTGGATTAACGTGGCAAGGGTCATCACCTCAACGGGGTTAGCGTTGATGTGGTATGTCGGAATTTATGTCACAAGTGGGTCTATTTGCAAGAGACTTTAGCATAACATAAGAAGGAAGATTTTTTATATTGATGACTCAAGTTACAAAAATTATAGTTATTGTAAATTCATTTCATAAAATACTGATTATTTTTTTTGTACTTCAACACATGTGTATTATAAAAATAACTATATAGTGTTCTGTGAATTTGACCATAAGCACAATAAAATGCATTGTCCAAAAAAAAAAAAACTGTTTCCGAGAACCCCAGCAGACCAGCCTCTTGAACAGGAGGCGGCCACACCTACCTACAACCTATACACTGGACTACAACTGGACATTTACAGTAAAAGGGTAACTCAGTAAAGATTTTTTAAACCTAGGTAAACGTCTACGTTCGCCTACGCGAAAAGTTTACGAGTCGAATTGTGGTTTTACCATTTTTCTTATTATAACTACGTAATTATATTAATTAAAGCTTTTCATTTCAACTTCCTTGTCAGTCCGAATATCGTCGATTGTTGAGCAAACAGTACTACGCAACTTGTCTTCCGGATTCCAGAACTTTCTAGCACAGAATTTCTGTTGAAACTCCAATAGATTTAACTTACAAACGCCATTTACACCGTTAGATATTAATTAACTTTAGTAACATTACAAGGAAAGAGGGTGAATTTTTGAGTTTGTGCGTACATTGTGGGAGAGTCATGCTTCGGCGCGTATGGGCCGACGCGACCGGAGTAATACCACGGCCTCACAGAAAACCGCATTGCTTTTCGCCTAGTGAGTGAGGTTACCGGAGGCCCTAACCCTTCCCTCTTCCCCTCTTCCTCCTTCTCCGCCTACCCGCACTCTCCCTCTTCCCCCCTTCCTCCCCTTCCCCTACTCCCACCTTACCTTACCATCGTTACCATCATACCTTACCATCAGGTGACCCGTCTGCTCGATTGCCCCCTATAATATATATAAAAGAGAAATACGTACAAAGAATTCTCCTTTCCACGTATAATAAATAGCTTCTCACAGTGAAATCTAATACCAGTGTATTAGTAGGTACGAATGAAAATTGCTCCGTTACTTACCCTTCCAGTTCGGTGTGACAAGAGCAAAACGTTAATTATTTGAATTAATACCCATCGATTTCCAATCAATTTGCGGTTCAGTTGAAACGACAGACCGACAAGAGTGTGTCTATGTGTCGATTAATTTGGGATTCGTTTGCAGTGGAACTGCATCGGGAATTTCCAATTTGTTTGCTTTGGTGTTCAATGAAAAAGGGCTGCCACACACGTTGACTACATACGAGGAAATGAGATCGTTCATGATTGCCTCAAGGTGAACGGTGGTTTGAGAGCTTCAGTGAATTTAAAAGGTTCTTTTAATAAAACTAATAAGTTTGCTTCTTAATAACTCTTGGAGAAGATACGTTTTAAAAGAGACCAGGTACGTAATATTACTCACTATCTTCTTGTTTGTCGATAGATTTAAATAATTTCATTTTGTTGAATAGATTATGGCAAAGACAAAATAATGGATAAATAGTTAATGAGAGGAAATCGTGCAGCTTGATTAATATGATAATTCACTTGGTATAATTATTTTATTCAATCGATATAGATAGTACAGTGAAGAGGTCTTCTGCGCTGGTATGGAAATGTCTTTGTCAAAGGCAGATTTATAAACAAATAAATTTAAAAATATAAAAATAAAAGGAATTGTCAATTAACTGCCAGCACGTAGTTTGCATGTCATGCACGTAGTTTGCATTTCATTCACATCAATCAATACAATTAAACGGTCATGCATGCATGACAGCATGTAGCGCATGTCATGCGGCATGATCGTCTAAGGACCGCTTTATATTAAGCTTGCTTAATGTGCATTACAGGCTTGGCATCTTGTGAGCACCGCATAAAACTATTGTTGCGAATCTAGAGCTTATATTAAATGTCTTTTGGTTAAGTGAAAACTAAGACACAGTATAAGTATTATATAATTTCTAATTGCCATATTAAATTCTTAAGTATTTGTATTTATTTCAATGAAATACACAAATCGCACGCTTACTGCTTAAAAAACGATCACACCGTTTGTTCGTCACTGCGGAGCAATCGCGACTGTTTGCGAACTGAGTGTTAACCGAACGCAAGGCGTGTAGGCATGTCTCGCGATCCGACCGTTTGTATGAAGATACATTACTGTATGGATAGTATTACCGTGACTAAGAGGTTTCAGTTGAAACATCCTTGCGTTTTTGTATAATTATTTAAAACGTCCTTAAAGCCCTGAAACCTATCTAATAACCATTAAGGTCTAGCAAGATGCTGGAATATAGTCTATAATAGAATTAAAGTGCACGCGGAGTCCTGTTCACCGCCTCACATTAAGCTGGTAGATGCATTTTCTTCCCCCAAGGGCGGAGGACATCCATAAGGATCTTCCACATCGTTACAAAAAAATAAATAAAAAAAAGGAGATCAAATATTTCTATTAGCAAGTTATTAATACGTTTGCACAATACGACATATTCAACGGCGGAAATATTTCGAGTTATTTTCGTAAAGTTTAAGATGTAATTGTTTTTAGGGTTCCGTACCTTGAAAGGAAAAAACGGAACCCTTATAGGATCACTTTGTTGTCCGTCCGTCTGTCTGTCTGTCAAGACCCTATTTATCAAGCTGGAATTTAAATCAAATACTCAGGTCTACTGTCCCTTGGAGCTGTGAAAAAATCAAACTTCTAGGCCAACGCAATCAAAAGATACAGACGCAAATTTCCGCAAATTTTCGACACGCGCAAGGGAATCAAAACCTACAGGGTACTTCCAGGGTATAAAGGAAAATTGTGAAAACCGTAAATTTTTAGTTACATCATATAATAAAAATATTTTACGGAACCCTCGGTGCGCGACTCCGACTCGCACTTGGCCGGTTTTTTTTGTTGTAGTGCTGCTATTATTGGAAAGTTACACTTCAGACACTCGGCCGACGGCGGGCTAGACGGAAAAAAGCTGTTCTGACCTTTTTACAGTGAGAATGGTTTTGAATTTAAGTATCAAGATTATAAAGGCTTGTTCATGAACAAGCCTTTATAACCTCAAGAGCCAAATTAAATTTAATTACGAACTTGGTTGTAGGTGGTTGGATTTTTATTTAAGTGCACTTACGCTGTAAAAAGAAAGCCGAATAACAGAATTGAACAAAATTAATTAGGCCGTTAAGAAACTAGAGTTGTTATGTATAGTAATGTTGTAGTGTATTTAATTTAGTGTCTCTTGAGAAACGTTTTTAAGTAGGGCACAGGCCTTGCTGAAGTTGACATACGGAACTGTAATAAATACTGACCCGGCTTTTAATGAAGCTCTTTTTTTTCTAGTAAAGAAGCATGCAATGGAGGCAGTGGCGTAGCTAGGTAACCAAAGGCCCTGGGGCAAAAAATAAACTAAGGCCCCAACTAATTAAAACTATTTAAAATCGTTTCGTTCCCTGTTCGTGTTCCGAATTCGACGTACTCCAGATTTGTCGTAATCTAGATTCGTCGTACTCCATATTCAAGTTATCAAGTACGCAATCCCACTAATATTATAAATATGAAAGTTTGGATGGATGGGTGGATGGATGGATGTTTGTTACTCTTTAACGCAAAAACCCCTGAACCGATTGCGATGAAACTTGGTATGTAGATAGCTGGAGACCTGGATTAACGCATAAGCTACTTTTTATTCTGATATTCCCTCGGGATCGGGACTTACGCGGGTGAAACCGCGTGGCGCTGCTAGTTTAATATAAATAGTGGTTTAGTCACAATTCTGGTACAAACCTGATAACTTCTGGTTTTAAAAAATCTGGTTTATTTATATTCCGAATGTAGGCGAAATTTTCACTAGTTCAATTTGTAAGTCAGAGTCCGAGGGGCCCCCTGAGCTTGGGGGCCCCGGGGCACTGCCCCGTCTAGCCCTCCGGTAGCTACGCCACTGAATGGAGGAATGAGGTATAGAGAAAAAGTTAACCGCATCTGGATTTTTTTCCTGTGCCGGACATATTCTGACACAAACGTCCCTTCCCTTATTATTCCTCTTTCTGTGCTTCTACTCAAACCATAATTCTGACCAATTTGGGCTGTGAGGAAGAAAATCTTTTTGTAATAAAACTTCTGGGTTATGGTGGGTAGCGCAGCCCGTCACCGGTCCGGTTTCTAAGATACGGCAATCTACAAAAATATTTTGTAATTTATTCTAATACAGTATATATAATATCTTCAATAAACTTTCAATAGTTACTGTGCCAACTACGTTGATGAATATCTTTTTAAATCTTCATGGATATTTTCTCACGATGTCGAAAACGAATAATCATAATTTAAAAATTTAAAATACCCCCGAAATCTTTTACACGATTAGAAAAGAGCTGATGATCTTCGAAAGGCTGAACAGATGTTCTTGAATTATATCTATGAACACTCTCGACTCGACTCGACACTCAAATCGGTTCATCTATTTAGGAGCTGTGATGCCACAGACAGACACACATTATACAAGTGTTAAACTTATAACGCCTCTCGATTTTACGTCCGAGGTTAAAAATAGAATCGAATTGAAATCCTGCTCCTGTTTAAAGTAGTTACACAAAAAGATAATTTACTATATAGACCTACTAGCGGCCCGGTACGTGCTTCGCTACGTATAAAGTGAATATGTCGACCGATTTTGTGCAAACTTCACATAAAACATTTACTAAATAGTCCGAACAAAGCCTAAACATTTGGTTTGGATAGGTGAGCCCGTTCTTGAGTTATAAAATTACAACGAAAAGTGGCATTGATTTTTATATATATTGATGATGATGATAATGTATCGCTATGGTAACACCCACCTAGATCTAAAGGGAGCTAACTTAAAAAGCACTTCAAAAAAGCGATTAAAGGCGAGTTTTATATATCCAATAAGTAGTAGAGTTAGGCTGAAAACAAAGAAGTCTCAATGAGTTGTAGCATGTGTTGTCTAAATGATAATATGAAATAAAGCAAGTAACTTTGTAACATATTGCGCTCTGTATAAAGCCTATTTTGATAAAAGCAACACTGCATCTATTTTTAGAAAGCATCAACACGATAATTAGACGAAGACTCAGAAATAAAACAGTTCTTTGTCCTGCACTCTGTAATTCTGTTTAGTGTACATTATATGTTACGCTTATTTGATACATACATAATATTATAATATGAGGTCGGATTCTGCTATTTCGGTACACATGTGTGCGACAGTGACAGATTGGTGCGTTAAAAAAGAAAGGAGCATAATGCTGCCATGCGCAGTGAGTTTTTCGTGGATAATAGTCAGCTATTTCGAAAATATGTTCAACGGTCCCATGGTGTAATGGTTAGCACTTTGGACTCTGAATCCAACGATCCGAGTTCAAATCTCGGTGGGACCTAAGCTTTTGAAATTTCTTTTGAAATAGTTTTAGGTATTTAGTCGATTTTTTCTTCTGGAAATTATTCATTTTAGCAGCATATAATACTAATATGATAATAAAACAAAATTATTTGTATTAAAGTCCGAGTATAATCCAATTCAATTAATTAAATAACAAGAAAACTGTTGCTAAAGACAATATTAAGTATTGAGTAACCATTGCTGGATATTATTATACTTTTCCCTTTAATAAGGGTAAAAGAGATAAGATTATATTGACTAAAACTTATATTATATTAAACCAAACTTACAAATTTAAATTAATAAGTTGTATCACATTGGAAATATAATCCTAATATTATCAACGCGTTTACACATTGCTATCAAATTATTGGCAGGCGCTTAATACTGTTTTTTCTTGTGACTTTTTTAAAATAAAATTACCTTTTTTTTTTTTTTCTTTTTTTTTACGTGTGGAAACCTTAAAAGAATTCTTTTTTAGCAAAAAACTAAACACTAAAATATTACACGAACGTGTGTTTTTTTATATAGGGATGTCAGTGTTGCCTACAAATAATTTATTTTACTATAGGAAGCCTTTAAAAACCCCCACAGGACCATAAATTGATACAGAGACAATTCAACAATGGGGATATGCATTGGGTGTGGCGCAACAAAAAATGGAGGGGGGTTTTTTTTATAAATAACTTTCCTTAATTAACCTTAGGAATATTCCTGTGTCGCTTAAAATAACGTACACGAAGAACATACAGACCCAGACAGACAACTATTTGTGGATCATACAAATTTTTGTCGCGTGTGGGAATTGAACCCACAACATTCAGCGCGGCGCAGTGGTGAGGCGACCACTTAAACCATTGCGCAGTCAAAAACATTGGCCTTTTTAAGGGGTTAGTATACATACATATATTTTGAACTGAATAAAACTATTTGGAAAATTCGAAATCAGAGACATGATCAAAAGCTTACGTAAAGTCCGCCTCTGTACTTTATGTGTATATAAATAAATAAATAATGATTATACCCAATCATTATTTATTTATTTAACACACACACACACAGATAACATATCACAGTCATATATGTAAAATATTAGAAAAACAACATATACCTTGTAAATAAATTTAATATAAGAAAATAAATTACTATAATCTAGGAAGAATAACATACCTGTGTGAAATATTTTGACTACAATCGAATGGATTGTCTGGATCTATTTCTTTTTTTAAAAGTTGCTTGAGTACGTAACTTTTTTGTAAAATTAGACTTTCAAACGCGAAGCCAAAAAAAATATGTACACTGTTTATTACCATTCTTAGATACTGTCCATATAGTCTTTTTTCAAAATAAATGATAATTTTTTTACGCAATAAAAAGAGTTTCGTACGATCTTTTTTTTAACGCAAATTGACAAATCGATATTTAACTATTTCGAAATGAGTATAAAAAGCCTTTCGTAAAAAAAATTGTATTTAATTGTATTTGTAATAAATAACATCAAAATGTCGCAATTCAAGTCCTAACTTGAATTATTACTCTAGTAATGACCAAATGAAAGATGAAACACACTAGATTCGTCACTCGAGTCCTCAGTAACTTTAATACATACATATATTATGATGTGCGGTACCAACAGATCTCATTTAAATAACGATATACCTTTTCTTTTAGAAACGAGAATAAAAAATTAAAATAACAAAGTTCAATAAGAACTGCCGTCATACTGTACCGTACAATTATCGCTCCACTCCAAATCACCAATGGAATTGGAAAAGCGAGAGAGCTGATGCTGTGTAAGTTAGGTCCCACTGCTAGCGTAGCGATAAGAGGTAGCGATATTGTTCGGATTATATACTATATTCAAGCAGCCGCGATTTTGCAGCTGCTTCACATTTTCATTTAAACACCTGACGTTATTTTGTTAGTAAAATCCAATAAGAAGAAAACATTTATAAAACTAAACAAACACTATCTATATTTTAAAAGTCGTCTGTTCTATGAATAGTATATTCACAAATATAAAAATACACTTATTCTATAGCAGATGTTTTGTAGTTTTGTGATTTTCAGCTAGACATTGATACTTGGAACGAAATAATCCATAATATTCTATAGAACGTATTAAGAAAAACATAATTTTTTTATATATAATCTGAAAAATTCATTATCAATAAAAAATAATGGTCTGATATTTGACATTTTCGAGTGTTATTAATTGTTTTCATAATTTTGAAATAGACAACACAGAATTTCTTTATTGTGAGTCACACTGCAAACAGCAATTTTTTTATCTGTATGAAAAATACTCTAGAAAAGAATAATCTAATAAAGATTACACCAGTACACTAGTTATGGATACAGTTTAAAACAAATGCACAAAGTGGATAATTACAATCGGCGGCCTTATCGCTAAGAGCGAACTATTACAAGGCAGAAGACATAATCGGTAATAAATAGGAGAATTATACCTAGATTTGGTGTAAGATAGAAGTAAAAAGGTTTTTTTTATTAACAGACCATTAGGAATTACTCCTGTGTCGCGGGGGACTTTACAAACATACAAACAACGGACACAAAGAGCACCCAGACTCGGGCTGGAATCGAAACCACGACCTATGGCGTAGCAGTCAGAATCACTCATCACTAGGCCAACAGGCCAGTCAAAATAGATTTAGCCCTTTTAGGTAGGTAGAGTAGGTTGACTAGTTAAGGTGTGAGAGCGGAGCGTAACAAAAAACCCAGAAACTCACATTCGCATTAATAATATTAGTTACGATTGTAACCGGGTTGATTCTTTTTAGCACCGGTAACTAGGGCTTAGTGTCGCCTACAAATATTACCACTAAAACTTTGTGAATTGTTTATTATTGTCATTGTCGCTGACAATGGGACCGCGCCTTACCCCGGCTATTTAGTTAGTAAAGAAGAAAGAATAGGTGCCTTTCTCTTTGCATTTTTATTGGACATTTTCCTTCGTTCCGACATTGAATTTGAATAATACTGTTTAACACTGGCACAAGCTAAATTCACGCCAGTTCCGAGTAACTATTGTAATATTTGTTTAAAAATATACGAAGCGGGTATTTGCATTGCAGTGGAATTGACTACATTTAAAGTAGATTGATAAAAGTTTCTTTAAGTATTTCATTAATGTTTCTACGTGTAAGTAAAGACAACTGACGCGTCGCTTCACCTCTTGTCAAAGGGCCCCTGTCAGGTCGGAAACCTGTCGGGTATCCCGGGTATCCCCGAAACATGTACGACACGTGTATCTTACTAATATTATCAAGGTGAAAGTTTGTGAGGATGGATGGATGTTTGTTATTTTTTCACGCATAAACGGCTGAACTGATCTGGATGAAATTTGACAGAGAGATAGATTATAGTCTAGAATAGCACATGGACTACTTTTTATCCTAGAAAAAGTACAACAACTTTTTTTTTGTTAATATTTTTACTAGCTTTTGGTCAGGGAATTTGAGAAACAGACAATGGAGCAAGAATATTATCTATAAGAAGAAGATTAGAAAAAATGCAAAAACTGGTACATACAGCTATGAGTGTCCAGTATATATTTTGACCTGTCATGGTACAAAAGTCTATACAATGACAGGTCAAGTAATATTGACCAATGAATTAAACCATGGTCGACATTCGACCACCACGCGATCTCTAGTAATTATTTATTGGTTCGACCGTTCTGTCTGTTTGTTGAATAAAACAAGTTTTTAGGCTACTAAAATTTGTGAATGCGTTGTTAAGGCCGGGTCAGACAGCCACAGCCATAACTACCGGGTCGCGTCGCCGTCCCACCCAGCCCGCTGTCTGCCCCACCCCAATGCAAACAATAATCTATCATAATGTGTATGCTTCCTATAACAACACGTACAGGCGCTCAAAAGATACAGCGAGTATTAGGATCGAGCTAAAACAAAAGTTTATTGTATATTGACCATTGTATTTTTAACTTTATCTTATCTGCATTATGGTTATATAGCTACTTTCAAATCTAAATATACCGTTTATAAATCTGTGTTCTTTTGATATTGAATCCCTCGTTTTAAAGTTATTCGTCATCTCAAAAGTCATCAAACAGCATAAGTATTTGCCATCTTTAACTTTAATCATTGCAAAGAGTGACGAAATTGACTTTTTTGAGTGGATTTTCTTGGATACACCTTAATTTATGGACCCTCTGTGCGTTATTGAAAAAGCTCTCTGTCTTTCGGGTGTCCTTCTAAAGATAGGATGCATAAATATTCATGAGATCGTCGGACTAGTCCTAATTTTGACAAGATATGCATATTATGTGCATATTAAAGTAAATTTTAAAAGTATTAACTTTTAAATTGAATTGCATTGGTATATGTTCGTAATTCAATGGCCTTATCTATTAAATCTATATATTAATACGTAAAGCGAAAACTTTGGATCCCTTTTTACGAAAATTGGGCGGACGGAGGAGTATAAAATTTCGCACACTTATAGTTTATACAGAGAAGAAGTGACGAATGCTAAAATTTTTGAACAATATTTGCTACAAAGTTAAAAAACAATGCAAAAACGGGTACATACAGCTATGAGTGTCCAGTATATATTTTGACCTGTCATGGTACAAAAGTCTATACAATGACAGATCAAGTAATATTGGCCAATGAAATAAACTATGGTCGAAATTCGACCACCCCGCGATCTCTAGTACGATTAAAAGGAATAAGGTAACTGAAAGATGTTCTAGAATGAATAATTATCTTTTAAAAAAAGTATCACCGACTTCAATGCACCCCAAAATACCTAAATCGCTTCAAGTGTGCGTATAAAATTTGAAAGTTCCCTCGATTTCTCCAGGATCCCTTCATCAGATTATGACCTGATGACCATGGGACCACCTGGGAAGTATACCCTTTCAAACAAAAGAAGAATTTTCCAAATCGGTCCAGGCGTCTTTGAGTAATCAGTGAACATACATAAAAAAAAATACAGTGGAACCTGGAACCTTTTCCTTTTTTGAAGTCGGTTAAAAATGTAAGATTTTAATAAGTAGGCACAGCTTCCAATTTGCTAAGCTACGGTTAAGTACCTTTTAATCTTTTAATATTATACAGGCGAAAGTTTGTGAGGGATTGATGAGGGATTCACGCAAAAACGGCTGAACAGATGTTGATGAAATTTGACACAGACAGATTATAGTCTGGAATAGCACATAGGCTTTTTTATGGTATAGGGAGCAAACGAGCAGGATCACTAACCATTAGTGACAAGCAATTCACGTGCAAAAAATGGAAATCTTATCTTAAAGGGCTATATGGAGACCCTACACGAAGGTGACACTCTGATTTAAGATTAACAGGCAAATCTTGACGGATTAGAATTTTGCCGCAACACTACCCACGCAATTAATACAATATGAACTAAACTTTGTGAGAAATTCCAGTTCAAATTTCCAATTTGAATAATTGCCTACAGATTTATTAAGGCATAGGCAAATGGGCTTAAAAATTATATACTACCTTGAGATTAAATGGAAATGTCCTTTTGTCCGGAGTGGTATCAGCTATTGGAGTAATAAAATCCTCACTATCCTTACTAATATTATAAATGAGAAAGTAACTCTGTCTGTCTGTATGTCTGTCGCCTTTTCACGCCAAAACTACTGAACCGATTTAAATGAAATTTGGTACACAGATAGTCTAGAGCCTGAGAAAGGACATAGCCTACTTTTTAATGCATAAAAGGGGTGTAAGGGGTTGAAAGGTTCGGATGAAAAGTTGTATGGAATTATCGTCATATTTAGAGCTAGAAGCCTGAAACTTATTTTTTAGGCTGTTGATTCGATATAAATACACTATTCCACGCGGACGAAGTCGCGGGCATAGCTAGTTTAATCATAAATTAAAAATTCAAAATACTCCTGACTCAAAATCCCTTCAAAGATTAGAGAAGAGCTGATGATCTTCGAACGGCCATACAAATTTTTCATCCTCCAGTATCTCTGCTCTAATCATAGCCGAAATCTCCGCTCTTCAAACCATCTTCTCCTATTATGCGCCAGTCATTCTTCAACAGGTGTCAGTTCTTCTTTAATTATTCAGTCTGTCCTCCTCTGGAACGCCCTACTGCAGGAAATCG
This sequence comes from Euplagia quadripunctaria, assembly GCA_963859945.1. Taxonomy (NCBI): domain Eukaryota; kingdom Metazoa; phylum Arthropoda; class Insecta; order Lepidoptera; family Erebidae; genus Euplagia; species Euplagia quadripunctaria. The sequence goes on along the minus strand of OY982578.1, from coordinate 5,100,453 downwards.
AGATGGCACGTAGTCTATCGTTTAAGCAATGGTTTCTGCTCTATTATTCCCTAAATTGGCAGAGCCATCAGAACAGTACAAATTTCTTGAATTTTCTTAATCGTGGGAGAGCCATGCTTCGGCACGTATGAACCGGCTCGACCGCAGTGATACCACGGCCTCACAGAAAAGGTAGTAAAGCAATAATTGCAATACTTTTCGCCAAGTGAGTGAGGTTACCGGAGGCCCTAAGCCTTCCCTCTCCCCTCCTCTTCCCCCCTTCCCCTACTTCCACCTTAAAATTGTGACTCTGGAGTTGCAGGTGCCCATGGGCGGCGGCGGCGGTAGTTATATACCATCAGGTGACCCGTCTGCTCGTTTGCCTACGTTACTATAAAAAAAAATCTTGAATTGAAATGAAAATCAGTCCATCCACTTAGAAGCTTTCATTTTTTATTCTTTTTTGCGTCGCGGTTTTGATGATTTTGTCTAAGAATGCCAGTGACATAGGTTACACATTACTATTATTCTTTTTAATTTTCCCATTACGCTAAAGGATGCTGTTAGAAAGAAACCGCACGATCACGTGTCCATCTATGTAGTCATTTCATACATTTCTCTTTGTGTGGTGGTGATTTGCTTTTTAAAACCTTCTTGCGGTGCCTGGACAACGGAAAGTGGACCAATTAGTGACTCTTCGGTTTCTCACGTGTTCCTTCGATTAGTGGAGAGAGCACGATTAGAAATATTTCTACGAAATTTATACGTTTTGAAATATTAAGTTAATATTTCTACATCAACTCCATAACAAGACAACACACATTCTATAGATCTATAAAAAAGTGTGTGTGCTTATGTAGAAGTTATACTTTTATCTAGTTAAATAAAGTTTATTTGAATATCATAGTAAATAATACATACCGTCAACTAACCTCAAATTCTATAAACGTACTCAAAGTAATATGTAAAAACCATTTTTATCACTTATAATCACAGTAAATTATCATAAATAATAAATACCGTCAACTAACCTCAAATTCTACAAACGTACTCAAAGTAATATGTAAAAACCATTAATATCACTATCGTGAAGTTGGTAACTTTTTTGAGAAACTAAAATGTTGACTAGCTAACTTCAGGGTGTTGGTTTTTTGTGAAGGTGTGCGCGCGCATCGTAATATTGTACTCATCATTTTTCCCTAACGCACCAAAAGAAGTATAATTTAAAAAAATATATCAATAATCCCTCGAGAACCGTACTTTTTAAGTACCCTATGTCCTCTTCTGTACCCCTGAGAAGTAAAATCCAAAAGTTCCAAAATTAAAATCTCTTATTCTCTTAAAAAAGCACATCTCAATCCAAAACGACGTAAACGCCACCATCTGAAAAATGTAGGTTAAAATCATAAATCCATTAAGGGCTTTCATTATAGAGGAACAATATTGTCCTTTCAATCACATCGTGCGAGGCTGGAAGTACAATGCAAACAACGTCGGTGCGACAATTCACTTTATTTTTTTTTTTCCACCGTCACAGCGTTATGCAAACTAGCTCGATCGTGCTTGGAAACCTGAACAGGAAAATGAGATATTAATAAAGCTGTAGCTCGCTAAATGTCGAAGTTACATGTTAAAAACTTGCATTATTTTGGTCATAGTTGGACTTACGAACGTGAACGGTATTATTAAAAACCAAATTAAACAGTCATGGTAGTCTTTAGGTGCTTCTGGAAGGAGCTAGGCTGACTCAACTAGACAGCGTTATCTGAACGCAAGGTGGACCGCCTAAGAGTCTCAATGCGGAAACAGAGTCCAATACCAAGACCAATAAGCCGTTGCACTTTTCATTCATCAATTCAACGCGATTGTGTGACAAAAGGGCGGACAAAAATAACCAAAAAATGTTAATCTTTAGTATTCTTCAGGTTCTTATTAGTTTTCCAGCTGGCTGCTAAGAATGTAATAATAATAAATATTATTTATATGTATATTAAATAAATAAAGAGAATCATAATAATAATCATTTATTTCCTATAAAATAGATTGTACAAGTTTGTTAGATGTTGAAAATATTTTGGCTTACAGTGCTGTTCAGTATATGTATTTGTTTTTTTTTTTGTACAATTATGTGTTAAACCCTGAAATCCAAGCTAGGTGGGGACCTGTATTTTAGAGATCAGTGTTCTGCTGTAGAAACTGATAAAATAAAAACGGGATCACTATAACAATTTAATCAAAAATAAAGTGTGTGTGTGTATGTGCGTGTGTGTGAGTGCATGTGCTTGTGTGTGTGTGTGTGTGTGTGTGTGTGTGTGTGAGTGCGGATGTGTGTGTGCGTGCGTGTTTGTATGTACGTGTGTATGTGTGTGCGTATGTGTGACTGTCTGAGCGAGAAATTTCTATAAGAATGATATGAAAAGATGTCAAACGCTGAGTAGAAGAAAAGTTGAGTTTTAGAAGTAAATAATGACTTAAAAGAACACTTTCAATCATACTTTCCTTCTTTTAAAGATTGGTTTAAAAAGTCTAAAGAAAATCATAGGTTGGATAACATTAACAATACAACTTGTTGATGTCACTTCTGTTTTTTGTCCTGCTGCCTCACAGGTGTTTTCGTAGTAAGCTCGCTAAAGCGCTCATACGTTCCAAAAAGTAATTAATGTTTTTATGATAAAAATATAAGTGTAAATCTTTATCAACGTTAACAATACGAGTGAAGTTAATTATCTCTGTTTAATTAAAGAATCTTTGTTAGTGTCGTACCTATTATTTTGGTGGTAATTTTATTTTACGTATCCATATAAAAGTGTTCGACACGGAACATTGTCCAAAAGTCGTAATAAACGTGAAGTGTTGACCTATTTTTAGTGTAAGGGCACAGAATACATAACAGTGTAAGGGCATTATAAACACACTAAGAAAACTGGAGTTTTATCTTGAAAAAATTACTACACTTCGCCGCTTCGCTAGGGTTGTCACAATCCACCACAGATATCAAAATTATTATTTCCACTGTCATGTTTTAGTATTCTAAACTTCATTCAAAGAACATTAGACATGGATTATATAATTATCTACATTTAGAAGCCTTTCGAAGTACATTATTAATAATTACAGAACAAACAGGCGATTTCAGTCGCTTTAAAATTGCTGCTACGCTCTTTTGGCTCGTAATTAGAGACGAAACGGATCGGATATGCGGCAAACCTAAAAGCCGGATACCCGGATATCCGACCGCCGGATATATGGCCAAACATTTTTTTTAAATAAAGAATACTAGTAATGTGGGTCACACATTACTAGTATTCTTGTTAACCCCTCCAGCTGAGCTAAGTGCTTGTGTTAGGAGTGGCTTCACGTCGGTAGTGCACTGGGTGAGGTTCGAACCCGCAACCACTTGCGATCCACACAGATTAAATATGAAAGTTTTTGATCCGTTGCCGGCCCGCAAATTAATCATTGAAATTAGCTGATTTCGTGTTAAAAGTATGTTTAAATGGTATTTAAATCTGTATGTGTGTATGTGTATTATGTATGTGTGTAGGTATATTATGTTATTTTTATTATTTTGTTTTTTTTCTCTTTTAATTTTTTATAATATTGCTTGTATTGTATTTACTCACACCTTTATAAACATTTCGCTGCACTACTCACACGACTTACACGGCCAGACTAACGTTTGTTGTATTTGCTAATTTTTACGATACACACATATATAACACACATACATAGACACATACATAATAGGCTCGTGATGTCGCCGGGTGCAGGCCCTATGATAATACCAGCGCTGCAGTCTCACAGGCTGCAGCAATACGCTGAGATAGGTGCCTTTTCTGGCATTGCACAGGGCACTTTAATTACTTCGGTTAAATTTTTATTTTTATTGTAATAATTGTTTACGGTCCTGTGAATGTCCGAATAGATGTTTCTCTTTCTTTCTCTTTCTTTCAAATTTTGGCTTAATACTGAACGACGCGTTTAGTATTGTTTGGTGGTAAAGTACCTTAAAAATAGTCAATTGTGTAAAATAAAAATATAAATAAAAATAAATATAAAGTCTAAGGATTTATTCTAACCTAGACTTGTGATGAACATAACAATTACAAAAATTTCTAGTCTGAAATTTGTTGAATTTTATATTAAATCAAAAAACACTTTTACGAAGAAGTAAATCACTTACTAATTTAACTTTTATCGAAATTTCATTTTCATTACTTTATATTGTTTTAATAACTTTACGTTTAAATATATCCAGGCCCTTCTTATTCAGTTAATTATAAATAACCTTTGGGGTCGTTCAAATATTCAAGTTCAAGTAAATCACTTTAAACTCACTTCAATTAAATTTTATTTTATAATAAAATACTTTTTTTTTGTATAAAATGTACCGGTTGTTGTCTTAGCGACAGCCAGGAAATTCATTAGGTAAAATTATGATTATTAACCCCGAGGGATGATTTAGTGAAAAAGAGTATTAGGTGAGATTCTAATTTCAAAATAAAAATGTTACTTATTATTTTTTTTTTATGGTAAAGGATGAAAACGAGTAGACGGGTCACCTGATGGTAAATGACTACCGCCGCCCATAGGCACCTGCAACTCGAGAGTCACAAGTGCGTTGCCGCCCTTTAGTGCGTATTTTAAGTCAAAACCACCTTAACAAATATGCAGCTTATTAAAATCAAGATTAAATATTTATTTGCATTTATGGCACAATGATCGCGCACCGAATTTTAGTAACTCAAATGTTCACATAAAAATTTCCATACACAACACCTTTTGTTCTTACAAAAAGGGTTTAAAATAAAACTAACGTTTCACCCAAAACGGAAACCTATTTACACGCAACGGACGTGACCTAACATAGGATATACAATGTATCTTAAACAGTCTGCGTGTACACTCGCTAACTTACTACGGCCTAATGGCCGACGAAATGTACTACCACCTTATACATATGTACGACAGATACGCACCTTTTCTACCGTGACTACAAAAAAATACCGTGAGAATTTCTACCAAGACCACATCCACTTTAGCCTTTCGGTGAAAAAAATATTCACAAGCTCTTAAGAGAGTGGTGTAAGGTTGATTTTCATGTGATTTATAATTTTTTTTGCAAATTTTTTTGTACGAACTCGTATCACTACGTGACCGAGGGATTTGAAATGCGTGGGAAATAACTGCACAGGGTAAGTTTTTTTTCTATTTTTTTAAATTTAGGTTGTCTGGTCTATTCAGATCGTGTGTACGCTGAAGAAAAGATGGATAAAATTGTAAAAAATAGGTAGTAATGTTTTTATTTTTAAAAAAAAATCAGTTTTAGTGCGTGACTACAATTTTATTGTGAGAAGGTAACTAAGATTTAACGATTAAATTTACCTATAAAATTGTAATTATTAGGGTACGTACCCAAAGGGTTCCTAGGCTGTCCGTCTGTTTGTCAGCGGGCTGTATCTCATAAATGTCGACAGATGAAATTTTCAGAGTGGGTATTTCTATTACCGCTTTAACAAACAAATACCTATTTAATAAAAATAAAAATGGAAGGATCCCCCTATACAAGAACCGTGATATTTTTGGCGTTAGAGAAGTTATTTTTTTATACATTTATCATTCCACACTATAATCTATCCTTGTATTAAATTTCATCCAGATCCGTTGAGCCGTTTCTGCGTAAACGAGTAACAAACATACGGATGTTTGTGAGGATGGCCTCACAAACTTTCGCTTTTGTAATATGAATATGACATTTTTATCATTATCGTACTTTTACTAAATTCAAATCTATTACAAAGCATTTTGTATTCAAATCGGTGACACAAATAAATGGCATCATTAAATTCAGAGTATAATAATCAACATCCAACCTTAGTAAGGTAGATGATACAATCGTCCTCGGAAATGTTCCCACGTCGCGTCCGTTTCACATAGGAAACGCGGGATCCCATGGGATAGCAGAGACCTTGTCAGTTGACCTTGTGATAGTGGTATTTAGGGCAAAAAATGAATGGGACTCTGTAGTATTGTGTAATTTCACACGCACCAGTTGGCTGATGACTCAGTTTGTTTTCATTGTAGGGAATATTGTACTGTCAGGTTTTAAAGTTCATATATTACTAGCAGCGTCCCGCGGTTTCACCCGCGTAAGTCTCGATCCCGTGGGAATATTGGGATAAAAAGAAGCCTATACGTTAATCCAGGTCTCCAGCTATCTACATACCAAGTTTCATCGCAATCGGTTCAGTAGTTTTTGCGTTAAAGAGTAACCAACATCCATCCATCCATCCAAACTTTCCCATTTATAATATTAGTGGGATTTAAAAGGTACCCTAAGCCCTAAGTAACCCTAAAGTTTAGTAATTAAGGCGTTAAAGTGTAATAAATAAAGAAATTTACCTTCGCGTTCATAATATGTATCAATTAGGATGTATGTGTATTTGGAACATAATAATAACAACTTGACACACCTCACACACGGCCGTCTGATCCCAAACCAGGCAGAGCCTGTACTGTGGTGACCAGACTGCTGATAAACAAAATATTACTAAAATATATACATAGGCATAAATTATAGATAAATTACACAAAGACACAGAACAAATCATCTTACTCATCATATAGTTATTTGGTGGGAATCGAACCCACAACCTCTGAATCAGCAGTCAGGTTCACTAACCACTAGACCGACGGGCCTGTCATAAGCCATATGGATGGAAAACCATTTACATTATATCGTATCATAAATCAAATCTAAAATTCAATAATTTTAATGTGACCACAATCGCTACAAGTTCAACTAGGCTGAATTAAAAAAGTAACTTTAGTATAATTATGTATTTAAATAATTTAATAATTACGTTTCGACGGGTTGCACTGGCCGTGTTCACAGGCTGACTCGAAACGTCCGGCAATTCAGAGGTATGTAATACCTTTTCGTGATCGCGTTAATTCCCGTTTAAATATATAATTATATTATGGATCGCGAAAGTTTAAAAGTTACTATAACTTTTGTATGTATAAAAAAACAGGTGGACAGCGCAAGGGTTGAGACGACGCGCTTGCGATCAAGTGATTGCGGGTTCGAACCCCGCCCAGTATATTATCAACGCGAACACTTCTAAATGAAGTTATTCAGCAGAGAACTAGAGTAACCGACATCGCACAGAGAAACAGTAAGCTGAAATGGAAGTGGGCCGGTCATGTCTTCAGGCGGACTGATGGTAGCTGGAGTCAACACGTGCTAGAGTGGAGACCGTGATTAGGCAAACGTATTAGACGCGACGGCTTGAAGAAGGAGGCTGGCAGTGGTTGGATGCGCGGTGCCCAAGACCGGGATAATTGGCGATCCTTAGGGGAGGCCTTCGGCTGATGATGATGATGGTGAACCCACTTCTTACACAAGCGTTTAGCTCAGCTTCATTGGTTAACAAGAATACTAGTAACATGTGAACCAATATTATGTTCCAGAACGTATATTTAATTTGGTTGTCCTTTCTTCTTCTTATATTGAAGAGACTTTCTGCAGGTGGGTTCCGGATTCGATGTCAGCTCGTAGCAAATATGTCATGTATTTGTAAGGATGAATTCATCAGGATCAGGGTATATGACAATAGGGGCTAAACATTTACAAATAAAAAATATCTAAGTTATGCTTTTTTGAACCTGGATAGCGATGTACTATTTGCTCGAATATAATTATTTCTATATTTTGTCTAAATATAAAAGCATGACACACCGCAGTACCCGATATTAATACCACAAATTATCATAAGGCCCTATTGGCACGTGGCGGTGCGCCTCAATTTCCACAATTATTCCCACAATATTTATGTTCCCATGTGACAAAATTCTTTGTGGGAATATAGTGCGAAGCCATCCACCCTTATTTTATGCATCGATTTGTAGAATTTCAACTTTAATGTGACCGTTGTAAGGTTACTTGTCGGTATTCATAAGAATAAAATTTAACTGTTTGATGTTGATAATAAGTGCTTGCAGTTTTTTATCGCTGCAAGGTTATGTCAATTTCCTTGTTGATATTAAATGTCCATATTATTTAAAGTCTGTTTGCTCTGTAAACAAATAGGAGTCATGGACATTAAAAATGATTAATGTGTTATGAAGTTATTTTTTTATTACAAGACGTAGCTAAACATTTTTGACGTGACAACGTCTTATAAATTGGTTTGCCGGGTGACACTTCAAGAAACTGCGTTACGCTCCGCTCACGTTATGCGCTCACAATGAGAGCGAGTGAGAGGCACGCGTTTTAAATATAATTCTTTGTATAAATAAATGTTTTAAATTGTTACTATTATTTCATCCTTCTTCCTACTATACGAATGAATATTCACATTAAAATTATTTTACCACTCAAAGTCGTTGTCACGTAAAACTTTCGCCCGTATACCGACTTTACAGGCAACCAATTTTTTTTGTTGTGTTGTTTTATTTAAATAATTTATTTATCTAAGTCCTAAATTATACGTAAATATATTATAAAGTAATGTAAGTATTCGGATTCGGATAGATAGGTCAGAGCAAAAGAAAGATGTCTAGAATACAGCGCGCTTTGTTAAGTACGGATTGCCGTTTGATCTAAATTACACTTTATTCCGTGATTGTGACATTCGTAATTCATTTGAATATCCTCCTAAAGTGAATCTTCTGTACGCGTCTAATTTTAAAAAATATATTATACTTAACTATTGTTTGAAAGTTCTTAAATGCAGTACATAGTGCTGGTGGAAAATAGAATAGGATCCTGGATTTAATTTTTTTTTTCAAATCTTCAAAATCTATTTATAATTGGTTTTCGCAGTTTAAGTACGCTAGAATATTATGATTAATAAATTATTTTTTACATTTTTTTACGAAATCAGTCTGTCCTGTTAATCATTTATAAGTTGTTGGCTCTACAAAATCGTGCCCCCCATGAAAATATGAAAATACAAAAAATTTTCAAAAAAAGTAAAAAAAATAAAATATTATAATACCTGTTGGTTTTCAAATATAAGTTACTAAATGTTAAAAAGTTTTAATTATATTCAGGCTGTCAAACGTCATAGGCATTTCGGATAGTTAATTATAGATAGAAATTAAGGTAGTGGTATATTATGTTAGAACTACAGAAATTACATTTTTATGTAACGTAAATAAATATTTCGAAACAACTAAAATTGTACGCCGGCTGGGGGGTGTCACGTAATATACATGTTAACCCCCCGCCCGCTCTAGGTTGTTCATAAAAATTCCCACGCGGCAGGCGCGCTTCACGCCAACTTACGCATAATATCTGTTACGAGAACGATCCAGGAATATTTCATTTCTGTGAAAGTACATGAAAAATACGCGAGTTATAGAATTTTGTTAGTTTATTTGTAAGAATGACAATATACATTCGTCATTAAATATTGCATATAATGCATAACTTTTTTATAGTATTATCCTACTTCGATAATGGTTTTCCTGATGTAAAACATACCTTCATTATTACTTTTGTACTAAAAATCATCTTTAAATAATCGTAAGACAAAATCAGCATGTATTTTGTGCAATTATTGTAAAAGAAAAAAAATACATTATCAATATCATTCTACGCTCAAGATCTGTGAACGCCATAGTCTTTACATTTCTTTTGGATCGATTTATTTTATTTACATTTATATATAGTATATAAGCCCTCTTCAATCAGGATTCAGGCCTGGTCATAGCACAACTTCCACCCTCCTAAAAGTGACTGGTGACATCAGGACAGAAATAGAGGAGTCCAAAGTTACAGTATTAGCTTTGGTTGACTTCTCGAACGCCTTTAACACCGTCAATCACGAAATCCTTTTATCTATCCTCTCCTATCTTATAATTGCACCTGATGCTCTGGAATGGTTCTCATCATATCTTCAAGGGCGCCAGCAGTCTGTCTGCTTTAACGAATCCTCCTCAAGTTGGCGTTATCTTGGCTCTGGCGTCCCTCAAGGTGGCATCCTCTCTCCTCTATTATTCTCTATTTTTATCAATTTTATCACTCAGAATCTTCAGTGTACGTATCATCTTTATGCCGATGACTTGCAACTGTACTATCAAGCTACTGTAGACCGCATATCTGAGGCTATTCTCATGACAAATCGCGACCTAGAGGCTATTAGTGGCTGGTCCGACAGATTTGGCTTATCAGTAAACCCAACCAAATGCCAGGCTATTATTGTGAGCAGTCAACGTCTGATCAGGAGGCTTGACCTAGATAGACTGCCACCTGTAACCTTCAACGGATCTAACATACCTTATAGTTCTTCCGTCAAGGATCTAGGCCTCATTATTGATACCCACCTAAACTGGCAAACCCAGGTAACTAGTGTCAGCCAAAGAGTTACAGGCACACTGCGTGCGTTATACCGTCTTAAAAACTTTCTCCCAACCAAGACCAAAGCTATGTTAGTTCAGACTTTGATTGTCCCCATTATTGATTATGGTGATGTATGCTACTATGACCTGAATGCAGATCTTCTCAACAAATACGACCGTCTTCTGAATAATTGCATTCGATTCATTTTTAATCTTTGCAAGTATGATCACGTTTCCTCTTTTCGTTCGGAATTGAAGTGGCTTCCTCTTCGACAGCGCCGTCATGTACGCGCCCTCACCACTCTGTATTCAATTCTTAATTCACCTACTTCTCCTACATATCTTACCTCCATTCTCCAGTATCTTTGCTCTAATCACCTCAGAAATCTCCGCTCTTCAAACAATCTTCTCCTATTATGTCCCAATCATTCCTCAGCCTCTGTCAACTCTTCTTTCATTGTTCAGTCTGTCCTCCTCTGGAACGCTCTACCGCAAGAAATCAGGATGGCACCTAGTCGCCAATCATTTAAAACAAAGATTCGTGCTCTCCTCTTCCGTAAACTCGCAGAATCATCAGAACACTAGAAAAATATGTTTATGTATCTATTATTTATATATTCATACAGGTATGCATGTATCTATGTATATATTTTCCCGTATTTATATATTTGATTTTTCTGACATTACACTCATTCGTACACTTCTTAATGCACCTACTTCATTAATTTCTACACCACCTTAAGGTAGACTGGCAGAGAATGCCTTAGGCACTAAGTCCGCCTCTGTACATATTATGCATAAAGTATTAAATAAAAAATAAAGTGCTCAAAAAATTTGTAGTCACGCTCGCTTGGCTCAGTACATTGAAGTTATCGCTTTGTAATGGATTTCCGGCTCGTGGCACACGACCCCAAATGAATGAAAATTGTACAATGATACGGCGTGACCACTGACAGGTTAACTTGGCAGTGAGTAATTTTTCTTTTTTAATTTTTTGTAACAAATTGGTTAGCCTTTTTTGCCGTCTTATTAATTTATTATTAAGTTAAACCATGCACACGCATTGCTTTTGAATCTATTGATCATAGAACGCGCTGACGTACCACTTTGAATAATAATCATAATAACTCCACACATCTCACACATGGCCGTCTGAATACTTAAACATACTTATATATTTCTAAATAAATACACATTAAAGTAGTACACCCAGACACAGAACAAATTATCGTGCTCATCACACAATAATTTGTACTGGGTGGGAATCGAACCCACGACCTCTGGCTTAGCAGTCAGGGTAACTAACCACTATACAAACAGGCCACTTACTGAATGGATTAATTGAATTACTTATGTATTTTTCTTTTAGACGTACATTATATATTTTGTACTATTGAAATTACAAACTGATGGTGAGGGTTTTCTCCCACCCACGACTTCGACAATATCACGTGTTCATTGCCAACCATAGTTTTCATCACCATTTATCAACATCAATCATCTTTTATTTTTCACTTCCGAGTTAAAAGCAGCACTACACTGGTAGTTTTCCTGTAGGTATTTTTTTCACATTATATAGAACTACTTGAGCTTCAATCAAGTACATGATTACATAGACTTATTTCTTAATCATACTAAACTGTCCTTCAGCAATTATTACTTTTTATCCTGTTTTAAACTACGCAACGTGACCGTGGTTTATTTCTTTAACAAATTACCAATCTTTCAAAATAAGTTAAAAGAAACTCAAGCTTTCGAAATCTTAATACTTTAACTTCAAAACAAATTGTAAATAATAAATACAGGGATCTATTTCAGATTATCTCAATTAACCAATTATATCACAAAAAGTTCCCACAAAATAGTATTCCCACACAATATTAGTCAACTTCCCGTGTGAATTGTTTTTTGTTGAGGGTTCGTAACTGTCTACTGATTTTATCAGGTAGGGTGACTCAAGAGGAGCGTTTATTGAGATATCTTTTAATTATTCAGAGCAAGGGGAAATCTTTTTTACTTTTTCATTACTAATATAAGTTTTAAGCCTTTATCACTTTTATTTGCTGATGACCACTTGATAGTAATGGCAATTTAAGAAGACCATCAAAATCTGTTGTGAACTAAGAAAATTAACTCAAAGCGGCAATAATTAAGCGCTTGTGTTTAGAGTCGGATGTTTAATTTGAATTTAGTTATGAAAAAAGGTCTATCACTCAAATCTTAAATAAAAATAATCATTTAAATTAGATAAAGAAGTAAAAAATGCACAGAAAAATACTATGTCGGTTATCGGAAACAGTACCGAAACATTTAGTGTGTTTAGACTTTCACATATTCTGCTGTTTAATTTTAAACCTCCTCTTTTTCTAACAGTCGGTTCAAAACGATATATTAGTGCCCATTGATTAGTGTCAAGTGAAGGGAGTTATGAAAACAAAGGGGCGAGGGCGAGGTCGCGTGCCCTGTTGACAATGTGATTGTTTTGTTTACGTTCTTGGGGTTAATTTTGTGACATAATAAGGTAGATACTTATATAGTATACACTCTTCCATGTTTTAATTTTGTTAATTAATTAAATTTTAAGTTTTAACGGACTTAAAAAATCTAAAAGAGCAAGTTTCCACTTTTGGAGCAGTGCGAAATAAGCGTCTCCCGCTGTATATATGCATATTTCTAAACATGAATATGTCAGAAGATGGCAATAATTACTGAGTGCAGTAGTAATATCTGAAAATGTCATAGCAGAAGAAATTTATGCCATCCTTGTTTGGATCTTTGCCAAAAGAATTACAAAGAATTATAAAATTAAAAATGTACGTATAAAACGTAACAAACAGCCGAGGAACCATTAAACCAAATTTTTCTACTGCTTTTTATCTCACCTTTAAATAGCGTAGAGAGACGTGAATAGAATATATATCTGTTTTCTAAAATATAATACTTTCGAAAAAAAATGAGGCGTGTTTTTTCCAAAATTTTGAAATCAAAACACAGTGACACTATAGGGGTAGCGTAGTGTCACTGTGGTTTGATTAAAAACAAAAATATCGGTAAATAAAAAAACTGTGCAAATTAGAAACGTTCACAACAATAACTTTCTGCGGCTCTCTTGCGAACTGAACTTCGTAACCAATACCGTGGGACAGTGTAAAGGGATCGTTATTGTGGTCATAAAATCGGCGTTTAATGTGTGTTATAATATATTATGCAAATCCGATTGCAGTTACTGAGAAAAACCTTTAAATATTCTCTTTTGTTATCAAATTTTGGTACTTACTTTTGCATATGACTTCAAATTGCACAATTGGAATTTGATATTTGTTATAAATAATCATTGTTTTATTTGTTTTAAATTTAAGAATACATAAATCCTACAAATTTAAAACTACATCTATTAGAGTATCGCAAATGGATGAAAAGGTTTTAAAACCATTTGCGTTATCATTGTATTAATAACGCAAAAGATTTTGAAAGCTTTACCTTACAACAGAATTCTTCCGCAAATATATTAGTAGTTCTAGAATTAAAAACGTATTTTTAATGTAAGATATTATTCAGTAGTTTAGCCCTTTTCAAAACTGAAGTTAATGACTTGTTTAAATGTTTACCCGTATACTTCGTAGCCACTACAACATTACAATAGAAATATTGTCGCGTGCGAAAGGTTCCGTGACGATTTTGTCATAATAAGTGGACTACAAAAGCATGGGGCGGCTTGTTGCTATGAGAACATCAACTAACTTTGTTAACAGGTTTGTTTAACTGGCGTCTACAAACTATATTATTCATGTAATGGCGGAAACGTCACTTTAACATATACTGTAAATACTGTGATAAGTTCTTTTGTTACGTTGCCGCATTTTTTTTAGTTCCTTTATTTCAATATGAAGTTTTCGGACGTTAAAAAGTTAGTGATATCCTAAAGAAAGCTTGCAACACTAGAATATAATAATGCAGACCCTATGAAATAAAAACGAAATTCATAAAAAAAAGTAGATAAAAAATTTAGAGAATCAGGTAGCATGTTAATTTGTTTGTCCCTGTGTCGTTCCCACGATATTTTTTCGACATATTTTGGTAACAAAATTATTTTGGTTCACGTGAGAATTCTTGGGTTCCCAGCGGAAAAGACCTCAATGGAATTTAGGGAGGCACGTGGCGCTTACAGGGTTAAGTAGATAAGTGTTTATTTAAGGTATCAATTAGAGAATTATCTGGCCGTTGCCATGAATAATTCAAAGATAGATGGGATGGGAATTGTTTTAAGAGCTTTGGTGTGATAAAACATTACATGGTAGGTATTGAAAGGAAAAGATATATAACGATCTTTTGGGTAAGGTAACTTATAGGGAACTTGGGGTGAATAAGATGTAATTTGTGACGCCCTATCTTCCTTTTTACTAATATTTATATTTTTTATTTAAGTATCTAAAGTTTCGACCAAATTTCACCAGATACAGTCAATAGTACAGAAAATCAAAATTAGTAGAAAAAAAAGTACATTAATAAGTTTCACCAAACCAAACCCAATAGACTCTTTATCTGTATCTTCTCTGTCTGATAATATTCTCACGCAATATGTAACGACTTTTTTTATAAAGTTCGCTTGTACTTCACACGAGAAGCAACGAGTTCCCACCGGAACTTTTGGGGTGACACGTGCCAATAAACGCGGCGGTAAGGGGTTAAGTACGTACCTATGAAGTTGTATCAAAATAAGGCGTGATCACAATAAAATATAGATCAGGGTTCCCTTTTTTGTTAATTTGTTACATGGATTTTATTCTTAGGGTTAAAAAACTTGATTAATGAAACATTTTGGCATATATATATAAAGAGGAAAAGTCTGTGATTGGTATTATTGCGATCCTATATTTGAATTCTATTTATAAAACGATACAATTTTACTTGTCATATTTAATTATATTGGTAGGTAATATCAAGTATACTTTACCTTACTCTTTTTTCCTTATATATAAGACAGTAAAAAGTTCATTATGGTGGGCAATTCTAGATTACTCATAAAAAGTAGAACACTATTTTTTTTTAAATCATTAATATAATTAGTAATATCTTGTAGTATAAATTAAATATTTTAATCATGTTATTGTACATGTCTTTTTCAGGATAAAACCTGCTCCCCTTGCTTATTATAAAATGTTTAATTTTCGGTATACCAGATAACATGGCAAAATACGTAGGTTCCCATGACACTGCAAGGTTTCCCATCGGAAAATACTAGGGTGAGAATTGGGACGTCGCGTGGCAATATTTATAGCAATGGCCGGGTTAATCATATTTGAATATAGAAAATTTATTCTGTAAGTTTCATTTTAACCAAGTTGTTTGTTAGACCTATAGATTGTTACACGTATAGATTGTTATACCTATATTTTATACTTGACTTTTACTGCGAACCACGTTCATTGTTACAATTTGAAATTCCCACGAAATTTCAATGCAAAATCTGTTATTCTTTCATACTCGCTTGCAGAGGTTCTCACAGGAAGATTTTAGTAAAAATATAGAGCGAATGTTATTGAATGGCAGTTGCAGTATGAAGCGAGTTTTATATTAGTTACAAAAATGTGTTTGACGTCTGGATACAGTAACTTTAATGTACAGTTTAGTACACAAAATAAAATAATTAGTGTTAGTATTTTACATAAAGATAGAAACAAATATTATTTACTTATTTTCCTAAATGGATTTTAGATTAAATATTATATTACTACATATACCGAGAAACAGGATACTTTGAAAAGTTGTATTTAAATTTCGACTACTCTTATTTTAAATAACAATTATTTTTTCTCTTAAAAAATCCTTCATGTTTGTCTTCACCATATAGTGATCGTTTTTTGTTTAAAGCAAGCAAAAACCCACAGTTCACACGAGAGGGTCATTTCTCACCGGAAATATATTAATATTTGTGGGAACTTGGGGTCTTCTACCGAGTGGCACGTACCAATACCGGTGGCATGTAAAGGGTTAAAGTTGTCAATTCAGAAGTGAGCGTGACTCGAATAATTTATTGAATTAGCAAATTAATATGGTGCATAGTGATATCAGTTAATTTAAATTGTTAAAAAAACATATTTACCTTTTATTCATTAAAATATGTTATTTTAATTCTCTATTTACGAGTGTCGGCAAACTATTTGTTTAAGGCATCCGTCAAACTGACAATATAGCAGTCACCATTCTTTTTATCATTTCTTAATTCCTTTCTTTTATTGTTTTACTTCTTTATAATATTTTTCAAAAGATGCATTAATAGTCACTTCTCTTGTTTCTATCAATCTAAGAACATCCCTGAGATTTGTTTTCTTACTTACTTACTTACTTATATATTACTCTATTAATTGTTTTAATAGTTTACTTCTCTTTTGTGTGCCCTTTAGCATAATTTGCAACGGGCGATTAGGTGATTTATTTATCACATAATTGAGACATTCTAGCACGTGCCTTCCTAAATACATACGTTCACGATCCGCTCCTGTGGGAACTTGCTTTATTCCGTGTGAATACACAACGGACAAAAGCTCTTCCGCCGGCGTGGGAATCCTGAACAGAAAAGAATACGCCACACATTAACGTTGCATTCATATTATTTAAAATTTAACTACAAATAATGTTGCAATTCGTTAAGTTGTAGTATAAAACTGCGAAATTATCACACGCACTTATCTGACTAAATAATTAACGCAAAATATGTAATTATTTTGTTTATTAGGACGAGTATCACTGCCTCTTATCGAAAAAGGATGGTCTACGTATAGATAATATTTAGATCAGTTTTACAGATTGACGAGCCAATATATACATAATTAATATTCCGTCACATTTTTTGATAAATCTGGTATGCAGTATTTATTGTTGCAGAACATTATTTTTTTTTAAAGACAACTACCGCATTAGGACTATTCCTGTGTCGCGGGGACTTCACAAACATTCAAACAACGGACACAAAGAACACTCAGACTCGGGACAACTATTTGTGGAAAAAAAGTTTTTGTCCCGTGTGGGAATTGAACCCACAACACTCGGCGCGGTGTAGTGGCGAGGTGACCACTTAAACCATTGCGCCATCTGTGCAGTCAATTTATTTTATTTTTACAATTACTGTTAAACTTTTGCTTTATTGAAATAAATTATAAATAACAACTTGTTTTCGCAGTTAAACAGGAAATTAATGCGAATGCACCCTTGAATATTGCAAATTCTTTTCTGTTTTCCTTTCCTTGTTCAGGATTCCCACGCCAGCGGACAAGCTTTTGTCCGTTGTATATTCACACGGAATAATGTAAGTTCCCATTAGAATGCAATGTGAACGTGTATGTGAAAGCACGTGCTAGTATACCTTCATCATAGGGTTAAAAATCGTTAATTTGGAATTTATAATTGATTTGTGTTTACGTTGCAGGGTTAAAATGATTTTTTTTCCTTTCACTGTCACTTTAAGGTGATTATATCACTGAATGAAGACTTAATCACTCTTCGGGTGGATATTTTGCAAATATAATAAATATTTGACATTTATCAGTTTTATTAAAAACGAAAACGAAATATATACTAGAGACCGCGTGGTTGTCGAATTTCAACCATGGTTTTTTCATTGACCAGTATAACTTGAGCTGTCATTGTATAGACTTACTTACCATGACAGGTATTCACATATACTAGACGCGTGTAATTTCATTAAGCCGTTTTCACGTAATTTTTAAGACATATTGTTTAAAAATTTCTATATATAAACTGTAAATATTCCAAAATTCACGTTACTACGTTCGTGAAATTTTCTTAAAAAGGGGTACAAAGAATGCTCTTCACGTATTAATATAAAGATATTTTTGCTTTTTTCATTATTTGTTACAGATTAGCCCATATACATTCAAAACAGCTATAGTACCCACACATAACCACCCATACACAAGGGACTGTTTTGCAGTGAAAGCTGCAAATGGGAGCTCGGGGTAACTTACGGGAAGTTAAGGGTTTAAAAATGGTAAAAAAGTTAAGTGTCCCATTCTTCAAAACAGCAACAAAAGTGTGTCTGTATTCTTAAAGAATTCACTATTTGTTACAATGGTATTTGATTTGAATAAATAAATGTTTTATTTATCTGGTGTATGTAATTATATTTTGCTTATATTTGAAAAGAAAGCGTACGAGTAGCAGGCAGCAAAATTTATTAAATTCATAAATTCATGTACATGCCTAAGTGCGCGTAAATATCGCAGCTTGGGTGTTCAACACAAACTTAATCCCACTAATTAACACTAATATTATAAATGTGAAAGTTTCGATGGATGGATAGATGGATGGATGGATGGATGTTTGTTACTCTTTCACGCAAAAACCACTGAACCGATTGCGATGAAACTTGGTATGTAGATAGCTGGAGATCTGGTTTAACGCATAGGCTACTTTTTATCCCGATATTCTCACGGGATCGGGACTTACGCGGGTTAAACCGCGGGGCGCTGCTAGTTTGTAATAAAATATTCTTTTCAGATACAAATTCAGCTAAAATATTCTTTACAATTTAATCTGAAATCGCTTTGGTATACATGTCACATACATAATTAGGTACTTACATTCACACATCTATGATACATATTGACGAACATTATTTTTTGCAGGTGAAACCGCGGGCGCTACTAGTCTATACTAATATTATAAAGTTGAACAGTTTGTTTATTTGGTTGAACGAGCTTATCTCAAGAACTACTGGTTCAAATTAAAAAATTCTATTAGTGTTGGATAACCCATGTATCGAGGAAGGCTATACACTATATAACATTACGCTACGACCAATAGGAGCGGAGCAGTGACCATAAACGCAGGTGAAACTGCAAGGACGGTTAGTTAGGTATATAGTTGATAGTAGTTTGCATGTTATTATTTAAAATGTTTTAACACTATTCTAGTAAAACTTAGTTCTTTTATATTTACATTTTGATGGATGGTTGGATGTTATATTTTTATTGCACTATTATTGAATCCAGTTGCGCCATTTTATGTACTAGTTTCGAATCCGAAGAGCGACTTCTTTCCCACTATATTTGGAGTACAATTTGCTCTCCTCCGTATACATCTTACGCGTGAAAGCCTCGTGAAAAATCCCTGAAGTGTCAGCTATTGAAAAATGTGCTTTATATTTACCTTGTAAGAGTCGACATTTTATTGGGGAAGTTTAAAAAATTTCAAGTATGTTATATGCCTCGAAGTAAGAAATTTCATTTGAGACGATTTCGCGATTTCACCCACTTGTTCCCTGAGGACAGACCGTTGATTTATCAAAAAGCATTCTCTTTTTATTCAGAAAAATATTGTTTCACGTAAAAATTCTTCTGTGTGAATATTTTCGATAGGCAATATTAAAATTGGGCACAATAATGAAGTCTCAAGCAAGTTTTAAGAGCTTAATAATACGAACTTTACTGTTTCCTCTTGTTCGTCGATATCCCACTAATATTATAAATGTGAAAGTTTGGATGTATGAATGGATGGATGTTTGTTATTCTTTCACGCCAAAACTACTGAACCGATTGCGATGAAACTTGGTATGTAGATAGCTGGAGACCTGGATTAACATATAAGCTACTTTTATCCCGATATTCCCACGGGATCGGGACTTATGCGGGTGAAACCGCGGGGCACTGCTAGTAATTAATATTTGGACATCATACTCAAACCAATGGTCACCTGGATAAGTGTTTAAAGGTATTGTTGAAACCTCCTCCAGCAATCCGACAAACGGCAGTACCTCCCGCAATCCGTATCACCTCAAACGACTCATCTGGATGTTTTTAGAAGAGTTTCCATCCTTGCAACACCGAAAGCCACCGTTTTGGTTGTGGATCTGGGTTACTTGGTTAGACCAATCAGAGGTAAGTCAGACCGTGTTTACTGCGTTCGAACTCATAGTGGTAAGCAACTCAATGTTCACTCAGTCTTGATGACTCTTGGTTTTAGTTTGAAATAAAAGTAATACACTAACTTTCACGTTCCAGGATATAATTATGTGTTTATACGGGAATCGCGTATCGTATCCGTATCGTATCGTGATTGCGTTAATTCCCGTATATATGTATACATATAAAAAGTAATACATCCAGATTACTCTGACGGTCATATCTATGACTGGCCTGTTGGTCTAGTGGTTAGTGACCCAGACTGCTGAGCCAGAGGTTGTGGGTTCGATTCCCACCCAGGACAAATAATTGTGTGATGAACATGTTCATTTGTTCTGTGTCTAGGTGTAATTTATCTATAATATGTATGTATTTAGAAATATTTAAGTATGTTTATCAGCAGTCTGGTTACCATGGTACAGGCTCTGCCTAGTTTGGGATCAGACGGCCGTGTGTGACATGTGTCGAGTTGTTATTATGCATAGTGTAAAAGAAAGTCGCTGCCCGCCATCTGTACGCTGAAATCTTTTAAACTACGCAACGGATTTTAATGCCGTTTTCATTAATAGATAGATTGCTCCAAGAGGAAGGTTCATACGTATAGTTAAATATTGTTTTGTGTTAATTTCTTGAAATATGACGATCATTGTTCACCAAATTAGTATCTACATTGCACCCGTGCGAAACCGGGGCGGGTCGCTTGTATTTTTATGAACATTACTATTTAATTTAATAAGCTATACTGGTGGCGTAGTTAGTAACACAAGAGAGGGCCGGGCAGATTTCTGCTTGAACCAGAACTTAACGCTCCCAACTGTTTAGTGGGGTTACCAGAACTTTAGTATATTTTATTTGGTTGGCAACATGCATGTATTCTTTGGTGTTGCGATTTTTCTTTGTTTATTTCACAACCTTTGTATGTAGGTAGTAAATAAAATAACGGTATTCATATACTAAGGTATGTGTGCATATTATATAATATGGTATATGGTATAATAATATGGTAACCTTTTAATCAACTTTTGAGTTATTATTTTTTTTTTTTTTAGGAAGAATTCTAGTAACGTGGGTCACACATGACCGGTATTCTTGTTAACCCCTCCAGCTAAGCTAAGAGTGGGTTCACGTCGGTAGTGTACTGGGTGGGGTTCGAACCCGCAACCACTTCATCGCAAGTCCGACGCCTTAGCCATTACGCCACCGCCGCTTTACTTATTTGTTACATGATTATGTGGCGATCTCTACATACAGCAAAAACATACTCCAACATAATTTAGTGAAGACAAGCTGAACTGCGAAGTAGCTACTAGTCCTGCATCGCGATATGAAAGTTTTCGCGCCCATCAGTATATGTACAACTTCCCAACATCAACCGTTCGTCCTCCCTTTGTGTTGGATGGACATAACACCTGTGCCTCCACAATTACCAATACTTATTAATGTTATAGTTTTATTTATATTTATATATATAACAGTGTTTCCACTGTTATATTGCCCTTGCATCCTGTATTACATAAAACATGAGAAAGGAAGTGAGTCCCTGTAGAAATTTCGCGGATATGATTCGGAAAACCCCCTGGGAGACTAGGACGTGGATGACGTTCGACAAAGCTTTCTAATAAAATAACTCTATTTACTGTCGTGGAAATAAGTCCGACTTTGTTTAGAAAACATGCTATGTTATTATATAAACAACATCTGTACGAGTATTGTAGCACTCTGAAATCAAAGCTAGAGTTTACTTGTAGCTTTTTTCCCACGCTGTGGAGTGGACCTAGCCTGATCGCTCTGATAATTTCTGCCATAATCAGGCTGGTCGGTTGTCACCCTGTTCCTCCTCTGCGTTCATCTCACACTAGATAGTATTTATAGTTTTAGTAGCAGCGCCCCGCGGTTTCACCCGCGTAAGTCCCTATCTCGTGAGGATATCGGGATAAAAAGTAGCCTATCTGTTAATCCAGGTCTCCAGCTATCTACATACCAAGTTTCATCGCAATCTTTTCAGTAGTTTTAGCGTGAAAGAGTAACTAACATCCATCCATCCATTCAAACGTTCACATTTATAAAATTAGTAGGAGACTCTACAATACTATGTATGTATGTATGCTCTGTATTATGATTTCTGTACATGAGAACGGAAATATGAAACCAAGGGGCTATAAACATTAGGCTCATTTGTATACATACTCGTAAAAGGGGGAAAACGTTGTGTTGAGGATCGGTGCGAATTTAGCAAGGGAACACGTACCTTTAATAATAAAAAAATATCTGTTAGAATATTGTTGTGTTACAAAGGTGTTACACATAATATGACGTCCATAATATTCTGCTGTTTTCAACCTACAAATATATCAAGGAAAATAAATGTATTAGAACAACATATCTAGGCTTTTCTCAAAAATAAAACTTTGCAGTCTGACGATTCAATTCAAACAATGATTATTTTTTATTTTTTTAACTATAAAACCTATTACACTATGCGGTATACCTAAGTGTTATTGATGTTTGTACATGAAGGACTACGGAGTACTATGTGTTGCTAGTGTGCCTGTATTTGCTTATGGTATTTCACCACATTTTTTAGAATTCTGATTTACAATTTTCAACATAACTGTACCTTTTCTAACTAAATAATATCGAACGAAAACCAAATGAACACATATTTTTTTGAAGGTCCACTAAAAAAGAGGTCCAACGGGTCCTTTTTAGTAGTTTTAATTTTGGAGGTCCAAAGGGTACTAAAAAAGAGGTCCAATGGGCACTTAGACTATTATATTTTGAAGAGGGTCCAAAGGGACCTAAAAATGAGGTCGAACGGGTACATTTGTGATAGGGTCTAAACTTGGAGGTCCAACGGGTACGTAGCCAAAATTAGTTGTTTAAACCATAATTAACGATAAGGGAAACGTTAATTACTATCAAATACAATGTCAGTGATTGTCAAAATTAATGTCAAGAATTTTTATCATGTCATGGAAATTAAATTCAAATCAATTATTAGGAAATTTAAGGCAAGTCGTCATATTATTTTCATTTAACTACTCATATTTTGTTTAGTTTAACACTTTTGCAAAATATAGTAAGTTAATTAATTTCATTTTAAAAGTCATGAAGTTAAGATTTTTAAAAACATTACATAATTTATTATAAACACGAATTGCCATACAGTAAATATTATTGGACAATAGTTTAATTCTTTATTGGTACATTGGTACACATAATTTGTTAAAATTTCGACTTTTTATTATTATAACATCATTCTGGATGCGAAAGGCGGAGGACCGGGTACTATGGCGCACATTGGGAGAGGCCTATGTCCAGCAGTGGACTAGAACAGGCTAATTGATTGATTGATTATATACTTGAAACTATGTTTTTATGTACAAAGATACAGAGTTCGAAAATATATAAAGATAGTAGTGTTAATATTTTTAAATACTGGAACTTTTGCTTTGTTTATCGAATGAGAAGAATGTCATTTAAAACATTACCTATAGTTTTTTTTTATGTTTTCACGTACTTGCAGTTTTTAATAAAATTTAAATTTTTCCTGGTGTTTCAGATAACTTACACATTATTCGGCTTTGCGATATTAGATTACGCTATCAGATTACAGTATCAAAAACCAGCTTTCACGAGTTAGCTATATATAGAGATTATGTATTGTTACTAGAGATGAAACAGATAGTTGTTTGGCTGGATACCGAATACCGGATATCCGGCCAACCTTGTAGCTAGGTAGCCGGATATCTGAACGAACCTTATGAATTGCCTGTCCTGGATGTCGGTAGTAATGCCACGTTGACGTCTTAAAAAAATGAATATAAAACTGAGCGAAGAACACCTCGTTGTAAGCTGAATTAAAAAGTATTTTTAACTTCTTACGAAAGTGCTCGACAGAAGACGAAGTTTATAAAAATGCCTTGTGATGATTCCTTCAGTACCAGTTAATCTTTAACACCGGCTAAAAAGTAGAGATAAGGACACTAGTCTAATGTATTTCACGAAGCTTAAGACACGTTCTGCAATTGTTTAAAGAGGGAATGAATCGCGATCGTGACCTGTATATTTGATGATCACCTATTTCCACATAATACGCAGACGCGGTTGTCTATTTAAGGCATGAAAGTGTTACACGCAAACGAAAAACTAACATTCGCATTTGTAATATTAATCAGTCAGTAAGTTAACATTTATTTGTTAATTTATTTATTTGGGAAAAACACACAGAATTGTTTGTTATAACATTATGCATTTCTTCTTGTTTTATTATTAAGTTACTTTCATACTTATTGTTTAATTTTATGATTTACCGTGTCAGGAAGCTTTTTTTAAAATATTTGCAGATTCGTAACCAAACACTTTTCAATAAAGTGACACTTATTTAATAGAATTTGGTGTTCATATATCATAATGTGGCTGTAGTACAGTAAAAGTAGGTACTACTAGTTTTGATGTCAATGAAAATATGGGACTTATATTGGTTTGTGATATAAATAAAGTACCTAAATTTATTTCCGATATCCGGCCGGATACAAAATTGCCGGACAAAATTGCCGGGTACTAAAGGCCGGATTGGCCGTATTACGGATAATGGCCGGATATTCGTTTCATCTCTAATTGTTACTATAGCCACAAATACATTTGTAATTCAATAACATACTCAATGAATCACATAGGATCCGATAACCTGACGAGATAAAATATTAAGTGTTGAAAAGGGTTTCTATATTATTTATACCTACCTAAACTATCTTATGTATTCCTAGCGGACTGTCTGACTGACGGAGGTGGTATTAACTAGAAGTTCAAACGCTAATAACTTTTAAACGGATAGTTTTTTCTCTCTCTCGTCTTCTGCTCGTGGCTAAGTGGTAACCGAGTTAACCGAGGTTAGCACATTACAAAGTTAAGTAATACTAACCAGGACAGTCTAGGATCTAAAAAGTCCGACAACCTGGTCTAACCACAGAACTTCGATATCGCCTAGAATTTGGGTTGTGGAGGTCTGATGGCAGTCGCTTCACGTAAAATATCAAAGTTCGGCCGTATCGTAGTTAGACTGAAAGCCGACCCCAACTTAGTTGGGAAAAGGCGCGGAGGATAGTTTTTCTTTTTATTATTTTTGTAATTGTCATGCCATACTCCACTAAGATATTTAAGTAAGTGTTCCAATGTTAGATGGAACCGGTATATAGCTTGTGTCGACCTGGAATAATGTTTACCTTTGAAACAGTGAAATAATATTCCAAAAAAGCGATTTCGGAGATTAAGGAAGAAAAGGAGGAAAATTCGCACTATTTCCTTACAAAATTTTCATAACAATTTTTTTCTTAAAAAGACTACAAAGACTACTTACTATACATACCATATTGTAGTTGCTATTATACTCGTTAACCCCTCGCTAAATAGTTATGTTAGAATTAAAACAAACGAATAGAGTACACCTTGAATCTATCTATTTATTTATTTATTTAAATCCACAAAACACATTACAACCGTAACAATATCACATATAGCAAATACAATGTTTTGATCTGGATTGCGACGCAACAAATATGTGCATACAACAAGACGCAATAGCTAGACAGATAGCAACACTACATAATGAGTAGCAATACAGGCTCCACAGTAGATTTAGACGCTTCTTGGGTTACGCAGAGCCTTCCAACGCCAACCTGCCATGGAGGATGTCTTTCACAATTTTAACAAATGCATTAAAGTTACTATCAAAAATGTCTAACGAGTTGACGAGCCATCTTGATATTGAATCTTAAAAAATGTGTTTTTGGTTCTAGAACTACTCGTCGGATTTGAAAAACTATTTTTGCGTGTGATTGCTCAGTTCTTGAGGAAGTTTATAGACTATTATCTCTACGATCCTTAGAAGCAGTGACCATAAACCCGGTTGTAACTACGGGGCATGGCTATACTACATACTTGTTTTTTTATTTCAATGCAACAATGCCTTCAGGATGCTGTTAGTGCTTCAACGCTTTTGTAGTGCTACTGGCGTGTTCACGAAAACGCACACTTTTCTATCGATTCACAATTAGTCGAGATTGGTTCGCGTCCACACCAACGCGTTCTTTTACGTGATGTAATGTACAATGAAACAGTCAAAATAATGTGGTCACTCATTTCTACGACAATCACAGCGATACCATGCATGTGGCTTGAACCCAATTTCGCCTCATGGATTCTTGCGTTGTAAGGTATGCCAATGGTAATCCTCCAGCTCAGTTCTTATAATGTTTAATTAATAGATAAATGAGGATAATGATGAAAGTTGAAAATTAAATAGACATTCACTAAAAACAGGCTGTTTTATTTTGTTTTTTATCTTTTTTTGAAGTGAAAACATCTTTAGCGGCGTTGTGCACTTTTTGGGATGGATAAAAATTTTTAAACTCGCGTCAGGACATGTGACCTGATCGAAAATTCGTAAGACGGAGCCGAGTTTCTTATATTTAAAAAAATATAACATTCGAAATTCAAACATTTATGAGCGGCCAGGAGCGCAGAACTTCCAGTGTACCATATGTATACATTTATATATGTTATTACCTACTTTTTATTTTTAACCTAATTATATATAAATATACAGATGCGTGTGTGTGTATGTGTATGCAAATACATTGTGAAGTTATGTTTTCACTTCTGACGTGCAGTCCTACGACTAACTGTTTTTTTTATATAAATGTCTGGTTACTACATTATTTACTCGTATATTTTTGGTTTCTAAATGGCTTTAGCTTTTATATTAAAATGTACGCACTTAGGCCAAAATCCCGTAATTAAAATTTAAAAATATGCTTAGTGGGGAACCATAATTTTTCTAAAAACACGTCTACGTCACTATATAAAAAACTTAAAAAACGAAAAATTGCGTCCAATATATTCTAAAGTCCCTTGTAGTGTTTTAAGTTTAGTAGCCTATATAGAGTCAAATTTATGAAATGAAAATAATTTTAACTAATTAAACAATAATTGTAGATCATAGTCAAGGTTATAATTCTTCCCAACTTCATTATTGATAGAAAAAAAATTACATTAATTCCAAAAAAACTTAATCTTCTTATCTTTATGTCTCTTATTATGATATCAAACACACTATTTAAATTTACACTAAGGGTACAAAAGAAGTGATAATCTACATGTAAAAAAATGCAGTCAGGAACTTAACTTTTTTAACCATCAGCAAATTTTTTGTTTTTGCTTCCCCTAAGGCAGGCTCCTGGATCCGCCCCTGCTTACTCGTCGCACCTATCCGATTTCTAACCGACTTCAAAAAAGGAGGAGGTTTCAATTCGACTGTCTTTTTTTTTATTTTTGTTACCTCAGAACTTTCGACTGGGTGAACCGATTTTCATGATTCTTTTTTAATTTGAAAACTGGT
Organism: Euplagia quadripunctaria; assembly: GCA_963859945.1. Lineage (NCBI taxonomy): Eukaryota > Metazoa > Arthropoda > Insecta > Lepidoptera > Erebidae > Euplagia > Euplagia quadripunctaria. The sequence goes on along the minus strand of OY982578.1, from coordinate 5,072,808 downwards.
GCTTCCTGTGTGGTCCCATTGGTCCAGTTCTGACAATGGCATCCATGAGAAAACCATACAAGTCTTTAATGGAATAGTTTTTTTTGAAGTCGGGGCTTTTTTTAAAGAATTATTTGTAATTTAACTTAATGTTTAACTATCTTTACTATGACTCCCACTTTGTATTTATTAACTAAAATATTAAGGATTATGATAAGTTAATTACTTTATTTGTTACGACATTACAATAAAATAAGTATTATCTTTGCACTATCTCTTGTCAACACCGATAGCTTTATGTGTAATTTGTCGTCAAGTAGGTATAATAAATAAATATTATTGTTGGTCATATACAAAGCGCTAGACCCAAACGAAGCATAGTTTGTACCCGGATAAACAGACTTTGATAGTTCAGATGTTAGGCCGAAGGCGGGCTAGACGGAAAAAAAATGTTAGCGCAACGAAAAATGCTGACCGCGAGTCGATTTATTTTATTTATGCCAGCTGTGGATATTGCGCGACACTACTGTACTTTGATGCTTTCGTATATACTATGTAATTAGGTCGGACAACTTTCACAGATGGCGCCATTTTAATTTCGAAGTTTTACAGGACTTAGGACGCGCGGGCGCCGAAATCGCGCGGCCTTTAGTACCCGCGCGTCCTTAGACCCAAGCGTCAGCTGTTTTTGATTTAGTTTTTTATGAAATTATCGTTTCATTTAGCTGTACTAACATGAGGGAGCGTGAATAATGTTAATATAACATTGTAATTATCGGGATTGATTTTTTTCCTACCCATCATCGAAGGTACCATTAGTACTATCATCTGTTTTCGTTTTCGGGAGCGTTTCACTAACCATCCATATACATATTATGAATAGAAAGACTCAGACCAATGTACTAAAATATTTCCACTGACGTTGCAGCCGAATAATCTACTGCCGGTGCACAGCGGTCGTCAGGTGGCACAGATAAGATAACAGTTACTATGAAATGGTGATGATCGTTATGTTAACAACGTAATCACACCAATATAATTTCCCCAATATTTATAACTTCGATATATTCGAAATACTGTAGTTGATGAAAATAGAATAAATTAAAAAAATACTTTATAAGTTGTAGAGCCATGCTTTGGCTCGACCGGAGTGATACCACGGCCTCACAGAAATCCAGCAGTGAAGCAATGCTTGTATTGCTTTTCGCCGAGTGAGCGAGGTTACCGGAGGCCCTATCCCTTCCCTCCCCCCCTCTCCCCCTCTTCCACCTTTCTCCTACTCCTACCTTAAAGACCCGCAACGCACTTGTGACTCTTGAGTTGCAGGTGCCCATGGGTGGCATTAGTCACTTACCATCAGGTGACCCGTCTGCTCGTTTGCACCCTATCCCATAAAAAAAATTGACTATTGCACCGTATACATATGTACTCACCGAATGACAGAGGTCTTGGACTTCCCACAACTTCCCAATTCATCCGTAAGAGCCCCTTTCCTTCCATTGCATTCCCATCTTGCCTACATTTCCCATTCAATGGAACCGGACACTTTCGGTTCACGGGAAATAAGCTTTTTCCTTATTACGTCAGTGGAACGAAATTACCCCTTTCGGGACACAGGCGTGAGTGTAAGTGTGTACGTATATTTATCTAACTTATAGAATACTAGCAGTGCCTCGCGGTTTCACCCGCGTAAGTCTCAATCCCGTGGGAATATCGAGATTAAAAGTAGCCTATGCGTTAATCCAGGTCTCCAGCTATCTACATACCAAATTTCATCGCAATCGGTTCAGTGGTTTTTGCGTGAAAGAGTAACAAGCATCCATCCATCTATCCATCCAAACTTTCACATTTAGAATATTAGTTGGATGTAACTTTTGCTATTATATATGTTGCAGTTGCAAGAAGCTGTATTGACCCTGTTTATAATCACAAAAAGGCATTATTACGCTAGTAATACTGTCTAACTACGGTCTTCTGAAGGGTGCAAACAAGTAGGTAGGTAACTAGTTAGGCATCTTGAATTCAAGCCGAAAAAACGGCCATGATTCCTTAGGTATTGTTATCAATAAATTCAGTACTCCTACAAAGAATTGTAGATTGCCGGTTTTTGTCCAATGTCTAGCTGTATTTTTTACTTCTAATTTAGACTGACCTGAGCAGACGAGCGAGATCGCGATAGCCGCAAGGCTAATACGCATTAATGACCTTAAAATACTCGTATGTAGTTTTTTAATCATCACTACAGCCATAGGACGTCTGGTGTTGAACCCATTCTATATTTTATTACTCGCAGAATAAGTCTTAAAATTGGATATACTTACAGATGACTGCTTCAATAGTGTACTTTGCATTTGATAAAAGAACGGAGGATACAGTCCTAAAGAAATTAGTGTTATATATTCTAGCCGTCCTCGCAGTTTCACCTGTGTTTATTGTCACTGCTCCGCTCCTATTGGTCGTAGCGTGATGTTTTATAGCTTATAGCCTTTCTCGATAAATGGGCTATCCAACACTAAAAGATTTTTTAAATTCGAACCAGTAGTTCCTGAGACTAGCGCGTTCAAGCAAACAAACAAACTCTTCAGCTTTATAATCACTACATATTATAAAACAAAGTCCCCCGCCGCGTCTGTCTGTCTTTTCGCGATAAACTGAAAAGCAACTGAACGGATTTTCATGCGGTTTTCACTAATAGATAGAGGGATTCATGAGAAAGGTTTAGGTGTATAATTTGTACCCGTGCGAAGCCGGGGCGGGTAGCTAGTAATACTAATATTTGCTTATTTTATCTTTTTTGATTTATCAGGCCAAACACTATCACAATAGCAACGTATGGTGTCCCAAGTTGATATTTCATTTAAGTTTCTATGGAACCGTTTTGACCTTTAAAGAAAACACACTGATTTAACTTGATAGTCAACTAAATTGCCTGCTCTAAATTATTTCCTGACCTTCTGTCCATTATCACTACATATAAAACAATGGCCCCCGCCGCGTCTGTCTGTCTGTCTATCTGTTCGCGATAAACTGAAAAACTACTGAACGGATTTTCATGTGGTTTTCACTATTAGACAGAGTGATTCATGAGGAAGGTTTAGGTGTATAATTTGTACCCGTGCGAAGCCGGGGCGGGTTGCTAGTCACTACATATTATAAAACAAAGTCCCCCGCAGTGTTTGTCTTCCGTCTGTCTGTTCGCAATAAACTGAAAATCTACTGAACGGATTTTCATGCCGTTTTCACTATTAGACAGAGTGATTCATGAGGAAGGTTTAGGTGTATAATTTGTACCCGTGCGAAGCCGGGGCGGGTTGCTAGTTATACATAAAAGGAGGTGAAGCGTTAATAAAATAATGATTTAAAATGTAACTAATTTATTACAAAACATATTAATAAACAACAGCCTATAATACAAAAATAAAATTTGTTTTTAAATAGGAGTGTAAATAAATGATTGAGTCTGACAGAAACAATAAAAGACCGGTCAATTTCAGGTTACAAAGGTTACCAACGTAAATTAGCCCTTGATTTCAATTGAGGAAATGTCTGTTCTAATAAATGTACATATGTCGTAAGGCATAAATGAGACTTTAGGATTTAATACCAAGAATTAAGAAAAGAAAAGTTTACATAAAAATGAAAAAATTAAAATAAAAAAAGAATAACCTAAACAAAACAGCACTTTCCGTAGGTTTTTCTTGTTCGTCTTGCTCAACTATTTTTACTCCTTAACTATAATGACACTTTTCCGTAACAGCTCGTACTCGTACGCTAGTATTCAACTATGCATAATTCCACTGTTTCACTGTCGTATAATATGACGTAATAGGTACTACGTCATATTTTAACAAAATCTCTTTACTTAAAATTAAACACACATAATTTATTTTTAATACTCTTAAAGATATATATAAATTTAGAATAGTCTAAAAAATAATTCCGAAATAATAATAGTGTACCTCTTTATTGTACACCAGAAACATTGACGAGTAAAATTAATAACAATGGCGGTTTATACAATTGGCGGCCTTATCGCTCTATGGCAAGATCTTACAGGCAACCATGAGATGGAGAAAAGAAACACTCAGTCGTAGTACTGCACGTTAGAACTTACACACACACATCTGTATATGTATAATTAAGTTAAAAATAAAAAGTAGGTAATAACATATCTAAATGTATACATAGGGTACACTGGAAGCTCTGCGCTCCTGGCCGCTCATAAATGTTTGAATGTCGAATGTTATATTTTTTTTAAATATAAGAAACTCGGCTCCGTCTTACGAATTTTCGATCAGGCCCCGTGTCCTGACGCGAGTTTAACATTTTTTACCCATCCCAAAAAGGGCACAACGCCGCTAAAGAAGTTTTCACTTAAAAAAAATGGAATTAAATTTAGGGCAGTATGGTGCACGTTAAGTACATTATTACAAGTAACGTAAGATTAACATCCAAAAAAAAACAATTAAACATTTGGAACGTGATACATGTACTACAACTCCAGTATATGGTTAGCTGCCTAATATACTCATAATAAACCAAACTCAGTAAAACTATTAATCAATCCAATGATTTTATTCTTGTACGTCATCTTAACTTCATCATCACTGGATGTAATACTCATCTGTTGTGCGTGTTCTGCCAATTTTTCCTCGGACATATCCTTATTCAGTATCCCATCCATCAGTTTTTCAGCTTCTTCTGACTTCCTCGACATCATACTGGCCATCAGCACACATAATCCAAACATTAATTTTCCATAGCGTTTTATGTCAGCGTCCAATTTGTCGCGAGGATATATATAATTCGCCTTTAGATTGAAATTAGCTAAAGAGTTATCTAATTCCAAATGATAATAGTCTATCCACTCGTAGAAGTACTGTTTTCTGGTTTCATAGTCTGTGCAGTTGAAGATCAGACCCAAGATATCACTTACTGGACTGTAGTTCTTAGACTGTTGGTAGTCAATCAATATTGACTCTGATACTTTGTCGTTCTGAAATTAAAATAAATAATGATCAAAATGATAAAACATCGCATCGTTACCTTATCTCGAGGATTCAAATTTGGGAGAACGGCAGTGCCCCGGCAAGCCGAGCTAAAAGAAAACAAAGGCACAGTCGTACCATCCTATTTATATTATTCTACTAGCAGCGCCCCGCGGTTTCACCCGCGTAAGTCCCGATCCCAGGAGAATATCGGGATAAAAAATAGCCTATGCGTTAATCCAGGTCTCCAGCTATCTCCATATCAAGTTTCATCGCAATCGGTTTAGTAGTTTTTGCGTGAAAGAGTAACAAACATCCATCCATCCATCTATCCATCCATCCATGCAAACTTTCACATTTATAATATTAGTGGGATTTATGAAATAAATAAAGATGTATAATATTTAAACGGTCACTATAAAATGTTGTTAGTTTTTATATTAAGTAACAATCAGATCTCACAACTTTTTGCGGTATAAGTCTACGTTGCAAAACTTGCATTTTTTAACATTTTAATGGGATAGAATATTTAGTTTCTAATAAACATTAGTTTTCACTACGTGGGAAAAGATTCAAGTTTACAACAACGTACTTTGACAACCATAAACTAGAATAAGCCTTGAGCACGCTAAGTAGAAATTAAGTGATCAAAAGAACTGGAGTTACATAAAAGCCTCTATATCTAATATATAAATTAGTAGGTGACATTTCTAACCAATTACCAGAACAGATATTGAAATCACACATGGATGGGATAATGAAGAGCTGCGTAAATAACGGCTATAGAACACGTATTACATGGAGTACATGGAATGTTTTACATACCGCTTTTACGGAACGGAAACAGTAAAAATTTGTTAATTGTAAGAAATTTAGTTTACTATTTTAATTTACATTTCTCTTCAAAAACATAAATATTTTTTCCAGAATAACCGCACGACAGAGGTACATAAGCGATTAAATGAATACGCGAATACTCAGTACGCATTAATAAAATTTAAAGTGGTCTTCGTACCAGTAGTATTAGCCGCATGTGTATTTGAGTTAATTGCAATTTCGACACCTTTGACCTTTGTAAGAATACAAAGGATAATCATCATCTATAGGGTAATCAAAATCTATAGGGTACTTCCCGTGAACTCAGAATCTTGAAATTTGGTACGAAGCAACGTCTTATAGCACAGATAAAGGAAAAAATCCGAAAGTTGTGAATTTGTTGTTATATGACATAAAAAAATAGATTTTGTTATTACAAACTTATATGATGCGGTTGGATTGTTGACTTTGTCATACATCGCAACCGCATGATTATTCTGAAAATTTCGGGAATAAATACGTCATATTAGTATATATTAATAGATCGAAATTCTTAGAATATCGTGTAATAAAAAGAAAATATTGCTATTCCTTGAGTAACTAGTTTGTAAATGGTTAAAATATACATAAATACTTCATTTTTCATTCTATTATCCAAGTGTACATGGATAAAAGTGTGTAAGAAAGTATCCATATTTTTGTCATCAGAGATGGTGATTTTTACTCACTAAACAAAATGACCAGTTAAAAACTGTGTTTTGGCCCTATTTCGGTTAACACTTCATTATTCAGTTTTACGAGACTCGTTTTAGCCAAAAAGAGAATGTAAGTGGGAAGTCAAATCTTAAAAAAAAACCGGACAAATGCGAGTTTGACTCGCGCATCTAGGGTTCCGTTAGCAAACGAACTTGTATGTAGATAATACATCCATCTCGGGAATCAATTCTCGAAGATGTTTACCCGTTTTTTCTGAACAACAAACTTAACTTTGCAGTTCTAAAAAATAATACTCTCCCATACACCGATTTACGACAAAGTCAACTTTCCAACCGCATAGTATAAGTTTGTAATCACAAAAACTTGACAGACAGACAGACAACAAAGTTATCCATAAGGGTTCCTTTTTTTCCTTTGAAGGAACGGAAATCTAAAAATATTCTAATTTGAGTTTATTGGTTAAAAAATAAATGTTATATCACAACGATTTTTTACGTATTTTTTGGAGCAAATCATTCATTTCATATTTTTTTAAATAATACAATTACTTATATACTTGCCTCAAATTTGAACATGAAATTGTTTGTCCAAGGATCACCATGCTGGATCACGTTATACTTGCAGCTATTATCGGCTTTTGCCAACTTTAATCCAATGTTAAACCCTTCTGTCATTTTGTTTCTAAAACGGTTAATATGCTCAGGATCTTCTAGAATAGCTAGCGTATCGTTTTCGATTCCCGCGAAGTACATTTTCATCATCTCATTCCCAGCCATAAGTGCAAAAGTATCAACCAAGCTTTCCTTTAAAATATTATATTTTTCTGGATTCTGGTTCTTCAATGCATATGACAAGGAGTGTAGTAGAGCCACATTTTTCAAGACAGATCGTACGCAATCGTTTGAGAGTGGCTTGAATCTGTCCAACATCATGAATTGTGAAGCTTTCAAGTCTTCTAAAAGAATTACTTCATGCGGCTGCTCTGTTTGAGAACCATAACATTTTGCAAATCTTAAATGCTCTGATTCAGGGATACCCGCATTTTTTTGGAGCTGCACAAATGTTGGCAAGACTTCAGTATACAGCGTGTGTTCGGTACTAAACGCTATGGGAGTCATCGCCATCTGTCGTGCAGTTTCAACGGTAGATGCTATTTTCGCTATAATTTGTAGATTACCTTTTTCGCCTTCTATTTTAATTCTTTTCACATTTGCCATATAATTGTCACCAGCTATGCCAACTGGCTCGAAAGTTACTTTACTGTTTTCAAAACCATTTTCTACGATTATTTTGTGTATGAATTGTAGTTGAGGTTCGGATATATTATCTATTGGACCTTCAAAATTGTATTGTGCCATGTTAAATAGGATAACGCTACGAATACAATTCTCAAACACAACAGATGTAGTGCTGATACTGTTATCTTTTTTGCTGTACTTGAAATATGGATAAATGAACGTATTTCTGTTATGTTATAGATTAGATTTCGAGTACTTTGCGCAATTATAAGTCATCCAGGACATGAGCGAAGTTTATCTTTTTTAATGCGAAATTGTGATCGTTCTCCGATTGTGTATTAAGGAAAATACTGTGGAATTGTCGAATGTAGAACTTGGTTACAGAGACCTGGAAAAGTTATATTTGTAGTTTAATAACAATTTATTTATACCTATAATACAGCTATTTTACCTTTCAATAAATCAGTCAATCTGATAGTAATAAGTAAATAAATATTATCCTTAAATACCATAATATGGTATAAATATATTGATTTATTTATTCATTTATACTTCATGCAGATATTTATACAAAGGTGGACTTAATGCTTGGAACATTGTCTTACAGTCAACCGAGCAACCACCGTTTTTGTCATCTCCTGGTTATTATATCAGGTTATATGTATTTTCATCAGTTCGAAATATATGTCATATGAAAGTTTATTAAATTACCTTCAAGATGAGGGTAATTTGTTGTCAACTTAGAATTTTTATAAAAGTATAAGAGGTTATTTTTAAATTATAGCAGTTTACTTGTTTGTAACATTTTCATTGTGCTCCATTTAAAAAATCAGAAAAGTTATTTTTGTTTATCACACTTATACCGAAGGTTGATTTTGGTCTGCATCTGTGTTTAATGCATAAAATAGATACTACACCAACAGAAGCTGCTCAACTGGTAGCTTTACTTGAGGCCAGGCACGGACAATGTGAACTGGCCCATAGACTTCATTTAAGTCATTCAAGGGCAAGTGTACCAGAGGTGCATGGAGACCGGTGCTTTTGTTCGGACACCTGGCACCGGTAGACAACGGGCAACTACAAAACCTGACGACCGGTTTATTGCAACCCTTTCATTGCTCGACCGTGTTTTCAATGCTGTTCAGCTCCAGCAGCAGTCCGGGGAGTCGCAGTCAGTAGGTGGACAGTGAGATGAAGGCTAAAGGAACGGAATTTGACATCACACAAACTTGCAACTGGTCCGAAATTAACGGTAGCTCATCGCCGGATTCATTTGGAGTTTACTCGAGAACACATTAATTAGACTCTAGAAGAATGGAAGACAGTTTTGTTTCCTGACGAGACCAGAATCTGTTAGTAACGACGAGACAGATAGGGTGTACAGACGTCCTGGTGAACGATTTGCTCAATTCTGTATTCGAGAAACTGTCAGTTTTGGAGGAGGTTCTTGGCATGGGAAGGAATTTCCATAGACGGAAAAACAAAACTTGTCTTTGTCGACCCCGCCAACGATGGAAGTGTTAGGCGTGGTTTGATAGCTGACTGATAAATAACGGACATTCTCCAAGACTACGTTGTGCCGTATGCTTATCGGCGGTCGGGATTCAACAAATGACATGGCCAACACCAAGCCCGGATTTGAAGAATCAGATGATCGAGCACCTTTGGGAGGAGCTTAAACGGACAGTTCGGGCCAGGGTTGCTGATGTTTCGTCTATTCCTGAGCTCAGAAGCGCCATTCTTGAAGAGTTGGAGAACATACCGCAATATGTCATCGTAACGCTGATCCGATTCGATGAACGATGAATAACCGCCGCCTGCAAGCATCAGGGTTTGGACCGTTTTCCAATTTTTTTTTAAATGATTGTTATTATAACTTTTAAAACCAATAATTAATTCATAAAAGGGTTATCTTTCAATACTTTACCCTTAATTTAAAGGTTATTAAATAAACTTTCATATGGCATACGTTTCTAACTGATGAGATACATATAACCGGAAATAATAAACAGAACATGTGAATAAAGGGGCTAGCTCAATTTGTATAATAAGAAGCATATAATAGGTACATATATTGCTAGAGGTTTAGTTAAATACAAAAGGTACAAATTGAAGAACATTAACTTATTACTATAAATAAAATAAATACCTTTTTTAGTATCCAATTTGTTGGACCGTAATGACGTCAATTCACATAATACTTCTCTTGAACCAACTCACTCACTTGTTGTTGATCCTTTTTCTGACAAAAGTTTATTAATCAGAAATCCACTTATTATATTGTGGGCGTTAGCACGACGTTGATTCGCAGTATTGAGTAATGAGTAATTAGCTAGCAAAACTTATGTTTATCAAATAATAAATGCTGTTATCTTACTCGTCGCTTGCTGTATCTATCGGACAGCCGCGTCGAATGAATTGTGGAATAAACTGTTCGTGTAATACGCAGGCGCAATTCATTACATATTATCTATTTTGGTATCAACTTATGCTTTGTTGGTTTCATGAAACTGGAACCTTGTAGCTTTTTTCACTCAACAAGTATTTGGGTAAAAATAATATTTTGATTTACTGGAGACAAGTTGTTGTCTTATTTGATTCTATATCTATGAGTCTCCTTTTATATCGTTACTTAAAACACACTTTAAACAATAACAGATTTGTTTCTTCCAATTTCATTAAACTTTTTTCTTGGGAACCTTAATATTTCGCGACGGTTCACAAATTCTTAAGCCCGATAAGGGAGTTACTCTAATCATCTAAGTTAAATCAGTTATTGACACCCATACCAATATTCCCAAATATATTCTCTTAGATCTCAACAGTCATATACTGTAGGTAGGTTGTGATGTGATCGTTGAAATGTGCCACCTTTAACGTGGCACATTTGATATAACGCGCCTGGTAGTAAAAATATGAGATGGAGATAAGTCTTTAAATGTTGTTAATGAAATAAAATTGAAATATTTCTCAGAAAAATATTTAAATTCAACATTCAAAACTGTTTATTTGTTGAATCTTCTTTGAAGTTTTCGTACAAAAGCAGACTTAACATTGGTATTCTCAACCAGTCGGCCTTGAGTGATGTAAAAATAAACCGGACTTTTGCATGTTTGTAAATAAAACGTGACGGCCGGCCGGCGCGGCGTATTGACTTTTGTTTACTATTACTTTTGTTAATTCCTGTTATATACCGACCGGTCAACGAGGGAGCGAGAAGGACATATTATGTATTTAGTAGAACATATCACGTGACCACGGTAACGTGGTACGTGCGTAAGAGCCGCCTTGTTACATAATATTTGCGGTTTGTTGATATCGATATCATTTGTGCAGTCGTGGTAACACTGATTGTATTATCGCATTTATAATTGTGATGTTTCCTTGTATTGGATTATATTTTATATGGTGTAGAAACATCATAATTATCATCATCATCATCATCATTGCAGCCTTATTATGTCCACTGCTGGACATAGGTTGTACAGGCCAGTTAGCTTGTATACTGTAGGATAGTTGTTAAGTAGTTAAGTTAGTAGTTAATTGAGTACGCAGGAAAGACAGCTAAACGTATATAGTATATTCTAGTAAAGTTATATAAAAACGTATAGAGTAGCGCATCTTTCCTTGAAAATGCTTGTAGGTATAATAGTTGGTAGCGTACTAACTTATAAAGTATTAATTAATGTATTTATAATAATAACAACGCGCAGCCAAGAGTAGGTCGCAACGTGTGCACAAAATTATCTATACATAAAAAGTAAAAACTATTTGTATGTACGATAGTGAGATCGTACATAGGTCTACCTCAATGACTTCCAAGAAAACCGGTTCACTGCAATCTTTACAAGGTCGACCGGCCTTGTTATAAAGTTGCCCATAAAACGCAGCGTAGGATACGCTACGTTATATGGTCTCCATTGTGAACTTTGCGGCCCCATCGCCCATCTGGTCTCGTGCTGTGTGCCCTGCCCACTGCCACTTACTCCCTTCGGCTACTTTAGTATTCCCCATTGATGCCAAGTCCTTGCCATTCCAGGAACTTGAATTGTAGTTTATGTAAACATTTAAAATAGGATTAAAATAGGACCCTGTTAAAGACATATGACATATATATTTTAGGTTATTGTTTATATTATACACTCAGAAAGAATAGTCGAAGTCGATCAGATGATATCTGTCCTATCCATGGCAATAATTTTAGTGGCCTCTGTTGACTGTAATTGTCACCTGCATCTCTTTACTGCATGGACTAAACCTATCGACTTATCTACAAGTCGTACTGAAGACTTCCACTAGATGGTGCTGTTTATATAGTTCCAAGATAGTTTATAGTGTACTAGATACTGTTTATTTGTTGTTAAAAATTTTTGTAAGTTTACATTTGTTCAAAGTGTGCCACAGGATATGTGTGTTATGGTATAGTTTAAATACATTTATACGAATTGCTATTTGCGTTTTACTCGAAAGTATTTCTGTAATTTAGACCACTAACTTTGAAATTTTGTTAATAATTTTCACTACAAATTATTCTTTTAGTTTTAAATGGGAGACACAAAAAAATATACTAGTTTGACTTCCGTAACGAATCTATATTACAAAGATGATTCTATAAACACGATTATAGTTCTAGTATACTAGACGTTTTAAGATTACTTTTAGCAGTCATCTTTATTTTAATGGCAACACTTAAAAGTGATAGAGAAAAAATAATAACTGAGAGGTTAGATAATTGGGAACATTGTGCTAATTTTGAGCATTGTTAGTGCACGTAAGCTACGAAACTAGCGATTTTACCGTCTAGCGCCGGGTGTTGGTGATATTTTTAAATATGTTTTATTGGTCAGTAGGTATTAAGAATATTAAGATAAGGTATTCGATTGTGTGCTTAACTCAGGAGTGATACCACGGCCTCACAGAAAACCGGCCTCATAGCAATGCCTGTGTTTCGCCGAGTGAGTAAGGTTACCGGAGGCCCTAACCCTTCCCTCTCTCCCCTCTCGTCCTCTTCCCTCCCTTCCCCTACTCCCACCTTAAAGGACGGCTCGGCAACTGCGGCTCTTAAAAAAAAAAACTGAGTCGTCTGTACTAAGCTAATGCACCAGGTATGCTGGTAGCAAAGCAAAGCAAACTTGGTGTACCAGCTTGGTGTAACATCATCAGCCTTTCATCATCCACTGCTGGAGATAGGGCTCTCCCAATTCGCGGTCAATTCTAAGATCAGACCACGACACTACATTGGTTTACTAATGTTTAAACAAAAAACTCTTCCCAAAATATCACATCGCAAACTATTTTTCGCAAATTTTCATTTGGCAAGTCATTGATTAACAAATAATTACTTGATCTTGTTTAATTTTGGCAGAATATACTCTTTCCAAAATATTGCATGACAAACAGCATTACAAAAAACTGAGTACAAAATCTCGAAGCGGTCGCTCGGCTTACGCTGTTGGGGTCGCAGTTCTAGCTTTTTTTTTGTATTTGTGGAAACCCCCTCGGGCCGTCACCTAACCGGGGTTTTCGGTGGGGCGGTGTGTCGGAATCGAACCTACTAAAACCACACGGTGTGCCGTACTGCGTCTTAAGTAGGAGGGATCCGGGAACAGCTTTTATTAAGACATCCGGAACCCTCCTAGCGCCTGCCCCCAAAAGCGCGGGCACCACCTTCGGGTAACAACCTCTCAATTAGGCGATGACCAGGCACACACGGACACCGCCTCCTCGCGGGGGGCCACTTTAGCGGGTGGAGGGGAAAACCCGTCCCGGCCACACTCAGGGTGGCATGAGGCGCTGGTGAGCGCGCCTCCACCGCCCGGTTCGCCGGCGGTGAATTTGGTCCGAGTGGAGATCGTCCTCCCGGACCTTTTCCGTCGCCTCCTTCTTCACAGAAGGTCGTGACCACGGTAATATTCCTGTTGCTACTGTCGCTTGTGCTTTTTTTTTTTTTTTGGTGACGAGATGGAAGATCCTCATGGATGTCCTCCGCCCTTGGAGGGTCGAAGGGGACTGTCGGACTCTTACCGACTAAAAACCACCCCGGTGTTCCGCTACTTGCCTATGATCAGGGGAGGGAGAATCGCTATTGCATTCTTCCGCAACCCCCGATAGGCATTGACCCATCTCACCCTAGACGGGTCCCGTCACCCGGTGCGACCATCACCCGTCGGCCGCAGGGCGCTCTGAGAGCGCGCGCGGAACACTGCGCGCTGCCTTTCGGGCCTGTATCTGTTCGGACGACGACTTCCCCAAAAAGTTCACCGTCCGCAGGCCCCTTCCTAAGGTGGCCGGAGATCATTAAACGCACTCCGGCGCCCGGTGCGTCTGCTGCGGGCAGAAAGTCGTATTCCGCTCTCTCTCCCGTTCCGCCGCCTCCTTTGCGGACATCACCTCCTCGCAGAATGAGGCGACGGCGTTCCATGCGCTCTCGCTCCGGACCATGGCCAGAAACACCCGCAGCACCAACTGCCACGACGAGATCACAGCGCTGGCTAGCCCAGGCTGGGCATTCCGCGGCTGCTTCGGAAAGTACTTGCACTCGGTCGCTAGGAGGGAATTGAGTCCCGCCTATCACCACTGCGATTGCAGTGAGGACTCGGCTCAGCACACGCTAGCGGTCTGCTCTGCTTGGGCAACGCAGCGCTGGGCCCTCACTGCAGTCATCAGAGAGGATCTCTCGCTACCGGCCGTCATACGCTCCATGGCCGGTAGTGACAGGAATTTTGCCGCGGTCGCGACCTTCTGTGAGGAAGTCATCTCAGGTGGTGTATGTGTATATGTGGTAGTGGTAAAGGCGCTAGGGGGGGTCCGGATGTCTTAATAAAAGCTGTTCCCGGATCCCTCCTACTTAAGACGCAATACGGTACACCGTGTGGTTTTAGTGGGTTCGATTCCAGCACACCGCCCCCACCGAAAACCCCGGTGGGGTGACGGCCGAGGGGGTTTCCACATGCACAAAAAAAAAAAAAGAAAAAAAAAAAAGGTGTTCATTCCGCCAGCGTCTGAAGTGCCGTGTCCTCGGGGCAGTCACCACAATGGTGGCACCGAGACGTCGGCTCCCGGCCGATCCGACACAGGTACTTCCCGAAACAACCGTGTCCGGAAAGCACCTGCGTCATCCGGAAGGTGAGGGGCTCCGTGCCCTCTCTCCAGCCACTCTCGTAGGATGGGTCTTATCGCCGCTATAGCGGCGTGCCCATTACTTTTTGTGCCTAATCTAACCTACTTAACCTAAAATTACTTAATCTACTTTAATTTATTTTACATCAACTATTAATGAAATACCCTTTTTATAAAATAAAACGTTTGCTTAATAAATATTTTGATTTAATAAAACTTGACAAAGTAAAATGATGACAAATCATAATTGAACCAAGTGAATAAAATGCGAAATGGAAATTTGCTAAATATTCATTTGGTAAATGAAACTAGGGCGCTAAGTTCTTTGGGAAGTAAAATTTGACATTTTACATTACATGGTGGCAATAAGTCAGGTACATACCAGGTGAGTCATACCAAAATATTTTGATATTATTAATATTGTATTGGGTACAATGTCCAAAACTTTATAATATCTCGTTGTGATATAAACTATCATGAGATCAGTAAGGCACACAGAACATTTAATCATTTAAGTAAAATGTGATAAAGAATATGATATTCACACAGTACTGATAACTAAATAAATAACCAACGATATCATTTATCTACCTTATGAAACTCTGATTAATATGTTAATAGGCATAGGTACACATTGCAGGGGTACAGCAAAGAACATAGGATAAAATTTGGACGAGGGAAAATATTTGAGAGGAAAATACGTGCTGAAATCGGGACAAGTTCGTCGTCCGAATTTCAACAGAGACAGTGGCTGATCACTGCCCTATGCCTGGCGGCTGGAATTAAAACTTACGTTCCACGAGGCAGATCTGGCTCCAAAAAGTGACACAGTTAGTATGGTGTGTACTACGGTGCCTGTTAGAAACAACAACGCAACGGAAACGCAACCATCTACATCCGCATGTTTCGAAAGACAAAATAACCCAGTGTGACGCCTGACACCGTCGCGACAGGACCCTTCACTCCTTGAAAAAGTCGGAAACTAGTCGGGTATCCCCGAAATAAACACGTGAATAAAACCGTATGTATTAATAAACACGACCAAAATATTATTCGACGTATTTGAAAAGCTATTCAGTTAATAAATTTACTAGTAAGCAAGGTGTAGGAATATTCTCGAAATAATGAATTTAACCTTTAGAAGACTACCTAAATTGCATTTATATCGGCTTTTGTGTGATCCAGTACCTTTGTATTTCGGTTGATATAGTAGGCTCGTTTTACAAATAAGCATACCGTAGTATCGTTTTTAATACTTAAAAGTTGCACATGAATAGATGATTATCCTGCAGCGGTTTAGAAATCGGCAGATGATATTTAGAATCTATCTATATATTGTACGTTGTTCATAAATATTAATGAACATTAATAGTAAAGGGAAGTCGACTCTAAAAATAATTACATATTAGGCAGCGCCTGAGAAAATCCAGATGCAATCTCAGATCATAGAATCAAATAGACATGCCTTTTAGATTGAAATGTATGAAAACCGCTGTCTCCAAATAATTGTCCCTTCCATTAGCTTACAACTACATATGCAGTTCAACAAAACCAATAGATTCGTAGACTCACACACACTTAAGTGTATACGATATCAACAAGTCAATGAGTGCTTGACAATCGAATAAACACATTAGCTTGTAAGAAATAACGTTTATTTAGAGCTACCGTCCGCCTTACACTCACATAGATATCAATAATTATCGTTGTTCTGTGCAAAAGCAATTTATATTTCATATACGCTAGTGATTTCAATTACAAAAATAAAGTATAAAGTTATCGAAATTCTATCTTAGGAAAGGTCTATGGAACTTCTTGATGCTTTTTTTTTTAATATGAAGCTTTTAGTTGTTTTTTGTTGGTTAAGATGATATACGGTTAAATAAAACGGCACATTTAGTGTAAAAAAAATATGTTTGAGATAAATCAGCGCTATTACCGTTTAGGGAAACCTACTAGTAAGCTAATGACTTTAATGACCACTAAAATGCTAATACTTGTTTAACATAATTATGCCTAACATAATATGTAGCATTTATCCACTTTCTTTTTTTTAGATCTTTTGGAAATCTAAAATAAAAATAACACAACACTAAAAGTATATCTGCATAATTTGACACTATACATTTATATCCATATATTTAAAGTTCATTAGATAAGCACAAGCTGTGTACTTGACTCGACTTTCAGGCATAATAAAAAAATCGTAGGAAACAAAAGCAACGTATCATGTGTACATCCCTAGTTTACGGGAGGCAGCTGCGGCTGCATTACGAGCTTATCGTGCTAGTGAGAGAATCGGCAAACAAACTCGTACATTGCGTCGCTAACAGTATGATTTATTGTGTAAGCCATACTAGGCCAGCAATGGTTTTTGTTTTAATAATATGGTGAACTTAATATTTCATCATCATATTAATATCAGTGTACCATATTTGCTTATTGAATTTTATGGCAAAATATAGTTTAATTTAATTATTGTAGTTACGTATAAAATAAAATAACATCTTTCATATAATTCAACTTAAAGCTGTTATTTCCGCAAACAACCATTGAACAAAGCGGCATTTCGTAGTATTCGAGAAATGACGCGGTCGCTGATTGACACTCGATTAAAGACAGAAATAATAATAACAACGCGCCACTCCTAACGAATATCCCTTGATCTGTGGATGCAATGCAATGCAGATGTTAGGTAATATGATTAAATGCAAACATAGAAGATATAAATTATACAATGCTTTTAGTACCTAATCCCCATAATAACTAATGTGTGATTAATAAAACACTTATCTAATCTTTGACACAGTTAAAAGTCATACTGATAAGTAGTTATCGATATCCATATGCGAAACATACATATTTATTTTGATGTGATCAATAAATACGCCATGAATAGAGAAAACCCTATACCCAGAAGTAAGTAAAGTCCTACTGGGGCTGACGATGATGATGAAAGTATATATTACTAGCAGCGCCCCGCGGTTTCACTCGCGTAATTCCCGATCCCGTGGGAATATCGGGATATAAAGTAGCCTATTCGTTAATTCAGGTCTCCAGATATCTAAATACCAAGTTTTATCGCAATCGGTTCAGTGGTTTTTGCTTGAAAGAGTAACAAACATCTATCCATCCATCCATCCATCCATCCATCCAAACTTTCACATTTAGATGATATATATAATACATGATAATTAATATTTTTATTGTAAAGGAATGTGTTACTATGACTTCATTTAATCATCAACGTAGCTTTACAATCTTATCAGAGTGATAAGTAAACAATTATTACTTAATCTGTTCACATCGATAAAATATTTCTATATATTAAAGATAAATGTTAATTAAACGTAGTAGACACGAAGTTTCAACAATGTCAGAGTACAATTTTGAAGGAGACATAGATAATATATCTGAACGCCAACTAGAATATATTAATACTGTAATCCTAGAACATGGCTTTAAGGACAGTAAAATATTCTTCGAAGCTGTTGGTCAAGCTGGTGATAATTATGTAGCAAGTGTGAAAAGGATTACAATAGAAGGAGAAAATGGAAGTCTTAAAATGATTGCAAAAATAGCACCCACGCTTGAAACTATTCGACAAGCCATGAACACTCTTATACTGTTCAGAAACGAACACTGGATGTATACTGAGGTCTTGCCAAAATTAGTAGAACTTCAGAAAAATGCAGATGTCCCCGAAGAAGAGCAGCTAAGATACGCAAAGTGTTTTGGATCGTCTATGGAGCAGCCAAACGAAGTCATTCTTCTTGAAGATTTAAAGACGTCTCATTTTATAATGCTAGATAGATTTTCCACACTTTCAAGTGACTGTGTAAAATCTGTACTGAAGAATTTTGCTGTATTACACTCGTTGTCCTTTGTTTTGAGACACAAAGAGCCAGAAACATACAGCAAATTCAAAACTAGTTTGATTGACTTATGGTCACTCATGGCTGAAGTGGATGATGTAAAGATGTATTTTCAAGCGCTCGAGGACGATACGCTTGCAATTCTCGAAGACCCAAAACATATTGACTTTTTGCGGCACAAAGTCACTAACACTCTAAGGTTAGCGACAAAGTTTTCAAAGACGGATCCAAACAACAAGTATACCATCATCCAGCAAGGTGATTCTTGGACAAATAATATTATGTTCAAATTTGAGGTACGTATCTCCCTTTAACGCAAGATAATTATAACATCATTGTAAGTATATCACATTACCAACTTCATTAAATTCTGGTAATGCCTTTGAATGCGAAATTATACCACTATAATATTCATTATTCAATTTTTTAAGTAGTTTGTCTGTAGATTCATCGCATTACACCATTATAAAATGCGTCACAAACCTAAAAAAAAAATTAAAATTACACTTTCACAAAACAATTTCAACGATTACAACAACTCTTTTTACACCAAAAACTATTCATGATTTTCCTCCTTATTGTCTTTTTTGTCCATCTGAAGGTTGCCTACAAGAAGTTGATTTTAGCGATAAAGCCGCCTGTGGTACATAATTATACAATTTGTCATTTCCATTTTTTTTTTTTTTTTTTTCTTTATTTGGGAAAACCAACAATTGTACAATGAGTATTACATATAGTTAGGTTAACAAGTTACATAGGTTATTGTACAATCCACGACGTTTCCACAGATTACTCTATGAATTTAATACAAAGATACAGTGAGGTTTATGTTCAAGTCTCCTATATTAAATTATAATAATGACAAAATTCAAACATCATCAATGCTGTTCTAAGCTATAAATAATCGCCTTTTTAAATTTTTCTTTTGTTAAAACAAAAATATCTATATTCAGAAAATGTTGGTTATACAACTGGACTATTCTACGTAGAGGCGCCCGCTCACCCGCATTTGTACGACATGTTGTCGTGGCAAAGAGCGGGTAAGCGCGCGACTCTCTTCTTATAATAGTTCTAGGCACTAAATAGAATATATTATTAATTAGTTCTGGGCAGTCGAATTTATTGTGTACCAGTCCATGAAGCATCATGGCATGGAGTAAGAGACGTCTTGACTGCAAAGTTAGCAAATTAAATTTTCTCAATGACTCCTGATAACTCAAACGGCCTATATTACATCGGCACTGCACAGCTCTTAAATATTTGCATTTAAGCAAATTGTAATTTGTGTGGAATACAATTTATTTCTATTCTCTTCAAATAAAATTTCACGTTCCATGCTTATTAATAATGGCCTTACAGTTGAACTTCTAGCGTGTCTTGTTTTATTTATTTTATAGTAACTAATTGGCATCTTTTAATTGGCTTGTCGAATAATTCAGTAAATATGTAAAAAATTACGGTTGCTACTATGACCTGCGGAAGCAGTTACATGTCTTGTTATAATGTGTATTTTTTTATAATGTAAAACATAGCTAAAAACGAAATGCGCGGTAATGAAACAAATTACTTACCTGTTTGTGATTGTATTGCCTAAGTTAGCGTGGTATAAACTTGTCTAGTTGCTATACACGATGAATATGCTTGGAAGCAGAATAGCCAAATAAAAAATGATTTAAAAGTTGTAATGGCACCGATAACCAATTACCTTCCCATTTTGTACAATTTTAATAAATCATCTGTTTTTTTTTCAGGGTGACAAATTAATAGACTCCATCATGATCGACTACCAACTTTCCAAAAGCACAAGTCCTGCATGCGATATCATGTATCTGATCTTTAACTGCACGGATCATGAGACAAGAAGAAAAAACTTCTATGATTGGATCGACTACTATCATACAGAATTAGAAAAGTCTCTTTTCAACTTTAATTTGAAAGCTAACTTATTATACCCACGAGAGAGATTGGATGCTGATTTAAAACAATACGCCAAACTTCTTTTTGGACTCTGTATAATTCTAGCTAGTGTACTAATAAGGAAAACAGACGATGCAGCTAGGATGACTGATGCAATAAAAAACGATAATGTACAAGATACACAAAATTATTTGGTGTCATCCTTGGATGAAGAATCTAAAACGCGGTATAGAGAGAGAGTCATTGGGTTAATTGAAAGTTATACTGAGCTAGGTCTTTTGTGAACTCATTAAGCTATTATACATACTTACTTTAGAAATTAAAGATTTCTACAGTTTTATTCTACTGGTTTCTTTTACATTTTAGTAGAGAAAAAGAATTCGGCGGTGAATTAACACGATTTAAATTGAAATAGTAAAGAGAGTTTTCAAGTGGGAGAGCCATGCTTCGGCACGTGTGGGCTGTCTCGACTAGAGTGATACCACGGCCTCACAGAAAACCGGCAGTGAATCAATGATTGTGTTGTTTTTCGCCTAGTGAGTGAGGTTACCGGAGGCCCTAACCCATCTCTTTTCCCCCTTCTTCCCTCCCTTACCCTACTCCCTTCCTTTCTTCCCTACCTTAAAGGCCGGCAACGCATTTGTAACTCTCGAGTTGTTGCAGGTGCCCATGGGCGGGGGCAGTCACTTACCATCAGGTGACCCGTCTGCTCATTTGCCCCCTATTTCATAAAAAAAGACATACTTTTTTTTGTATGTACCCTATTGAAAATACTAATTAGTGTGCTGATTCTGTCAATTTGTCGGTACAGTATTCTCTGTTTGCAACAGCTATATTGAGCAAACTGTGTTATATTTTCAACTGCACATTATATATATTACATAATATCTAAACATTAAGCGGTGGTAGCGTAATGGCTAAGGCGACTTGACTTGCGATCAAATGGTTGCGGGTTCGAACCCCACCCAGTGCACTACCGACATGAACCCACTGCTAACACAAGCATTTAGCTTAGCTGGAGGGGTTAACAAGAATACTAGTAATGTGTGACTCACGTTGCTAGTACCTATAGTTCAAGAGAAAAAAAAATTAATACATGAAGAAAATTTCCCTGGTGCGACACGTGAAATGTGGAATACTTACAGTTTATGTATAGTAGAAGTGCAGAAAGTTGAAAATTTTTAAACAATATGAGTTAGATATTAAAAAAATCCATAAAAACGGCTACATCAAACTACACGCGTCCAGTTTATATGTTGACCTTGCATGATACGTAAGTCTATAGAATGACAGTTTAAGTTATACTGGCCAATGAAATAAACCAAAATCAATTATGGTCGAAATTCGACCACCAGGCGATGTCTAGTAAATGTAAATTCTACAAAATATAACATAAATACTGATTTTTAAAGAATTACAAACCACCTTTTACCATCCATCCATTTATTGATCCTTACGAATTTTTGCGTTTATAAATTTAGTTAGATCGAAAATATTTGAAAATAATCGAGAATCATTAGATTATTCGATTAGATTTTATTGTAACTATTTTTTGGAGGCTATTATGCGTCTGACGTTGGCTATTCGAAGATAAACTGTGAGTTTCATTTTATTTTTTGTATTTGTACACACATATATAAATTTTAACTTCTTGCACTCTTTTTCCACATAAACTTTAACCGTGACAAATCTAATAGCCCTCCTCCTCAACTTAATATGATTAAAAAGGAATACCGACGAATTTTTTCTTTTTTTCTTCAAGTTTTAACATAGAGACATAGAACAGATCTTAGCGCCTAGTGTTTTACAAATAGTTACAGTGCAGGCAGTGTCTTAAAACGTTTGATGCGAATATTTTCGAAGTAAGGTAATTAAATGTGCAGAATCTTTATCTATTTTATTTCTTGTATATAACTTCATAAACGTTGAAAGTTAATTA
Source organism: Euplagia quadripunctaria (assembly GCA_963859945.1). Classification (NCBI taxonomy): domain Eukaryota; kingdom Metazoa; phylum Arthropoda; class Insecta; order Lepidoptera; family Erebidae; genus Euplagia; species Euplagia quadripunctaria. Next base: position 5,050,220 of record OY982578.1, on the reverse strand, counting down.
ATAATTAAATCTATAAAATAATACTACACCAACACGTCAGGATCAGCAGTTGATTGGCAGAAACCCGAACATTTCTTTGGTACCAACACCATTTAAAATGTTTAGCTTTCTGACTGCGTTATGCCTGCGGTTTCATCACATTTAGCGTTGTGAGATTGTTTTTGATATTTTTTAAGTATCCCAACACCGAAATTGGATTAAAAAAGAAATTGAGAAGAAATTATTCAATATAATTATGGTCCTACGTATAAAGCGCCTTTCGTTTATAATTCACTACATAAGTGAACCGTAAACCATTGCTAATATAAATTCGAAGATTATTTTTTCAAAAAATTCCAAAATTGTCCAAATATACACGCTGCTACAATCAAAATTGGACTACTCGCACATAAAAGAATTGACAAATGGTCCCAATAAAATATTTAATATTCTTGAATAGAAATAAGTACTGGTTTAATATTGTTTATGCCTACCACAAGTTCCCTTCCCTTTTCCCCTTTCCCTTTCCCTTTTTCCCTTCCCGGCAACAGCCAGCTCCAGTTACAGGTATCCGACCCTGTCCTGCTGCTGCCTTCTCTTTTTAACCTTTCCAATATACTTCCAATTTTACCGTTTTCATCCCTAAAGTAGCCAGCTGACGGCCACAAGCTTGCCCCTTAGAATGTGAGTGAGATCAAATTATAGTTGGCAAAATGTGGGTTTTTAATTCACCTCTGCCGGGGTAGGCAGCCACATATATATAGCAGCGTGTCAAGTCAAGTTCAAGTCAAGAACTGGCGACGCAGTAGCCGTGTTACGTGAACCATTTGGAGCCACTTTTAAAGCCTTACTGACTGTGAGATTCTGAAACATAAAAATATGGGTGAATATTCGTTTGTTCTCCTGTAGAAATATAATGTAAATCAAGCACGTAGCATAATGACAACTTATTTTAAGAGATTAGATACATTTTTAAAGATTTTTGTGTTGCTCACAATGACCCAGCAGTAAAAAGAACGAAGGACCTCCCATCATTTACAACTTTTTTATTTAATCAATTGTGTATAAACGTACGTGACGTACCTTTAGAGGAACACAACATATTGTTAGTTGCAGCATGACCTATTCAGACCCGCACTATGTACTAAATTTTTTTATATCTTTGCCTCCTTATTTTTATTTTGTGTGCATTGCGGGTTTCTTTCTTTCTTACTTCTTTCTTTCAGTCCCTAAGTTTTGTATTTCATCTAGATTATGTAGATAAAGACAAATGGCAGTAACGTTTTCTGTATGAAACAACATACTCGGGGTCCTTTTTCATCAGGCATGACGATGAAGTGCCCCATATTACATCTGTCAATATCTATTGTAAATATCTTGTAGCATTTTCAAGAGGTTCACTAAATATTTACTCAAGTCAGTCAGGTTTTACCGATAAGCTGTTTGATAACTGTAAAAGTATTAATTGTACTATTAAGCTAAGCATACAATTTTGTTAAAGGAGGGTCAAGCTAAGATAGATTGGGGTGTGTTTGAAAAGTAATAAAACCAGAAATTGTTAGTCGATTCCATGAAGTTATACATGGTCCATAATACAAAGACACCGATAATATTTTATGATATAATAAATACTGATAAAAACAATTTATAATCTATAAATGAACAGCAAGTGCTTGGTTGGAAATGTGCGACCTTGAGCTAATATATGAGGGCTGCGCAAGCAGGTCTCTATTAATTATTTTAATATCATACCAATGTGCTACGTCTTCATATTTATGTTAATAATTGAGTCTCTAATTACAAAACTTATGCCTTTGGTGTAATTATCACATGGCGAACTATCACTCGAAACTCTTGAAGCATGTTTTGCGTATGAAATAAATAAATAAACAAAAGAAAAGCAACAACAGTTCATTTATAATTTTTTTCATAATTTCAGATAGTTTCACTAATTAGCAAATTTTTACCCAATTTACAGAACTCGGTTAAATCGGGTAATTTAAGAGCATAAAATGGTAACACAGCCTTAAAATTTGGGGGATTCCCAATAAATGTTAGCGTCAAATGTCCTTGATTTGATAAGTGAACGAACTCGACATCAACAGCGCGGACTTGATATTTTTATAATAGTATGTAGTTATAAAGTATTGTTATTTTCCTTAGTGTATAAGTTTGTATTGATGGTTGTTTGTATATATAGTAAATATAAGAACAATAAACATTCGGTCAGTACAAGGAGATCAAATATTAAAATAAAATAGCCTTTGTTCCTGGCATCGGAATAAAGAAACCTTTAAAAGGCTTCAGTAGGTTACAAAGATAGTGTTTACTAATGAGTACTTTAGAGTGGTTACTTATCATCGTGCTTGTCGATAAATATCGGATCAGAACTTAAATAGGTTTACATTGCGATGAACTATAAAAGAAAAAAGTGTAAAAGAAATTTAAGTATTTAAATCAAACATCACATTCCAATAGTACCAAGGAGATACAAACGCGTGCTAAATTTAATGTAGGCCAATGAATATAAACTTTATGGTATTTTCATCACACTCACACTTTTTTAGAACTTTGAACGTCTCTAACTACTGAAATGTAACAATAAATAATCCCTTTCCCCACTTTAATCTTTCAATTACTTAATCCTCTGACAGCTATTACAGACCAATGAGGAGGAACCATAATCACAAGTTGAGAATCTTTATCAAGTGCGTCAGAGCAGCGTCTAGCGCACACATGCAAACAGGGTTTATTTTAGGAACACTGTTGCGCCAAAAGAGTTGCCATTGCTAAAAAATATATTGGATTGGTAATTTTTGAAAAACCTCGAAATAAATAAAAAAAGAAAATTGGTTGCCTGTAAAGTCGGTATACGGGCGAAAGTTTTACGTGACAACGACTTTGAGTGGTAAAATAATTTTAATGTGAATATTCATTCGTATAGTAGGAAGAAGGATGAAATAATAGTAACAATTTAAAACATTTATTTATACAAAGAATTATATTTAAAACATTTTATGTCTGTCTCTCTCGCTCTTAGGCGGGCTAACCATGCCCGAGTGGAAGGGACGCGTGCCTTTCACTCGCTCTCATTGTGAGCGCATAACGTGAGCGGAGCGTAACGCAGTTTCTTGAAGTGTCACCCGGCAAACCAATTTATAAGACGTTGTCACGTCAAAAATATGTTTTGAATATATGCGGTACAGTATATATGGTATAAAGACTAACTACATTATAACTCTTTGAATATAAACACTGATTGAAAATGTTGCGGGCTCCAGGATAGTTTAAAATTCATTATTGTTGATCATGATATTATTATCCAGGAGTCACGGTAATAGGAATATTCCATATATTAGCCAAAATAAAAAAAAATACCAAGACGAAGAGTTGATTAATTCGATTCAAACTTACTTCATTAATAATGTGAATAGGGATTGCAATCCGGCACCAATTTCAATCCCACTGGATCCGGACGGACCCGGCCAGACATCATGACATTTTGTTTGGTTGCTGCTAAAATGAATTGTATAAAAGAGGTTTACGAGAGTTATTATATATTTGAAAAATATTTGGGAAAAACAAACATTAATACACTTATTTTAATTAAGAAAGGTTCAATTAGACAGACAATCAACTTTGTCTTCTCTGTTACCAACCAGCAATTGAAATCTAGTATCTACTTAATGTAATAAGATAAATCTTAGTGTTCGTATTCCATTATGTATTCCTTTCTAGAGTTCACGTATGACCTCAGTAAAAATTGTTATCTTGTGATTGACTTACTTAAATAAGTTCCTTATTTAACTTAATCAACCATGATCACCTTAGACCACAATTATTAATTCGGCATAGGAACTTTGTTTCTTTGTGTGATTTTCCAAATCCGGTACCAATAAATTTAGACAAATAATAAGTTATTTTTCTTTTTAATAGTTTAGGTTTCAAGCAATTTAATTTTTATGACTTACTTTTACTTTACTTTTTCATCTTGTATACACTGGTATCAATTACATACATTTGTGGGAGAAAAATAAGTAAAAACATATGCAAGGGCATGACTTTTAGTGTGGAAAGTTAGTGTATTATTAAGTAGATGTAAAACCAAAATGTACAAATTCAAATTTCAAATTCAATATCATTATTTCATAAAATTGATCATCAAATTATTCGATATTGTCAATTAAAAAAAACTATGATAAAAAGTTACAGATCAACACACACAAAGTCACCGCAACAATAGGTTGCTTTGACAAATGTAAAATTATGAAATTAAAAACAGAAAATAAATGTATCTGTCTTACTTTATTTTAAGGTCAGCCACTTAGTACACATTTGGTCAATTATACAAAAGTATGTATTTTATTACAAAACTTCATATAAGTCGGCAAAATTTGTTAAAATTTTTTAAGCTTTTAAAAACTACCATTATGGAACTTTAAAAAGATAAAGAGAAAAAGAGAACCTCACCCACATTATTTTTGGCATTTGTACTAAATTTGAATTTATGTCTGGCAACACAAATTTATAACTAACAAAGCATTGAACTCTTGAATAAGCGGATGCTTGGACGTAGTTTAATCGAAACCATAATTTATCTATATTCCATTTGACATGTTTGTGTGAGTGACCTGTGAGCTGTGCTAGTCAGGCGCATATTGTCAATAAAATTTAAAGTGATACTGTTTGTGACTAGACGTGAAAAAAAGTTTTTAAATAATTGTTATTTTAACTTATAAATTTATGTGAACAGTGCTCAATATGGAGACCAGTGATGAAGATAAACTTATTTTAAATGGGGAAATGTTTTTCTCTGTACGCAAGTACATACGCCAAAAGAAACCAAGTCTTGAAATTATTGCAAAAATTGAGGAATTTGTGAAAGACGGTGCTGATATTAACACCAACGACGGAAACGATAATAATAACACAATCCTACACATTGCTGTTCAAAAAGAGGAAAAAGATGTTGTTATATATCTATTACAAAAGTATAAACATTTATTTTCTGTTCAAGACATACAAAGAGCTTTAAATTTAGCTTTAAATAAAGATACAATTGTTGGGAGAGAGATAGTAGAAATTCTATCTACTCAAGATAAACAATCAATTGTATGTGAAAGTTGTAGTAAACAACTAATACAATCTGACGCAATCTATAAAAAGCCCCAGGATAAGAGCATACTACAAGATCTATACATGTATTCGAAACGAGCCGGAACGTCGGGAGTGAGCGGACAATTCTATGAAACTAAATTATTAAGTTTAATTCTACATAGAGCTTTACATGATAAGGACATTAAAGAGTTTTATTTGGCAGCAAATATCAAAGATATCGGCGATTTCGATGATGTATGCTTTCGATTTAATAACGTTGCTTGCTTTATCCAAAGTAAACATAGGGAAAATACCGATAAAGCAAAGCTTACTGTTGCTAGTGTCAGAAGTAGCACAGGTAAGTTAGGGTTAGGTATATATTTTGATAGTTTTTTAAAAATAAGAAGAAAATTTTTGTCAAACGCTACAGACCCCATGTTTCAGGGAAAATTTGATGAAATTGACAGTTATTTTATTCTTTATACTCCTCTTAAAGAATGTTTTGATAGAAAATTAACAGGAAATAAACAAATATGCGATAAGTTGCATGATATTATCCATACTAACGAAAAAAAAGACAACCAAAATGATAAAACTATGGACATATTTCAATTCGATTTCGAGAAACGTGATTTAGATTTTTTAACCAAATATATAAAACACGAGCAAATGAAGATATTAGCAAAAACTTTTTTGGAATTCATTTTATCAAATAATAAACTTGAAGCTATGATGGCAAGTGAATTAGTTAAAATATACCACCCCGCTCTCGCTCGGCAAGTCATTTTAATTTCTAAAGAAGTTCAAGTGCCTCATAAGAATGTTAGAAACGTTTCAAATAACAGTTGTATACATATCGGCAAATTTCGACCTGAGTTTTTTTATTCTGAGAACGATTATTTAATGAAACTAAAAGATACGTTTTACAGGGAAATAATATACACTCATAGTGCGAAAACCGGACTTACAAAAGACGAACTTAAGCAAAAAATACAAGATATAGTCGACCATACATGTGCTGAAACTATTAGCCAGCTAATCGGTTCTCCTTTAAAATTTGATGAGTCCAGTGATAAACTTAGTCTTGACGTATTTAAGCTGCCAAAAAATATGTTTAAGCATGATGAAATTCAACAGATTATGTTTTCTTTGCAAAATGTACAAGTTACAAGAACTATGATCAGAGATGCTGTTTATGTAGCTGGTAAGAAAAAATTACAAATGCTCACTTTTCAACTACCTCAGAGTTTTGGTAACATTGACTTGACAACAAATAAAAAAAAAGGTTTGGAGAGATTAAATTTTCTGGCCAGCAAGTTTCAAAAACTTATTGAGTACTTTGCTGAAAATAATAAAAACAAAGATACTAAAGTTATTATTATTAGCAATGATGTTGTAGGTCCCGGTAAGATACTTGAGTTTTCACATTTAGATTCAAATGGTATCGGTGGAGCAGTTGGCAATTTACTAGAGTTTGATAAACAAAATGAAACGTTCGCCTTTAATACAAAAGGAGATCTTGCAGAAAATGCTAATTATGTTTTAGACAAAATTAAAGAAGTCGTTAGTGAAGACTTGAGCAAATATAAAATAAATATCTTGATTGATGGTTTTCCAAGAACTTCTTTTGATATTTATGAATACGACAAAAACATTGCTTCTCATTTTTTGAGCAGACTGTGGTTTTACACTAATCAAGCTCAGGAGGAAACAGTTGAAACAACTATGAAACGTGAAATTAATGTTCATTATAATACAGATAAGCAACGTAATCAATTTTTATTCCATGTTCATTCGGATGCTATATTTCTTAGATTTCACGATAAAGTCCAAAAGTGGTGGAAGAGACAAACAGATGCACAATACCTAACTAAAAATACCACTATTTATGAAGAAGCCAAGAAGGATATAGTAGATAGCCCTCTTCTTACAGTACTAAGTGTTATGTTCATAAGAAAGATCAAATCACTTGGAGTTGAATTCAACAAGAATGCTACAGACAATCTTGACTTGAATGAGTCTTTGAAAAATGACAAAAATAAAGTACTGAACATCATTAGTGATGCTGTGATATTAAGTACAGCAAAAATTATGCAATGTAACAGATATCAAAAAAAATACACGTATATACATTTAGATTATGTTCATGTTCTTCCACCAGACGATTACGAAACAATGATATCGGAACTTGAAGAACTGAATGATGTTACTCTTGTAATTATTAGTGAGACTCCTTTAAGTCAAAAATTGCAAGACACCCTCCTCAAAATTCTTGATACTTTTTCTAAGCACATCATAAATTTAAAAGGGCAAATAATCATTATCACAGGTGAACCAATCAGTGTTGACCTAAAACAAATATTTCAGATTTACGGTGATATTAGTGTCAAAGATGATAATGTAAATTTAACTGATTTGACTTCCCAGTCACAAACGTTTATTTTCAATACATGCGAAATTGTTTACCAAGGCCAAAAAGTAAAATTAAATAAGTTTGTTGATGACATTTCAATGGAAATTATAAATGGTAAACTACTGTCGTCATTATTAAATAAAGAAAGAATTGAAATTGGTAATCCGATTGAAAGTGTAGAATACAATAAAATTAAAAAATATTATATTAATAGGAATTTAAAGCGTGATGGGGAAAGTTACGAAGTAAACACACTAAATGATTTAGACGATCAAATAGTGTTAATTTCATCAAAGCCTTGTATGGGCAAAACTGTTTTATTAACACGGCTGTCATTAGAAACTAAAAAAGTAAATCCTAAGCTCTGGATCGTGAGAATCGATATGGCTTCTTGTATCAAAGAACTTGACAATTTTAAAAATAGAAATATCCAATCCGTTATTTCATTTTTGAGTAAAATAGCACTCAGAAAACCTAATGAAATAAAAAAAGTTGTAATTACTGAAATTAACGAGGAAACAGTAGCCATTAGCAGTAAAAATTCGGAAAGCATTTCGTTTGAATTACAATTATTTATTACCTTTTATAATAATGGAAATATAATATTTTTATTTGATGGGTTTGACAAAATTTATCCGCAAAGTACAAACGAAGCCTTAGAATTATTTACAACGCTTGAACAGGCTAAAAAACGGATGTGGATTACAAGTGATAGCTATGTTATCAAGATTCTTAAACGAAAATTTGGTTTACCTTATGTACTCCATCGACTTACGACCATGCAACAAAAAAGTTTTCTTGAACGATTTTGGACTACTAACCTTCAATTAGAAAAGCTTAATTATGATCAGTGTAACAATATCACAACATTTGTTGAATATGTCTTAAAAACGTTTAATAAAAAGTTACAGTTCACCGAGGACTTCGGCGACCGACATAAGTTACCTTTTTTAAGTGTCCCTCTACACATCATATACCTGACATTGCTCGACTATTTTAAAAATGAATCACACAGTCTATCACCGTGCTATTTTCGTAATAAAATAAAAAAAGAATTTAATCTTGATTCCTACACAGCGGTCGATCGCTACCTTCGCAATTGCAATGAAAATGAATCTTTAGAATTAAACGGATCACCTTTACATATGTACATAGCTGCCAATTATTTTGCATTTCAAATAACAGATAAATTTGATTTGCATTTGGAGAAAAAAATGATAATCAATAAATCAAACATTTACATAAACACTGTAATATTGTACGAACGGTTCCTCAAATCAAACGTTAAAAGAATTTGTGAAATGGAAAACAAAATTGCAGCTGGCACTGAGCAAGATGTACGTCGTAATGAGTTCTATGAAAATCATAAAAATCTAGCTCTCTATGCTATATATAAAGAGAGTGACATTGTACAAATTCTTACACCGTCTGAGATTTGTGAAGTAAAGAAAACAATTAATATGATAGAGTCGGGGGAAATGAAAACTGATCTTATTGACTCTGTCGTCGACGGTGTTCCTCGATTCTACCATATATTGTTTGCGGAATACTTTATTGTTGAAACTCTGTCAGATTTATTAAAACGTATAAAAAGTGGAGATTTCAATGATGTACAACTTGTTTCAGTGTGGGATTTTCTTGTGAATATAGTATTAGCAAATAGTCCTCCATCTTTAAGGAACGCTTTTGAATATAAATTAAAATACAATCCTGAACTTGCCGAAGCTGCTTCCAAACCCAATTGCGAGAAAATTATATTTGATTTACTTTTAAAACAAAATACAGTAAGAGATACCAGCACTCCTAACACCAATAACGCTTTAAATATTGCAATTAATGAAGGATTAGTTAACATTACGAATCTTTTATTGAGAAGTCTTCGGAAAAATGTTGATAAAGGTAATGCAGATAAAGTGATGACAATTATAGAAAGTAGTGCTAAAATAGTCGTAGCGCTGGATCCTTCTAAATCAGATTTAAGCGAAAATATAATAAAAATAATCCAGGACCTAGACGGTGAAACTTTATTAAAACTTCTGAGTATACCCCAGGAAAGCCAAGTTTTAAATGACACTATTAAAGTTAAAATAATTGAACCAGTTCAAAGGATAACAAATCAAATAGTTCAACTTAGTGGAAATAATCAAAACTTAGTTAGATTGGTGGAAGAATTACCACATCATTTACCTGATTTTATTCGCGACATGTTTAAGAAAAAGTAAATGTAACATTTAACAGATATTTTTTTAAACTGTTTAAATTTGAACCGAGTTTACTGGCAGAAACGTCCGTTTGAGTTAAGCGCGCCTGTGTATGTACATCTTATCTAGATACCTGCCTATTTACGGTATGTAAAAAAAAATTAAACTGAACTAACTATGAGAAAAAAAATCTTGGCTTTTACTAAACTATAAATGCTTTTTACGATTATATATATATATTTCCGTGTTTAAATCTTTCACACTGCCACACAGCTAAAGGTAGGATAAAGTGATTTCAACAGAGTCAAACGGACAAACCACACACTCAAAAAGAAAACACGGAACATAATATTATTAAAACAATGTTAATAGTTTTATTTTCATCTATTTGTATTTTGCAATCAAGCAAGCAAGGCTTAAGGAAAGGGAGAAAAGTTGAATAGAATACTAATATACAAAGATCAGTATTTTCCTGTTATATGTTGGTATAAACTTTTTTTTATCATTTCTTCTTTGCGTATTTACAAACCAAAATAGTCAACACATTTATAATCCTCAAATTTTCAAGAGTAGAGTGTACCATCTTAGTCTTCATCGTCACTTCCCATCAGGTCAGTTGGAAGACAAACGCCTATCCCATTACCAAAGAAAAAAATGAAAATAAAAACGTGGCATAAATAATAATTAGTCTAGTTAAATGTGAAAACTTCTTTGGCGGCGTTGTGCACTTTTTAGGATGGGTAAAAAATGTTCAACTCGTGTCAGGACACGTGACCCTGATCGAAAATTCGTAAGACGGATCAGAGTTTCTTATATTTAAAAAAATATAACATTTGAAACTCAAATAGTGTACCCTGTGTATACATTTAGATATGTTATTTACATTGTGAAGTTATGTTTTCACTTCTGACGTGCAGTCCTACTACTGACTGTATTTTTTTGCATATTAGAATGTTTGAACGAAAACACGTTACTACTAGAAAATATGACCCTAACTTCGAAATCAGAATTTTGTACATGAAAGTTTATGATGTTTATTCTGTACAATGTTAACTACAGGAATGTAAACTACTCTTGTGAGTGTTGTGCATGTAACATTTATTAACGAAGTAAATTCATATCTTTATGAACACACTAGCAATTTATGCAAAAATGTATTTTGTGTGTTTTCTAACCACCAACTTTCCACCTTTCGAAATTTCAGGCTATTAAGCATTTTCCCTATTTATCTCAAAGTATTAATATACTGTATTTTTTTTTCAAAGCTCTCCAGACTAGCTTGCAAGAGTTGCTAGACTTTAAGACTGTGCAAGAGAATTGTCAACTAACACTCTCAATTTATAAAACTATCTAATATGACGTCATTTAATTCTAACGCTTATGATTAAACTGGCTGTTCCTATTATTTTCATCCGCGTTAAGGGTCACTGCCCCGCCCCTAGGGGTCATAGTGTGGTTTTATATAATCATTGGTATGTTTACTCGTCAAAGTAAAAACTGCAACTTCCAGACACGTTGAAGCAAACGAATAAACGACAATATATCCTTTTTATATCTGTCAGGCGATTTGATGTGATGTGTGATTGTGATGACATTGGCAATATAAAACAAAACGTAATATACGTATATAACGAAAAAAGTTAACAAACTAGACCTAAGATTTAAATGTCAAGAGTGAGAAGTAATTAATAAAATGCCTACATGATGGTTTAAAAAAGCAATCAATTCGCCGATACCATACAAATACTATTGTGGCAATTTTCGTCATTGTATAACAAAAAACTACAACGGGGCACAGGTTAAAACCGTATCAATCAAACTATCAATCAATCAGCCCATCGTAGTCCACTGCTGGACATAGGCCTCTCCTAATGCGCGTCACAGTATCTGGTCCTCCGCCTTCCGCATCCAGTCCAACCCTGCTACGTTCCGTTTACCGATTCGCGGTCTCCACTCTAGTACCGTTCTGCTCCAACGGCCATCGGTCCTACGGCATACGTGACCAGCCCCATACTACTTCAGCACGATAACTTTAATTCTTCGTCGGATGACCTCATTGCGAATTTTATCCTGCAAAGATACTTCAAGCATAGCTCGCTCCATAGACCGTTACGCCACTTTTAATTTGAAGACTAGCCCGTAAAATCGTACATATCTATGTATTTACATACAACTATGTTCAGATGAAATGCGAATGTTCAGATGGATGTGTGGTGTGACTAGGGTGGACAAGGTGAGGAATGAATACATTAGCCTCTAATAGATTATCATCGCATAGACGTGCGGAGGGATGAGCAAAATGTGGTGAATAGAGTTTTTGCTTTAAGTTGAAGGATACGTAATTAATTTATTTATTAAGCTTTACTTTAGTTATTAAGTTTAATGTTAGATATTCTTGAATTTCCTTATTATTAGTTTTTGTACTTTTTTATTTACTGAGATAAAATCTGTTTGTTTAAGTTTACTAATATCTACCTTGTACATCACTACATATTATAAAACAAAGTCCATCCGCCGCGTCTGTCTGTCTGTTCGCGATAAACTCAAACATTACTCAACGGATTTTCATGCGGTTTTCATCAATGGATAGAGCGATTCATGACGAAGGTTTAGGTATATAATTTGTTAAGGTTTTGTGTAAATTAATTTAAATATGGTGATGATTGTTGAAGATGTCTTTGCTACCCGTGCGAAGCCGGGGCGGGTTGCTAGTTTATTATAACTAGAGTCCCTTATGGTCGAAATTGGACCATAATAATTATTTTTATTAAATATATTATGAAATATTAATAAAAAAAAAATATTTTTAACTCCCTTTGTCAATAGCTACTTAAACAGAAAAAGAAAATCGGTTGATAAATATAGCAGAAAATGGCTCTTATCTATTTTGTCTTTATCAATATTTTATACATAATAATAAAATGGAAATAAATCTAATTTTGTATGTTGTCTACATGTGAATACTGTGCTTATTTGTAATTAGAGTAGCATGTGCACTTAGTTTCTAATTGATTAATGTATGTGAATGTTTGTGTTTACTCTGTAAATATGCCTTAATAAAAAAAAATCTAGAAGCTCGCTCATGTATCCGACTCTATTTTTCTGCTTGTCAGATACACTAGTATTCGCTTCTGGTAGTCTGTTTAATTAAATTAAATTAGAGGAATATATATTATAATTAATCATGAGTACGTCACTGCTTTAGTTCTTGTGTATCCTCTGGAGAAAACAGTGTACACTAGCCCTGGTTGTGCCGACTTCACACTGGGTAAAGTACCTTCTTACACGAACCATCAAAGTAATTAATGTGGTATATGGTAGATTCAATGCTCACTTGAGTAAAGTCGCAAAGTCACATGCAATTTTGTATAATACTTATTTACATGTAATTTTACTTATTAAATTATAATCCACGTAACCTGGGATATGTATATCTTTGTTGATATTCGTTGTATTTTTATTTGTTTACATAATTAATTCTAGTTTCATCAAACTGTTCATCTCGTGTCTAACGAGATGAACAGTTTTTGATGGGTATTATTAAATAAGGTGTTAGATGTGTAATCAATTATTAATTTTTACTCTCTAATCGGCTATGTCATGCTTAATCTCTCTCGCCATCCATTGGTTGCTTGGATGGTCGCGATAAGACCACCAACAAAGTACAAAGTTTATTTGAGTTATTTTTTTTTTGCTTTAGAAGGTAAAGAGTATATGTATACAAATTATGTTAATATCTACCCTCTACTATCTCTCTTACATTAATAGTGTTTATTATGTTGACATTGTACGTCTTTAATTTTATGAAAATTGTAAACATATAGATAGAAAATAATTAACCATTAAATAATATATACAAACACAAACTATTCTTAAATTGTATGTTTTCATTTTAATAAAAGGTGATCATTATGTAGAATGCATTCCAGAACTAAGTTTACTGCAAGAAAATAAATATAGTCATTTACAAAGTTAAGGAAAACTTTACTCCAAATTTTTGTTGACATTATGGGTTATACGACCATAATATTTGTTTACCTATTCAATAAGTAACAATTAGATCGTTTAGTTAATGAATTGTCATTAAAATTTTATCCACATAGAAACTATTATAAAATTACGTCTGTGAAATAAAATGACGTCTCTGGGTTCACGATTTATGATTACTCTACACTGTTTCCATCATTTTAGACATAAAAAGAAGTTCCAAAAACTTATAAACAAAATTGAAAGATGTAAGATATTGTACTGTTCATATTTTAATTTTGAATTATATTAGCTAAAGTGTTTTACAAAAAAATGTAAATTCTCTAGTTCCAAAATGGCTGGCCTATTGGTGTAGCGGTTAGTGATCCTGACTGCTGAGCCAGAGGTCGTAGTATCGATTCTCATCCAAGAGAAATATTAGTGTGATAAGCATGATCATTTGTTCTGTGTCTGTATGTAATATATCTATAATATATATGTATTTAGAAATATATAAGTATGTTTATCAGCAGTCTGGTTACCATAGTACAGGCTTTGTCTAGTTTGGGATTTAGACGGTCGTCTGTGAGATGTGTCAAGTTATTATTATTAAAATTTTAGTACTGTAAAAGCTTTATAAGTTAGTTTTATAGATACAACTTGATTGGAGTCAAGTTGATTGGTCAAGTTCTGAAAACGCTAAACTATGTTTATTTTGTTAAATATTTATAGCAATGTGATCGATCACTTATCTTTGTATTTTGTTGTGATTTACTAAAACTGTTTTGTATATTTGTACTTAAATGTTTTACTAGTCAAGTAAAATATGTAAAAATAAAATATTATTAAGTATTATAATACCAAATGCGTTTCATTTTACTTTTTTTTAAATTATTTATCGCTTAAAAGATTTATAAAAGAACATAATTTTTTAAGATACTGTAAAACTACTAAGGAATATAGTAAGTACCGTTAGTTTACGTCCAGATAAGTAGTCGATACATAAAGTGTTTAGGTTTTTTGGAACGAAGTTCCTTGTGGGGCGTTGTGGAGGGGTACCCTAGCCGGCAAATAACGTCCGTAACGTTAAAAAAAAGCGTAAGATTTTTATATATAGTATATGATGGCTATACAGTGTCTAATGTATAGTCTACATGATGTCTGTTATTATTATTTATTTCTATAAATCATTGTAAATAAAATAAAGGTGTTAAGATAATTTTGTAAAGAAGTTTTTTTGATTTTTATCGATAAAAAATCATAATAAAAAATGTATACCCGAATAATTATTTTATTTATACCTCGAATAGAACTTGAAATTCATGTTTTTATAATAAGGAACTTCGTTCCTATTTGGTGTCCCAACGACACCACACAGTTTTTTTACGTTATAGGCGCAAACGAGCAGACGGGTCACCTGATTTGATGGTTGCCTTTAAGGTGGGAGTAGAGGAAGGGGGAAGAGGGGGAAGAGGGGAAGAGAGAGTGAGGGAGGGGGAGGGGGCAGGGGTGTAAAGGAAAGAATTAGGGCCTCAGGTAACCTCACTCACTCGGTGAAGAACAATGCAATCGCTCGAAGCATGGCTCTCCCACGAAAATTAATACTAGGTTAAGTAATTTAGCATATACGACAGCAGATAAATACAATTATTTGTGGTTGTGTAGTTGATTTAGAAAATAAGTCGTGAGTTTATTTTTAATATTACTCGGGTTGAGGTTGTCCCGTAAGTCGGTGTGTAGTTCATTTATCAATCGAGGAAGGAGGTAAGCTGCCGTTCTTTTGCCATTCATGTTGTTAGCGCACTTTGTGCATATTTTGACTGGCCTGTTGGTCTAGTGGATCCTGAATGCTGAACCAGAGGTTCGATTCCCACCCAGGACCAATAATTGTGTGATGAGCATGATCATTTGTTCTACGTCTGGGTGTAATTTACCTATAATATGTATGTATTTAGAAATATATAAGTATGTTTATCAGCGGTCTGGTTACCATAGTACAGGGTTTGCCTAGTTTGGGATTAGATGGTAGTATGTGGAATGAGTCAAGTTATTTTATTATTCTCTTTATTAACATTTATAAAACATATAAATTACATTTTTAAATACATTATTATATAAAAAAATATATTTAAAAATATAAAAAATATATAGTGTCCCACCGGTATCGAGTACAGGGTTCAAGCTACCGGTGGTTAGGGTTCCAGAGACAGAAACCTCCTCACAATACGTGCCGTGTCAAGAAGGACCGCCTTCTGCATCAGGCCCTTAATCCAGCTGCCTAACGTGAGCCTCTGAAGGTGTTGGTCGAGGCTCTTCGCTATCAACCCATGGGCGGATATGACTATCGGCACAATAATTGCTGAATCCACATCCCAGATGTCGACCTCGTGGGCCAAATCCAAATACTTCATTTGTTTTTCTTTTTCAGTCCTTAAGAGATTGTCGTCATGGGGAATGGTGATATCTACAATCATTGCTCGGCGCTCTATTAGAGCGCCTAAATAGACCGATTACGGTCTATTACCACTATATCAGGCTTATTGGCAACAATAGTCCTGTCAGTGATAATAGACCGATCCCAGTACAATGTTACACGACCATTTTCAAGAATTGGGTCGGGCACATACCTGTAGTACGGTAATTCCATAGTCACAAGGTTATATTTAAGAGCAAGTTGCTGATGGACTATCCTGGCCACTTGGTTATGTCTGTGCAAGTACTCGCCGTTGGCAAGACGAGAACAACCGGAAATTATATGCCTGAGGCTTTCTCCGGGACGATGACATGCCCGACAAATGTCAATCGTGCCATCCTTCAGGATATGTTTCCGATAGTTGTTCGTCATAACAACTTCATCAGTAATTGCACAGATAAAACCTTCAGTTTCTCCAAAGAGGTCACCGAAACGTAGCCAGGACACAGATGATAATAGATCTACTTCGGGCCCATTTAAGGCCCGATAAAAACGTCCATGCAGCTTTGCTCTTCCAGATCTCCCTGCGATCTGTAATATTGAGTACTACAGGTTTGCGCCAGTTCTCTCTACCTAGAGCAAGCGGAGTGAGTCCGTTGTCAACTACCACAACATCCCGATGCACCTCCACGTAACAGAGAGAAAGTAATCTCTAAGATTGCATACCTCGCGGTTATGTAGTGTCCTGGCATTTAAAAAACCACGACCCCCACATTTCCGCGGGATATACAATCTCATGACCGATGAACGTGGATGGTGCATTCGGTACGCAGTTAGCAATGCACGGACTCTTCTATCCAGGGCATCAAGTTCCGTCTGAGTCCATCTAAGTATGCCAAAGGAGTAGGTTAGGACTGGTATGACCCAATCATTATAGGCCCGCACCTTATTACCACCTAACAAAAGACTTTTTAATACTTTTTTCAGGCGGCCAAAGAAGCGTTCCTGTAACGATTGCTTCATAGTCAATTCCTTTAAACCTAACGCCTGTGACATTCCTAGATACTTGTAAGTTTCGTTCGCGGAAAACCGTCTAAGGTGTGTAGAATCTGAGAGTTCCATGCCTTCAGATTCCACAATCCTGCCTCTTTTTACATGCATAACTGCACATTTATCCACACCAAATTCCATCCTGATACATTTATTAAAGTTTTCAGTTAGCTCTAGTAATTTTATCAGTTGGAAATTGTTGCAGGCAAAAAGTTTTAAATCATCCATAAAAAGGAGGTGGGATATAACCTGACCTCCTCTTCGCAAACGATAGCCTAGTCCTGAACCCTCCAACATAGTGCTGAGAGGATTCAAAGCTAGGCAGAACCACAAGGGACTCAAACTGTCACCCGGAAATATGCCCCGCATGATCTTTATATACTCGCCGTCACCCTGAGATTGTCGACATCTTGGATAGCAAAGAACCGTTCTCCATTGCTGCATACATGCCTAAAAGAAAGTGCATAGAGTTGTATCAACCTTATACAGCTCCATCACCTTCAGGAGCTACGTATGCGGCACAGAGTCATAGGCTTTCTTATAGTCTATCAAACATGTCGCCAGATCTTTTCGGTTATGGCGAACTTGTTGGTTAATGGTCGTGTCAATAATAAGGAGCTCTTTAGTGCCACGTGCCCCACTTCTACATCCATTCTGAGAGTAAGACATAACAGAGTCGTTGGTAACATGAGATGTATTTTATTATTATTGTTATTAATTATGTTTTCAGTTTTAATTTATTTTTGGGTTACAATGAGATAAAGTTTGTAAATGCTAGAAAAATAGACGTTGTTTTGTTTATTTTGCAGCTGCTTAATTTTTTTCTAAATATATATAGTAATAACATAATATAAAAACAAAAAAGTAATACGTACGGAGGTAAAAAGATAAAATTGATTCATATTTTCTAAATCTATTAAGAAATCAGAAATCTCTTTAAAACTTTATATTATGTAAAGTCAATAACGAAATTAGCTCAACATATGTACATATATAGATATGTACATACAAATTCGTGCATTCGTGCATTAAAATAAATTGGTGAACAATGACTTTGTTCATTTTTTTCTCTTCCTGAGAGGATATAATTAATTAATTGTAGGTATATTCTTTCTAGTATTTTAAAAAGGAAGGAAATATGTTTTTGTTTATAGTGAAAATAATCTGAAACTACTGAACCGATTGTATTAAGTCTTTTAATATTACAAAGCTACTTTACCCAAAAGCAAAATAGGCTCTGTTTGAAATTAGTAATGGGTACAGATAAAAGCAACCAAGTATTTACCTCGTATTTAGACGTTATAAATGAAAATCAGAAAAGAGGTTGCTCACGGAATGTGTCAAAGATTGTCTTTCTAAAGACATTTATGTCGTACATGCAAACTGTTAATTGCTCCGTGTTTATGTAACCAAACAAAAAGTAATATAAAAATATCTTCCACAATAGTTACATGAAATTGATAACACAACATTCAGTTTCGGGGAAGTCCCAATACTGGTATACAAGTCGGCAAAAATATATGTATGACGCATTGGCCTTCACTTGTTGAGCTGCGAAACTTGGTATGAATCAGCGAAAGCGGATTTCATTATTTATATAACATGTATAGGTAAATGTATTTGTGTGTATTGTTCTCATAGATATTACAGAAATGAGTGCTCCTAATCTATGTGTACGTACGAAATAACACTTCATCGAAGTTGCTTTAAAAACAAAATTTAAATTTAAAATTCAACATAACTGTCACAAAAAAATATTTTTATGTTTCAGGAATGTAGCTTAAAAGATTATGGTCCTGCCTCTAAGAAAGATATTAAAACATTAATGATATTGACTTAAGATGCCAAAGTCAATTTGGTAACTTAAGTCAATATAATTAATGTCACTCACGAAATTACGTACAAATTGGTATAGGGCCTCATAACGGCCTGGCTTGACTTATTTATAGACACGCGGGACACGCCCGCTGTGGACATATTCCAATGTGGATACTCTAGATATACTTATAAATATTCACCTTGAGCATGTCCTGTAGGCTGCATAGTCGTCAAATTCCGACGACCATGTAAAGGTGTCAGATCAAAATAAGCTCTTTCATAGTAAACCGTAAGTATATTTTTGTGTGAACTGTAAATGCGCTTTATACATATTATACATAAACATCCTATTAAACCTATTTGATCTGCAGTGATGGTATTTAACTCAAGTTGGAGTTTGTTCAATATTTTAATCCAGAAATAAACTTAAAATACCTTTCGGAATAAACTTAAAAATAAAAAATTAGGAAATCTTTCATAGTTTTAAGTAGAAAACACAGGTTCCCGAAGGCTTCCTTCTTAGGTTATCCCGGGCCCCTGCAATAGAGCCACTTGTGACGGAATATCGTGTGGTTTTAGTCGGTTCGATTCCGACATACCACTTCACCGTTAGCTCCGGTGAGGTGATGATCCGTTGGAAAAAAAATATTAAAAACAGCTAAACTAGACTTTGTATTGGTTGATCTCAAATCAAATCGAATTACTGCGAACGAATCAACTTCAAATAGTTTTTTTATGTTGCACTGCTGCTTAATTAGGCGAGGCCACTGGTTACATATCTACATGAAACAATGTGTATGTTTGCAGTTCGATCGGTCAATGTAAAATTAAATTAAAGCTTTACTAAATACTAGCTTGGCATGTGTTAATGTAGATTTTGTCAGTCCATTCGGGGGTCCAACCTGAACAGTACTTTTTCTGAGATGAAAGGTACCCACTCTACGTCCTTTTCTGTAGCCATAAAACGTGTATTCAAAATTTAATGATGATCGGAGGAGTATCTAAGGCTTGGAAGCATAACAAAGTCACTTTAGCATTTATAATCTTACTAGCTGTTGCCCGTGACTTCGTTATGAGAGCCAAAGTGGTAACCGAATAGGTTACCATATTACAAAGTTAAATAATACTAGCCAGGTCAGTCTAGGATGGATGGCCATTCTTGATACATTGAGACCCCTCCGTGCCTCGGAGAGCACGTTAAACCGTCGACCCCGGGTGCCATACAAACATCTGTGGTATTCGTTACGGGAGGTTGGAACCCTAAAAATATCTTCGATATCGTCTAGTAGGTACTTGCGTTGTGGAGATCTGATGGCAGTCGCTTCACGTAATATATCAAAGTTCGGCGGTATCGTGGTTAGACTGAAAGCTGACCCCAAACTTATTTGGGAAAAGGCGCGGAGGATGAGGATGCTGTTGCCCGTGACTTCGTTCGCGTGCAAATTTTGATGAAATCTATCTCAAGGGAACCGTACATTTTTCTAGAGCCGTTAAGTCCTTCTGGCGTGATTGACTAACAAAAATATGAATAGAAAACTTAGCAAGTAGTGTTATAACGTTATAAATAGTTCAACACCCATTAAAGAAATGGCAATACACAAAAAAGTGGGTTACTAGTTGAAGCCATTGCCGATGCCTATTAGTATACATTTCACTTATTTAATTGGTGGTTCAAATACAGAAACAAAAAAGTATTAATAATTTATATTGCTTCTTTGTACTAAATTTGAATCAACATCTAGTAACACAAGATTATTAAGAAAGCGTTGAATTTTTAAAAGATGAAGGAGGTTTGCTATGATGTGTTTCTGTTAAAATATTAGCGTATTCTTGGAAACAGAATCCGTGTGATATGTAATACACCATGTCATGAGTGTATCACCGCTTTAACTAGAGCAACTGGATTGTACAAATGAAAGTAATTTTATTCACGAACAAGTATGTGTAAACTAAATCGAAATTCGTTTCAAATTTAGACCAGAAATGAGGATAGACTTAAAATAAATCTAAAAAATGGTTTTGCACCATTAGAACATAGTACAATTAACAAAAAAATAAATTCTAAATGCATTGCAAAGTTTAAAATTTAAGAAACATTAACAGAATGGCGATAATAGTAGCGCCTGTGATGAAAATGATAATAATAACACATTCGTACAAATTGCTGTCCAAAAAGATGCTGTCCAAAAGGGAATTGAGATTAATGTCTCACATAAGAATGTACACTTCTTTCCTATCCAAGATAAAAAAGAAAATTAATGTTAGTTTTACAAATAAAAGATAAAGGTTCCTAGAAGCAAAGCAAAGAAATATTTTTGCTATCTGAATTCGCGAATTTATACTAGGTCATATTTTAGTGAGACTTTTTGTAAACAATGAAAGAAATCAATTACATCAAGCAATTTAAAGAAGCATGCAAGCAAGACCTTTGGTAATCAATGGGGCGCGATAGTAGACCATTCGACTGCAATGTCAGAGGTCACAGACTCGATTCCCACTCGGTCCATATACTGGCATGTATGAATATGACCTTTTCATTGGTGTGGGTGTTTCCTATTTTGTTTTCATTTGGGCGCTATTTAGCATATTTCCAGTACCATCTGTGAATACATCTTTAAATTGATGTGTTTTCGCTTAAAACAATTTCCTTTTACTAATTCCAAACATTGATATGATTTTATTTTTTAACTTTGTTTATAATTATCATCTAAATACTTAAATTTATTTTTTAAATTAAAAAACGAATATTTGTAAGTCATCAGGAGTCGTCTTGGTCCGTGTATGCATCAGTTTTCGTCCCTTCTGAAACAACATGTCTGAAATTAAAAACATACATAAGCTTACGTGAGTATTACGTTTCATGTCAACAGAAACTAACTTGCAGACCATAATACATCATGGAACCCTCAAATATCAAGATACTAATTCTTAGATATCTGATCGGATTTCTATTTAATGTTTGTAGTGTATGCAAAATATCGCATATGCAAAGGTTTTCAAAGAGTAACTCAAAACTTATTTTAAACAATTTGACATATAGCTCAGATTGAAATTCTGAGTAGGTAAATGATGTTTCATTTTATTTCAAACTGATTAACTTTATAATTCTTATAAGTCCAACTTATTGTATGTTATCCTTGAAATGCTTCATCATTATCAGTCTTTAAGAATCATGTTTAGAAATAAAATGTATGAAATACATTTATTAATGCAGGGTGTATCTGACAATGGAACACTTACTTAAATCACTGAAAGAGCATTACTTTATGGGCAGTTATAAAAAGAATTAAATAAAAATACCTTTTAAAAGTCAGGACCGTTCGAATTTCCAGGTATTATTATATCCGTTTCTCATAAAAGCATGGAAGGAAAAGGTGGAATATGTAAAGTTAAAGATTTTTAATCGTACAATTTTTTTTGTTTTGGAACTATTCACTCAGTTATAGAGAAAATCCATAAAACTAAGGTAAAAATTTTCGAAGTTAGTTCTTATGGATTTCCTTAGTAACGGAATTAAACTTTCCAAAATACATTTTATTAAATAAATAATAAAATAATTTTATCATATACACCCTGCATATCAAAAAGTATTTTTTCTTGTATACTTAATAAAAAAAAATATTATCTGTAACGTTAGCAGTACCTCTGATTTGCCTTTTCTTGAATATTCGATTATACGCTGTTCTTCGGTGGTTTTCCTTTCCTATTCGTAAAGTTATTAAAAATTATATAATCCGTAACTTGTTATCTATCTACTTTACATGGTTTTAATTACTTGGCAAAATTTGTTTAAAGTAGAGGGCGGATGTCCCGGCCACAGCTAGTTCGAGTTACAGGTATTCGACCTCCGTAAGCTATTGCTTACACATTGCAATCCATCTGTATAAGCCATATCTCTTTCCGTCCATGGCCTTCCCTTATTACCTACCTATCCCTTTTCAATATACTCCCAATTTTCCCATCTTTAATTCCGAAGTTGCCCAGTTGACGACGGTAATGGCCTGGCCCCCTATTAAGTAAGTGGAAATAAATTATAGTTGATAAAATGTGCATGATTATTGCGACTCTGGTGGCGGGCGGACTATGGGCGTGTATGTATATACTTAAAAAAAATTAAATGTGATTTAGATTATTGTATCAGGAAATAGACCAAATTAAAATAAAACGTGATGGAGTTAAGTTACGCGTGTATGTTGTATTCGTGTTTTATTACGTGTAAATATTTGAATAGAAAATTATTTTTTTAATGAGCTCGATCGCTATTTAAAGTTTCTTGAGTCATGCTCAAACGTACGGCTCAATTTTGAAAGCATTATACAAACTGATGATTTGCAAAAAAAATATGTTTAACGTATAATCTCCGTGTGATTTTTAATTCTCGATTTGTGTTAGGGATATTATCAAATTATTCTCAAGGGGTATGTAAAAGGGTAGTGCGTTCAAATCTACAATCTGTAGGTTTCGTTATTGTTGATAGAATATAACAGCATCGGTTTTCCTTATTTCTATAACATTAATATCATTGTATTATATTATGTTATATTCATTGAATCAATAAATATGTAGGTACTACATAGACGACATCCTAAAATTAAGGTCAATCTAATCTATGAAGACTAAAATTATTCAGCCGCAAATCGGCTTGGTATTACATCTCAGGGTTTCTGCTTCTGGTTAAAGTTTTGCCTTGTGTTAACTTATCGATCTAATTATATTTGATAAAAGTATATACTTATCATAATCAGTGGCTGTAAAAATTCAAACAAATATTACTTAAACATTTAAAATGATGCCCTTTCAAATCAGTTTCAGCAAACCGCAGTTATCTGAAATCGGCTTAAAACTCTAGGGAAAAAGTAAAAACCAGCCAGGTGCGATTTGGACTCGAGGTTCCGTACTATTGTACAAAATACCGAAATAATCATTTTCTTTCGCATATTCTCCCTTAATTTAGCTTTCATTGGGTACGCAACCCTAAAAAGTGATGACTTACTAGAATGTGTGGTTTAGATGGGTGCCACCATGCACAATATAGGCCTATCGTATTTTTAAAATGATAAAAATAGTTGTGTACCCTCGCTCTTATCCAATAAGTCGTCCTTCGTGATGCAAGCCATTCGCGTACAATATGATGTCCCGTCGGCACCACAGACGCATTTGTTGCAGCTTATCATGTGAGTTGTGAATGGCTCGCATTTGCTGGACTCTGCTGCTACAAAACGAAAAATATAGATTTTTTTAAAAATCCGAGGACACGTGTATAAATGTGAAGAAAGTCACTAAGGGATCGAAATCTAACTATCATTACCTACTTCATATAGATAAGGATAAACTATAAACCCATTTAATAGGGATTTTCATGAGTATCTAGATTTCTGTTATTTATTGTCATACTGATTTTTCTCATAATAATTTATAGTAATAGGCTCGTGGCTTAGTGGTAACCGAGTAGGTTAGCACATTAAAAAGTTAAGTAATACTAGCCAGGTCAGTCTAGGATGTGTGACCATTCTTAACACATTGAGACCCCTCCGTGCCTCGGATTAAACCGTCGGTCCCGGGTGCCATACAAACATCTGCGGCATTCGTTACGGGTAGTTGGAGAACCTGGCCCTAAAAAGTCCGAGAACCTGGTCTAACTACAGAACTTCGACATCGCCTAGTACTTGGGTTGTGCAGATCTGATGGCAGTCGCGTCACGTAAAATATCAAAGTTTCAGCCGTATCGTAATTAGACTGTAAGCCGACCCTAACTTAGTTGGGAAAAGGCGCGGAGGATGATGATTAATAGAGTTTATCTTTGTGATGTAATCTAGTGCATTATCGGAAAATTAATTTTTACTTTAAATCATTTTATTTTATGTAGTTTTCATTAAGGTAGGTATTCGCTTACCGTTATACACCGTAAAACGTTTTCTTTTGACTTATAAAAATGTTTAAATTGGTCTCTGAATATCGACAATCGACGGCGTGATTTAAATTTTTGCCGCTAATCTGGCGCGGCGTTATATAGATTTTGTCGATCCACTACAGTCAGCAATACAACAGCTCACATTACAGCAGCTAAGAGGTCAGGTAGATGTTATGATGTTAGAGTTTCAATGCACACGATTACCCTACTTTTGACAACATTTGCTACGCTCTACTTGCGATACAGTTGTGAAGGCTTCGACTAAAGGAAATGATGCGCTATTTGTATTGATACAGCCGAGAATGCCCCATCTCCTGGAGTATTTACGGGTCAGGTAAGATAAGGAACATTAAATGTTACAGAAAAATGAAGTTACCCATTTTTAGAAGCAGTTTCTGGCCCAAGATTTAGACTTCCCTTACCTTATGAGCACTTTCATAAAGTCGTAAAGTTGTCGTTTGTAGATGTATCAATAAACAGTTTTTATTATTATTATATTATTATTGTGTCGAAACCTTGATTATGTTAAAGAGGAAAAGAAAGAAAGGAAATACATTCATTTCTGATAAGCCACTAGAAATGTACAATGTAAAACGTTAAAGTACTGATAAAATGATTGGTTTGTATATAATTGTGTGATGAGCACGATCATTTGTTCTACGTCTGGGTGTAATTTCTCTACAATATGTATGTATTTAGAAATATATAAGTATGTTTATCAGCAGTCTGGTTACCATAGTACAGGCTCTGCCTAGTTTGGGATCAGACAGCCGTGTGTGAGATGTGTGAGGTTATTATTATTATCTCTAGTATATAACTAGGCCGAGACTGTACTATGTGACACAGACTGCTGATAAACATACTTACATGTAAGTATGTTATATTGCTAAATACGTACATATCATAGATAAATTACACCCAGATACAGAACAAATGATCGTGCTCATACTAAAAGTTTCTATAATACAGTTTGTAAAACTTATTCATAAAATAACAACATAAAACAACTACTCTAGAATGTATGGTTATAGTGATTATTTGGTTTTGAGTAAACATTTATTTAAAAATCCATCCATCCATCCAAACTTTCACATTTATAATATTAGTGGGATTAGGTAATTTAGGTATGCTATTGGGTCAAAATTAGGTATACTTTTTCTTTGGAAAAAGTATACCTAATTTTTACCCAGTTTGAAGATTATATAATTTTGAATACAACATGAGACACTAAAATAAAAAAAAAATATTATTTTTGAAATATCAAATATTGACATACATTTGCAAATATGTCAACGTTTACATATCAATGCGTGTGACTGTACCGCGCAATGTGAGAGATCTCTTATTGGCTGGCCTGTTGGTCTAGTGGTTAGTGACGCTGACTGCTAAGCCGGAGGTCGTGGGTTCGATCCCCACCCAGGATAAATAATTGTGTGATGAGCACGACAATTTGTTCTGTGTCTGGGTATAATTTAACCATAATATGTATATATTTAGAAATATATAAGCATGTTTATCAGCAGTCCGGTTACCATAGTACAGGCTCTGCCTAGTTTGGAATCAGTCGGCCGTATGTGAGATGTCTCAAGTTATTATTTTTATTATTATAACTCTATCAGGTGTACTTTGTAACTATAAAATGCCGATACGACTGAAGGGTAAAGTCTACAAAACTGCAGTGAGATCTACCATGATATACGGCGCAGAGTGCTGGGCTATCAAAAAAACAACATGAACAGAAGATGTTCGCAAATGAAATGAAAATGCTGCGATTAGCTGCACGAGTTACAAGGCTTGATAAAGTACGAAACGAGTACATCAGAGGTTCCTTTAAAATAGCGCTTATTGTAGACAAGATGGTCAAAAGCCGTATGCGCCTGTATGGACATGTGTGCGGCGAGACGAAGAGCACGTTACAACGCAAGCCCTAGCTATCCCTGAAAAAAAGAAGGGCAGAGGACTCCCGCAAGACACGTGGTGGACAACCGTTTTAAAAGATCTGGAACTAGTGCAGGTAAACGACCAGATAAGAACAGTGGGAGAGCCATGCTTCGGCATGTATGGGCTTGACCGGAGTGATACCAGGGCCTCACAGAAAACCGGCAGTCTCCTCCCACCTCAAAAGCCGGCAACGCACTTGTGACTCTTGAGTTGCAGGTGGCCATGGGTGGCGGTAGTCATTTACCATCAGGTGACCCATCTGCTCGTTTGGCCCCTATAAGGTAAAAAAAAAGCAACCCAAGATAGACTGTCTTGGCGCCTTAGATCGAGGAGGGCCGATCCCAAATTAAATGGGAAAAGGCACAGCAGAAGTTGTCAAAGGCATGTTTCGAAGGGACTATTAGTAAACATACAATGATCCTAATTGTGATCCCATCTTAATCTATTAATATAATTAGTTCCTTAAAAATATAATGAACTTAGATGCAATATATTTTTAAACTTACACCGTCTCCAGTATAAGTACATATCTTGGTCTAGTGGTGCTTTCATATGGACGAACGATAGTGCCTGAAAACAATAAACAAATAACATTTTATATATTTCATTTTATTTCTAAATCTCGAGAAATGGCCATCGTTAAGACTAATAAATAAATGAAAAAAAAAGATTTTTTCCTTAAATATTTGCAATTGGCAAGACATTGGATTGGCAGTATTTGTAATTGGCAAGACATTGGCAAAATTTGTAATTCTCTGCTTTGAGTGCCTGTGTAAACAAAAATAGTTAATACAAATGAATCGCATGGTTTCAAACGTTCGAAGAATAATTAAATTACATTTGAGGTAAATGAAAGTTATTCAGAGAATCGTAGCCATTTCACTCAGCCAACTCGGAAACCAAGCTTCGACTTATTGACTTGGATTATTTGACATAGGGACTTGAGTTGAATTTTAATCAGTGAGTGCATCCTAGTGTTAATTATGTTAGTTGTAGTAAACCGATCTTATAAAAAGACGTATAAAATCAATTTTCAAATAAACTTCAAGGTGAGACATAAATTCGATCTCGATTGATCTTCGCAGGATTTGCTACACTTTTAAAGTGTTTGATATTTTTTTTTTAATATGTGTTATGTTATGTCTTTACCTTCAGTGCAAAGTGATACAACTCGAGTTGTATCGATTTTGATATTTTTCCAATGTAAAATCAGTAAAAAAAAAAATATTTTTCAATCCAATTCTCGTGTTTCTACGCCTTAAAATGAGAGAGTTAATTTTCGTGTATAGTAATTACAAGTCAGCATTTTTACGGCAATTAATGTGTATATGTTACATTAAAATTTTTATTCATAACAAAGTTGACTGAACTAATATTTTACATTTCTTTAATGTGTATTAATACAACTCAATTAATCACTTCTTACACGACCTAAGTATATTTAAAATAAGTGCATATTGATACAATTTAATTTGTATCAATAAACACATAAGACTAAAATAAAATAATCTCGTGGAAAGCGGTACAATTGCATCTAAAAAGCGTGACACAGCTAATACCAAATCTTAAATCACTCGACACCAAACTATAAAATAATTAATGTAAAATGGTAAAAATCATTCTACATTGATTTACACAAAAAATAAGTAATTAATCATTGTGTTAAGTGATATGAATGGATTTTTTATTTCTAAAATGCTTTATACAATAATGTCATATTTCATTTAGTGAAATATTTTGTAAGTTATTTTCTAACAATGACAGTAATCAGTGTTTTCTTAAGTGTAGTAGAAAAAGGGAAGGATTATTTTTAAACTTCAAACTCGATTTTCTCGAAACTATGATTTTAGAGTTAAATCACTTTTCACTAAAGGAACAGATGTGTTTATGTTTTCAATGATGTATGTGTCAATCAGTATTAAATGCGCTGATACTGATAAATAAAATATTTTATTTTATAAATGAATTAACAGAGTAAAGTGCATTTTCCTTCATTATTCACTGTTATTTTCCGCTATTATTTTTTTTTCTTAGCTTATTGAGTCAACATACTATCTGCATGCCATGATCTGAATGAAACATTAATTGGTTACCCATGAATAAGTGCATATTAATTTAATTAAATTTGTATCAAAAAACACATAAGACCAAAATAAAATAATCTCATCGAAAGCGGTACAATTGCATCTAAAAAGCGTGACACAGCTAATACACCAATCTTAAATAACTCGGTCGGTAACGCACTTTTGAAGTCACTTACCATCAGGTGACCCATCTGCTCGTTTGCCCCTATAATATAAAAAAAGCTCTCAAATTCGTGTTATTGATACTTTGAAATGCATTTCGAAGGATGGTCAAACAATCGCAAATAAGGCAGGATTGCAAACGGCCATATTTCCAAATGCCTTGATTACTTTTTGTAAATTACCAGATTTACAATAACCAACATTGGTTAGCAAAATAATCCTCTTTCTAATTGTGTAAGTCAGGACTTTATCGCGATAATATTTATAAGGAACTATATATTTTTTGGTTATCCGACGTTTCGATCGAATTGCACCGATTGTGGTCACAGGTGGACTCGTTCTGTTTATCATTATTTTTTGTAGACTAGATTTTCTAGACTAGATGGTTATGAGATAGATGTTATTTTGAGTGGAATACGACGAGTAGTCTCGTAAGTTAAATATGCTCCCAAAATTCTAATACCATCATGGAACACGTGTTAACACGACGTCCGTTGATTTACGGTAAGTAAAATACTTAAAAGTAACCGTTGAGTTGAGAAAAATTGATACCTTTTATAATATTTCTTTGTCATTCAGAGTGGTATGAGAAGTCATTGTTTACTTATTAAATACTTTAAATATAAATATTAAATATGTCCAATTAGGACACACAGCTGTGGCTGGTGTTTGGCAGAAATAAATAGTTTCATTTTAACACTTACTGTGCAGGACATCTTCACAAATCTGATCATGGTGTCCGAAACCCATGGACCGAAGAAGTTTTAGAAAGGGGAGCCAATATTGTAGATATAATAACTTCTCTTGAAAACTGTGAAATTTCTTAGAGAGTTACAAAATGCGAATTCAATATCTATTGCGCAACGTCGTTCATTGTTACAATTAATTGACGAAAAATAAAATATAGGGTCGTTGACCGTGATTTCACAGTGATTGTCAATTATAATATTTCATCAGTTACTTACATACTTGCGTTTTTTATTATTAAAATGCATTAACATTGAGCTAGTTTTTATTTTCGATAAGAATGTTAAAGTATTGCTAAGAAACTTATTACGGAAAAATGATGAGTAAATTTTTACGATGCGCGCGCACACCGTTAGAAAAAACCGACACCCTGAAGTTAGCTAGTCAACATTTTAGTTTTTCAAAAAAAAGTTACTAACTTCACAATAGTGATAAAAATGGTTTTTACATATAACTTTGTACGTTTGTAGAATTTGAGGTTAGTTGACGGTATGTATTATTTATGATAATTTACTGTGATTAAAAGTAATAAAAATGGTTTTAACATATTACTTTGAGTACGTTTGTAGAATTTGAGGTTAGTTGATGACACATGACACAGTTGATACACAGTAGACAGTATTATTTATTATGATATTTAAATAAACTTTATTTAATTAGATAAAAGCATAACTTCTTACGTGCGCACATAAGTACACACACGCTTATTTTTTTTGTAAGTAAGTCGTGTCGATTCGTCTATTCGCACATAAACCATTTATTTGGAAAACAAAAAAAACATTTAATAAACAAACATGTTTACAAAACTCACAGCCAAAACAAGAAACGTTAAACCAGCCAGCATCTTGATTAGAAACTAAATTTTACGAGTAAAAAAATAATCATTTTCAGTAGTTTTCATTACTTCGACAGTATTATTAAATCGATTATATACGCTACTACAATCTGGTTCTCATATTAATTTCTTACACGAATCGTAATTTAAAAAGTGTGGTACGACCTCGGACATAATGGATTTACTATTTATTCTTAAATTTGTATTAGTAAGTTAATTTGATCACGCTTTTAACCACGGTTGTATAAATATTTCATGTTTTGTGGCATCTACAGCAGGCTTTTGTGACATGCTTTTGGTAACCTCAATGGTCGAACGGTCTGACAGACCGCTGTCGTAGGTGGTTCATAATATCAAAACTCTATGTTGGATTTTTCACCACAATTTTTTGTTGCAAAACTAGAATTATAATATATAATTTTTTATCTTGATCTTAACAATCACCAATAAAATTATAATCAAAAAATTTTACAAAAACATTTGTTCCTAATAAAATTTTGAAAATAAATTTGACACAACAATAAAATTTACGAAAGTAAACAAAAAAATCATCAAAAGACAGTGTCGTCTGCTAAAATTTATAACAGTCTATTCGTTATCGTTCATTTGATTCTTTCAAAATAGTATTAGATATCTAGGAAGAAAAGCCATTGCCATACTGGCAATTAACTTATCTAGCTCTTAGTCGAGAGACCCAGACGAATCATAAACACAGATAAGATAATAGTTACTTCGTAATAGATGCATCCAATCCAAACAAAAGTGAAAATACCTACGCCATAATAGCCGACAAAATTTAAATAATTTTACCTGGCATTAGATACAACCAAAAATATATCTTGTGCTCACAGGACAAAAGTGGAGAATGCTTTGCCCACCGCGCGACGGCCGTGTGTGCATCTCAGGCAATAGCCGAAGCTCAAGGGTTGTACAAAGATGAAGATTACAAAGGTTATTTATTTAGTTGATAATCAAATATACAAGTGTTAAGTTTTATAAAATGATAAATAGTATAATTTTTTCGTCTCTAAAATGTATCTTTTTAATAAGTAGGTAATGAAAATATTCTGAAGCCACTAACCAGAAAAAAATGTAATTCCAAACATTTTTACTATTACTTAAGCTCAATTTATTATTAAGTATTAGTTTATAAAAGCAATATTTAAAAAAAAAACCTGACAAGTGCGAGTCTGACTCGACTGGTACAACTTACAAGTTTTCGTGAAAATCTAAATTTGCCCATATCTTTTCATCGTGTTGACTCAGGACCTTTATTTTTATACACCTAATGGGGACTATAGACCTCATTATCTGGTACAAATTTCAACTTGCTAGGTCCACCCGTACCTGAGAAAATCGGTGGTGACACACGGACAGACAGACGGACAAGAGAGAGATCTTATAAGGGTTCCTTTTTTAACTTTTTTGAGGTACGGAACCCTACACATTTAATAAAATATCGTCCTGTAGTTTTTGTTCGCCTCGTAACTATTACATTATCGATTCGTGACTGAACATAAATATATTTTATAAGTTTTTGCAATATTTATTATGAGAAGACGATAATCATTTATGTTCATGCAACGTTAAAGCATTACTCCTTTATTTAAAAAAAACTTAAATGTTTTAGCTGCTGTATTACATGTGTTACAAAGCCTTGTAACACATGTAATATCAAATTGAAATTATAAGAAATCTGTTGTTTTTAACCGGTTATAAAAACGTACATACGTAGTACGTATATATTTAAAGTAATTGATTTGTAGTAATTAGTGTGATGAGGCGTATAAGGCTAGCATTAGTACTAGTATTAGTCAAGTAACTTCATCCAGACTCGAATTCGCGTTCAACATGAAAATTAACGCTGAACCAACAAAAGCTCGCATTACTAACGTATCTTACCGGTGCGTGAGTATGGGGCTGAGACCAGGGTGTTATGGAGGAGATCCTCCACAAGCTTCACGTGGCTCAAAGAGCAATTGAGAGAAAAAGGAACTGACGATGCAGTGACGCAGCAGCCGTGTGTTATACGTATATTATTTGGAGCCACTTTTGACCGCACTTACTAACCCATAATTTATTTAACATATATACTTGAATTTTTACTTAGTTTAATATATGAGTGATATTTAATTAAATATAACCCCTAAGATTAACTAGAACCCTAAATTTCATAAATACAGCTCAAACGTTCATAGAGATATTTATATTTGAAAATCGACATCTTTATCATTGACTGTCTGACTTATAGATCAAAAACCTAACTTTCTGATGACCTAGAAAGTTCAAATTTGGCGTCCAGCTGGCTAGTTTGTGTGTATAATGGAAAAAATCAGAAAACAGTCACGATTAAAATATTTATCAAACAATCGTTCTTTAATTAACCCTTTCAAAATTATGATAGAATTTTTTTTCTTTCACAGGAGAATAGGTTCTATGATGAAAAGTCGCTTTTATCTTTTTGTATACGAAATGAAAATGAAATGAAATTGTTTTATTTCAGTAACTTATTACACATTTATCAAAATTGCTGAGAGCTCCTTTTAAGTATGTATGTATAAGAGATTATTTATAAAATTTACACAACCAATAATAACACAAACTGCAACTGGCAGCGCTGGCTTAGCGATCTGACATCATAGCAAACAATTGTAAGAATTGTATTTCGAAAGAAATACATTCTTGCACCTATCTCACTACTAAATTTACAAGAGCCTAAAATCGGTTCCTGTTGTCTATAAACTTTAAAATTGTACAGAATCACTTTCAAAAATTTAAGTTACGTAAGGAAGGATTCAGGATAATAATTATTCGCTTTATTATTTCTAATGTTCAAGAAAATGTATAAAATGGCACAAAAAAGAAAACTATACAATGTAAACGTAATGTTAATTTTACAGATCATTTTTACATGATGAATAATATTTCCTTTACAAAAAGTAATGATATCCTATCAAAAACATAAATCTGAAAATGGGAGCCAAGTTCAATATTAAGAATATACGTTGTTTTCGACTTCGCCGACAAAAGAATTGAGATCTAAATGGTTGCCAAGTGTAAGAAACAGTGTCACAACCACTGGTATAAACTATGAAAATCACTAACTAACAGTAACTGCCAAGTTATTCGTACCTCTATCCGCACTCAAGTGAAGTTCTCCACTTATTCCTACCCTTTTATAACCCCACTTCTCATTAACTTACGATAAATTGAAGCCATAGATTTGACTGGCTAGTTTTTAATAGCGTACCAAACTTTTAGCGCCTGTACAGTAAGTTATGTTGATCTTACAATATAAATATAGTACTATGTGGTAACTTGCGAATAAAATAAATAAGATAAGTCGTTTAGCCAAGTATAAGAAAACTTGGATGTGAAAACTAGCTGAGTCAAATCTTGAGCTTCAATTTGATGACAATTTGGCATAAACTGAAAGAGGCCTACACCTTAGCGGTTAAAAATGGCTGAAGAAGAAGAAAACTTATGTAGCGCTATACGTATATGCATGTATGTATGTACTTATATCTATATTATAAAGATAAATAGTAAAAACACAGCCAGTTATACATAAAACAATAAAAAAATGTAAATTAGACACCTGATTCTCAAGTCAGTTCTGAACCATTAACGAATTATATTCATGAACTAGCAGCGCCCCGTGGTTTCACCCGCGTAAGTCCCCCCACCCCCGTGGGAATATCGGGATAAAAAGCCTATGCGTTAATCCAGGTCTCCAGCTATCTACACACCAAGTTTCATCGCAATCGGTTCAGTGATTTTTGCGTGAAAGCGTAACGCACATCCATTCATCCATCCATCCAAACTTTCACATTTATAATATTAGTTGGATGATCACTGGCTCACAAAATATAGGAATACATAGTAACAGAATATTTATGTATCATGTGACCCAGTTCAGACCCTATACGGAAATTTTATGCGTAGTGTAATAAATTTCAATATGTAAAATAGTTAGAAGAACTATGTTACGTGTAGTAGGTGTATATTATGCTTCGTGCTAGTTACATATTCATATTTTTTACTAGCAGCGCCCCGCGGTTTCACCCGCGTAAGCCCCGATCCCGTGGGAATATCGGGATAAAAAGTAGCCTATGCGTTAATCCAGGTCTCCAGCTATCTACATACCAAGTTTCATAGCAATCGGTTTAGTGGTTTTTGTGTGAAAGAGTAACAAACATCCATCCATCCATCCATCCATCCATCCAAACTTTCACATTTATAATATTAGTGGGATTGCACACAATTATGTATGTATATTATCTTATCTTACTAATATTATAGGCTAAAGTTTGTGAGTAGGGATGGATGGATGTGTGTTACTCTTTCACGCAAAAACGGCCCAACAGATCTTAAAGAATTATTTCAGAATTGTACATATTATATTTGGTCATAAATTATAGTCGAATATTGACCAATAAGCGATCTCTATTTATTTTTAAAACTATAAAATCAAGAGCCTCAGTAATTCAAAAGCAAAAATATAAAGTAAAAAAATGTTAATGTTACGCAAATTAGTTTTCTGTGCAAACCGTGTTTTCCAAGTGACTATTGACAGATTAATTTCATTAGCTTTCCTATTCAAATTTATTCGCATTATTCATATTTTTAAGCGAATTTGATACTAGAAATAAATTTAACATGCCTACATTGTAATGTTTATTAAATGTCATATCCATTCTAATATTATAAAGTGTAATTGTATAAAGTGTATTATAAAGTATGAGTCTGGCACCTGCAACCGGCGCGGCAGGACGCCTCACCCCTTGATAAAGGGCCCCCGTCGGGTCCGAAACTAGTCGGGCATCCCCGAAATATACACGTAAGTAAAACCGTATATCTTAACTAATAATATTATAAAGCTGAAGAGTTTGTTTGTTTGTTTGCTTGAACGCGCTAATCTCAGGAACTACTTGTTCGAATTGAAAAATTCTGTTAGTGTTGGGTAGCCCATTTATCGAGGAAGGCTATAGGCTATAACACATCATGCTATGACCAATAGGAGCGGAGCAGTGACCATAAACGCAGGTGAAACTGCAGGGACGGCTGGTGTACTATAATAATACATTTTGAAAATCATCGAAAAAATCTTTTCTTTCTTTCAGTTTAAAAAAACAACATAACAAGTCTGATTCACGCACCGAGGGGTTCCGTACATACTTATATGTAAATAGCTCATGCTCGGGAATCGATTCTCCAAGACCATTGACCGTTTCTTTCCGAAAGACAATCTTAACTTGGCCGTTCTAAAAATACTTTCCTACACGTCGTTGAGGTCACAGTCAATTTTCCATACGCAAAATATAAGTTTGATCATCATCATCCGCGCCTTTTCCCAACTAAGTTGGGGTCGGCTTTCAGTCTAACTACGATACGGCCGAAACTTTGATATTTTACGTGAAGCGACTGCCATCAGACCTGCACAACCCAAGTACTAGGCGATATCGAAGCTTTGTAGTTAGCCCAGGTTGTCGGACATTTTAGGGCTCCATCTACCCGTAACGAATGCCACAGATGTTTGTATGGTACCCGGGACCGACGGTTTAACGTGCTCTCCGAGGCACGGAGGGGTCTCAATGTGTTAATAATGGTCACCCATCCTAGACTGACCTGGCTAGTATTACTTAACTTTGTAGTGTGCTAACCTACTTGGTTACCACTTAGCTACGAGCGATGCGCAAAATATAAGTTTGTAATCGCCAAAAATATTTTTTATGTGATATAACAACAAATTAACGAATTTTGAATTTTTTTCTTTACTGGTGCTGTGAGACCTTGCTTATTTATTTTCTTGATTGTAGGTTAATGGGACTTCCCATTAACCTACAATCAAGAAACCCTATATTTATTTTTTTTTGTAAAAGGACACCTCCCGCATTAAGAATTACTCCTGTGTCGCGGGGGTCTTTACAAAAATACAAACAACGGACACAAAGAACACCCAGACTAAGGTGGGAATCGAACCCATGACCTATAAGCATAGCGGTCAGGGTCACTAACCACTAGACCAACAGGCCAGTCAAATATGTTTTGATTTACCTGCAAAGGGTAAAAATTTGTTAAAATATAAATATAAAGTAAATAGCCGTATATGTGAATTGCGTTGTTTTTAATTCAGACATAAGTATTTGACTTTAATTACAACTTGATATCTCTACGCTTTCCTGAGAAAAGGGTCTTCACAAACAGACAGATTGCCGTACAACGAAGTAATCCTATGAGGGTTCCTTTTTTCTTTTGAGGAACGGAACCCTAATAATGACTCAAATCTGGCCACAACTATTTAAAATATTGTGGCATATAAGTACGAAATAAAAATATGCTTTGAAATTGAGAACCTTGTTTTATTTTAAGTCGGTTAAAGAAAAACACTAGTGAAGACCGTGCCGATTGCGGAGTCAGATACGCCTGTTTCTAAATATATAATTATCTATCACTGAACTTTAACAGAGTCATAAATCAATAAAATATAATATAAAAACATAACCCTCTTTCTGACGCAGTCGGTAAATATACATAATATTACAAAATACACCTAGTATTAATAAGATATTAACGCATCTCTTAGATGCGATGGTACACAGTATGATTGCAATATTCAAATTTGGTGTTATGAAAGAAACTAACCACGAGTCTTCGTTGATCGATCATCTCGAATACGTTATCCAATTTCTAAGCATCCTAATGATATCATCGACCTACCGTGGTACTCTCACATTAATATAGTTATTCTATTTATCATTAATTCCTCCTCTGCCCTTCAGCACACAAGGTTGAATACAAAGTAACCGCCAGTTCAATCGCATTGGGAATCAATAGCAATGCGGAATAATCCAGTGGGTTTTGTTTGAACTGCTGAAAGGCTTACAAACACACATGAAAATTTTATGCGTTCTATTCTGTGGGTTTCCTTGTTCCCATTTAGACGTACCCTGCATGAATTTTGTTATGTAATGTGTGGTAAGTACCGTGGAGACTACTGACTGCCATTTGTTTTAGGAAAAGTCAAATACCTATTCATATTATATGTATTGTAGATTTGACAGAAAATATACTTTTTTCTCTTTAATGTAAGATACATTTTATCATCATCTTTATGCAGACAATCAAGACTGCATTGGAAAAAGTCTTTGTTATTTGATTTTCAAGAAAAAGAAATTGTCAAGAAGTCCTTACTGTGGAGCAGTTTATAGTTTATCTGGAAGTAGAATAAACTTTACTAGATTTAACGCTGACATAATGTGTACCAAAACCCTTTCGGGTAAAATTTCTGATAAAACTTTCCGATTTTTTTAGAGATAGACGTAAAAATACGCAAGTTATAAAAATAGGTATATTTTGTAATATAGTATATTTTCGACAAATAGATAACGAGATTAAGATTATTTTTAAACCATTGTTAGAATTCAATAAGTTATAACACTGTTGTACCTGGACTCCACGCGTCATCTTGCAACCTTCGTGGATTGATGATTAAACTTCTTTGACGCGAGGAGAAGTCTTACCGGCAACTTCGTGCTTTCTTTGCAAAGATTCGAATAAGTCGTATTTGAAATAGTTCAGAGAATGGAACGATGAAACAAGGAGACTCTCATCGGAGAAGCCCTGAGAGACGGTGGTCCGTGCTGACACACGGAGCTCCAAGATATAATAATTGTTTGATATTGCGAGTTACATTATTAATATCATTGTAGCACTTTAAAAGTTTCAGTAAAAACCAAAGTTATCTCCACGTAATCTTTTATTCCTCCTTCCCTAGAAATTAGATCTTTCTTTCCTGGTACGGCTCATCATCTGATTCACAGCAATACACAGTACATTGGGTTGAACACTAAACTACACTAAAAACAATAAACGCTTCTTTTTATAATATGTCATAAGCACATACATACATAAATAATATATATACATAAACATTTTATGCACCTTCATTTGGACAAGTCTTGTATCCATG
Source organism: Euplagia quadripunctaria (assembly GCA_963859945.1). Lineage (NCBI taxonomy): Eukaryota > Metazoa > Arthropoda > Insecta > Lepidoptera > Erebidae > Euplagia > Euplagia quadripunctaria. The sequence goes on along the minus strand of OY982578.1, from coordinate 5,011,631 downwards.
AAGATAAAAACAAAACATTTTTTTTTTAAAGACAACTCCCACATTAGGAATGACTCCTGTGTCGCGGGGGACTTTACAAACATACAAATAACGGACACAAAGAACACCCAGACTTGGGTGGGAATCGAACCCACGGCCTATGGCATAGCAGTCAGGGTCACTAACCACTAGGCCAACAGGCCAGTCCGTTATACCGAATGTTTTAATTATATAATATTTAATAGCCAATTTTCAACAATTGATAATCAGAATTCTATATTTTCTTTGTATTTTTGCATTGATAATTTAATTTAGGAAGACTTTCAATAGTTCATAGTTCGCGAAGTAAAAAATATATAATACAATACGAGAGATATACAATATCTTAGAATCCTATCGTGAATTCTAGCAATTCGCCCTTGACTCTAGATTCGTTAGAGCGTCATGGTCTATTGACTTTATTTATTACTAGCTGTGCCCGCGACTTCGTCCGCGTGGAATAGTGTATTGATATCGAATGAACAGCCCAAAAAATAAGTTTCAAATTTGACGATACTTCCATACAACTTTTCATCCCCACCTTTCAACCTCTTACACCCTTTTCGCATTAAAAAGTAGCCTATGTCCTTTTCAGGCTTTGGACTATCTGTGTACCAAATTTCATTTAAATCGGTTTAGTAGTTTTGGCGTTAAAGGGCGACAGGCAGACAGAGTTACTTTATAATATTAGTAAGGATCAGCATCAGCATCAACATTTCAGCGATAGGCCCCCTTTAATGACTTCTAAAAAGACCGGTTAGAAGCGGCTTGCATCCACGGGTGTCGTGCGATCTTTACAAGGTGAGTTTACCTTGTCCACGGATGTCCAACGCTGCGCTAGCCGTTTCGTGGTCTCCATTCGAAAACTTTTCGGCCCCATCGACAATCCGTTCTGCGTTATGTGCCCATTGCCACTTCAATTTACTGACCGGTTCGGCTGTGTCGGTAACCATCGGTCGTCGATATTTATAATGTACTTAACCCTCGGCATGCCAGGGTCTCACAGACCCACACCTACACAGACTATGTCGTAGTTCATTCAAATTAGAATTTTGAGTGCAACCGCATTCAATAGCTGACCATTATGTTACGTTACACGCGGCGCCCGCCACCTTGGTGTGGGACGTCCTCCCTTAGCAAATGTCCATAAAGCGGTCACGGGTCTCACAGACCCGACCAGGCATATGGCGTGACTTTTTTGTGTAAGTATTTATCAAAATGTTTTATATCATTTAATTGAAACTTGACACTTGATAAATTTACTCAAATACTAAGCAACTAACGTGCTTCAGAGTTTAATTTAATACATTACTATTTATTTTAAATCTAATACTTGAAAACTTTTATAAGATAATCAAGTGCAGTCAGAATAAAATCATCTCTCAAAAGTCATTCCGAACATCGTAATGAATTTCTGAACTAATTAAAAACATTTCTTTAAAATAACAGAAAAGTTGTAATTGAAGACGTCGGCAGCCGGTAGAAGATGTTGAAAGCAAACAGAAAAGTTCTGCCAAGATAGGAAAAAAATAGAAACTACTGGGGAATCTTCAAGTTATCGGCATCTCGCCTTCGTAGGTTTTAACTAAGAATAATTGCCCGAGGCCACGGGCAGTGAGCTCTAATTAGTTGGAACTTGTTGAAAAATTATACACAGCTCGATGCTGGAGGTGCTCCCTGAGTGAACATATCGCAGATTGTATAGAGCGGTTAATACCAACTTCTTGAAAAAGTTAGGTTAGGTATTTGAAAAAAAAGTTATAAAAATAAAAGGGTTTCTGAAAGTTTTTGTTAGCTAAATAAATATGAATCGTTTAAAAAAATCAAAACATTAAATTTAAATTTTTCGTAAATTTGCTGTGAAGAAGGAAACTATAAAATAATTCTAATGGCGCTATTTAAGCGTGCTACGCGCGTTTGGTCAATAGCATTTCACTACACAGAACCTGCTGAAACTATAGTTAACCGAAATTGGGCCAGTACTCACTGATGTATTTATGGTACTCACATAAAGGTTCGTAGAATAGAATAACCATATAAGTAACCAACATCACTTCTATAGGGGATAAACCATTCAGCAAAGTAATAAGAAAATGACTTGCGTACCAGTATCCGAATGTGTCCGTGGTAATTGGTATTTTTAAAAGCACTTTGCGAGCTTTAGATAGTGATTTTCTATGACATTTAGTATAGCAATATCTTTAAATGAGATGGTAAGACACACTATTTGAATTACTTCAATTCAAACTCAATGACTTTGCTTTGTACCTAAAGAAGACTCAGTGGATATAAAAAAGACCTGAAAACCGGCAAAGAAGCAATGCTGTTGTGTTTCGCCGAGTGAGTGAGGCTACCAGACCCTGACCCTTCCCTCTTCCCCTACTCCCACCTTAAAGGCTGGCAACGCACATATGACTTGAGTTGCAGGTGCCCATGGGCGGTGGTATCACTTCCCATCAGGTGAACCGTCTCGTCGTTTGCCCCCCCATCACATAAAAAAAAGATTAACTTACAAAGAAAACCTCTCTATAACATTCCCAATTAGTAGGGGCTATTATCGAACTTCTGTGGTGCTTCACCACTACGTGTTGTAATTGCCTTTCAGACGGTCTGTTCCTGCTGACTCTACTAGTGAAGTACCTCTCTACGTACCTACGTATAGAGACCCCAAGAGGAATGTTCGGTCAAATTACTCAACTGTCCACACCTAAATAGTTAGTTCTACATTCATATGTATATAGATTATTGAGTGGTAACTGTAGTGTGTTTGGAATTGTCAAATTGTTCGCTGGATATAAAGATAATTAATAAAGGGACATAGGGCGAAAATGATAAAAGTTTGCATCGGACTTTAATGTAACCAGGAAATATAATAGTTAAATTATAGGGTATATACATACATACATTTCACTGGTTTGCGAGAATATCGACGTAATTCAAAATTCAGTCGAATTGAACTAAGTATGGCAAACGATCATAAATCTTTGATATTTTATGGTGAACAAAGATGCAACGCCGATTTCGTGCTAACGTTCGTTAGAAAGCGACAATTTCATTATATATTTAGAACAAAATACTCTAGCGGAAATCACAAAACATTTCCATTCTCTAAAATCAATAATTTTTAGCTCCGTCGCTATTCTCGCAATCCAGCGGTTTGTCGTCGTACAAGACAAAGGGAGTAGGTGCGAGTTTATGTATATAACATAAACACGCGCCTTACTTCCTTCAGGGTTGGCAGAGTGAGTTGCTTCTGTCCTTACATACCTCGCAAACTTCCTCTACTGTCATTAGAACTTTCATACAAGTCAGTTCTAGATATTCCTGATCTGCCCGTTCTTCAGAACATCGACATGGATCCCTACGGGCTCGCCAGCTAATGTTTGCCTTTTTTTTTATCGTGTGGAAACCCCCTCGGGTCATCACCCCACCGGGGCTGCCAGTGAAGTGGTACGAGTATGTCAGAATCGAACCGAGTAAAACCACACGGTGTTCCGTCATAAATCTTAAATAGTCAAAGTCAAACATCTTTATTTCATAAAATAATCTTTTTTTTTGTTTAAAATTATTATAACAATAATTAACCAATAAAACCGTGTTCCAAAGAGTTAAGATCACTATCTGCCAGTGTCAATCTATTATTTTTGTTTCGGTTCGGTTTCGGTGTTTATTTGCGTTTATAATCTAATAATGTACTAAATTCAAAATGGAAACTAATTAGTACGAATTATCTAAAATTTAATGCAGACAGCATGCATCTCAGTCTTATTCGTTCGTTCACCGCCGTGTCGCGCGGGGACGTAACATACGTCTTTTTAACCGACGATTCAGTCCTTCCATGTTTCTTGACGGTACTAATGTACTAAATGAACGAAGTCCTATAAGCTCAGAATAGTTCGTTCTAGTTCCATGTCAGGAATGAATTCCTAATAGTACTTAGTTCGTGAACTATACAAAGCTAGTCCCGAGATATGCGGCCCTATTATTGTTGAATAAATTAGAAATTCCAAAACTCACTTTGAATTCAATAGAAATGCTAATGCAAATCAACAGACTTACAAAACGTTAATTTAAGCACAATAATACGTCACTTCTTATTTTCACGCTTTTTCAAAAAATATTGTTGGACTTGAACACTAGAGTAATGCTTTTTCAGTGATTTAAGGAGGTGAAAATCAGGGATGTTATGGAACTCCGAAACCGGAATCCGGATCTCCGAAATAAAAATCTATCCGAAACCGTTACCGGAACCGATATAAAAATTTCGAATGATTTCGGATAGAGGTGGAATGTAAATAATTTATTTTACTATTATATATACTTACATCAAGATGCAAATACATATTGTGTGTACAAGTGATTTTACTACCAAACGATAACCTAGAAATAATGCCAAATCATTACTTACTCACTTACTGTTTTAATTCCTTAAAAATCTAATATCCATAACCGAAACTATCGGATAATCCGAAATAATTTGATATCCGTAACCGTATCCGAAACCAGTATTACTTTATTCTTATATCCGTATCCGTATCCAGATCCGAAATTCTGGTGAAAATATCTGGAAATTCAAACAGTCATAACTTTTAAACTGAACGGGAACTGCAACTGTCTTGGTTTACCTGTTTAAATTAATAAAAAAATATTGTTTCGCTTTTTATATTGCTAATAGGCACTAAAGCTCGATAATATTTACTACATAAACGAAAATAGGAAATCGGTTGTCTTTGCCTATCCATATTAAAAAAAATCTATCTAAAAAATTTAAAAAATAGGTAATTTGCAATAAAAAAAACAAGCAGGCGTAGGACTGCACGTCAGAAGTGAAAACATTACTTCACAATGTATTTGCATATACATACACACACACACACATCTGTATGTATATAATTAGTTTAAAAATAAAAAGTAGGTAATAACAAATCTAAATGTATACGTAGGGTACACTGGAAGTTCTGCGCTCCTGGCCGCTCATGAATGTTTGAATTTCGAATGTTATATATTTTTTAAATATACTCGGCTCCGTCTTATGAATTTTCGATCAGGTCACGTGTCCTGACGCGAGTTTAACATCTTTTACCCATCCCAAAAAGTGCACAACGCCGATAAAGAAGTTTTCACTTCAAAAATTCTATCTTTCAAGTTGGACCAAACTGCACACATTGCCAAAATTTCATTAAAATTTTCATTCCTTAGTTTATCGCGAACAAACAACGTGACAATTTTTTATAAATGTATTGATTAAGTTTTGAATGTGTTCTTTTATTTCATTGACCAGTATGACCGTCATGGTATAGACTGTTCGTACTATCATATGGTCAACATATATGTACATAATACTGGACTCATGTAGCTTCTTGTAGCAATTTACACATAATTTACCAAGAAAAAACAGTCAGATACAACAACCAACACAGCAAAATGAAAATTGGTTTACAAATATAGAAGAAAATGGGTCTAAACTGTTTTGCCTTGCAGCAAAATATTAACAGTTGTACACATCCCACTAATATTATAAATGTACACATCCCACTAATATTATAAAGCTGAAAGTTTGGATGGATGGATGGATAGATGGATGGATGGATGGATGGATGGATGTTTGTTACTCTTTCACGCAAAAACCACTGAACCGATTGCAATGAAACTTGGTATGTAGATAGCTGGAGACCTAGATTAACGCATAGGATACTTTTTATCCCGATATTCTCACGAGATGGAGACTTAAGCGGGTGAAACCGCGAGGCGCTGCTAGTATAACATAATAAGTGCAAATTTTATTTGAAATATATTAACATAAAAACCTGATTTCATATTAATATTTCAAATAAAACGAAGAACACCATTTCCTATATAAAAAAAATAAGGTTCTGAAATGAGAAGGATTATCACTGCAATAAAAATTGTTATTCCTCGTAAACTTTTCCCGACGTCACAGTGAACCTAAAGAAGAAGAAGGCTTCTGAACCTATGAAGAGATCTACAGGTTTATTTCAAGAAATAAAAGTAGATACGTCGCGTTGTCGTTCTATTTCGGGCTTGGATGTTTATTACTCAGTCCTGTGAAAAATATTTATGAAATGGTAACATAGTTTAATGAAAATGTTTTAGGTAAGTTCCTCTTCTAGCCATGTGATGTTACTGAATAGTTCCTTTTACGATGTACATAATACTAAACAATGCTTGTTGTGGAAGCAAACAAAAAAAAATAATATTTTTGTTTCGCTAATTGCCGTTGTCTAAAACAAACGAAAATAGAAAATCGTCTTTGCCTATCAAATAAAAAAAAAAATCTGACCAAAAAAAAAATTTGATTATCATTTTGAATTTCGAATATCGAGGTATGTATAATTCATTATATGTTGAATGTTTTGATTTATTTTGTTTTTTTAACCTGTGAAAGTGTTAAAAGTGAAAAATATTTAACCTGTTTACGACACAGATTCATTGATGATGATGATTCATGATAGGATAGAAAATAATACGGTTAAGTAAAACATTATTTGGAAGTAAAAGCAACTGTTCCGTACGTAGTGACCCGCTGTGTGACTGCCGTCTGGCGTGAATATGTTTTAACACGCTTTTCTTGTTTTTATTTATAATATAAACAAAAATAGAAAAAAGAATAGCATTCTTCACATTTTCATAGCTTCACTTGTAATTTACTATCTTTAAATTGACTTTTACAATTTTAACCTACCAACTTCAAATTTTCGTACCGAGATGAAACTATGTATGTACATATATGTAGTTTGGATGACAATCCTATGTATAATTTGGCATCTTGAAGCTGATCTCTTGATGGAACCAGGAAGACGGTAGTGGAACTTTTCAGCTGAACTGGTAAGCCCCTCGAGTTTGGGCTCATATGATTCGTTTTGATGAGTTCAATATCTTGCACTTGGTGCATAGGGTCAAATCATGGAGCTAGGAGGTGGATGGTGTATTTTTTTTTGAATTTTGGAAAAAAATTCCTTTTCGCACTTTACACTTCAGACGTTCGGCGGCGGCGGCGGAGGCGGCGGCGGCGAGACGGAAAAAAGTGTCAGCGCAACTATAGATACTACTGTAATCTGATTTTGGTTGCATACTAATTATCCATATATTAGTTAGGGCAACTTTCACAGATGGCGCAATTTTAATTTCGAGTTTTTATAATATTACTAGTTGACCCGACAGACGTTGTCCTGTCTTAACTATAAATATTGAATTCGAATTAGTAAAATTTGCAGCGCGCATCCTGTCAATCGCGCCAACTGTCAAACTACTGACAGTTAGGAAACTCAGGCATAAAATGAAAACAAAAATAGGCAAAACAGACATAAAATGAAATTCAGGTGGCAACAGCTTGCATCATGTTTACCTTTCATGTAACACTAATACCATTGTACCTGAAGATCTGACTTTTAAAAAGAGTAGCCATGAGTTTCTTTGCCAGTATTCTTCTCATAAGGCTCTACGCATTTTGGAAACTGGAAGTTATAGATCGACACACACTGGAAGTTATAGGTGTTTTCACCTAATTTACCTCGACAATTCAGTACATGCTGTGGCGTCTGTTTGCGTCGATCTATGATTTTTAACAGTAGCTTCAATGAAACGTTCATAAATGTCACCTAGTGTCTTAATTGAATAAATGATTTTGAATTTGAATTAAGTCAAAAGCGTTAAGGTTACATTAGAAAAGTTAATCTTTTCGTTAAGTTTTCTTAAATTTTCTAATTTTTCGCTCAACTTTCTTAATTTTTTCTTTCATAAGAACCTTCTCCTGACAAATAAATAGGGAAATAGAGATTAATTTATAAATATATATCGATAGATACTCTTTACTGCACACCATAAATAGGATACAAGTAAAAATAAATGCATTAGAAACATTTATATAGATTGATACAATTCATTTAATTCATCAAATCTATAGCGAATAATTTAAAGCGAAAGGAACTTCGTTGTAACCGGGTGTCCGAAATACACTACACGCTTTTTTTTATCGCTATTAATTTTTTTTTTGTTGTTCTGAACTATCCGTTTTGGTACTACATTAGTAAGTCAGTCTGTAACTACGGCTAGTAAGTTTTGGGCATATTGTCAGGCAACTCAAACTACAATCGAGTCAACTCCATAGATAAGTACAGTCAGTTGACGTCACACGTCTAACGTTGCGACCAAATATTCACTGTGAAATACAATTTCCACACCTCGAAGAGCCTCGTTTTACCGAATGCAGCTGAAATCCGTACACTTCCGGTTCAGTGGGCAGTTGTCAAGAATTACTTCCGTTACACATATTCCGGTGGCGCGCTCCCTAGCGACACCTACATCCGTTTGTTATCGAATGCATTTTGAATCTTCTATATCGATTTGTTCATGACAAAACTGCGAGCTGTTAGTACTTGACGATGGGCGTCTTGGTAAATACGTATTCGAGATAAGTCGACTTTGTTGTGGTAGAAAACTGAATGTTATTTAAATAAGGGAAGAAATATTGGTAGAAAAAACTGTCAGCAGGACTGCAAGTCAGAAGTGAAAACACATACACACATATATACATATACATATACACAGACACATCTATATGTCATCATGACCATATATGTCATCTGACCAGAATAAGGAGTTGACAAAACTCAATGTTTAGATTAGCGCCCTCTAGTGGATCTATATATGTATTATTAGCGTGACGGTCACGATGTCAGTGCTTTTTCCCCAATTGCAAAAGTGCACAAACGTGCCAAAAGAAGTTTTCACTTCAAAAAAAAATTGACTTATTGATTTATTTAAATTTCGAATTAGGAACTCTTTGGGAATCTGTAGATGTTAAATGATTTCATATGTCATTTGTTTTTACAAATTGGCGGTAATTTAAAGTTTAGTGTCTGTGGTGCATCGAAATTGATTTGACTACAGAAAATGATACGACACTTTTTCATAGTCCTGTACGTTTCCTGATAAGCCAATTAAGACCGTTCACCTCTTTTTGAACATTTTGTAACAATATTTTAGAACACATAACGCTTTACATATCCAAGTTAAAATAAAAGATTTTTATCCCACTAATATCATAAATGTGAAAGTTTGGATGGATGGATGTATGGATGGATGGATGGATGTTTGTTACTCTTTCACGCAAAAACCACTGAACCGATTGCGATGAAACTTGGTATGTAGATGGCTGGAGACCTGGATTAACGCATAGGCTACTTTTTATCCCGATATTCCCACGGGATCGGGACTTACGTGGGTGAAACCGTGGGGCACTGCTAGTATAGAATAAAGATTAGAACAGTAAGTGACACAATGACCGCGGAGCACGTTTAGTGAAGCCCGTGTTTTTACCCGAATTGGTTAGATCGCGAACTGATTATTATGATTGTATTGTATACGGATTTGCCGACAAGGTACTAGACCTAGATACATTAAATACATATATATTGTATATACAATCATTAAGTATAGAATCTTTCATGCTAACACATATTTCTATTAATCGGACTTGCAAATTGAAGGTTGTAATTGGATCCTCTAATGCCACGCTACGTAGGTCGTCATTTTGTTTTTTTTTTTCATATTTAAGTCGGAATCGGCAATAATTAGTAGCCGACACGGACGATTTAGATACTTCGACAGTCTAGGAGTCGGCAGGCGACACCATCGGGAGACAGTCTTGTTGCAGCGGTCGAGTAGAATAAACCTACCTAGTTAGATAGTGATTTTTTTGTTACATAATTACTCAAGGCTTAGGCTACTATAGATTAGAATAGACTATATTTTCGTGTTCACTTTGTTCGTCGGCCATAGTTTTGTGGGCAGCCAACAGTCTTACCGACATCGACACCTACATGGCCACACGGCAAAAAAATTGTCATATCACATGTTAGGTACGTTTTGACATTTTTTTAGCATTGAATAGAAAATGTTGCATTTGGTCAGCTGTAAAAACATCGTTATTAGCTATAAAAACATCTTAGCATAAAAGTCGTGTTTTCTCGAAATAACTGTTTTTGTATTATGACACTTTTTTTGCCGGGTGGCGATTTGTTGTGTCTGGGTGTAATTTGTCTATAATATAGATGTATTTAGTGATATTTAAGTATGTTTATCAGTAGTCTGGTTACCATAGTGCAGGCTCTGCCTAGTTTAGAATCAGATTACCGTGTGTGAGGTGTCTCAAATAACAATAATTATTATAATAATAATAGTGCTTGTTGAGCATTTTAATCTCAGTGTAAGCCCACGAGCCTTACACAGAAAAAGATAACCAATCCGATATTTTCTACTCTCTCAATAAATTAATTGTTGCTATTTCTCAATGAAAACATTTAAATTTATCACTGTTAGATCTTCTGACAAACTGAAGGTCAACTAAAATAAGTCTCTACTTTATTTCTATTGTTGGAAACAATAATATTAATAGCCTGAATGCGTGATGAGTTGTTCAATCTATTTGTGTTTTATTTGGACCGGATTTTGACCGCACTTTCACGGTCATTGAGTTGTGAAAGTAACGAACTACAATTTGATTGAAAGCAAATAGATTGAATCACATTTTAGAGTTCTATCGTAGCATGTACAAGGACGAGTTTTGGATTCACATTGAAGTGATTGAAGAGATAATCGCACACCTAGATCTAAACAGATATTAACTCAAAAAGCACTTTTTTCAGAAAAGGCAAAAAACTAATTACTGTGTGTAAATTCATGCTCTTTATATGCAGCTGGAAGAAACATACTGCAGAAATCTTATGTTTTATTATGTTTTGGGACTGAAAATTAGATTTTTGTTGTTATTTTCACATGCTTAACAATGTATGTAAATTGATTTTTATGTGTTTGTGAGTAGTGGTGATATTTTTAATCTGTTTTATTGGTCGGTAGGTATTGAGATAAGCAAAAAAAGAACATAAATAACAAAAAAAAATACTATAAATCTAAAAGGTATTTCGTACATTTGTGCGGGCCCTGAAAAGGTGACATCTTAGCACAATGCTGCACCTAACAACATGTGCAGCGCTAGTTTTCAGATGGCGCCTCTTAAAGGGACGTCACGTACATTTTGACATAATTAAACAAAAAGTACATACTTTTTGTTTAGTTATAATAACAAAAACAATAAAAATTGGTACATTTAAAATATGAATATAAATAATAAATACATAAATATCAATCATGACTTTTGAAATTGATTGACGCTTGCAATTTAATGGAAGCTCAACAGAGAGAGTAAAGTTAATCAATTTGATTAAACAGTCGTTTCGAAATCAGAAAACTTGTAATAAAACTCAAGTAAACTAAACTACTCCACAAACGTTTTCGAATATTTTAATAAACTTGAGTTACTCTCACATATACCCAAGTTTCACACAAGTCGCTACTCAATTTAGCCAACCCCGTATAGGAAACAGGATATACATAATTCAACTGTTTCAGTGCAGTTATGAGTTATTTCAATACAATTACATTGCACTGCATATAAAACGAATGAACATTATTATTTCACGACCGACTGTGTACACTAACATTGATTTGAAAACTAATCATAAGTTTTGAAGCTGCTAGATATTTGATAAGCTGGTACCCTAGCTACGGGTTTTGCTAAAACATTGTATGTAATATTCTGTGGATAAGACAGCGAAGTCGCCTATTACGGTAATGGCGACCCATTGTCCTAGGTGAGTGCGAACGCCATGCTTCTTGGAAATACTAATTATTCATTCTATATCTATGTGTCCTACATTGTCACGTTAATTAGTTTACGATGCGACGTGACGAAGTAGAGTGGCCACTTGAAGTTAAATTATGCATTTGCAATGTTGATACTGAAGTGGGTACGGGGTTGCAAGGAAACGGATATCTTTCAGAAATAACGCTTTATTTCCCCTTTTCCGTTTCTCAAAAGGTAAAAAAGGAACCCTATAGGATCACTTTTTGTCCTATTGTCCATCTGCCTCTCTGTCTGTCAAGACCGTTTTTCTCAGGAACCCGTGGAAGCATCAAGTTAAAATTTTATCAAGTTAAAATTAATACCAAATACTGTCTGTCTGCGGTCCCTTGTAGTAGTAAAAAAAATCAAGTTTCTAAGTCAACGCAGTCAAAAGATGCGGCCATTAGATTTGACCAAATTTTAACATTTAGGCAAATCAAAACCTATAGGTAAGACACAAGGTCTGGCAGCAAAGGTAAAGAAAACAATCCAAAACTCTTTTTTTAAAGGAGGTTAATTATATGAGTCCCCTGATCCTCAAACTAGGATTTCCTGTTTTTTGAAAATCAGTGGTTCCGCGTTCCGCATAATGCGTTACAAGTAATCTTTGGTAATAAATACTTCCTTAGGAATTAGCATGGTTAGGTTAGGCAATGAAATGGTTCATATGCGTGTGTGTGTGTGTGTGTGTGTGTGTGTGTGTGTGTGTGTGTGTGTGTGTGTGTGCGTGCGTGCGTGCGTGCGTGCGTGCGTGCTTACGTGAGTGCGTACGTGAGTGCGTACGTGCGTGCGTGCTTGCGTGCTTGCGTGCGTGCGTGCTTGCGTACGTGCGTGCGTGCGTGCGTGCGTGCGTGCGTGCGTGCGTGCGTGCGTGTGTGTGTGTGTTCTCTGTGTCGTGGTAATCAAGACCGTGCAACCATTGCTCAATTTTAATTTTTGACTTTCAGCCGTGTTCGTGCCGTTCGTGCAGCCGTGTCATTAATTTGTTCTTACATCATATAAACTGTGGTGTAGTGTAGTGGTACTCTCTGAAGTAACACCGCTCTTACGCTAAAACTCTTTTCCTATTTCTTTTTTTCTCTTTCTTTTTTAATCTTCCTAAAACTTTTGCTGACTGCCAGCTACGGCTAGCAGTTCCTTAAATATCGAACCTACTAGACTCCTATGGTTGTTAGTCTTTTAGATCTTATTTGTTCTTCATTACTATAAGTTAGACCGCGCTTGGCTTGGCTCGTTAGACCGCCCGAATGTAGCTCGTTAAACCACACTTGGCTTTAAAAACCCCAATAACCCCAACCCCAAAACCCCACATAGCGCAAAATAATTGGCCCTAAGAGGTGTATGTATATGTTTAACCTTAGGTCTCTCTTGTCATTCATCATTGAGCGACTGAAATTTATAATTTCGGTGAAGTGGTGATAGCGTAATACCTGAGGCGTCGGATTTGCGATCGAATGGTTGCTGGTTTGAAGCCCACCCAGCTACAGACGTAAAGCTACTATAACATAAGAATTTAGCTCAGCTAGAACGATTAATAAAAATACTATTAATGTATAACCCACGTTACTAGTATTCGTTATTAAAAAAAAAACCTTATTTAAAGGGATTTAACTTGATTTACCCCGGAAAATAATGTCGTCTTATTTGTCCGTTTTGCTCCAATAGTGAAAGGTTGTGCAAAGGGAGAAGCTGCAATCACAATATTGTGCGTTTATGTGTTGTCTGCCAGTGTTGCTGATACATTCAAATTTACTCTACTAAGTGATTATGTTAATTTGAATCCTGTACATCAGGATCAAAAACAATGTTTTATGAGTAGAACTTGCTTAGAGTGATTGCCTGCAGATGCTTCGCTAGAAAATCTTCTAACAGTACATCTTTGGCAGCTGAGATTTCAACGCTTTTTTATTTAGAGTAAACCAAACTTTCAGCCGCTCTCTGGATTCGTTCGAGAACCGATGTGATGCCTCACTTACAAGATATTAATACAGATTTACTCATACGATTTAATTAGTTTCAGAATGGTTTGCAAAGTTTCAGTAGTTTCGATTCATTGTTCATAACGGTGTAATGTTTAAAAATCCTTGTCTACTTGAGAAAATTGTTGACCTCATTGTTTTAGTTTATCATCTTTGCTTTAACAAATTCGACAACACTCGTCGCAGACGTAAACAGTTACAACTTAACCTATACGTTAGGTACAGCTCCTCAGTTATATATTGTGACTTGACAAAATATCAATCGATCATGATTGATTGATTGATATTTTGTCAAGTCACAATAGGCTCACGATAGGCTGATGCCTATCATAGTAAACTGTTGGACTGCCTCTCCCAATGTGCGCCACAGCACTCAGTCCTCCGCCTTCCGCATCCAGTCCATCTCTGCTACCTTTTTCAGGTCGTCGGTCCATCTGGCTGGGTGGCGTCCTACATTCCGTTTTCCGTTTCACAAAATATAAGCACTTAACTCGCGTGACTGTCACGCTCAGATACACATTTACCGATGTGTGTGTGTGTGTGTGTGTATGTGTGTGTGTGTGTGTGTGTGTGTGTGTGTGTGTATGCGTGTGTTTTTTTTTTCACTTCTGACGTACAGTCCTACGACTGACAGTTTTTATGCCTTGTTGAATATTTTTGATTCTTGGTTTTGTTTTAGTAAGTTTTACCTTCACTCGAAACCTTTCACAATTATGTTACTATTATCATTGTTTAAATAAAACATTTATAAACATATAATTGTCATATTTTATGATAACTCCAGAACATGATTTAAATATATCTAGTAGAAAGTTGATGACAACGCTATCTAGTTTCCAGAACTAGTCAACACACTCAATTCATGCAACATTTGGCTACATGGCAGTAGTGATACCGACCTGTTGCTCAAAAATTCAACAGTCTGTAGTTACACGGACTACAGTACAATCGAAAACTCATGCGCTTGCACTTCTAAATTATGTACGGCAGCTGGACACCCGTTGCGAGCCCGCTATACATACGCACTAAGTTGTTAAACTGCTTACGTTCGAACGCTTATCTAGAGTAGTAAACAGTAATTCCTGTTTAACATCAAAACAGATAAGTTTGTTTGTAAAGGCGAATGTATTGTAGATATCAATATTCTGCAGTCTATCTATATTGATAGACAGATTGGTGCTTTCTACAAGGCTTATTCCAGTATGCAAATATTATTTAAATTTTTTAAATCCTTAGCATGGTTGAACCGAAATTAATTAAATCAACGATTGTCTATAAAGTAAGTATATGTAATGCAACTAAAGGCATATAAATATTGACATAACTGAGTTGAGAAGTCATAAATTGTAATTTTAATTGGATGTAATTAATGCTGTTATCTGCCATGGAGTTATGGTGAACCTAATAGAAATACAACACCGTTCGCGTTTCTCTTAAATGCGTTGTTTTGTTGGCTGCAATTTTATTACAAATCGGTTTCAAAAATGTATATATTATATCAGTTAGTAAAGATATAGATATTATAATATTTATCGGCCAGTACCATTCAACATGGCGCATGCCAATGGAAATAATAGCTTATTTGCGAGAATAACGACATAACTAAAAATTATTGATTTTAGAGAATGGCAATGTTTTGTGATTGCCGCTAGAGTATTTTGTTCTAAATGTGTAATGAACTTGTCACTTTCTAACTAACGTTAGCACGAAATCGGCGTTGCATCTTTGTTCACCATAAAAATCAAAGATTTATGATCGTTTGGCAAACTTAGTTCAATTCGACTGAATTTTGAATTATGTCGATATTCTCGCAAACGAGCGATATCTTGAAATTAGTCCATGATTTCAAGATATGTCTAAGCATATATTATTAATTTAAAATGACTGAATGAATTACTTGATAATTATAACTTCCGTCTGATCCCAAACTAGGCAGAGCCTGAACTATGGTAACCAGACTGCTGATAAACATACTTATATATTTCTCAATACACACACAGAACAAATGATCATGCTCATCACACAATTATTTATCCTGAGTGGGAATCGAATCCACGCCCTCTGGCTCAGCAGTCAGGGTCAATAACCACTAGACCAATAGGCCAGGCCGTCAGTTGTTTTGGCAAATTAAACTTTGTAAACGATCTCGGACCCATTTACCCCGTGAGTTTTACCCTATTACCTAAACAACGTTACTACGTTAATACGGTTCCCAACACCCTAGGCTATGGGGCGAAAATATTTTTAATATTTTTGAAGTACCCGAACGCCATCTTGTAAATATGTACGTCAAAAGAGTATAGTTGTCAACGAAATTATAAATTAAAACTAATAAATTTTAATATGGACGTTGTTTCATTTAGTACCAGCTGTTGCCGTTTCGTTCGCGTGGAAATGTAAATTTATCCCCCAGGAATTTATATTTTTCTGGGATAAAAATTGTCTATGTCCTTATTCAGGATATTATCTATCTCCTAGGCAAAATTCATTATGATCCGTTCAGCCGTTTAGTAGTTAACAAACAAACAGGGCTACTTTCGCATTTATAATATTAGTATGGATGTTTGTTAGAATAATTCAAGGTCTAATAAACAGCTTAACAAGAATTAGCGCATGACTGTACTTTAACATGTTTTGTATTAAGGGGCGAATAACACCATTTTGACTTTCAAGGGGTGAATGGGTTTGTTTAAACTATGCGGGGCGAACGGGTGCGAGACTGTTTAAACGCAGCGTTTATCGTTCCGAGTCCGTGGCCCGTTAATGTTTCATATTGTCGGTGCCACGTTATGTAGTAACACATTCATAACAACACCGAACCTTTTATGGACTCTCAAACTGCTACGAATTTGATACTAACTACACAGTGTGGATAGTAGTGTTAGTGGATATTGTTTGTACGATTATTATTGGGTGGTTACATTTATACCTATCGAAAGTTAAAGTTTTTTGAAGTGGAAACTTCTTTGGCGGCGTTATGCACTTTTTGGGATGGGTAAAAAATGTTAAACTCGCTTCACGACATGTGACCTGATCGAAAATTCGTAAGACGGAGCCGAGTTTCTTATATTTAAACATTTATGAGCGGCCAGAAGCGCAGAAGTTCCGGTGTACCCTATGTATACATTTAGATATGTTATTACATACTTTTTATTTTTAACGTATTTATATATATACAGATGTGTGTGTGTGTGTGTGTGTGTGTGTGTGTGTGTGTGTGTGTGTGTGTGTGTGTGTGTGTGTGTGTGTGTATGTGTGTGTGTGTGTCTGTGTGTGTGTGTGTGTATGTATATGCAAAAATACATTGTGAAGTTATGTTTTCACTTCTGACGAGCAGTCCTACGACTGACTGTTTTTTTTTTCATATTAATTAATTCAATTGTTTGCATATTTCCAATCGTCAGGTTGACCGAGTGCGCCTAGCCAGCCACTAAACCATCAAACCAGGAATGGTTAAGACAAGATTAATAAACGCCTTTGACTTTGATGATAAGAAAATTGAATGGGTTAAGTAGATGTGGGAGAGACATGCTTCGGCACGGACACCACAGCCTCACAGAAAACCGGCAGTGAAGCAATGATTGCATAGGTTTTTGCCTGCATGAGTGAGGTTACCGGAGGCCCTAACCCTTCCCTCGCCCCCTCTTCCCCTCTTCTCCTCTTACCCGCAATCTCCCTCTTTCCCCTTTACTCCCCTTCCCCTATTCCCACCTTAAAGGCCGGCAACGCAATTGTGACTCTTGAGTTGCAGGTGCCCATGGGCGGCGGTAGTCGCTTACCATCAGGTGACCCGTCTGCTCGTTTGCCCCCAGTATCCCATAAAAAAAAAGATACCTCACTCACTGCATCTAGTGTTGAGAATTAAAAAATGAGGCTAGTTGGCTTTAGTTAAGAGTGCATTACTAAGTAAATCATATGATCCCTTCAGCCCCCCCCCAAGGGCGGAGGACATCCATGAGGATCTTCCACCTCGTTAAAAAAAAAAAGTAAATCATATGATCAATAATATCATGTACGTATGTATGAATTCAGAGAATAATAGTTTATTACTAGAGATCGGCTGGTGGTCGAAATTCGACCATGATTCATTAATTTAGATGTTTTGTTTTGTATCATTGACCTTTATAACTTGAACTGTCGTTGTATAGATTTTCCATACCATGATAGGTCAACATATATACTGGACGCATGTAGCTCGATGTAGCAGTTTTCACGTAATTTTTAAATTTGTAACACATATTGTTTAAAAAAAAACCGACCAAGTGCGAGTCGGACTCGCGCACCGAAGGTTCCGTAAAATATTTTTATTATTTGATGTAACTAAAAATTTGCGGTTCTGAGTTCTGAGTTCACGTGTAGCTTTTGATTCCCTTGCGAGTGTCGAAAATTTGCGGAAATTTGGGGCATAAACGGCTGTATCTTTTGATTGCGTTGGCTTAGAAGTTTGATTTTTTCACAGCTCCAAGGGACAATAGACCTGAGTATTTGATATAAATTCCAGAAAAAAGGGTCTTGACAGACAGACAGACGGACGGACGGACGGACAACAAAGTGATCCTATAAGGGTTCCGTTTTTTCCTTTCGAGGTACGGAACCCTAATTAAGCTTTCTGCATTTGATCTTGATATAAAATTTAAGCGTTCTAAATTTTGCGATCCTTCAAATTTTGAAATGTTGTACCTAACAAAGAATCTCCTCACGTATTAATATTTTTTATGGTATAGTGGCCAAACGAGCAGACGGGTCACCTGATGGTAAATGACGGTCACCTGATGGTAATGTATAGAAATATTACCATTTATATAGACTGTTGTAGTCTAGGCGTACGAGCATACTTTAGCATATAATCTTACTTTATATAGTCCAGTGGTTTACTCTCTACATTAACAGAAAAAAAAACATTAAATAGTGTTCGTTTTACAACGACGAACGAATGTATATTTAAAAAGGGTGGATAATGTACTTAAAGGTTCCTATGCACTAGTCTTGTATTACGACCAAGTATTGTGAGAGACACAGTAAGTGATAATGCTATAAGTAATCCCAGATTGAGGACTTTTCACTTATAATATCATTGAAGCTTGCCTATAATATTAATAAATTCTAAAAATAAACTAAAAGGAAATCGTTCAAATTTGATTCACATAGTGACATCGTCGAGCGATCATTACCTGAAAAATAAAGCTGGTATATCTCGTTTATTTCTGTCATTTTATCCAAGATAACCTTAGATCAAAAATAAATATTATTATGATCGAAGGAGATAGCTAAATAATATACAAGCCCAGACATTTTGCAAACCGGGAACCTTCCTCAAATATTTCTTTTATTCACATTATAATGAAAGTATTTTAATAAATTAGGTTAACAAGCGAAGTGACATATCCTAGACATATCCAGTGTCAATGCCGCGTCTGACAACGTTAAAAGAGGTGGCAGTGGGGCTTCCTCGAAACACTTTCTGTGGTCACATATTTTACGTACCAAAGAGTAATATTAACCTTCAGTTAAGTTGAGATAAATATTACTCTGGTAAGTAAGGTAATGGTAAGTTAAGTTAACTTAATTATGTACACATACTTGATTCACGAAAAAGGTATTACATATCTCTGAATTGCCTGACATTTTGACCAGGTTGCAATGCCCGTGGTGAGAGACTGACTGTGACCATGGCCAGTTAAGTACCTTAAACAGAACATTCTGCCGTCACGAGTGCTACATTACACTGCAGTGGGCGGTCTCCCTTATACCCACATCTGGGCTCAATAATTGAAAATCTTCGAGCTTTTGTGCACTACGTGCTTACTGAAAATAATTCATTGTGTTTATAATATTTTCTTTTGTTCGTTACATAGTAATGGAAATGAATAATTTTGGTGAAAAAAACCAAACAATTTACAGGAAGGGAGAATAGGGTAGCGAAGTCACTTTTACTTAGAATGAAAGATGATATTAGAGTTGATAATGAAAACGCTGGTATTTATTTAGTAGTTTGTATTAAGAAAGGATACTGCCCCGGTAGTCAAGTTAAAAATAAATTAGAGCTTATGTTTGCCATAAATCGTAAGGCCTTGAGTTCGAGTTCTGGATCGTACAAATTGTAATTGGTTATTTTCTGTGTGCTAATTATATGCAGTAACATAAAAAAACTTTCTAAGCTTCGCAATGCTATTGAGTATTATAACCAAACAACACGTCTGTATGTCCCTTAATCTCTTTATACCTATTCAAAAATTTCGTATCACATTGTATGTCCCGATGAACTCCTAAACTAATGACCCGATTTTAATGAAATTTAGCACACTGTGTGCAGTTTGGCCCAACTTGAGAGATAGAATAGTTTTTATCTCCATTTATAGTCACATTATTTTGTTATTGCAAATAACTACACACACCACAGCCACGCGTGGCCGGGCAGTAGTATATAAAAAACCTAATGTTGCAGGAGAAAACACCAATTGTTTGCAGCATTCAAACGTTTTCTATTTTATCTTTAGGTATTACCCGCGACTTCGCTCGAGTGAAAGTAAGTTTTCCGTTCCTCGGGCACAGTTTTTTTTCTAGACAAAAGGCACTCTATGTCTTTTTCTGTATCTGCAAAGAAAGAAGGTAAATTGGGGTAAAGAAACGGATAGAGCGAGGGAGCTAGGGTAAATCATATCTCTAGTCTCAAATGTGGAAACGGGACTGAGACTGCAGTATATCGAAGAAGCCGGGGTCGCTGACCCATATGACCGTGGGGAGCCACTAGGAAACGCGGCAGCGTGTCAAGCCAAGTTCAAGAAAAAGGAACTGGGGACGCACCCGCCGTGTGTTACATTACACGAACCATTTGGAGCCACTTTTGACGCCTTAATAACTCAAGATCTATTTAGTATAAGCACATGAATTTTGGTTTATTTATTAAAACCTCTTAGATTAACTTGAACCCCAAATATCATAAATACAGCTCAAAGGGTTATTAAGATATTAGCATATAAAAATCAGCTTTTTTATCATTGACTGACTGACATATAGATCAAAAACCTAACCCACTTCCAGAAGACCTAGAAAGTTGAAATTTGGCGTCCAGGCTAGGTAATTGTGTGTATCCAAAAAAAAAAAAATCATCAGAAAACAGTGATTTTTTAAGATTTGAAATATTTTTCAAGCAATCTATTTTTGTTAACACCTTGCGCCTCTCAAAATTATAATAGTATCAATATTTTCTATCGCAAGAGAATAGGGTTCATGATGAAACATCGCTTTAATTATCATTTTGTATATCAGATTATTTATAAAACTTAGACAACCAATAATAACACAAACTGCAACTGGCTGCGCTGACGCCGCCGGCTCTGAGCGATCTGACATTGTTACACAATCAATTGCTACTATGTATAAATAAGTCAGTGGTTAAGAAAATTTAAAGAATTACTATAAAGATTAAAAGATATAAGGAAGGATTCATCAATAAATGGGTAATGCTCTTAAATATTTCTAAAGTTCAAAAAAATTTAATTATGTATAAAATAGCACAAAAAGTTAACTATACAGCGTAAACGCAGGAAAAGAATTAATGTTACAGATCACTTGAATGATGAATAATAATAATATCTTCACAAAAAGTAATGATATCCCATGAAAAACATAAATGTGAAGAGGGGAGTCAAGTTCAATATTAATAATATGCATGGTAATTACCTTGAGCCTTAATTTTTCGGAAGTTATCCGATTTTTGTAAAAACTTCGAATGTTTGAATTTAAAAGGTTATTTTTTTTAAAAAGCAACCATTGTTGTAGCAAAAAAGAACAAGAATTTGTGTTTTAAGTTTATTTTAGAATATTGTATGTTCTTATTAATAAATTTCAGGATTATCTAAAGAACGGGCGACGGTAGTCAGTGACCATCAGGTGACCCGTCTGCTCCTTTGCCCCCTATAATAAAAAAAAGAACTTGGCACCCATTCAAATCTCAATTCTTATATCGGCGAAGTCGATAACCATGCATATTATTAATATTGAACTTGGCTCCCCTTTTCACATTTATGTTTTAATGGGATCCGATTTACATATTCATTCGCGCATATTAATAGCATTGTTAGGCCACAAGAATGGGAGCAGTGTTATGCACATAGTCATTTTAACACAATTTCGACTCGTTGTTCAAGGTAAGCGGTCACGCGGTCAAGATACGATATAATAAAATTAAAGTTTAAAAAACTAAAAAACACGCTTTCATAGAAAATTCAACTAAAAAATAAAAAAAATTAATCGAATTATTGCATTGTCATCGGTCTTTGACAGGTGTGTTTGAATGAAATCTGGCCGCTTAAAGTAGGTCAAAATCGCGCCCAAAGGAGTCGGTTACAAACATGCAAGTGAAGCTAACATAAAGTGTGTAAAAAGCTGCAACACAAACCTCCGTAGTCCAGTGTTCCCATATCGCTGAGGACCGCAACAATTGGACACGCATCATGAGGGATGCATTATCCAAAACAGAGCATCATTATGAAACCACAACCACTCTCTAAAGTGTACGTCGGAGGAGGAGTTTAGCACGAACAATTTACCTTATCCAAAGGCCGTCGGAACTGTCGCTTTCAAATTTTAACAAAGCTACCCTATCCCTCAATCACACAATACTACATTATGCATTTTGAAATAAAATGATATCTTCACGACCGCATCTGACAAAGACTCATCATCTAAACTTCGACAAAGTTCTGAAACTGAAAAGACTAAAACCTTTAACTTTATAATCAAAACTTTCTCTACAATAGAACTGCAGTGTTCAGATAAAATTATGGGACCATTCGCGTTCAAACGGATCATTATGCTTGACAATCCAAGTGAAGATAAGGTCCTCTATAAAAAACCTTTCATTGCCAGCTTAGGTAACCTTTGCTCGGCACATTCTTCAAAGATTTGATCGTTCCAGCGCACGTATATAAAAGTTGTAAAAATGATAAGGCATTTTTGGGGACCGTATTTTGGTGTAAGCGATTTAAGATAGGTGTAGTTGTGTTGTTAAATGAATATGTATACGTTTATAATATTGCTCTAGTGAAGTTTATAGACTCTTTTAAATAAAATGAAAATAACTTATAAAATTATAGGTTACTAGCAACCCGCCCCGGCTTCGCACGGGTAGCAAAGCATTTTTCCGACATCTTCAACAATCATCGTCATATTTCAGCCGTTTAACACAAAACCTTAATTAATTATACACCTAAATCTTCCTCATGAATCACTCCGTTTATTGGTGAAAACCGTATGAAAATCCGTAGTTATTAAGTTTATAGCGAACAGACAGACAGACAACGGCGGTGGACTTTGTTTTATAATATGAAGTGATTATTGGCTGTTGTAGACTATATTCTAATCTAATAATTATCATGCTAACACATTTTCTCAAATTTATTATCAAATTCCCAACTTCACTCATTCAAAAAACCTTAATATATTGGTGCCCAAACATTTATAAAGATGGTTAATTCTTCAAATAAACACTTCACACGTGTAAATGATTTTTTTGCGATTCCAAAATACTGCTGAGAGTTAACAGGATATGTAAAATCCCTTTAATATTTATAAAGGTGAAAGTTTGGATGGATATATGGATGGAAGTTTGTTACTCTTTCACGCAAAAACCACTGAACCGGTTGCGATGAAACTTGGTATGTAGATAGCCGGAGACCTGGATTAACGCATAGGCTACTTTTTATCCCGATATTCCGTCGGGATCAGGACTTACGCGGGTGAAACCGCGGGGTGCTGCTAGTACATGATAAAATGTAATATGAAACCATGAAAGTTATTTTAAAGCATTTTGAACTTGTGCGAATAATATTACATAGTATTAAAATAGAATTTAATAAACTTTTCTGTGCACCAACATTTTATTTTACAAGGAATAGGTACTTATATCTGGGGAATATGTACAAAGGGCGTCCTTATCTCTAAAAGCAATCTCTCTCAGGCAACCTTTGCATGGTCAAAGACATACATAGATGAAAGCATGAGTAGTTTTGGAGTAAAAAATGCTGATAAAGTATTAGCACAATTACTTTTTTTTTGGAGCTACTGGGAACAAAATTTCAGAACGCCTACCAAATGTATCGGAGCTGCCGGGAATAATATTTTATTGTAAGGAGCGGCTACATTTCATATTTTAAAAACTAGTTTTAACTCACGGAATAGGAGGTTACCGTAGCGTAATACCGTTAACCGGACGCGTTGGGTATTAAAGTGGGGAAAATTGAGTGAATTTCCCACTCAATTAAGTAATTAAAAAGCAAAAGCGTAAGTAAGCAGGGAAGGCAATAAAAGGGAAGGAAAATTGTTTATACGGATGAATTGGTGAGTGTAAGCAATAGCTCGAGCAGGTCAGGTTTGCACAGTGGCGGATTTACCAGTAGGCTGAGTAGGCTGAAGCCTAGGGCGGCAAATTTGAGGGATTTTTATCCGGAAAAATATGGTGTAATTAGGAGGATAGTGGACAAATCATAAAATTAAAAATGCATTGCTAAAAAAATTGTTATTAATAACATCGTGAACTGGGGGTCGAATTAAAGTAAAGGTCGGTTGGGGCGGCAAAACTTAAATAGCCTACTGGCGGCAAATTTGTAAATCCGCCACTGGGTTTGCATACATGTAACTCGAATCGGTTGCCGGGAAGTCCAAGTCGTCTAACATGTAGAACACTCATAATATTCGCTAAGGTTTGTGAATCTACCATCACGTGTTAGTAGCGCTACAAGAAACCATATGTATAAAGAAGGATCGAGTACTTAGACTAATACGAATCTAGGTAACCAATTCGCACTCTTAAATCGTTGTCATTAATCTCATAAGTATGTATTGTACGTATCTAGGTCCAGCAAATAGGTCAACTCGAATTGGTTGTACGCAAGGATACGATTGACGGCGTGGGAACCCGATTCCCAATGGACATGACAGGCGATATTGAGGCGGTACAGTGGGATAGGTTTTAATTGGTCATCTTTAATGATAGTTAGTTTCAAGTGCCTGGTTTATAAGCAACCTTTAGATACTTCTCTAATAGGGTGGGTCAGATCCGACCCCAATATAGTTTAATTCATGAATCAGCTTATGGTTAACGTAATAAAATTAGGAAAGATAGCTTGGGAATTCCATGTTAGGTGTCAACCTAACATGGAATTCCCAAACTATCTGTGACTCACTAGCTTCGTGAGTCATCACGAAGCTAGTGAGTCACATCCTATTTTAGATAAGCCAAAATGTTGACCGGCAGCGAACAGAAAACAATGGCTACGACGCGACGTCTTTAAAAATCGTCTAGAAGAAACGGTGTGATAGAGTCCCACGGTTGCTTCTATTTAGCAAGAGTGGAGGAGGTGATTATCGACTTTTCTCTTCTGTTTTGGAATGTAAGAAACAAGTTCTACTGTTTTAGTCACATGTTTTCAGACGAAAAAAGTCATCCCACTAATATTATAATGTGAAAATTTGGATGGATGGATGGATGTTTGTTACTCTTTCACCCCAAAACTACTGAAGTGATTGCAACGAAACTTGGTATGTAGATAGCTGGAGACCTGGATTAACATATAGGGACTTTTTATCCCGATATTCCCACGGGATCGAGACTTACGCGGGTGAAACCGCGGGGCGCTGCTAGTATTGCTACATTTCTATTTCATATTCTGAATCATATCAGCAAATACAAGTTAAGTTTAGCAGCTGCCTGCAAACTGCAGCTTGAATTTTGAACATAGAATGTTAGTACTGTCTGCGGTTACATTGATTCTGCTCGCAGAGGTATAACATACATAGTAAATAGTCCACCAGAGTGCACTGTTTGACAAATTAGCTCTAGACAGAACCGCGTTGAACGTTTACGGAGCGATGACGCCAGCCCTGAATAGGGTCCGGGGAATGGGGTAGGGGGGGAGGGGTCACAAAACTATTCCGAGAGACTTATTGGTGATATTTTATGTCTATTATGTCATCGCCACATCAAAAACTTATTAAAAATAGGGACAAACTATAATAGACGATAACACGGTTCACTATTTAATAAGAATAAGTTAATAGACATTATTTTGACTGGTTACACCGGTAACGCAATGGTATTGATTGATTGATAAATATGAATGAATAGTGGGGTTATAAAAGGGTAGGAATAAGTTCAGAACATTGTCTTGAGTGCGAAGAGTGGTACGAACAACTTGGCAGTTACTGTAGTTGGTGATTTTCATATTTTATATCAGTGGTTGTGAGAATGTTTCTTACAATTATTTAAAAAGGGACGTTTTTATGAGATCATTTTGTTATGACAGAGATACATAAAAAATCTTAACTAGTGTAACATTGGAAAAACAGGTTCATCAAGTATTGTTGTTAGCTTTAGATGCGGAAAGTGACACAATTGACCTAGGGAATAGACTTACCTTTCATAGTTATTATCTTTTCTCAAAATTGTCTCTGCTCTTCCACCGTGATGCGTGGCGTCTTCATCGTTAACTACCTAATATTATTGGAATATAAATATATAACATTGTCAATATGAAAAATGGAAGACTTACTGAATTGAGTATTTTTTTTCAATTATTGTGTTGGGTCTAATCTCAGGAACTACTGGTTCGAATTTTAAAAATCTTTTAGTGTTGGATAGCCCATTTATCGAGGAATGCTATAGGCTATATAACATCACTGAAAATGAAATCAACACATCAATGAAAAAAATTGCAAAAATGTGGAAAATTTACAAACGCGTTAAGGCTTGGTCTTGATTTATTTATCTTTACTGTGACCAAATTGGAACTGTAAAGGGAATATTTAAGCGCCAAGCGATGAATATTGCTTCTGGGTGTTTTAGTTGTAATTATTTTCTACATTTTGAGTCATCGAGTTTTATTATAATGAGTGTTGTGGGAGTTCTTAACTCCCACAACACGAAAAAGACAAAATAAATTGACCTACAACAGATGTCAGAATTGATAGTGTACAATATAATTAAACAATATTGATTACGGAAAGACATATTAGTTTTATCTCAATATTCTAAGGTAGAACCCTATAGGGTTATTAATAATATAAAAGGGAAGAAGGTTAAGTATTCGTTAAACACTCAGGAGCACAATTAACCGTCACCTTTTTACGTGGGAGAGCCATGCTTCGGCACGTATGGCTCGGCTCGACTCCGGCCATCACGGCCTTACAGAATACCGGCAGTGCAGCAATGATTGCATTGTATTTCGCCGCGTGAGTGAAGTTACCGGAGGGCCTAACCCTCCCCTTTCCCCTATTCCCGTCCTTCCCCTCTCCCCCCTCCCCCTCTTCTCCTACTCCCACCTTAAAGGGTGACAACGCATTTGTGACTCTCGAGTTACAAGTGCCCATGGCCGGCGGTAGTCATTTACCATCAGGTGACCCGTTTGCTCGTTTGCCCCCTATACCATAAAAAAAAACCTATTTTACATATCGATTTCTTTAAAATTCCTTTGTAATTTAATTGTTTTTGTTACAAGACTGAATTAAGTAAACCTTTTATAAGTATAATATATCTAAAATATTGATTTTACTCCTCCTGGCGCTAATAACCGCTTGTTATCGATTTGGAAGAACGTCCGTATGTTGAATATATCTCCTTTTGGCAATATTCTCCCACTTCTCAACAACTGCAACTTTTAGCTCTCTGACGAGCTTCGAAAGCTGTTATGAACCATTTTTTAGAAGGTTCGAGACTATATTACTGTCGTCTCTTTCTGGTGTACACTTTCTACCTTGTCCTTGTAATGTCGGATAGGATCTTCTATGTTTGTACATGGACATTGGTCCAATCATACGCTGGCTAGACCCAGCGTTTGCAAGTGCCACTGCTCTGGCGTCTCTAGCTGTGTTCAGTGGCATTTGATTGATGCAAAGGAAACCACGACAATCCAAACCTTAGATTTAGCAAACGGTGAGAACCTTAACTAAACTTCCGATTTTGTCAGCTCATCTTTTTTCGTTCAGTTCGTTCTTTTTTGGAATGAGCTTCCCCTTGTAATCAAGATGGCCGTCAACGTCAACAATTACTCATTTAAAGTGAAAGTAAAGGAGTATCTCTTCAAACAACTGGCATTATCAACTTGCCCATAATTTGCCATCTATTATTGTTATATGCATATATGTATATATATATATATATATATATATATATATTTATGTATGTAAGTGGTAATATATTACGTAGTATATTTAATGTGATTGTTAGAAACAGTCTCACAACCACTGATATAAAATATGAAAATCACTAACTAACAGTAACTGCCAAGTTGTTCGTACTACTATTCGCACCCAAGACAATGTTCTGAACTTATTCCTACCCTTTTTATAACCCCACTATTCATTAATATTTATCAATCGACCAATAGCATTGCGTTACCGGTATAACCAGTCAAAATAATGTGATTTAACTTATTCTTATTAAAAAGTGAACTGTGTTATCATCTATTGGGGTTTGTCTCTATTTTTAATAAAATAAATAAGAGTTTTTGATGTGGCGACGACATGATAGATAATATTTTGTTTTATAAACTACTTTTAGTTAAAACGCACCTACTTCCTGTTTTCTCTGCATCACCCAATGGTTGACTGGTAGAGAATGCCTTAAGCATTAAGCCTGCCTATGTACCAAATGTGCATAAAGTAAATAAATAAATAAAAAAAAAAATAGCGTCTAGCAATAAGGCCGCCCTTTGTACATTATATTAGGATTGATATAATTATGTAAATGTATATTACTTCCATTAGTGTACAAATAAAGAGTTATCTATCTATCTATAAACTGATTAATGTGTCAAATCGTGTGTGTCAAAGTGCAGAAATCTCAAAAATAAAATAAAGGTATACTTATTTTATTTATTGCAAAACTACCCACTTAAACAAATACACTGAGTAATCTTACCATACGTTGTGCAATTTTTGAGGAGTGGGCGGTTATATGAACCTCTGAGTGTACATTTTTTATTGAGAGCAAATTTTATGATTTAAACAGCACACAAAATTCACTCAACATTACAGTCGAGTAATATCGAATACCCTTAGAATGGTTCCCTTTACAGACTCGTGTATAATGTGCAACGTCGTGAATTTCCATACGAACGGGTTCGCTTTAAAGATCGCTAGAGATGATGACACAAATATTTATGCTCCAGCTCAGTATTTAATTGTACGAATATTTCCACTAATATTATAAACGTGAAAGTTTATGAGTATGTATGGATGGATGGATGTTTGTTACTCTTTCACGCAGAAACCACTGAACGGATTGCGATGAAACTTGGTATGTAGATAGCTGGAGATCTGGATTAACGCAAAGGTTACTTTTTATCCTGA
This sequence comes from Euplagia quadripunctaria, assembly GCA_963859945.1. Lineage (NCBI taxonomy): Eukaryota > Metazoa > Arthropoda > Insecta > Lepidoptera > Erebidae > Euplagia > Euplagia quadripunctaria. The sequence continues at coordinate 4,982,582 of OY982578.1, read as the reverse complement.
TATTCGTGTAGGATCGGAACTTACACGGGTAAAACCGCGGGGCGCTGCCAGTATTATAAATGTGAAAGTTTGGATGGATGGATGGATGTTTGTTACTCTTTCACGCAAAAACCACTGAACCGATTGCGATGAAACTAAGTATGTAGATAGCTAGAGACCTGGATTAACGCAAAGGTTACTTTTTATCCCGATATTCCCATAGGATCGGGACTTACGCGGTTGAAACCGCGGGGCCCTGCTAGTATTTCCATAATCTGTTATGCTTCCGTTATGACAAATTAATGAATATTTATGTAGCATAACCTTTTTTACCCGACTGCGCTAGAAGGAGGGTTATGTTTTTCGAGTGTATCTATGTAGGTATGTATGTTTCTGTCCATCCAGCCGTTTAGACTAACGGCTGGATGGATTTTAGCTTGAGAGGTGTCGTTAGATTCGTCTCAATTGTGAGAGTGACCCTGTATATATCATAATTATGAAAATTAATTAATTTATTAAGTAAGTTTGAAAATTTTAAGTTTAAAATTTTTCAATAATATTTTTATACTTTTGAACATTTTAACAAATTTTTTATCGTATACTATAATATATATATATATTACTACTATCGTATTTATGTACGCACTATCGTACTCGAATTGAAGACCCGAGACACTTCTTCTACTGGAATCGTATTCGGCTGATACTGATCACGTTTTATTAAATAACAAACTTGATTTCTCCACTTTGAGCGGAAAGAGTATATACTGTAACTGTGTAACTGTCATTTTAAGAGTTATATTATTTATTCGACAAATTTCACACACGATTTAATTTCATCTCGACTGATCCTATCTCAATTCAAGTGGTATGGAAATAAGAAATCCGCTCTGTATGAGATTGATAGCAACCGTGGAATGTTATTTACAAATGAGGAACAGTAGATGCTGACGCTGGATTATCATAAAGTGAATGAACTTTAAAGGCAATTGAGGCTTCGCTTAATGAAACGGAAGAAATTTTTAAATACTTTTTAATATTTTTCTTTTTGTACTAATCCCACCAGAACCTCAATGCTTCAAAGTTAACACTCTAGTAGAACTCTGTTGTACCCTACCTTCTGTAATCCTGTGATATCTTATTTAAAATACGCACATTAATTTATCTTTTAATTGAACCATCATCCTGATTCCAGCCAGCCACGGGAGGTCCACTGCTAGACATAGCTCTCCCTCAAGGACTTCGAAGAAGACTGGTTGGAAGAGGCCTGCATCCACCATCGGCCTGAATACACACAAGCCACAATAATTAATTTCATGGAATACCCAAATTTATCACTACATATTATAAAACAAAGTCCCCTGCCGCGTCTGTCTGTCTGTTCGCGATAAACTGAAAAACTACTAAACGGATTTTCATGCGGTTTTCACTAATAGACAGAATGATTCATGAGGAAGGTTTAGGTATATAATTTGTACCCGTGCGAAGCCGGGGCGGGTTGCTAGTTAGTTATAAAACTCTGCCCCGTTATAAAACGTTCTACCAAACTTGCGCCCTGTTTGGATATTACATTTTTTAAAGTTGAATCATTATAAAATATCGCATAATAATATTATAATGTTATAAGTGAACTTGAAGATCTATTCAGAATGCCGCCGAAACCAATTTACTTAAAGACAACCCGTATAATATGATAATGGAACTTGTAAGTAGTGGGTGCCTTTAGGATGTTGGAATGCTTTTCAGATAAGGCCTTAAAGGTAGCTGTTATCAAAATATACAGGTCTGTACCTGGATATTTTGAAAAGTTGTTAAAGGTTAAACTGTTAAAAAGACATGTTCACTTTTTGCATGGATGTGTTGGTTTTTAAACGACTTCAAAAGGAGGAGGTTTTCAATTCGATAGTTTTTTTGTATGTTTGAAGAAAATATTGCTCCCGTGAGGGTGAAAAATTACAGGATGGAAAATCATGATTTAGGTGCATTGAAGACGATGATACTTTTTTGAAAGTTAATTATTTTATGTCAAACAAATCTAGGATAATAAAAATGTGAAACTCGAAGTTGAACATCGGTCTTGTGCTACCAAATTAATTAATTTGTATTACACAACTAAGAATCAAGACAGCCAGGGACAACGATGACTAAGATAATCTTAACGTGATGACCTGAACTTATCATAGAAGAAGAGGTGAAGGTAGGCAAACCGAGATACCTCATTATCAGTGGTGTAACAATAGGGTGGCAGAGCGGGCAAAATGCCACGGGCCCCGCGGCTCGAGGGGGCCCCGGGCACCAAAGCCCCTGAACACAGGAGGCACTAAAAATGTATTAAAAATGTAAGTTAGGTATCTAATTTATTAAATCTTATAAAATACATGAGTTAGAAAATAACGGTCAAGTGCCAGTAAGATTCTTACACATCCGATGAGTTAGCCACGGGCCTCAGATGGCCATAGTTACGCCACTGCTCAGTATAAATCTGATTATCAGGTTTGTTTCGTGACGCAATCTTTCGCTTTTAGAAGTGATATTTTGACACGTGTTTTGCTTTAACTATATTTTGTTTTTTCAGTAACTATATATTTTTTAAGTTATCTATATATTAATACGTAAAGCGAAAACTTTGGATCCCTTTTTACGAAAATTGGGCGGACGCAGGAGTATGAAATTTCGCACACTTATAGTTTATACAGGGAAGAAGTGACGAATGCTAAAATTATTGAACAATATTTGCTACAAAGTAAAAAAAAAAGCATAAACGGGTACATACAGCTATGAGTGTCCAGTATATATTTTGACCTATCATGGTACAAAAGTCTATACAATGACAGGTCAAGTAATATTGGCCAATGAAATAAACCATGGTCGAACTTCGACCACCACGCGATCTCTAGTTATAATTAAACATTCTAAAACTCACTGTTTTCGTGGCCATACTCTCACGTTCTTCTCTTTGTTCACGAATGTGACATTTATATTTCCATATGATTCAGCTGAATATATTGTACATACACTATCTAATAACTTTTGAAATTTCTGCACAAGTACTATGCGGCTGTCAATAAAACGCAATAGTGACATTTTGTTCGTTCGAATACTTACAATTTAAAAATTTCACCAAAACTCATGCTCTCATATTTATTTTTATATAGATCTACCTTTTGTCCGCGGTTTTGCTTGTGTTAAAGTTATTTTTCTATCTTTTGGGAACATTAGTTTTTTCTGGATGACAGGTTATCATAATTATGTCCTTTTTTAAACCCCTGACATCGTATATGTAAAATTGCATGACGATCGATTGAGTAGTTAAGGCGTGAAAGCTAACATGCAAACAGACAAACTGACGTTCTCATTTATAATATTATTTTGGATGACTTTGATTCTTGTACTGCCATCAACCCACGGGATCAGCTACTGATATAGAAGACCCCTGACTAATGTTCAGCGCGATCCGTTTTCTTAAAGTAAAAAATATATAAAGTAGGGACAAGATAATAGGTCACTTTTGACATTTCATCAAAATTCAACAACGTAACCTTGTAACGGCGGGCATAAAATAAGAACTGCACAATTGCTTAACTTTTTTCAATTACGTTTACATATTTATTGTAATAATGACCGATACGAGTAATTTTACGATTTGCTTTCACTAATAAACCATTCTAAACATAATAAACAATTTCTGATCTAAAGAACTGAACGTCGTTACAATGTTGCGTCAGTCAACCCTTTTCTTTTTAAACACTAGGGATGTTACTCTAAAAATCGAAAGCTGATAGGATTGTAAGTTGAATCGAATGCAATGATTACTTGTGAAGAAAAATCACCATAAATTTATAACCACGTTGTGATTATAATAAAACCTAATTATACATATTTATTATTCTTTTAACTAACTATAAAAATACAAAAAAATAACTAAATAGAAAGGTCATTGATGTTGGGTGCAATTTAGGTGGATGTTGCTGGCAACACCAGTGCCTGTCGATGACGCATGTCATGTCGCCATAACATGATGATGACGCAGTCTTTTGTTGTTGTGCGAAGTGACTGTGCGTTTTTGGTGTGCTCTCTGTTATTTTCTTCTGATCCGGCTTTTTCATTGAACTGACCTTACTGACTACGTTTACCTGGCTATAAATTGGACTCCTATTGCTTAACGATTATTAAACAAGAAAAACATTACAGTCTTACTATGTCGAAACGGGGGAAAACTCTAAACAGTCAATCTCGCGAACTAGTGCTGAAATTGTACAATTATTTTGGACGTGAATCAGTTAACGATGGGCCTCTTTTACCATTGAAACCACCGAGAGAACGCGTTGCCGAAGCATTGGGAATAGGGAAGAAGACAGTAACTCAAATTTTGAAAGAGAAATACGGACCATCAGGCTCAGAAGATAATACTTTACGTACACCGAAAAAACGAAAGAGGGAGAAGAAAATTGTTGACGTTGATAATTTTGATGCTGCTGCAATTCGCAACCACATTTATGGATATTACTCGAGAAAAGAATATCCTACACGGGAAAAGCTATTGAGTTCGTTAAAAGGCGCAGGCTTATTTTTTGGAGGCAAATCGTCTCTATCAAAGGTTTTGAAATCGATTGGCTTTAGATTTAAAAAATCCGACAAGCGGAAAATCCTGCTAGAACGCTACGATATTATTTTGAAGAGAATAACATTCTTACGTCAGGTAAATAAAATTACGGATTGGGACAATGTCGTGTTTATTGACGAAACATGGTTGAATGCGAACCATACGGTTGCGCGGACATGGACCGATGATACAGCGGCCTCCACCTCAAAAGTTCCATCGGGAAAAGGAGCCCGACTTATTATATGTCACGCGGGATCAGCTTCTCAAGGTTTTATTCCAGACTGCCTCCTCGCATTCGCCTCTAAAACTACAACAGATTACCATGAGGAAATGAACTTTGATGTTTTTAAAAAGTGGTTTGAGAAGCTGCTAGTCAGCTTAGAAAACCCATCGAAAATTATAATGGACAATGCTCCGTATCATTCTGTACAAGTTGATAAACCACCAACTCAAGCAAATAAAAAGCAAGAAATTGTCTCGTGGCTGGTAAGAAATGGTGTGGAGGCAAGTCCAACTTTATTAAAAGTTGAGTTGTTAAATCTGGTAAAAGCAACTAAGCCGTCCAAGCTCCGCTATGTAATCGATGAACTAGCCCTAGAGCATGGACACGAAGTTATTCGATTGCCTCCCTACCATTGCCAGTATAACGCCATCGAGCTTATTTGGGCACAAATAAAGGGTCATGCAGCGCGGAACAATACTGAACCACCCTTCAGTACTGCTAAAATGATGACTCTGCTACAAACTGCATGTGCAGAAGTCACTACAGAAGACTGGCGAAAAGTCGTGGAGAAGACAAAGAAAATAATTTTACAAGATTTTGAACGAGATGTGAGAATAGACAATATTATTGAAAATGAATTAATAATATCTCTGAGTGCTGACAGCAGTGATGAAGATAGCAGTACCGATAGTTCAAGTGAATAAAAGCAATTTTTTTGTTAAATTACGTAGGTACTTGTCTTATTTTGTTCCTTTAATTTATGAAAGAAAAAATAATAATGGGACAGGGATTCGCATGATAATTTTTAAAATTCACATATGTTTCAAGTCTGTATCGATTCATTGGATTCATTCATTTAATCGATGTTTTTAAGCAGGTCACCTCACTATGAATATAAAACTGACATCTGTCAAAAGTGACCTATTACCTTGTCCCTACTTTAGTGGGTATTAGCAGCTCGTGATACGTTAGACGCATTTTTTTTTAAATATATATAATGATTGTTTTTATATAAGGCTATAAAATAATACATATCTGAGATACTGCTTTCAGCGTTAATATTAACAAATTATTTAATATCCCTTGCTAACTGAAGAACAGAATTATTTATTTATTTATTTATTATGATTTACCAACATTTGTTTACACGGTTACAAGCAACAAAAATTACATTCAAAGTAGTTTTAAACTGAGTATAACAAATAATTACAGGTAAATACAGCATGCCATATTGAACTAGGTACTCAAATTATTTTCTAAGCATTTTTGTGACATATACATACACAATACAATAGTATATTAAGCAAAAGTATACAAAACAAACTGTTAATAATTAGCCCCAAAAACCGTTCTACGAAGACCTAGAAAGGTGTGATGCAGTTACGAGGGTATCTAGCTGGTACACGAGCGGGCAGCTGAAATGGCTATATATTTTATTCTAAGAATTACATGGAGCTGTAAAGCCACCTTAAATATGAAGTAAAGCTTATCCAGGTGGAGTTAGATAGAATCATGCGATCGAATATAAAGTAAGGCATCGCTGGAACCGGAAGTACGGGACATAACAGAGCGCCGAGCCACCGGATATGACCGGCCGCGGGATCACTTTCAGCCGGAAACAGCGGCCATTGCCGCGCGGATCTATTTCCTGTAGTTTGGACGTCAAACTTTATTCTGTATATTGAATAAGAAATAATGTTGTTGAGTTTTGTAGAAACCTTCGTATGTAAAGTCCTGTCTATATTTTGCTTTAGTTTGTAGCACCAAAACTTTATTTTATTTCTGCGTGTTTCTGAAGTTAAAGTATTAAAGATGAAATTGATTATTTAAATAATTCTGTATCTCAATATTGTTCCAATTTTTTTGTTTTTAAGTGAAACTTCTTTAAAATCGTTGTGATTTGAAAATTCGATGAAACGACACTAAAATAGACAAACATATTCATAAATAGGATTTAGCCTACGAGAGCATGAGATAGAATACAAGTATAGTGTTTCCTATAATCTTTGAAAAGAGACAAACATATTCATAAATAAGATTTAGCCTTGCAAGAGAATGAGATATAATACAAGTATACAGAGTTTCCTATAATCTTTGTCTTTGCGCCTGTCTTTTACGAAGCCTTCAGAAAATGCGTCATTGTCAACGTGGTGTCATTTTTGTGCATTTGCGTACTAAAATTCGTTGGTTAATTAACTTATCTTAATTATTTAACACTTCTGTGTTAATTTGACCAATAACTTTTATATAAATTATCTAAAATTAAATTTATTAACATTAGTAAACTATTTGTGTTGATTTTACTTTTTATTTCTAATTCTCTCGTAGGCTACTTTTCTGAAGTTTCACTTCTGCCGTGTATGAATTGCACACACACACTTTAATTTTTTGACGACTAAGTAATAGTTCCTTGAAAAGCTTGTATTGTTTGTCAATGAATCAGACCAGTATCAATTAAGCAAACGACCCGCCTCATGGTAAGTGATAACCATCCCTAAAATTTGTTCGCAATAGGCAAAAACAAACAAATGTTGCATATTTTAGAACTGATTTCAAATCAAGAGACTTAATTCGATTTATCAATAAAGTGTGTTTTCGAACGGAAGTGACGTTATATGACGTAATACTAATTATTAATTAATGTAGTTTCCGTCAAATAACTAGTGTAATTGCGTGAGTTTACGCAATATATAGTGTAATAAATGAAAACTATCACATCATTTAGTTCCAGAGACAAAACAAACAGTGAGCTTGAAATTAATATTTCAGATTTGAAATTGTGGTCCTATTTCAATCAAACTAAGCTTGATTATTGTTTGTGGCGAAGCCCCAATTCCATCACAGTTTAAATGTAATGCCAACTAAACCTCAATGCGTTTCAAATACCATTTACTGAGATAATTACTAAAATAGTATGGTACTAGAACTGACAATGAAAACATCTATATATATATAAAATCTCGTCGGTTCCGTTTTTTCCTTTCGAAGTATGGAACCCTAAAAATGAACCCCTATTTCTCCTGGTCACGCTATAACTTGAGAACGTCTTCACCGATTTCATTCATCTTTTTTTAAAATGTTTTGTAATACTTCGTTGGAGGTTCTTACATTAAAAAAAAATAAGAAAACTTAACGACCATATTAACTTTTCTAATGTAATCTTAGCGTTTTTGACATAAATGCCAGTCGTTTGACAGTTGGCGCGATTGACAGAATGTGCGCTGCAAATGTCGTTTAAAACAGATCGGTCGGAACTATGTTTTTGAAATAATATTTTTTTTTTTAATTCATAGTTTTATTTGATTATTAAGCATACCAATTCGAATTCTGTATTCATAGTTAAAACAGGACAACGTCTGTCGGGTTTTTCGACACCCGGATAGAACGAAGTTTCTTTCGCTATAGATAAATATATTTAATCGATTTAATAAATTATATCAAAATATAGTAAATATAGTAAAAACTCGCGCATTAAAATTGCGCCATCTGTGAAAGTTGACCGAAGTAATATATGGACAATAAATATACAACCAACATGAAATTACAGTAGTAATGGCGGAAATTTTGACTGGCCTGTTGGTCTAGTGGTTAGTGACCCTGACCGCTATGCTTATAGGTCGTGGGTTCGATTCCCACCTGAGTCTGGGTGTTCTTTGTGTCCGTTGTTTCTATGTTTGTAAAGTCCCCCGCGACACAGGAGTAATTCCTAATGCGGGAGTTGTCTTTTAAAGAAAAAAAGAAAAAAATAATCAAGTTGCGTTCATCATTTTCTGTTGCGCTAACACTCATATCCGTCAAGCCCTACTTTGAACAGCGTCTGAAGTGTAACGTGCTATAAGGAACTTCGACAATATTTCTTCGATGTTAGATTGGGATAACAGATTTTTCAAACCTTATTTTTCCATTCTTATAAGTGTATCTATTATTTTCTTTAAATTTAAACTAGCTGCGCCCTGCAGTTTCATCCGCGTAACTCCCGATGCCGTGGGAATAACAAGATAAAAAGTAGCCTATATGTTAATCCTTGTGTCTGTTGTTGCAATATTCGTTAACTTCCCCGCGACATACGAATCATTCCTAGTATGGTAGTTGTATTTTTTAGGTTTAAAAAACTAATTCATTGTGTGCTGGTTGGTCCTGCTTTCGATAAACATGCAGTTATTATACTTAGATATACGCTTTGACTCACCTATGTGTTTTGGAGTAGTCTGACTAGTTTAGGGCTCTCCTGGAGACAGCGGCGGAATTATACATTTGCCGCCAGTAGACTATTAAAATTTTGCCGCCCCTACCGCTGTCGTGAAAAGGCAAAACACTGTATTTTAAATTACAGTATTTTGCCTTGACACGACAGACCGCTCGGACTCTCTAATTCGATACCCATGGACAAGACATAAAAAATAATGTAGGCCCAAATTTGCTGCCCCTAAAATCTGCCGCCCTAGGCTTCAGCCTACTCAGCCTGCTGGTAAATCCACCACTGCCTGGAGACATACTCATAAGTCATAATTGGTTTTTGTAGCATAAGGCTAGCTACTCATTAAATGTTACAAGCGTTTAGAACACGGAGCAGGTACTGCTCCGTAGTTTAGAACTCCGTTTTCCACCGGCCTATTTTAGCTACTTTGTCCCTTGCTCTGCTTAGGAGAGAAGTATAATAATAACTCCATACATCTCACACACGGCTGTCGGATCCCTAACTAGGCCGAGCCTGTACTATGGTAACCATACTGCTGATAAACATACTTATATATTCCTAATACATACATATCATAGATAAATTACAACCAGACACAGAACAAATTACATACTCATCGCACAATTATTTATCCTTGGTGGGAATCGAACCCACGACCTCGGCAATTAACACGTCCTAATAAACTTTTAAGAAAGTTTGTAGCGGATTTATCGAATGTCATCAACGGTGTTATCAAGGTGGACCCTGGTTTACAGGAGTAATGGCAGTGGAAATAGCCCCATAAAAAACTTTAACTTTTGATGTTCGATTTATAGAATATTAGCAGCGCCCCGCGGTTTCACCCGCGTAAGTCCTAAACCCGTGAGAATATCGGAATATAAAGTAGCCTATGCGTTAATACAGGTCTCCAGCTATCTACATACCAAGTTTCATCGCAACCGGTTCTGTGGTTTTTTCGTGAAAGAGTAACAAACATCCATCCATCCATCCATTCAAACTTTCACATTTATAATATTAGTGGGATAACACTGCAGTTACTTGGATGATCTAAGACAATATTTATTTCTCCACATAACCCTCAAATCTACCAAAAATAACTTGAAGCAAATTCACGTTCATTCAATATGCAAATCCTAACAGTGCCGTTATATAATAGTGTTATATTGCTATTACGTCTGTGTGAACTGGTGCCGAGGGTTGAGCCTAAAATCTGCTCAGGGATGGGAGATTACAGTATTTAGTATTCATTTGAATTTTAATAAAGGTTAAAGAATAATTACAAATTTAAATATTCTATATGTATATAGCCTTGTTACAAAACGTATACTAACTAAAATATTAGGTTTAACTAGCAGCGCCCCGCGGTTTCACCCGCGTAAGTCCCGATCCCGTCGGAATATCCGGATGAAAAGTAGCCTATGTGTTAATCCAGGTCTCCAGCTATTTACATACCAAGTTTTATCGCAATCGGTTCAGCCGTTTGCGCGTGAAGAAGTAAGAAACATACACACACACACTTACAAACTTTCACCTTTATAATATTAGTGTGATGTATTCCATAACAATCTAATTCTTTTACTAATCATCGTTTTATATTTATATATATTTTTGTTTTATAGGGGCACACCAGCAGACGGGTCATCTGATGGTGAACGACTACCGCCGCCCATGGGCACCTGCAACTCGAGAGTCACAAGTGCGTTACCGGCCTTTAAAGTGGGAGTAGGAGAAGGATGGAAGAGTGGGAGACGGGGTGGAGGGACGGGTTAGGGCCTCCGGTAACCTCGGTCACTCAGCGTAAAGCAATGCAAGCATTTCACTGCCAGTTTTCTGTGAGGCCGTGGTATCACTCCGGTCGAGCCGACCCGTTAGTGCCGAAGCATGGCTCTCCCACGATAAGATATAATATATTTAAGATAAGATAACAATACTATAATGTGGCATCTTGGAGCTGATCTGTTGGAGCCAGGAGGTTGATAGTGGAACTTTTCAGTGGCTACTTGTAAACCCCACGAGTTTTGGCTCATGTGATTCGTTTTGATGAGTTTAACAGATTGGGCAGCTGAAGGGTTTCCGGTAACCTCACTCACTCGGCGAAAAGCAATGCAAGCATTTCACTGCCAGTTTTCTGTGAGGCCGTGGTATCACTCCGGTCGAGCCGGCTCATACGTGACGAAGCATGGCTCTATCACGATAGATAGAATACGGCTGAATATGCTGGAATTCAGTAGGTGCTATTGTTCCACCGTCCAAAATCTAATTAGTCATAAAGATCCTACCGATACAAACAATGTTAAGACAAGATTGTTGTTCCTTTTAAATACAACGTGTGCATTAGGTTGGGGAAGTTCGTGAAGTCAGCACCACGGTGTAAGAAATTTTAACGGTCCTCAGAAAATAACAAAATTACTAATTTTTTTGGTACAAAAAGAAATTCATGTCATATTATTTTCGACTTTTGAATGTCCAAAGTTGTATATTTAAGCTTACTAGAGATCGCGTGGTGGTCGAATTTCGACCATGGTTTATTTCATTGGCCAATATTACTTGACCTGTCATTGTATAGACTTTTGTACCATGACAGATCAAAATATATACTGGACACTCATAGCTGTATGTACCCATTTTTGCATTTTTTTTAACTTTGTAGCAAATATTGTTCAAAAATTTTAACATTCGTCACTTCTATCTGTATAAACTATAAGTGTGCGAAATTTCATACTCCTCCGTCCGCCCAATTTTCGTAAAAAGGGATCCAAAGTTTTCGCTTCACGTATTAATATATATATAAATGTACTAAAATAGGGGTTCACGTAGACAAGGTGCCCTACCTATCACTTTAAATTGTGCTAAAGATAGTATATGCCATTCTTAGATGAATTAGAGAATATGAACGGAATATATTCTGTAGTTTAGCTGCAGGATTTTTTTTGTGTTTTCAGAATTTACTACATCGTGTATTTACGCTAAGATAACCTCTGTTTAAAAAAAAGTGTGTGTATAGGTACTTATGTACGCACGTAAGAAGTTATACTGTTCTTATCTAGTTAAATAAAGTTTATTTAAATATCATAATAAATAATACATACCGTCAACTAACCTCAAATTCTACAAACGTACTCAAAGTAATATGTAAAAACCATTTTTATCACCATCGTGAAGTTGGTAACTTTAATTGAAAAACTAAAATGTTGACTAGCTAACTTCAAAGTGTCGGTTTTTTGTGACGGTGTGCGCGCGCATCGTAAAAATTTACTCTCATCATTTTTCCATAACGCGCCAAAAGAAGTATAACTTCAAAAACCTTACCGAGAAATTATTGCCATGGTGACCAACCGTTGCCACTTTTAGGACACCAACAAACAATCCCACTAAAATTATAAATGTGAAAGTTTGGATGGATGGATGGATGTATGGATGGATGGATGTTTATTACTCTTTCACGCAAAAACCACTGAACCGATTGCGATGAAACTTGGTATGTAGATAGCTGGAGACCTGGATTAACGCATAAGCTACTTCTTATCCCGATATTCCCACGGAAACCGCGGGGCGCTGCTAGTACGAAATAAAAATAACAATTTGTTCAGAGTATATATATTTTTATAACGTCCTGTTAAACAAACTAACTCGTACACACTTAATTTCAACATTTAATATCTAATACACTTCCGTAGACACAAGTCATTAAATCACATTAAACGTTTTGAAGTTATAAATACGTCTTAACATTTACTTTCGTTGTTGACTACAACAGAATACCAAAATTCGGTATCTACGGACACTAAGTAGCAGCGTTATGAACATTATATTATTCATAGCTAAAATTGTTTTGTTGTTTCGCAACAATAATTTCGTTTAAACTAATTTGTATTGAGTTCTTAACTCTTAAAGTTCTGTCCGTGAGACGCTTTTGTTGTCAAATGTTTAATTACCTCGAGGTAAAACTTGGGTAAAAATGTAATGGAAATTTATACAGTTTTAATGAATACACGATTACTTATCAATATTTATGACCCTTTAATAAATATTTACAGACGTTAAGTCGATTATATTTGGTAGCTTTATTAATAAAGTGCGTCCTTGATAAACTGCGGACTCCGGAAATAATTCCTAGAGACAGTGATATGGAGAAATGTATACGCAATGCGTAACAACAAACATTTTCGAAAACATTTTTATGTGGGAGAGCCATGCTTCGGCACGTATGGGCCGGCTCGACTTCGCTCGATACCACGGCCTCACAGAAAACTGGCAGTGAAACAATGCTTGCATTGCTTTTCGCCGCGTGAGTGAAGTTACCGGAGGCCCTAACCCTGCCCTCTCCCCTATTCCCGTCCTTCCCTTTCCCCCTCTCCTATCTTCCCGCTCTTCCCCTATTCCCACCTTAAAGGGCGGCAACGCACTTGTGACTCTTGAGTTACAGGTGCCCATGGGCGGCGGTAGTCATTTACCATCAGGTGACCCGTCTGCTCGTTTGCCCCCTATACCATAAAAAAAAATACATGATAGGTGCAGACCAATATTTAACAGTAAATTAAAAAGTTCAACAGGCATAATGAAATCGGAAGAAACATTTTTATGTTATGCTTGTCACGGTTGAGAAATCCGGATAAAAGACTTCTTATTAACGTATAATATGCTCCTTATTTAATACATAATTCTTTTCAAATAATTACATTACACATTACTAAGTAATATTCACTACATATTATAAAACAAAATCCCCCGCCGCGTCTGTCTGTCTGTCTGTTCGCGATAAACTGAAAAACTACGCTATGCTAAACTAAATCAGTATAAAAATCTTTTGTCTATAGCACAGAACTGAGACAATTAGTTTTCAATCATTTTATTTGCAATAAATAATATCAAAATGTTGAAAATCAAGGTAAATATAAGTATATTATATTACCTAGTGAAAGATGATATACACAAGATTCTTCGACTTCAGTCCTCAGTAGCATTAATAATCAGTTCTTATATATAATAACATTAAACGTAGCTAGGGTATAAATAATTAATTAGTCGAGTTCAGTATTCGAAAAAAAAATGATCGATTGTCATGTCATCACTAATTGAATACAAATCGAACTGTCAAAAAGAAAATAAAAGAACGCACAGAGTATGGTACATTTATGGTACCTATTTTTTTTCCGAAAATTATATTTTATTATCTTTCTCTGTTATACATAATATTGCTGAGACTCAGAGGGTGAGCCGGAAAGAAGGATCTAATTTCTAGGAAAGAGGAATGAAAGATTACGCGGGTGCAACTTAGGTTTTTACTGAAACCTTTAAAATATTACATTCACATTAATCATTAATTACACTAAAGAATATATCTTGCGGTTCCGTGCATCAACACGGGACATCAGTATCCCAAGGCTCTTCAGACGAGAGTCTCTTGTTTCATGGATCCATTCTCTGAACTATTTCAAATACGAATTACTTCGAATCTTGAGCACGAAGTTGCCAGTAAGACTTCGCGCGCCAAAGAGGTTTAATCATCAATCCATGAAGGTTGCAAGAGGGCGCACGCAGTCCAGTACAACAATATAATGTTCTTAGAGAGAAAGTTCTGAGGTCGGCCCAAATGGTAATTGAATTCGACCACTTCTATTTAAATATTTTACGACACTTAAAATGCTTATTAAAATTCATTTACTTTGTATAATTGTGTTTCATTTGAATACGAGTACGCTAATGAATTGAAAATATATTCAGTGACGAAACGAGGTTTCCTTTTCCTCAAATGTATCTAAAAGTAAAAAGATGCTTCTATTATAGTGTCGTATGTCGCTAGTAATTTTGGGACGATAAGATAATTGTTTTTGAAGTGAAAACTTCTTTAGGCACATTAATGTGCACTTTTGCTATGGGGAAAAAGCACTGAACTCGTGACCATCACGCTAATAATACATATATAGATCCACTAGAGGGCGCTAATCTAAACATTGAGTTCTGTCAGTTCCTTATTAATTAGTGTCATCAACCTGCTTAAGTGACGTTTTAAGTTAGTCGTTTCGTTTAAGTTTTCACTTCTGTCGGCGGTCCCATGACTGCCTATTATAAGTATCACACCTCATTTCTCTAAATGAGTAAGTGGATGTGTATCACACCTGTATTTAATCAGCGACGTGAAATAGTGTCCTTCAAAATGAAGGAAGCAGAAGAAGTTATTGTATGCTGTTGATCTACTATTGCCTACGTTTTCAATAATTTGATACGTACAGAATGATGTAACATAAATCCAGGAGGAATGAGGAACCACCTCAATTTTGATGTCAAATTGGAGGAATCAGATGGATAGCCTGATCACAGGAATGTGTAATCAGAAACCTAGTCAGTTTTACAATACTTTAATTTTGACTTGAAAATATTGATCGTGATTATCCCTAACATGAAACGTTTAAAAAATAACGACCATAAACAGATGTTCCTTTTAAGTACGATTCACATCGAACAGGCCGCGCCGGAGCGTTTTACGGCAATGGAAATTGAAGTTTATAGTTATTACTTAAACTTCATTTTTGCATGGCACTTCTTGCCGTCGCGGGCGGTTGGCTCCACCCACTTGCGTTCGGCTACCGAGGTGCGACTCGACGCGCTCCGGCGCGGCCTATTCGGTGTGAATCGTACTTTAATTTACTATTTAAACATTTTGTCCGACATGTTGGTTAAAAGTTTATTTTTTGAAAGTGGAGGGATTGATCCCTTCATTTTGAAGGACACGTCTGTTCATTACTTTTCTGTTATACAATAGTTCTTGTAGTAACGAAACGGCCAGACCACATTTATTTTGACTACGGTATAGAGTTTGTGTATACATTGTAGAGGTATGCAATTGAAACTATGTATATATGTTTAATAAGTCTACTATTGATATCATGTCCCGAGAATTTTGTGTATCTTGTTACCAAACCCAAGTTATGAGGGTTCAAAAAAACAACGAAGTGTTTCGAGAAAAGGTAGGTAGTGCCCTTGCGCTTCGCTTGGCTCGTCTTGGCGGGGTCATTATCGTGACCCCGGATAGCTTCATGTAGATACAATATGTATGTATTTATCAGTTCAACTCAACTTACAACTTCGTTACCGCTAAAGTAAGTAAAAAATACCCGTTTTCCGCTTAATTTTGTGGACCAATTTACGTCACTCAAGGCGTACAC
The DNA here is from genome assembly GCA_963859945.1 of Euplagia quadripunctaria. Classification (NCBI taxonomy): domain Eukaryota; kingdom Metazoa; phylum Arthropoda; class Insecta; order Lepidoptera; family Erebidae; genus Euplagia; species Euplagia quadripunctaria. The sequence continues at coordinate 4,966,413 of OY982578.1, read as the reverse complement.
GTAGATTTTTTTCCGATGATGGAGCTGAAAGCATGTTAGATATATTGGGTTGCCAGCGTAAAATGTTAAAGCGTAGAATATTTCCAGAAATTGTTGTTTTTCTTGAACTTATTGGTTCAACCGCTTTGAATGAGAAACTCTTCGGATGGCATTATGGCTGGCGACGGGTGCATTATTTAGTTTGATAACAGACAGATTGTTTTGAAATTCATTTATAAATTCAAAAAAAATTGTGTGGTCAGCCTGTGGTCAAAACAAGATACCTTACCATTTAACACGATGTTTTTAGATATCACTTTTATCCCTTGCAATAGAACCACTTGTGGTTTTAGTCGGTTCGATTCCGACATACCACTTCACGTTTGCTCCGGTGAAGTGATAACCTGTGGGGGCTTTCACATGAAAAAAAAAAGAAAAATATATCACTTTAATGAAATTAAAAATCAGAACAAAACAAAAAATAAGTTTTAGATGACAGAGAGACATCTAGTGTTCTAACTATGCGATGTTTAACGACCCTCAAGTCTGCGATTTTTGTCATTCGTGATGTGGGCCTAGAAGAAAATATTTACTTAATGTGACGTAACTTAACAAAAGTCTATGTTTAAAACCTCATAAAATACTAAAATATACCTATTCTATATATCTATAGAGACTGTCTCAACACGGAGGAAACGAGGAGAGTGCACGGGAGTGGCCACACAAAGGGCAAGTATCCTCGCGGGAGCGAGGTCGCTCCTAAAAGCCTGTGAACGCCCCAGGAGGCTTCTGTGCCTCTGGAAGGAGCCAGGCTGGCTCAACTAGTCAGCCTATCTGAACGCATAATGGACCGCCTATGAATATAGATGCGGAAACAGAGCCCTATACCAACACCATTACGTGGGAGAGCCATGCTTCGGCACGTATGGGCCGGTTCGACTCCGCTCGATACCACAGCCTCACAGAAAACTGGCGTGAAACAATGCTTGTATTGCTTTTCGCCGCGTGAGTGAGGTCACCGGAGGCTCTAACCCTGCCCTTTCCCCTATTCCCGTCCTTCCCCTCTCCCCCCTCTCTTCCCCTCTAATCCCCCTTTCCCGTCTTCCCGCTCTTCCCACCTTAAAGGGCGGCAACGTAAGTGCGTTGCCGCCCTTTAAGGTGGGAATAGGGGAGTCACAAGTGTGACTCTTGAGTTACAGGTGCCCATGGGCGGCGGTAGTCATTTACCATCAGGTGACCCGTCTGCTCGTTTACCCTATAAACGATAAAAAAAAGAAACACCTATACCAATACTAAAATACACTTTTTACTCTTGCATTTTCGAACACTTTCTCTGAAATATCGCCTAACTCCTACTCACACACTAGCAACACATTTTTTCCAAGAATTCGCTGAGTCAGCCGTATTTCCCAAATAACTCGTCATCCCCTCGTATACGTGGAGCTCCGTGCTCCCTAGTGATACGTAAACTTGAGCCGTGACTCATCAACATAGTACAATTTAAATAACGTCTTATGTATCTGTGACGAGTTTAGGATAAATCTCATATTCGAATTAAATTAAAATCTTATTAGACTATAAACTACTAGCTTTTGGACTATATTATGTTCAAATACATTTTTCTTTAATTCTAGAAATTTGCATATTTCACCCCTTCTAATGACTTATTTATTTATTTCTTTTGTACATATTATAAACATACCTACATATTGTCATACCTCTGTGATATATAATGTTTCTGGCATCTCTGTACTGTGTCATATAGAAATAGATATTTAAAATGTATAATTGAGAGAATAGGTGGATGTCAGATGGAAGCGACCGTAGATGTCAGAACGGTTCGCCGAAGAAATATAAAATTGTGATCAAGATATTAATTAAATTGTATTATCAATGTTAAATGTGATAATCTTGCTGACTGATTATAGCCTTACGGGCTAGTGAGTGTATCAATTATTCTCCTTTCACAAGCGACCCTGAAGTCCCGGGTCAAGCTACGTTACCCCGGTCTCAGCAATATATACTGCCCACTGCATCTATAAAGATGTTTGTTGCTGGTTTAAGGGTTGTTGCATCTCTTTTGGTGACTGTAGAGTCCTATGAGAGTTTGGCATTTTGTACCACATCGATTACAACTAAATTGTGAGTCTACAGGTGGTGATGGAGCACGCTGAAGCCTTTTCTGTTTGATGTTGAACAGCCAGTCTTCGTCGTGCCTAGTGACTCCGTCATTAATTTCTTTCAGGTTTCATGTTGGCTCGCTTTTTCAACCTTTCGTCGTAATTCCAAAACTGTTCATTTCCAGTGGGAAATGAACAGATTCTTACCAGTGGGTAAGAATCTTTAAATCTTAAGACTAGACGCTCAATAGGCCTTTTCACGTTCGCTACATACGTATATACATACTAGCCGTCCCCGCAGTTTCACCTGCGTTTATGGTCACTGCTCCGCTCCTATTAGTCGTAACCTGATGTTACATGCCTATAGAATTCCTCGATAAATGGGGTATCCAACACTAAAATAATTTTTCAATTAGAACCAGTAGTTCCTGAGGTTAGCGCGTTCAACCAAACAAACAAACAAACTTTTCAGCTTTATAATATTAGCATAGCATACTCATGCCTTTCTTGGTTCAGGTAGATAGAGACAGCAGTCTGCCACTTTCTTCTATATTTTTGAGATATAGGGATATAATCCCCCACAAGTTAAAAAAATGTTCGGATTAAATTTTTTCAACCCCAATCCCAAAAGGTGACAACTCATACACTCTTAGTTTTTAAGTCTTTTATTTGTTCAACTTAATATTAAAATCAATTCTTGAACTTTTCCAAATTGGCTATAGTGCTCACAGGTTCCTATAAGAGCTTTTTGTAGAAATCCCACTAATATCATAAATGTAAAAGTTTTGATGGATAGATGGATGGATGGATGGATTTCACGTTAAAACTACTGAACCGATTGCGATAAAACTTGGTATGTAGATAGCGGAAGACCTGGATTAACACATAGGCTACTTTTTATCCCGATATTCCCACGGAATCGGGTTTTACGCAGGTGAAACCGCGGTTCACTGCTAGTACTAAATATAGCGCTTGCAAAGTATGTAGTTTCAGGAAGTTTATTTGGTTTAATTTAAGCGTTTACTTTTGTTATAGAGCAGAGTGAAGGCGGTTAGGTAACGTGAGAACAGCTGATTTGTTATTTGAAGTTCTAAATATAAATCTAGTAAATCGTAAAATAATGTAATGTATAAGTAATAGAGATGCGCCGAATAGTGGTTTCACCGAATAACCGAATACCGAAAATTATTCGGTTTAACCTTTACCGAACCGGATATTCGGCCGAATTATTCGGTTTACCATTACATTGTTTTGCCGCGTACAAATGTTGATTTAAAGTTTAAAAATAAATGTTGTTTTGAGGTTTAAATTAATTGTAGTTTTAGGGTTTAAAATAAATGTTGACTATAATCACTATAGGTTAAGAAATAAATATATTTTCTTTGACTTATAATATAACATTAATCTTACATAAGAAGTACACCTTGGCTACATGAGCCAAGAAAATAGAAAAGCTTGAACCGAATATATTCGGCAATAAAACCGAATAATTCGGCCGAATACAAATAGTGGAAAGGATGCCGAATACGCCGAATACCGAATACCAAACGAATATTCGGCGCATCTGTAATAAGTAAGTATAGTATACTACAAAATATATTCGTGCTCTGAATGACTCAAAACCCCTTCGCCATACATCTTGAACAACAGAAACATAGTTCGCTTTGCTCAGGATACGCCCCTTTGAAAGCAGGTACACAAAAACTAATTCTATTATGCCAAACAATTTAAAGTTAGAACTTTCCAATCGAACAACTAATGGTTCGTCCCAAAACTAACATAAAACAATGAACAATTGTAGCATAAGGGAGCGTTAATGATTAAGTTTTCAATATTCGGAACAGGCACAAAACCGCGGATGGCGCCGCTGCCGTTCGGACAAATTGGTCGAGCGGTAACGAAAACCACAAATGCCATTGGGAAGTAGCCCTTGTGGTATTGGTGTAGGGTCTCAGGACTAGCGATTGAGAGACTGCAATGAGATAATAATAATAACTTGACACAAGTTATCTTACAGAGGGCCGTCCGATCCTAAACTAGGCAGAGCCTGTACTATGGTAACCAGACTGCTGATAAACATACTTATATATTTCTAAATAAATATTATAGATAAATTACACCTAGACACCGAACAAATAATCATGTTCATCACACAATTATTTGTCCTGGGTGGGTATTAAAAGTGAAGAATATTTTAATTAACTAAATAAGTAAGTTTGAAATCGCGAGTTTATAGGAGCCATTGTAAAGACTTTTGAGAATAAAGGTATTGTTGCAAATATGTATTAAAGTGCTATAGTTCGAACTGAAATCCATTACGTGTAGTATCAGGAGAAATGTTTATGTTTTTCGTTCTGTCAACACACTATGTCTATTGATTTTTTACAGATGATTGTAAATTTTAGCTGAACGTATACATCCACAAGAAATCAGTGGCTGGATGTGTAGTCTAAAAACGCTGTTGTAATTCATAACTTAAGTTAATTTCATTCACGACAACTGTAACCAACGGCTTTTGCGGTAAATGAATAAACTGTATTCTTGCTCTCAAGTAAGTATCAAATTTTTTACAAAAACAAGCTATAAAGACACGCGAAGACCCACTGAATGATGTGCATATTTATAACGCGCTATACAACTATGTTTAACGTTTTTTTTCTTTTTATATAATAGGGGGCAAACGAGCAGACAGGTCACCTGACGGTAAGTGACTACCGTCGCCCATGGACACCTGCAACGCAAGAGTCACAAATGCGTTGCCGGCCTTTGAGATAGGAGTACTCTCTTTTCTTGAAGGAGTGTGAACGTGTTGAAAACTTATTGACATCGGCATATAAGTGTTCTCAACATCTTACGCTTCTACTCAAATTATATTTGTACAAATATACGAAAATTTATTTATTTTTAGATTCCTCATTTCTGTTCCCGACACCAAACCTTTACCGAGAGCGTTTTATTATGAACGAAACAAACGTGATTCTAGTTAAAATTTAAATACTGGGTTTCCGGTGTGTCCGACTGTTGCTAAGAAACCTGCGGAATATAATACAGTATACTTAAAAAAAACATGGTGACGTGTTTAGAGTATGTGGCTGAAACTTATTTTTTAATAATTTAAATTCAAAATTTATAAATAGAAACCAAAGAAGTTTCGAATTTCTTTTTACTACTAAGTAGCTTCAGGTGCTCTATGGCTAAGTAGAAACTATTTCACAGCCTAGATGGCGCTTCTATTACCATAATTTAATTGACTTCATCATTGTAGCATAGTTTAATAAACCGGACAAGTGCGAGTCTGACTCGCGCACCGAGGGACCAGTACGCAAACAAATTTGTATGTAGATAGTACGTCCATCTCGGGAATCAATTCCCGGAGATTTTAGTCAATTTTTTGGAAAGAGGAATTTAACTTTACAGTTCTAAAAATACTCTCCCATTCATCGATATACGACAAAATTAACTTTCCAACCTCAAAATATAAGTATGTAATCACAAAAAAGTGCGTGTGTGCAATTAACACACACGGCAGAAGTGAAACTTCAGAAAAGTAGCCAAGTACGAGAGAATGAGAAATAAAAAGTAAAATCAACACAAATAATTTACTATCTAATGTTAATAAATTTAATTTTAGATAATTTATATAAAAGTTATTGGTCAAATACAATACAATACAGACAACAGATCAAGATATACAAAGAATGGCCTTAATAATAAGCAGTAAGCAAACCTGAAGTCCAATTACAAGTGTACAACAACTTTCAAAACAAACAATACTTCGTTTTCAATATAGGTTAAGGCTGGATTTAAATGTAAATTTGTAAAGAATCAATTAATTATAAGTAAAATATGGTGAAAAAACAACTAAAATAAATTTAATACGCAAATGCACAAAAATTACACCACATTGACATTAACATATTTTCTGAAGCCTTGGTAGCAGGCGCAATGACAAAGATTGGTAGTACGCAGGCGCAAAGACAAAGATTATAGGAACTTTATCGTAAGAACTTTATCGTGATGCTTTTCGTTTCATCGAATTTCAAATTACAATGATCCTAAAGAAGTTTTACTTCAAAAACAACTTTTTGGAGAACCGGGTACTCTGGCGCACGTTGGGGGAGGCCTTCGTCTAGCAGTAGACTACAACAGGCTGATTGATTGCAGTACATGTAATTTAATTTATCTGTTAATTCCAATGTACTAAGCCCAGTATTTTTATATTTCATGTTTTGACGTTTAACGAATAAACAGACTTCAGTGTATCAAGTTCTATAGGTAGTTTTTTAATGGTTTGGTACATGTCAAAGCTTTACTTGGAATTTAATTCTGTATTGATACTTTAATACAACGTTAACTTGCGAAATGTTTTTTTTTTAAAAGACTACTCCCGCATTAGGAATTACTCTTGTGTCGCGGGGGACTTTACAAACATACAAACAACTGGAATGGTGGGAATCGAACCCACGACCTATGGCATAGCAGTCAGGGTCACTAACCACTAGGCATATAGGCCAGTCAATTTTTGATCATTACCGATCGTACAACCTACGTCGAAAATTTTTAAATGCAGTTTGAGTTCTCTCAAACTGTGAGCAAAAGTATTCTGCAGCACGTAACAGTTAATATTATTTTACTAACGTACAACGTATTTCATGCACTTAATACATACCTGGAAATTTCTGAGCCATATTTTTGACCTTCTTGTCTATTACTTTTTGTTTTTTTTTAGACAATTCTATTACTTTTAATAAATTATTTAACATAACACATCTTCCACAGAAGCTTATTTCAATTTAAGAAGATATTAAAATATAATTCTTTAAAAAAAAACCGACTTCAAAACAAAAACTATTCCATAAAAGACTTATATGGTTTTCTCATGGATGCCATTGTCAGAACTGGACCAAATTGAAATGGGACCACACGGGAAGCACCAGCTTTCAAATAAAAAAAAATTATCAACATCGGTTCACCCAGTCGAAAGTTCTGAGGTAACAAACATAAAAAAAAACATACAGTCGAATTGAGAACCTCCTCCTTTTTTGAAGTCGGTTAAAAAGTAACTGATGATGATTCAGAAAAAATAACTAACTAGTGCTTTAAAACTAATCATTAAATTAATACGTGAAGAGAATTCTTTGTACCCCTTTGAAAGAAAATTTCGCGAACGTAGTAACGTGAATTTTGGAATATTTACAGTTTATATATAGAAGAAGTGCAGAAAGCTAAAATTTTTAAACAATATGCCTTACAATTTTGGAAATTACGTGAGAACGGCTCAATGAAATTACACGCGTTCAGTATATGTAATTACCTGTCATGGAAGTAGGTCTATACAATGACAGTTCAAGTTATACTGGCCAATGAAAAAACCATGGTCGAAATTCGACCACCACGCGATCTCTAGTATTTATAAAAAGGTGACGTAAAGCCAGAGTCCAGTGGGCCTAAGGCACACTATTCGCTATGGTAATTTAATTTACTTAAAATTTAAATGACCACAAATCACTAAAAATGAATGACATTTCTTTTTGCCTTTAGCCTTTGCAACAACGCTTAAGGCCCTACAACGATGCTAAGTTTCAGTGCGTCTTTGGCCAGTAATATTGCTTACTAGAAGTGATTCTAGTAATACTCAAATCCAATATAAATTTTAAAAAGTTCAGATCAAATCACACAATGCAAAAATTCCGGCAATTTCATTGATGCACATATTTATTATAGTGCCATGCACTGTATAAGCGCTGTTTGATCAACAAAAACAAATACCGGAAATATGAGTGGAATCTTGTAAGCTTTACACCAACCAAAGTCCCTGGAATTATGTTATGAAATATACTATAATATCAACCCGTCCCGGCTTCGCACGCGTAGCAGAGACATCTTCAACAATCATCATCATATTTCAAATAATTTTCACGAAACCTTAACAAATTATTATATCTAAACCTTCCTCATGAATCGCTGTATCTATTGGTGAAAACCGCATAAAAATCCGTTCAGTAGTTTTTGAGTTTATCGCGAACAGACATACGCGGCGGGGGACTTTGTGCAAATTTCTCCGTATAGGGTGAATATTTCTCCGTGTAATTGCTTCAAGCCCTATTGCTGATTTGAAAGTGTTCTTGCGGATTTTTGGAAAGTAGTTAACAAAATTGTTACCTGCATTTAAATTCGGCCATTTAGCACAACACAATGCCTGTCTGCCAGTCAAGCCGGCCATATTGCGGCCGCGGCGCCGCATCGTTGGTTGCACCCAGTTTCACCGCACCCAAGTAGTTACATACATCAGCTAATTCTACATGAAGTTAACTTGATTTACGATATTGCAAGCTGATTTATGTTTTGCTTATGTTTTAGAAATAGTTTGGTCATTGCTATGAATTAGTGTAAAATTTTCTATACTTGCTCTGATCCGTCATAAATTGATGGAGTTTCCGAAGGTCTTATCGTGTTTTCTCATTGATACCTGTTAGGGACAAAACTAAAGCCTTAGAAGTCTTCCTTTTTAACTTAATAAATATTATATAAATATGTATATTTCTCATATCTCAAAAACGACTCTAATGATATGATAAAGTTTTGCTTTTTAAATTTAACTATTTAGGTATTTGCCAGACAAAACTACATTTTATTTAAAAAAACGCCGAGTTCGGTCGCCTAGATACTTTACCTTATTTGTGATCTCTGCTCCAAGCCTGCAATTACAGTAGAAGTTCTCTTCAATAGTTGAGAAAGCCGGTCAACATCTTTATTTCATAAAATTGCTAAAAAATAAAATCGTCCTCTTTTAACCCCCGACGCAAATAAGAAAAGAAAAAAGCGTACTCCCATCTCAAAGGCTGGCAACGCACTTGTGACTCTTGAGTTGCAGGTGTCCATGGGCGAAGGTAGTCACTTACCATCAGGTGACCCGTCTGCTCGTTTGCCCCCTATAATATAAAAAAATAGGAGGGGTGTTCTAAGTGTGTGGTATCATAATTCCTAACCGGCTGTTGTGACTTGATCGACTGAGGTGATTATGAGGTTGCATGATACTATTGAGGTGGTCTCATGATGGGGCCGATAAAAGGTACTAGGAATTCTAAATTTACTCAACATTACTCGGTTGTATTTAGGTTGAACAAAAAACATGAATTTTCAAAGTAAATATAGACAATAATGTGGCTTTGTTGTTAAATATTATAATCATTTTATATTGAAAATCTTGGTTCATTTGACCAGCTGTTTCACCAAACTTATAAGTCAAATTGACGTTATCAGTGACGGGATAATCAGAAATAAATTTTAATAAAATAACTAAAAATAACTAAAATTATAAAAACACATTTTAATCGTTTAAAGATTTAAAAAGTAAAAAAGTTCCGCTATCCACATGTTTCATCATCAGCCCATCAAATCAAATCAAATCAAAACCATTTATTTCAGTTAAACCAATAATAGTTTTTTTGAATTGTCAGGAGTAGGAGTTGCCTGTCCCATCGTTACTCAGCCCAATCTCTTGGCCTTATGAAAACGGATCATAAGACCCCAAACTCGAGGGGTGTACTAGTAGCCACTGAATAATTCCAATATTCACCTTCTGGCCCTATCATCAGATCAGCTCTAAGACCAAATTATAGTAGTGTCATCCAAACTACATATAGGCCTGCCATCGCTTAAATTATTGACGCCGGACAAAAACGTCAAAAACCCCGGACACCTGCGTGAAATCGCAATTTTTCCCGGACACCCTAATTTTTTTTCATAAAAACGCAGTTTCTATTTTTTTATTAATTAAAACAGCTTGTTAACGATTCATCTAACAATTATAAAGTGTGAGGGTTTTATATAGACACCTTTTGAAAACCCCGTCCGGACGCTCCCCGGACGCCCTCTAAACTAGGACAAATCCGGGGAAACCCGGACGGATGGCAGCAAAATATCGGCATCAGCGTGGGGCAAAATTAACGGACCGATCGCGATAGAGGTTTACTGTAAACGCTCTCTGTCCGATCAAGGGGACATAGGACAATAAGTCAAGTTAAGACAAAATACAAACATAAAAGTTTTACAAATACCTTACGACACGACCTTTTCAAATCTTTATATTACGTCATTTAGCACTTACAGCTTTTGTTATCCGCATTCGTGGAACTAAAACGTACGTATGTGTAAAGGTTACAAGTAATATCACACTCCATTATCACAAGTAAGTGCTTAGCAACTGGAATAACACAAAAGCTATGACTTCTGCGCAATAACAGTGCTAAAATGAAACCAGCATGAGCAAAGCCAACAAGGCAATATTCTACTGAATCTCACAGCAGGTTGCCACAAAGGGAACGTTCGAGCTTGACATTGAGGTGACCGCATGACTGCGGGTTGACGCGTTTTACCCTGCAATAGTTTTCGGTTTATTCTCCTTATGTATTTATTGGATGGTAGTTATGTAATATCCTACTATCCTACTAATATTATAAACGTGAAAGTTTGTGAGGATGTATGGATGTATGTATGTATGGATGTTTGTTACTCTTTCACGCCAAAACTATTGAACCGATTGCGATGAAACTTAGTATGTAGATAGCTGGAGACTTGGATTAACATATAGGCTACTTTTTATCCTGATATTCCCACTGGATCGGGCCTTACGCGGGTGAAACCGCGGGGCGCTGCTAGTATCAAATATATTTGAAATGTATCTATGTATCATATTATTAATGGAAGTGTGAGTTGGTTTGTGTTTTTAACGTCTTAACTACTCAAGCAATTTAATGATTTAAATTTTGCTTAAAGATTATCAAAAGTACAGAGAATGACATAGGGTCAGGTCGTCTTTTATTTTGAAAATAACATAAATAAAATAATTAAAATACCCTCGACTCCAAAATCATATCAACCAATGGAAAAGAGCTAATGATTTTCAAACGGCTGAACAGATTTTCTTGAATTATAGCTAAGAACACTTTCGATCAAGTCACCAAACTAATTCATCACCATCAACAGGTTCATCCGTTTAGGATCTGTGATGCCATATCCCACTAATCCCATTAATCCCACTAATATTATAAATGTGAAAGTTTGGATGGATGGATGCTTGTTACTCTTTCACGCAAAAACCACTAACCCGATTGCGATGAAACTTGGTATGTAGATAGCTGGAGACCTGGATTAACGCATAGACTACTTTTTATCCCGATATCCCCACGGGATCTGGCCTTACCTGGTTAAAACTGCAGGGCGCTGCTAGTATATATAAATTACACCCAGACGTAGAATAAATGATCCTGCTCATCACATAATTATTTGTCCTGGGTGGGAATCGAACCCACGACCTCTGGCTCAGCAGTCAGGGTCACTAACCACTTGAACAACAGGCCAGTCATAGTTTGTTTATAACGTCTCTGCCTATCTCATTGGGGAGACAGGAATGAATCTATGTATTTTATTTTTTTTGTTTATTTATTTAAGGTTCACCAACAATTACTTACACATAGAAACACTTACAATTTAATATATGCAATAATAAGAAAACAGTGTAGCAATTACTTAAAGGTAAACACCACTTGTTTATATTATACTAGCGACCCGCCACGGCTTCACACGGATGCAATGATGATAGTAAATATACTACAGAATGTCTTTATATACAACGTTCACAGCTTTTTTGCCATTAGACAATACAAACATGTTTTCTTCAGAGGTTACTCTTGAAAGAGCGACATATAATTAGCCATGTGAAAAACACTCAACGCTCAAATCTAAGCTTGCAACATTGAAAGTTTGACCCTGCGATTTAATAATGGTCATTGCAAAAGAAATCTTTACCGGAAATTGGCCGGCCCTCTGGCCGGTACCGCCGCGACCGCTATGTCCCTGCGTTTTAAATCTGTAATATCTTCGAAAACATTCATTAAAATTACATGCTGTAAAAGGCCATTTTGATCTATATTAAATGCACAATGTATTTAAGGTACTTAATTGGATAAGGATTAATGCTGTATTGCTTAAAATCGCTTTGTAAATAAGCCATTATTTCTCGTAAAAAGTAAAGGATAAAAATGGTTATTGTGGGTTATCCCTAAGAGATACACATATACCATCGCGAACTCTTTTGTAGACCTTTTTAAGGTGTACAATACTGTGGTACATTATTTTGACCTATTTCGTAGGATTCAGCCAGCGTTTGCAATGTAAACGCAAAAAAATTTGTTTATTTACGACAACACATTAGAAACCTCTAAAGTTATCAGTGTTTCTCTACTATATTATGCATGTATTATACATATAAACCTTCCTCTTGAATGACTTTATCTATTAAAATACCGCATCAAATTCCGTTGCGTAGTTTTAAAAATCTAAGCATACTTAGGGAAAGACGGACAGCAAGAAGCAACTTTGTTTTATACTATGTAGTGATTATGGCAATAAAAGAAATACTAAATTTGTTTTATTATAATAAGTTAAGAATAAGTCAACAAAGTATTATTAAGTTTCCGATATACTGCTATTAAGTTTTGATAGCTGTGTGGAAAAGGAGTCGTAATGTATGTATCTACATATACATAGTCTATGTAATATAATTATGCTCACCGATTACTTACCCCAAATGGATATCCAGTTCTGTTTGTGCGAGATATATGTACAATGCCTGGCGTTGGTTTTCGCCTGGATGCCATTCGTGTGTGGGGCACGGACGCCGACCACAATTTAGTTGTGCAAGGCGGAGCAGGAATATGCACAATGTCACATGTATATAATTCTGAAAAGCATAATATTACGTACATATTTGTAAATATTTGCTAATTACGATGCTACAGAAATTAAATTTTGATGGGGTAATATTATACAATATAGAAAATATAGGAAAATAATCGACTATACTAACATATGAAGAGAGTCAAACCTCGAACATTAATTTTGTAAATAGTCTGTAAAAAACAACCTTTGATTATAAATTAATATTTACCGTTGTCTTGCCGTAGACGTATGACGTAGACATGAAGCTCATGCTACGAAAAAGCTACGATGTGTTTCGCCACAGAGCATAACTTTAAAGCAGTACATAATACATGCAGGAACATAATAAAAAAAAAATTTCAGAATTATTTTTTTCAATTTGTTTTTTAAAGAAACATTTTTAATTTTAATGATATACAATGTGTTAAAGAAAGGTGTAGTCATATGTTAAGGGTGGTGTAGTAGATGCCGTACGTAACGTAAAGCGCTGTAAATTAGACAATTCATTCAGAAATTTTATTTTGAAATTGACAAATTGATCGTGAAAATTTACCGACAAAGCTAATATGTCGTAAGAGAGAGGGCTGACGTGAATGAAAGTATGGGTATTTGATACCATGGATGATGATGGAATGTTCAGTTTTATTGACATGGAAATTCATAATATTTTGTTTATTTATTCTGTATCAAATATTTGTCAGATACACATAACACTCTTAAAATTTGTCCACACATTTATGTAACACATGCATAAAAAGATCTAAAATTAGTTTGATATTTCATCTATCAAATTTTAGGTTCGTTAGTAATATTCGAAATTCACACTAAAATCTTTGACAACAATGACTTTCAAATGTCAGAATTGAAAAATTCCATTCTTTATTTAAATAAAAATAATATAGAAGGATATTATAAGATACTTTTAAACCCAGAACATGGCCGACCAAGGCATCTGAAGGAAAACAATAAATTGAAACCAACTAACCGCGCACGAGGCCAGCTGGCTCTGGCGCTGGTCCAACTTAATATATGCCTTCGTGGTTTGTTCAACATCGTGTTAACGTTAGCTATAATGCTGCGGCAGGAGCGCCTTACGAGCCATCGTCGAATACAAATAAAATGTAATAAATATCCGTCCGAATGTGTGTTCGATCGCCTATATAATGGTTCGTGTTCGAGATGATTCCCGTTTCTATTTTTGACCAATTCAGAGCTAGTGGAGGGTTCCACCGAACACATTTTGTAATTAAATAGGTTGCGTACTATGCAGTTCCAAAGAAATTTCCTTCTGTGAATCCCCAAATTGTGGAATTATTTCCCTAACATGGTATTCCCAAATGGTTTCAGAGTTGGGTTCTTCCAAAGGGCTTTAAAGATTTTCTCTCATCGTCGTCGTCTCTGGGGTAGCAAATATCATTAAGTAACGGTGACCGCTTACTTAGGCCTTCTATACACAACTCTTCACTTCCAAGGGAGACGTATGTTTAATTATAGTTTCATGTGTCTAAATTTTGAGAAGTAATTGTCTAAAAAATATGTAATGGATATATGACAAAGAAAAAAACTGTATGAAGTTTGTGCCGACACACCCAGCGCCATCTACTATGACAAGCCAAACTATTTCGTAGTTTGTAAGTAGTTTGGCTGCAATAAGTGAATGATACAATGAGAGTTTTTACAGTGATGAGTGTGTGTGATGATAAAAAGTGTTTCTGAGAACAAAGAATACTTTAATATAATAATCTAAATTATAATCATGGCCCACGTAACAAAATAAATAATCAAAATATGAATAATATTGAAAGCCACAGCAGACACTATTTTTGTTTCTATCTATATAATATTCAAGAAATCAAAATTAAAAGCTGTACTGTCATTACGGCAAAACTTGAGAACGGGTTTATGAATTGAAGTTTTGAGGCAATGTAAATTAAGAAGAGTGGGATTCGAAATATAAAATGTGAAGAAATTACCTAAAGGTGTACTTCTTCATGATGTTCATGGTGATATTGACTAGCCTGTTGGTGTAGTGGTTAGTGCTCCTGACTGCTAAGCCTGAGATCGTGGGTTCGATTCCCACTCAGGGCAAATAATTGTGTGGTGAGCATGATCATTTGTTCTGTGTCTGGGTGTAATTTATCTATAACTAACAACCCACCTCCTCTTCGCACGGGTAGCAGAGACATCTTCAACAATCATCAACATATTTCAATTCATATTCCAATTTACACAAAATTTTAACAAATTATAAACCAAAACCTTCTAATGGATCACTCTGTCTATTAGTGAAAACCGCATGAAAATCCGATCAATAGTTTTTCAGTTTATCGCGAACAGACAGACGCGGCGGGGGACTTTGTTTTAAAATATGTAGTGATATGTATGTATTTAGAAATATATAAGTATGTTTATCAGCAGTTTGGTTTCTATAGTACAGGCTCTGCCTAGTTTGGCCGTGTGTGAGATGTGTGTTATTATTATTATTATAATATTCGCAAATTAAAAACGTTCAACTACACGGTCTTGTTCTTATTCTCAGCCATTCTCAAACTTTTTGGTGTCCGTGACCGGTCTTGCGCTACTTCCATCCAGTTCATCCCTGCAGTTTTCTTGATATCATCCTTCCATCGCATTTGTGGTCTACCTCTAGGTAATTTTTCACCCCAAAAAATTTTGCGTGAAAGATTAACAAACATCCATCCATCCACAAACTTTCGCCTGTATAATATTTCTAAGATAAAGTTAGAATTAGAATATTAACAATCCGAACAAACATTAGTTCACACATTCTATTATGACTATTGAAATCATTTGCGGTCAATTAAGTCATGTATAGTACCACAAAATTCAATGGCTGCACTGTTTGTGCACCGCAAAGTTTATTATCATCGCGTCAATCGAAACAGAAACTATTGTAAAACAATAATTTTACTGCATAAGAAATTATTAACATTACTTTAGTTAAATTCTTGCGAGTAGGTAGCTTTTGGCGTAAGGCGAAAGTTCTAGAAGATTGAAGACGCTTGTGATAAGATTCTTTAGCTAGGTATTCATTTTATTTCAACACTCTTTAATTAACTTCACTTGTAACCAGCTATGTAAACAAACCTTGGAAGTATTTTTTTGTTTATGGTTTAGGGGGTAAACGAGCAGATAGGTCACCTGATGGTAAATGACTACCGCCGCCCATGGGCACCTGCAACTCAAGAGTCACAAGTGTGTTGCAGCCTCTAAGGTGGGGGTAGAAGAAGGGGTGGAGGGAAGGGTGGAAGAGGGGGAGGGGGAGGGAAGGGTGGAAGAGGGGGAAGGGGAGGGAAGGGTTAGGGCCTCCAGTAACCTTACTCACTCGGCGAAAAACACTACAACCGTGGCTTCACTGCCGGTTTTCTGTGAGGCTGTGGTATCACTCCGGTCGAGCCAGCCCATACGTGCCGAAGCATGGCTCTCCCATTTTAAAGTACTGTCGTATCGAAATTAAATTTTGGATGTGTATGTATGTAGTTTGGATGACAAAACTATAATTTGGCATCTTCGAGCTGATCTGATATATATATCTGAGGATACCAGGGGGTGTCTTGACGAGTTAAAATTGGGCAGATTGGGTTTAGTAACACTGGTCTGATGATAAAGCTAGAAGTTGTTTGTAGATTTGCCGTTAAAGCGTGTTGATTATCTTAACTAATATATCGGTCTGGCAATTGGCAATCCACCACGGTTCTCCAGAATTTTTTTGCCCCGCACTACCTATCTCTGGAACAAATTGTCACCTGCGGTACTTCCGGACCGATACGACCTTCAAACCTTGAAGAAAAGAGCGTACTCCCATCTCAAAGGCCGGCATTGCACTTGTGACTCTTGAGTTACAGGTGTCCATGGGCGACGGTAGTCAGTTACCATCAGTTGACACGTCTGCTTGTTTAATGCATATAATAAAAAAAAAAACACAAAGCACTTACGCCCAAGCAATCACCTTGTCACCAACAACCCCATGGGAGTATTCGAAGGAAGTTAAAAACAAGAGGCAGTGCGTCTTAACGATAGAGATGTTGACAATTATCACAAATTTATGTTACGTTGTAACTAAATGAAACAATGACTGGCCTGTTGCTCTAGTGCTTAGTGACCCTGACTGCTAAGCCAGAGGTCGTGGGTTCGATTCCCACCCAGTACAAATAATTGTGTGATGAGCACGATAATTTGTTCTGTGTCTGGGTGTAATTTATCTATAGTATGTATGTATTTAGCAATATGTAAGTATGTTTATCAGCAGTCTGGATACCATAATACAGGCTCTGCCTAGTTTGGAATCAGACGGCCGTGTGTGAGATGTATGAAGCTATAAAAAAAAAGTTATAAAAAAATTGTGATCTTTCAAAACCTAAAACCATATTTTTTTGTATTATGTACAATAAATATATTAATTAAATTAATTAAAAAACGCTTAAATAGTGACTGTTATCACATGATTTCACACAATTGTTGTCAATTAGTTTCATAATATTATAGTTACAGTACTGTCAGTTTATCGGTTAGCGATTTAAAAACCATTACCCATAACCAAAGTGATATGGCAGATACGAGTGTTTTACGTCGATATCTTTAAAAGTTAACATAACTTTATTTTTCTTTTCTTTTCTATTCTTTTTTAAAGAATATTATGTTTACTATAATTCCATGGAAGGTTCCAAGTCACAACATTCGCTATCGCTACAGAGATTTTATAAAAACTTGTCAAGTATATAAATAAACATGGATTTCAAAAATATAATAAGCGAAGTAAATTATTACGATGTTTTGGATTATTATGTTATATAAATATAAAGGTATATATAATTATGACTTTTTTATTCACGCTTATTACAAGCAGTCCAAAGTATCGCGCATACGGCCTTATTTTACAAACGATTTTTTCTGAATTTGTATCTATATATTAAATAACTTTATACTAAATTGGTGAAATAAAGAATATTCAAATAAAATTTAACTATTTAAGCACAACATATTTTTTTAATAAATAATTTAAAAACGCTCCTTTGCACTTGCAGTTTCCAGCCTTTTTTTAACGAAAAATATAACTGATTTTTATGAAATTAATTGTTTTAATTAAAACATGTCTACTATATTGTCAAATACATAAATATTTACTCTTTCATTTTTCACCAATACTTGAATGGTTTATTATAACATGTAGAACGAAATGAGATAAAAAAAACATTCGAGCTTTACAAAAGTGTTATAGTAATTATAGCTCTTTGAGTGTAATGAATCGTAAATTCATTCAGTCAATCAATAAATCGAAAAAGCGGGACTCAAGTTCTCAAGGTTGACACATATGATACGCTCTCAATAATCGTTTATTAATTAACGACAATCTTGAGATGCTATTCATAGCTTGAGAGCGTATCAGCTGAGATTGCTCTTGAGCTCGATCTTGAGTAAGATTTATTAATACGGGCATAGCTATTGACCTAGGGCTTTAATTAGACTCGTATCACTTTAACTAATTCCTCAAACGGTGTAAATTTGTCTTATGTAGGATTTCCACAACAGATCAGGTACTGTGAGCGTAGCACATTTATTAATTTGATATGACTACGAATCGGTGGCCACATATTTTCTCTCTCAAAGATTTGTTGAGTCAATTGATTGCTTGATTTGCCACTGGAGTATGCCTTGCTTTCTTCTTCCTAACCAAAACGGGATCGTAAAATTGTGTGACTAGGCTAATAGTGTGACACATTAAAATATGGTAACTTTCAACTTTCGCGTTCCATGACATGTATGTCAGCTTGTAACTATGACCGGTGCAACCTGTTGGAAACGTTCAGGCGATTCAACTTTGTGTAATAGTTAAATAAATAAAATTAATCAAATCAAGTATTTATTTTTGTAAACATAGGTCACAAAGGTGTTTATTTATGTTTCTCTATGTTTTGCCAATAAATGGCGTACAAAATTTATCTTACTTAGCTAACTGAAAACTAAATTATGTATTAACACAAATCGCATCCAAAAAGAGGCATCTAGACTTCCAAACAATTTGTATTTATTAGCTCAGATGACAGTTTTATTATAAGGTATTTTTGAACAGTGTAATAGGCCTTTTTATTAATAACGAAATAAGTTTGTTTTTTAAATGAATCAATACTTTTATTTTGTAACATAGATTTGGGTAATCTATACTAATATTATAAAGAGGAAAGATTTGATTGTTTGTTTGTTTGCATTGAATAGGCTCCCAAATTACTGAACCGATTTGAAAAATTCTTTCACTGTTGGGAAGCTACACTATCTCTGGGTGACATAGGCTATATTATATTTTCAAAAAAATTAGGGATCCTTGCTAAAACTCCAATAATTTAATATTTCTTTACATCGCGTGCGCTGCGAAAACTATTGACGATAGAATAAAATAATGTACGATGTATCTGCTACCCGTGCGAACCCGTGTTTTTCAAGTCCTTATCCCCAAGAATTTCATTGATTTTGTTTCTTGTATAATTTTATTATCATGCTGTATACTAGGTATTCGAATGTGCGTTCTTTGCTCAAACGACATTATTTTGGTCTTGTAAAGATTAATTTTTAAATTGTTTGATTACATTAAAATATACTAAATTCAAAATGAGATTAAGTCACAAAGTTTTTAAATTTGCCTTTGATTTCCTAAGCTGAAAAGTTTGTATATGAATTTGCCTACCTATTGGAATAATCGTGGCGTGTTGACGTCCGCTCATTTGCGCCTAATTCCCTCGTAATGTACAGTCCCTGTACCACTGAACCGCAGTTTTCGATCAGGCACAATGTTTACCGTGCGCTGCGCCGTCAGTATTGCTGTTTAGATAGCACACTGCCAGGGACGGATTTTACTTTTAAATGATTATATTCCGGTTTTGGATATCTCTATAAAGTTCACTTAAAATTTGTTAAATTTAATCTGGGTTTACAACCAAATTGGTAAATTGTTGTTACACGATTGAGAAAACACCTCCACCAATTGCGATTTTAACTAAAGTTAGTCTGAGTGACCAGCGTTCAAGAGGTCTATGGAGGGGAGAGGGATAGAGTGGCCAATGCTGGCGTGATATCGCGGGTGTGGCGGAGTTAGCTAACTGCTTATTGTCAGACCTTTTACTTGATTGTTAACATAATTGTTTAAGAAAAGGTCTATTCCAATGAATTCTTGTAAGATACGTAGCCAAGGTAAAGCCAAGATCCTATAGCGTGGAATGCGAAAAGAAACTATCACTCTTTTTGAAGAAAGTACACCGACCAGTTTTTAAGCAATAAATGGGTATGTGTAAAGCGCGTGTTCTGAATATAAACAGTGGGTTTTATAATATAATTGTTTTATTTAAACTTATACTTACCTAAGTCCATATCTGTCTGCTATTAAATTCATTGTGTAATGTAGCTTATATTGCGTGCATTCACTAGAATATCCATTTAATATATTTATCAAATGCGTATTTCAAACCGCTTCATTGGCTTTCATAATACATTGTGGTTAGCTTAACACTAAAATGCAACGGGTCACTGTTTCACTGTTTCAAAATGTTTAAAGCCTCAATGGTCGACTGGCCTGTTGGTATAGAGGTTAATGACCCTGACTGCTGAGTCTGACGTCGGGGGTTCGATTCCCACCCAAGACAAATAATTGGGTGATGAGCATGATCATAGGTTCTGTGTCTGGGTGTAATTTATCTATAATGTGCATGTATTTAGGACTATATAAGTACTACTATATAAGTTTATCAGCAGTCTGGTTACCATAGTACAGGCTCTGCCTAGTTTGTGATCAGATGGCCGTGTGTGAGATGTGTAAAATTATTATTATATTATTCTTATTATATCTATTACAAACAAATATTCACGCCTCTGTCCCCGAAGGGCAGGCAGATGCGCATTAAACACCGACATTTTAGCCAACGATAATTTTGGTCTCAGTCACGTAATAGGGGCTAAGCCTATTGCATCTTCCGGGCACTTTCGGATACCACTGAAGTGGTACCTGGGCTCACAGAAAATCGGCCGTGAAGCAATGCTTCGTTGTGTTTCGCCGAATGAGTGAGGTTACCGGAGGCCCAAACCCCCTCCCCTCCTTCACTATCCCACCTTAAAGGTCGGCAACGCACTTGTGACTCTTGAGTTGCAAGTGTCCATGGACATCGGTAGTCACTTACCTCACTATAAAAGGTATATTGAAATTGAAAGGTAGCTAAGAAAGGAAGATAAAAAAAGAAAAAGGATGGATTCGGGGCTGTAAGCAATAAATAACTCGAGCTGGTCAATGTCACATACCTGTTACTCTAACCTTCTGTTGCCGGGAAGTCCGAGATCTCTAATAATTTTTTTGGCGGTGGTTTACTATAATACCTAGATATACTAATACCTTATTAGGTACCGGTTATACTCATATGCGATAGAAGATAGTCCATTATACCGCGTAAATACTCGTAGGTATTCGCAAGAGATTGTATAACGTCTACTAATGTAGGTAGTCCCTAGTGCACAATAAAGTATGCGTATTATAAATATTTTTTTATTGGTTTCCATACTAAAAGCTTAAAGAACTGGCCACTTGCTTTACAACTAAAATATAAAGTAATTTCTAATTTTGAAAATGGAACATATTGATAATAAAAAGAAACATTTTTGTGGCAGTCTGCAATTATGTATTATTGTATTATGTTAGTCATTCGTTTTTGTATCAATTCGAAATTTGAATGTTTAAATAAAGGATTAAATTGGCAAGTTGATTTGCAATTCATAATTTTAAAATGTCGAGGTTACTAAACATATTAAAACTACAACAGATCCGAATTGCACTTACTAATACGCCAACCTTTGTTTACCTAGTTTACATAACGTTTAGACCGACTTACACCGTCCTAGTCACGTGTAAGCTGACCTCAAGTACTAACTCAAATAAGACCCGTTGAACGAGTCTCAAATTTGAGTCAACAAGAAAGTTTGAAAGGCGATGAAGCCTCTTGTTTGGGAAGTGAGAAATTTATATTACACAAATACTTCAACGTTCGAAAGCTTAACAAAGCGGGAAAGAATCCATTTCTGATCGCAATGGAGCCCCGGGACTAGGGTATTTCATCAGACTATTATTTTATCTTGCTGAATTTGGTATCCAAAACTTGTGTGCAACGCAGAAGTTATACTACATAATGTAAGCATTGTGGTACGAGAGAGGATGAAAGAACATGAAGAGTTTGAGTTGAGAGCGCACGTGGAACGGATAAATACTAAATCTATACTAATTTTTAAATTGTCAAACACGCACGACAGTCATTGCTACTTGGTATTTCTTTTTATTTCTGCGTGGCTAAAATGATACGAAGCGCCTAAAATAAATTAATAGCAATCTGTGCTGTTGCCATTATAATTCAATAAAGTAAATAGATTCACCAATTACTAAAAATTAGGCGAATACGTAAAGTAATCATAACTAAAAAAAAATTAAGCTTAAAAAGTTAAAATAAAAAAGTCAGTCTTTCAAACATCTGCCTATCCTTCTCCTAATTTTATTTAGGGTCAGTGAAACATGTGTTCTTCTTCCATTCTACGCTATCATTCGTCATTTCACTGCTTTGTCCTTTTATATACATATCTTCTTTCACACAGTCCATCCATCTTTTCTTTGGTCTTCCTCGTCTCTTGTACCCGCCAACTTCCACACATAAGGCGTCCGTCTTTAAATAAATAATCTAATTCGCCTTGCTATCTTTTTTTACAGCCAACCTGCTCCTGCAATTAATTATGTTGTTGCAGGTCTATTGCTTGTCATGCAGCAGTTATTTCTAGCGCAGTTTTCATTTAAAATTAGGAGCTTAGCCTCCAGCAAAACGTTCAACATACATAGCACAAGTCAGCTTATTACATGGTGGTGTTATTTACATAACACAACTTCAGTAACCAATAAATAATATTTTACTCTTCACAAATTACTGAGTGTACAAATAAGTGACAAATTTGACACATTTCGAGGAATATTGTCAGTCACTTCCAACGCCTGTCCAATTTGTTACAGCAATAATCAGTCACACGCCAAGCTATTTGCCATAAAACTTTGATATTGAAATGAAATATGGAGAAAGAGATTTATCCAAATAACTCTTTATCCTACTTGTGAAAGTCTTTGCCTACGCTTATATTGGCAGTTATCATAAACTATGCGTACGAACATAAAATGTGCAGTGGTTATGTCTAATCAGAGATTATTGAGTGTTGGTATTTCTTTATTGAAAGGCATAACGTCTTGTTTTCTTTGTAGTAAAATAGTTAATAATTTAATGTTTCTGCAATTTAGTCTTGTCGCTGAAGTTGTTTGATAAGAATGACAATGACAGCTTACGAAAAGGAGGTGAAATATACATGACATTTGTGTTTTGTTTTATACTAACATGCTAATAAGTGTATTAGTGACCGGAAAGGTACAAGGAGTAGCCGTTTTTAAATTAGGTAGGCCAAATCTAAACTTATAGTCCTATTAAGGAAGAAATGAAATGGTTGTAACACTTTTGTGGCAATGTGAGTTATTATTACTACTACCGTAATAATAACTCAGTGTTTACATCACTTTAAATTTAAGGGAAATAGTTCCAAATCATATTTAATGAAAATTTTTCTTAAAATTTAAATAGGATCAACCTTGAGTACATCCAATTCAATTAAAAAAAGAATGATAGAAATCGGTTTACAAATGGCGAAGATATCGCGTAACATACACACAAAAAAAACAGTTCGAATTGAGAACCTCCTCCTTTTGAAGTCGGTTTGAAATTGTAGCATTGTTTTGAAGTGAAAACTTTTTCGAAATTTGCACAAAGAAATTGAAAAGATGTAAGTAGTAGATGTACTGATATCTTTTCAAGTTCTTTATTCAAATTAAGCGTTGACATAAAATTGTTCCTTTCTCACAAACAAGCTAGAAGTTATTAATTTACCAACAACCTTCTGTTCTTTTGTTTTTTTTTTTTTTAAAGACAACTCCCGCATTAGGAATAGTCCTGTGTCGCGGGGGACTTCACAAACATTCAAACAACGGACACAAAGAACACCCAGACTCGGGACAACTATTTGTGAATCACACAAATTTTTGTCCCGTGTGGGATTTGAACCCACAACACTCGGCGCGGCGTAGTGGCGAGGTGACCACTTAAACCATTGCGCCATACGTGCATAGCGGGTAACTAGTTATATGTAAAAACAAGTAAAAATCAGAGCATGCGGTGTTTACTCATAAATGGTTGTACATTTAGAAAAAGTATGTGTACAATAATTTAAGAATAATAATGAAAATAATAAATGTAACAACTGTCAGCAAACCAAATAAATAAATAAATTTTACGTTGGCCAGTTTTGGTATGGGGATAAAGCACTAAATTCGCGTGACCGTCACGCTCAGATACATCTTAATATACAGATGTGTGTCTGTGTATATGTACTTTTTTATGGTATAGGGGGCAAACGAGCTGACGGCTCACCTGATGGTAAATGACTACCGCCGCCCATGGGCACCTGCAACTCAAGAGTCACAAGTGCGTTACCGGCCTTAACAGTAGGAGTAGGGGAAGGGTGGAAGAGGGGGAGGAGATTGGGTGAATCATTAGGGCCTTTTTTTTTTGTGCGTGTGGAAACCCCCTCGGGCTGTCACCCCACCGGGGTTTTCGGTGGGGCGGTGTGTCGGAATCGAACCGACTAAAACCACACGGTGTGCCGTACTGCGCCTTAAGTAGGAGGGATCCGGGAACAGCTTTATTAAGACATCCGGAATCATTAGGGCCTCCGGTAACCTCACTCACTTGGCGAAAAGCAATTCAAGCATTGCTTCCCTGTCGGTTTTCTCCGTGGTATCGCTCCGGTCGAGCCGGCTCATACGAGCCGAAGCGTGGCTCTCCTACGATTTAAATACATGAAATTATGTTTTCACTTCTGACGTGCAGTCCTACAAGGCTACGACTGACAGTTTTTTTAATGCCAGTGTAATCATGCCTTCCCTCACATATTACCTTCTGAACATTTGCATCTCAGCTGCAAACAATTGTGTTTCCAGCCATTCGTTAGCGGCCCCATTCTTGCAGTTCGTGATCTCCGGAGGTCGGTGAGCGGTACAACACAAGGACGGTCCCACCGCAACCCATTATTATCCACAATTTGACAATTAAGCTCAGCCATTTTAATGCGTTTTCATGTTTATTTGATGCTAAGTTGTTGATGAGTCATCATTTAAATAATTTTTTATTGTTTTAGAAGACTATACCTAAGTTTCTGCCGACTACATACGTAAATACTTAATGTTCTGAAAAATACATAACGTAAACCTATTTATTTTTATAATTCATGTATTAAATAAGTAAAGAGAATTCTTTGTACCCATTTTTAAGCAAATTTAACGAACGGAGGAATGTGAAATGTTAAATATTTAAACGTATGTCAAAGAAGTGCAGAGCTAAAATTTATAAACAATATCACTACTTATTAGAAAACAAATTCCCCCACCGCATCTGTCTGTCTCTTCGCGATAAACTGAAAAACTACTGAACGGATTTTCATGCAGTTTTCACCAATAGATAGAGCGATTCATGAGGAAGGTTTGGGTATATAATTTGTTAAGGTTTTATAATTGGTGAAATATGATGATGATTGTTGAAGATGTCTCTGCTACCCGTTCGAAGCTGGGACGGGTTGCTTATCACTACATATTATTAAACAAAGTCCCCCGCCGCGTCTGTCTGTTCCCAATAAACTGAAAAATTACTGAAGGGATTTTCATGCGGTTTTCGCTGATAGGCAGAGTGATTCAATAGGAAGGTTTAGGTGTATAATTTGTTAAGATTTTGTGTAAATTGATTGAAATATGTTGATGATTGTTGAAGATGTCTCTGCTACCCGTGCGAATCCGGGGCGGGTGGCTTAAAATAAAAGGGGAAAGATTATTTTGTTTGTAATCGATAAACTCTGAAACGATTGTACTTAATAATACTTTTACTATTAGAGAGCTACAAGTACTTTAAAGCAAGAGTGCAAAGATTTCTAACAGTACTTACCTATGTTATTATTCATAAACAAATAATGCTTTACACTGGGGTCAGACTATAAGAAAGTACAAAATCGCGTTGGTATGTTTGTACTTCAAAACTAGGTTCAATTCCAACCTAGCACAGGCTTCGGTGAGGTGACGACCCGAGGGGGTTTTCACACCATGGAAAAACATTACAATATTATAACTTAACCCTAGATAGAGATATAAGATAATACATACTAAAATCTACAAATAATTATTCCACCAATTGCAAAGAATTTACCTACTTATAGTTTAGTTCAATTACCACCAAGTAGCAACCAAAACATCTATATTCGTTCCTGTTTTCAAGTTTCTTATTAAAAGTAAATGATTTGGCAATAGTAAGGTATGACGTCATAACTCATTATATTTACAAATTTCTACTGAATGTATCGTTTTGACGTTTAATAATGAGGCACTGATTTGACTTGACAATACCGTATTCCCGACTGTAACTACCTCTGAACATCATTTGTAGAGCGACTATGGTTATTGATTTACAATCATACAAAATACGCCGCTAGTTTACATGTTGCTGTACATTCCTTATCAATCATTAATTATGCCACAAAAGGTGGAACCACATTAGGACACACACTACAAAAACTTATACTGAAATCATCATTCATTTCGGTGACGTAGTAACGCTTATGAACGCATTAAGGAATATGAAATGCCATAAGTAAGACCATTAGAAAATAATATATAAATTAAAAACAATGTCTATGGCCGGTAATAATAATAATTATGTTAGCAAAATGTATCGGTAATTAAGATTCTGTAACTAATATTATTTACACCAGGCGTAGGCAGGCCTGGAGCGGGGTGTGACACCCGTGTGATACCCGATCGTTCTTCTACATCAAAATTTATCAGGATAAATCTTGATGTAGAAGATAAATCAACCTATTGTGACGAGTGTAGGACACGCCATAGTCATAGGGATTTGAATCGTCATATAGCCGAGTTAAGCCATAAGCTTTTTATTCATTTTATCAAAAAGCAGTTTCAGAACTTTCTGTGAACCATGGGTTGTGTGTGGTTCCACCTTTACACAAGCAGTCAGTGTTAACAACGAAACGTTTAGTTTTTCCTGGTTTAGATAATAAATACGCATAATAGAACAACAATGCAGTTGTTGATTTATTTAAAGCTAAATCGATTGCAGTTAAAAGAAATGGGAATGTAAATATAAAAGGTGTGGTGGTGGTTTAAAAAAAAAAAAAATAATTTAAAAACTTTTACTGTTTCATCCAAAATCAAAATCTTTCAATTTTTAGTTTGTATAAAAGTACTACATACCTATGGTACAGTGTAAAGTACGATTCACACCGAACGAGCCGCGCCGGAGCGCGTGAGTCGCGTCTCGGTACCCGAGCGCAAGTGGGCGGAGCCAACCGCAAGCAGCGGCAAGAAGTTCGATACAAAAATTAATTTTAAGTAACAAATGTAAAGTTCAATTTCCATCACCGTATTAAAAACGCGCTCCGGCGCGGCCCGTTAGGTGTGAATCGTAACATTCATCAAAATAACATTATTTTGGATCAGATTATCATACTTTTATGCAGCCGCAGTTTCTCTCTCATACAGGCCGTTGAGTTATATTTTCTTTTATTAGACATGATAAGACGTATCGAAATAAGTGCTGAGTGGGCACCAAGCACACAGCCCGATTAAAGAATAAAAATAATCTTAACTATAAATAAATAATAAAAATAAAAATGTTTATTTGACACAAAAATAAATACATACACATTCATTTACTCAAACAAATTATAGTTTCACATTTGAAGATCTAACGGTACTGACAACTGTTTTCCAAACTTACTTAACTTCATAAAAGGACGATCTGTATTCGATTCATATAACATGTGTGTATCCGCGATTTTCTCATCTTAAAAAGTAATGGATTCATGATTCTTTCACTAACGTATCCTAGATATTTTCAGAGGTTTTTGGTATATCACAAACACTAGCTGACCCGCGTAACTTCGCCCGCGTTTGTAAACTTCCATCGATTTTGCAACATTTTTCATTGATGCTCTGCGCCTATTGGTTATAGCGTGGTATTCTATAGCCTATAGTAGCCTTCCTCGATAAATGGGCTATACAACACTGAAATAATTTTTCAATTCGAACCAGTAGTTCCTTAGATTATCGCGTTTAACCAAACAAAAAATTCTTTAGCTTTATGCTGTTAGTATAAGTTATTTAAAAGCGTTTTTTTTACAATCAATTTCGTTGAAGCCGGTTTATTTTCATCGGTTTGAATAAAATGTATGAACATTTCTGTTCAATGTCAGGTTAATTTATGAGGCGTAATATTTTAATTGGGGAAGAAATAAAGCCGTTTCTTTAAACTTATGTTCAGGATAAATTCGGTTTGTGAGAGTATATTAGTTGAAAGGGTTCACTCTACATACGTCTCAGTTTATTTCGTTTGCCGTCTACCTGGAAACAACTCTCAAATTATGCGTAATTTGTCCTCAAATTTAATTACAACAAAAGTAATTTAGCTGTTTAAATTCTTTTGCGAGTATTTTTTTTTAACTTTTTTGTTATATTTTTTTAAGTATGAATGTATCTTAATTGAATAATATAATAAAATAAATGAAGAAATTATTTAATGTTGACGTGGGAAAAATAGAAAAATATTGAAATAAACACCACCTCAGCCTCACCCGGCACCCGTTACCTCCAGGCCAGCGCTCATGGAAGCCGAAAATCATTCACAGAAAAAAAATAGGCAGTCATGGGACTGCCGACAGAAGTGAAAACTTAAACGAAACGACGAACTTAAAACGTCACATTAGCAGGTTGGTGACATTAATTAATAAGGAGCTGACAGAACTCAATGTTTAGATTAGCGCCCTCTAGTGGATCTATATATGTATTATTAGCGTGACGGTCACGAGTTCAGTGCTTTTTCCCCATAGCCAAAGTGCACAAACGTGCCTAAAGAAGTTTTCACTTCAAAAATTACTAAATAATTTTTATTGAAATAAAAGCTCCAAACTCATTAATTCATTAAAAGTTACAATAAAAAGTAACTGATAAAAATTATCACAGTGCACAGTGACACATTTGTTACATGTCGTAGACTCATCTTGAGACGGTTATTTAACCAGGGCAAGTGAGCATTGAAGCCTCCTAGAACTCAAGTGTCAATCTTTGACATTGACATGTAACCAATGCGAGTACTCAACCAATTAGGTAGATTATTGATTTCCTGTTTAAATTTGAAAACGTACAGGCACTCAATGGGAATAATGCTTCAGTTATTAACCGATAATAATACGGAGAAGGTTTTCAAGTCACGAATATATATTTCTTTTTATAAATTACCACGCATATCTTTATACAGGATAGTCCGATTTTGATAATTATTTTTTTATTCGATAGTATATACTTTAAAGTTGGTCCCGTTTAAATTTGAAAGAAAAGAATTAACGCTAAGGGTAGTAAAATAGGGAATGAATGATTGTTCACCCACTGAGTTTTCATCTGTGAACCGATTTTGATGTAGTGCTTACCCCATTACAAGATGACGGAGACCTGTGGTTGATCTGATGACGTAGACGGAAGCCAGTTGGAGGCACGCTTCAACGGGGTAATGAGTTTATAACTGCAGTTTTGAGTGTTGTGCACTGTAACCTATGTACAGTTATAGCCAAACTAAGTATGAGCGGTAGCCTACGTCGTTCCACGTCACCTTAACTATAAATCTTACCAGGAATAGAGATATTGGTACATAACCATTTCTATCTTTTAATTTTATACCAAACTAGCGATTCGCCCCAGCTTCGCAAGGGTACCAGAGACATCTTCAACAATCATCAACATATTTCAATCAATTTGCACAAAATCTTAACAAATTATACACCTAAACCTTCCTCATGAATCACTCTGTCTATTAGTGAAAACCGCATGAAAATCCGTTCAGTAGTTTTTCAGTTTATCGCGAACAGACAGACAGACAGACGAGGCGGGGGACTTTGTTTTATAATATGTAGTGATGACGAAGCGTCATCGAATAAATAAATAACATCAAATCAGGCAACTCTCCTGTGCCTGATGTGTGCCACTTGCTGACTAAGAGGCGGCCAAGGTTCAGGCTGTTCAGGAATGCTCAGAGGCTACCTTCTGAGATTTGTCGACTAGAGATGTTGTTTAACATCTTTTCTATTTGTCAAAGCCAATGTGTTGATTGGCCTGCTGGTCGAGTTCTTAGTGATTCTGACTGCTAAGTCAGAGGTCGTGGGTTCGATTCCCACTCAGGACAAATAATTGTGTGAAAAGCATGATCATTAGTTCTGTGTCTCGGTGTAAACGTACTGTAATGTAATGTACGGAGGCCCTAACCCTTCCCTCTCCCCTATTCCCGTCCTTCCCCTCTCCCCCCTCTCCCCTCTTCCCACTCTTCACACCTCCCCCTCCCTCTCTTCTCCTACTCCCACCTTAAAGGGTGGCAACGCACTTGTGACTCTCGAGTTACAGGTGCCCATGGGCGGCGGTAGTCATTTACCATCAGGTGACACGTCTGCTCGTTTGCCCCATTTACCATAAAAAAAAAATGTAATTGACGACTGCTGTGGCATGGCGGTAGTGCATTCGACTGCTGCGCTGGTGGTCGTGGGTTTGATTCCCGCTCAGTGCAAAAATTTGCATCCATTAATATGTCTATTTGCATTGGTCTGGGTGTTTCTATGTATGTATTTAAAAAAATCTATTTATTTATGTTTATCCCATGTTACAACTATTTAGTTGTTATACACTCGAACGGAGTGACACCACGGCCTCACTGAAAACCGGCGTGAAGCAATGCTTGCATTGAGTGAGTGAGCTTACCAGACGCCCTAACCCCTTCCCCCCTTCTACTCCCAGCTTAAAGGCCGGCAACGCACTTGTAACTCTTGAGTTGCAGGTGTCCATGGGTGGCGGTAATCACTTACCATCACGTGACTCGTCTGCTCTTTTGCTCCTTATCCCATAAAAATAAAATGTTACGACCTCAATACCACAATAATACTAGTCAATACTACGATAACACCATGTGGTGTTACGTCCCATCATCTAAATGCGGTTGCAATAGGCCCGGCTCGCACCTGGCTATAGGGTCTGTAAACCCACCCCTACTTGAGAAATTGTTTGCAACCCTTACAGTATAAGTATACAAGAAAATATAGAAGGATAAAACGTGAATAAAAATCCTCATTAAATTCTAACCTTAACAAGTAAACCTACAAACGTTAAACGGACATCTGATTCCCAGAATGCCACGGCGCTCTATCTACCGAGAAATAGTTTCTCGGTAGATAGCACGCCGAGGCTCATTTAATAGATGACACAATACATACAAACATTCAACGGGTAAGTAAATGTTCTTGCTCATTGTACCATCTAAGTAAAGAGCGTGTTTAATAAACAGGCACTCTTCTGGATATAAAATAGGGAATACCACTATCGTAGACGCTGATGACTAAAGCCAGTACTAAAATCACGTTGCCAACCGGGAAAATGGTCTACAAACACAGTGTGTTAGAGCGAGATGGACTAAGTTTTCCAGCTACGCCGTACTCACAGAGCTGGTTTGTTTTTCGGCCGCTCGGTTTAGTATTGGCCGCGCCACCGTCTGATGCTGAGGTGTATTGCGAGCAATCAGCATACGATAACTCGTTGCAAACACAATAATATTACCATAACATCTGTGTTTTACGTTTCTAGCTTAATAATCATTATCTGAAACTTTTAGAAGAGGATAGAATTTACGTCTGAATGTTTTGTTTCATTATGTTTTGTGTTGGAACTCCTTTATTTTGACCGGGAAAAACGCCGGTTGTACAAAATTTTCGTGTGTATATACACATAGTGTAATCCTTTGTTAAAGTGACGTTCGAATACGGTGAAGACTCCTATTATTGCTGTGGTTTCATTCTGTTTTGTTGTAGTTTTAATTTTTTTTTCGTGTACCGGCGGAGCTTGGTCACGTGTTATATCGATCGGCTAGCTGTCGCGTAAAGGTGAGTTACAGAGTAATAAGTCCGAGAACTGTATTCCATTCTCGGTCATAGAATGATAACACGAAGCCAGACAACACACTCTTTATTCCTATATTTTTGTTGATATTTTATGTAATAATAAGAATTGCTACGATTACAACCTATAAGTCGGTTTTATGTTCGTATTAGTGGTCAATTTAGACTCTATTAGCTACTTTTTAGTTCCATATGTTCGATGACGTTTTCATGTTTCTATGATGAAGTGGTTTTTACTTTTGTTTATTTACCGCATATCTCGGTTCGGTGCGTAAAGTTGTTCTTATATTTAAGTACCTTATAAGTAGTATTATGTAGTGTGTTATACTTTTAATTTCAGTGCTTTTTTGATGAATCGCAAGTAAGTCAAGGTATCGTCACGGGTTGCGAACACAATCTTTCTTTTCTTTGTTTAGGTAATTGCGTATTAATAATTTAAGTATCCGGTAATTCAATATAGTAAAAGAAGATAATTATAAATGAATAAAACGTAATATAACATTGTAAGTACACAAGCTTTATCAGAGTTTAATAAAATTAAATTTGCGCGCTCGGTTTTTGGCGTCTCTCCGTAGCAACTAACAAAAGTTTTCAAGCAAATTGAGTTGGTGATTTGCCTTCTAATATACACTAACTTAATGAAGCAAGACATCATTAAACTGTAACAGTAAACGACTAGCTATGCAGCTATTTAGAAAAGCATTCTTCATTAACTGCAACCACAACCTCAAGAAAAATCAAAAAAATCTAGTAATGTAACAAAAAGATCAGTACATTTTCCTGCGAATCAGTAGAAAATAAATATTATTGCTACGTACAAATAGATCATTTAATTTCTCTACAAAATGTACCTATTAATGATACATCATTTGAATAATAATTTTATCCTTTTGCCCGACCATTTATTTATC
Source organism: Euplagia quadripunctaria (assembly GCA_963859945.1). Classification (NCBI taxonomy): domain Eukaryota; kingdom Metazoa; phylum Arthropoda; class Insecta; order Lepidoptera; family Erebidae; genus Euplagia; species Euplagia quadripunctaria. The sequence goes on along the minus strand of OY982578.1, from coordinate 4,933,568 downwards.
GCTCTTTATGGAAATGTACATGATAATATTGTACAACATTACCTATAGTTTTTTTTTAAGTATTAGCTTCCGTACTCACTGCCTATATACTGTAATGAAAGTATACATAGTTACCATAAGAAACCAGCTGAATATTAATTTAATTGTAGAATGGTATTCGTCAGTGAAATGCAGTTCAAGATCTAAAATAAAAATGCAATAACAACTTTAATGTGCGCATGAGCACAGTTGTGCAAACTTCATACGTAATATATCTACGTGTTGATATTTAATTTTATCAGTGGTCTTTATTAGAGATGGAATGGATAGCCGGACACCGGATATTGGCATGATACCGGATAGTGGCCGGATAACGGATAGTGGCCGGATACCGGATAGTTGTCGGATACCGGCTGGTCACCGGATATCCTCTTTTGTCTATATAAAAGGTACCATATTGTGTATTAAAAGTATGTATACTATGTATACACGAGTACTTGTATGTATGATAAGTATGTAGGTATACTTAATTTGGGGTCAGCGCAATGGGTCACATTGCAAAGAGTTTGGCTGGTGTTTTATGGCCGGCCGCCTGCCTGACGCCAACCCTTCTTGGGAATGTAGTCGATAGAAGACGGGAAAGAAGACAGAAGGTAAATTTGTATAAGGAAAAATGGGTTGGGAGAGGAACCTAGGGTAAGGGATACCGCAGGTCTCGGATGGGGAACGGGACTAATTAATTTGTATATGTACGAGTATGCACCTAATAGATGATAGGCTTTGTCAAGCTTTCTTTATACGCCAACGATTACGATCTTAAATAAAAATAATTATTGTCCATTCTAATTTTGCCTGGAAGAGATTGCTTTAAAGGGTCGTCCATTAATCACGTGATGTTTTAAGCAACTTTTTAACCCCTCCCCCGTGGTGAAACGTGGTGAAGTTTCAGACTAACCCCACCCCCTCTAGCCAAAATCACTTGCATTTGTTTAGTTCAAAATAATTTTAAAAAATCAGACCATTATCTTTAAATACAGATTTAATAGCGCGTCGTACAAAAAAATAAATACACATGATATTTTCATTTCTGATTTTTCGGACGGTAATGTTCAAATTTTACCGTCCGTAAGCAAAACGAATCGTTTCTTGAATAAGGTATAGTAATGTTAACAATCTATATACTTGATATGATCTTGATCTACTTTTAAACCTACTTCAAAAAAGGTCCTCCTTTGTTGGTTCTATGTTCCACTGTATTTTTTTTTATGTATGTTCACCGATTACTCAAAGACGCCTAGACCGATTTGGAAAATTCTTCTTTTGTTTGAAAGGGTATACTTCCCATGGTCATCAGGTCAGGTCAGAATGATGGGATCCTGGAGAAATCAAGGTAACTCTTCAAATTTTATAGGCACACTTGAAGCGATTTGGATATTTTGAGGCGCATTGGAGTCGGTGATACATTTTTAAAAGATAATTATTGTTTTTAATTGACTTACATGAAATTATTATTGTTTACAGCAAGTTAACAGGGAACTGATATTTTGGTGTACATCCTTGATTTTCCTGCTTGTCTTACATACAGCTCAATTTGACTGGCCTGTTGGTCTAGTGCTGATTCATTCTGACTACTGAAGGTCGTAGGTTCTATTCCTACCCAGGAGAAATAGTTGTGTGATGAGACTGATGAGCAGTGGCGGATTTACCAATAGGCTGAGTGGGCTGAAGCCTAGGGCAGCAGATTTTAGGGGCGGCAAATTTGAGGCCTACATTATTTTCTATGTCTTGTCCTGGGGTATTGAATTAGATAGACCGACTGGTAGGGGCGGCAAAATTTTAATAGCCAACTGGCGGCAAATTTGTAATTTCGCCGCTGCTGATGAGCATGATCATTTGTTCTGTGTCTAGGTGTAATTTATCTAAAATATGTATGTATTTAGTAATATATAAGTATATCTATCAGCAGTCTGGTTACCATAGTACAGGCTCAGCCTTGTTTGCCGTGTGTGAGATGTGTCAAGTGATTATTATTATTTTATGAAGTCTGTTCAGAAATTGATTTACTGTTTCTACTGAGACTTCATGCACTGGGCGTATTTTCGTCGCTCAGACCAGTCTTTGGCTAATAAAGGAATGCATAACATTGGCACGCTAAATAGGTATCAAGACTGACGTAATAGGTGAGGCATTTCCTCGAAGTCTGTAGGGACGACGCAGAAATAAACCAACTAAGTAAATACCTATTTAACTATATAAATATAGGTAAAAGGAGAGTCAAGTTTATGTGTGGCTGAAAACATGACTCAAAAATATTTGTCTGATACGCGTCTGCTTACGTCTTTAGGGATACCAGGTATTAGAATTCGCCTGGTGGTCGAACTTCGAACTTCGAACTTTGTAACATAACTCGAGTTATTCTTTTCCAGTATAAGTTGGACTGTCATTGTGTAGACGTTTCATACCGTGGCAGGTCAACATATATTGGACATTGGAGCTTTTTGTTTCCTCATAATTTTTAAATTGACACCCTAGCTGTGCCCCGCGGTTTCACCCGCGTAAGTCCCGACCCCGTGGGAATATCAGGATAAAAAGTAGCCTATGCATTAATCCAGGTCTCCAGCTATCTACATACCAAGTTTCATCGCAATCGGTTCAGTAGTTTTTGCGTGAAAGAGTAACAAACATCCATCCATCCATACTCACAAACTTTCGCGTTTATAATATTAGTAGGATATGTACACTTTAAGTTGTAAATTTTAGCTTTCACTGTTTCTTTTACATATAAACTTTATTTATTTCGAATGTCACATTCCTGTCTGTGCGCATTTGATTAAAAAATGCGTACAAAGAATTCTCCTCGCATATTAATATATTAATAATGCTTATAATAAATACTATCAGTATTATTTCAAATAATAAATTAAACCTATAAGAAATCTAATCAAAATTCTTCTAACACTAGTCAAATAAATAATATTTTTTATTTTAATAAGAGCACTCCACATTCCCTCATATTATTACAGAAAAATATAAATGACTAGATGTTTATTACATCTCTGAGTGCAACAGACGTCCTGTTTGACCTGAACAATGAACGATTGAACCTGAATCCTGACATACACAAGGACATTCCCGCTAAAGTATTATAGGAATTAAAACAAAACAGCAATTTTGTATAGGCTATTTTGTAATTGAGGTAATGCGACTGATAAGTACGAGTAAGTATTTTTACATTGATTATTTTATTTGAATACTAATTTTACCAGTAGCTCCATTCGCGGTAATGTATGATGTCAATCAATTCAAGTTGTTGATTGTCTAGAAGTTATTCTTTTTTTATACATATATATCACTTCATTATCCTCCGCGCCTTTTCGCAACTAAGTTAGGGTCGGATATTTTACATGAAGCGACTGCCATCAGACCTCCACAACCCAAGTGCTAGGCGATATTGAAGTTCTGTAGTTAGACCAGGTTGTCGGACTTTTAAGGGCTCCAAATATCCGTAACGAATGCCACAGATGTTCGTATGGCAACCGGGACCGACGGCTTAACGTGCTCTCCGAGCCACGGAGAGGTCTCGATGTGTTAAGAATGGTCATCCATCCTAAGACTAAGGTCCAAAGTCCTAATCCTAAGTTTGTACACACAATATTGAGAGAGTTACCATGTTATTTTAAGACCATAGACTTCTTTAAGTCTTTCTATCATCTGATATGTCACATGACCCTAAAATTAACCCCCATGTTCAAAATTCATTTATAATCTGTGTTTGGGTCGCAAGAATTGATATGTGTAGGAACCAAATGTCAACTTTATAGGTTCAGTAAATTCGGAAAAATTGGCTGTGAGGCCTGTGAGATATCTTATAAGGGTTTCGTTTTCTTATTCCAGGGAGTGAAGCCAACTACTAAGATCTAGAGGTAGAAAGAAAAGAAAAGAAATAAGATTACTTCTATGTTAATATAATTAAGCAGGTCTTGTTTATGTTTTTAGTTGAACTTGGTATCTCTGCAATTAAAAGTCAGATAAAAAAATATTATTCATAGACTTTATTTCCTTCACGATCAGAGGGTCTCTGTTCTGTACTGTACTGTACTGCAGCCTTCATCAATAAGCTGTATTTTTATCGTATTTTATTATCATTTTTGAGTTATATTATTAAATATTATGTTTATATTGGATAGGTTCAAATACTATCTGGCTTTATTTTACTGTCTCGGATCGTAAAGAAATCAAAATATTTACTTGCAACACTTTGAATGAGGTCATCAATACATATAAATAAAATTGAAGTGTCTGTTTGTAATGTCAAAATACCTAACAGTTTTTTTAAGCTCATACAGTTATTTGTTGGATACCTATGCCTAACAATCCGTTTTTTAATCTCCGGATAATCTCGCATACGCATTTACAAAAAGAATATTTGAAAAAAAATATCCTAGCCAATTATCCAAATAGGTAAGTTTTCCAAACAATCTTATTGTAACTGCATGCTAGAGTCATGCCCTTTCAGTGATTTAAGTAAGGTAGATTCTGTCAAGAGGTAGAAGAACTTGTGGTACTTGTGGCACACTAATGCGGCACCGAAGTATTCAGATTCAGATTTATTTATTTCTGTAAACATGTGTCATAATGGTGTTACATTTTTTTGTTGTATCAACATGTTTTGCCTATAGGCGTACAAAAATTTTGTGTTTTAACGGTATTTAAATGTGTTTTAAAATACTTTTAACACTTGTCTAAAAGTTTTACAATCAATTTTAATCTAGTCATATTAACCTAAGGTTACACATCACATTGCTGACAGGATCTGGAGGTTTCTTGAAGCCATAAGTTTGAGCAGTGAACTGTAAAGCAAAAAGTGCGCTCCAAACGACCAGAAATGGTCGAGATCGCACTAGGCACTGAAAACAATAATAAATAGGTGTTCGATATCCAGATAGGCTATGGCTGCATATGGGTGCTAGCACTTCTAGTGTGTTGTTGTGCAGTTGGAGTTCCAAAGGTGACCTCTTTCCGACCTTACGAGAGCATGAGACACAATTATTGTTACGCGTGTTTATAAACAGCGAGATCAGTTTACCATTTGGCGACTCGAGTGCTTTTTTGATATCTTGATTGTATAAAAAAAAAACAAATGAAGGCCTGTTAGTCTAGTGGTTGGTGACCCTGACTGCTGAGCCAGAGGTCGTGGGTTCGATTCCCACCCAGGAAAAATAATTGTGTGATGAGCATGATCATTTGTTCTGTGTCTGGGTAACGTAATTTATCTATAATATATATGTATTTAACAATATATAAATATGTTTATTAGCAGTCTGGTTATCATAGTAGAGGCTCTGCCTAGTTAGAGATCAGACAGCCGTATGTGAGGTGCCTCAAGTTAATAATATATAATTAATTATAATGATTAATTAGAAGAAGTTTTTTAGTTTCACCCACTTTAATGGTAAACACTCGGCTCTTAAGCTTCCTAGAATAGAATAGGAGAATAGGACTTTTAAATCGAGCAATCAATCAGCTTTTTGCAGTATACTGCTATAAATAGGCCTCTCCCAACATGCGCCATAGCACCCGGTCCACTGCCTTCCGTATCCAGTCCATGCAAGCTACCTTCTTCAGAACGTCAGTCTATCTGGCTGGGAGCATCCTATCTTCAGTCGGCAGTCTCCAATAATTAACCTGTTTGCTGTCGAATGCATTTCGCAAATTCGGATTTATAAATCTAGAGATTTAACAATACCATTTTAACTTTACATCCCACTAATATCAAGGAATACTAATCCTTTTTTTTTAAATCCTAGGCTAAGTTACTCCTTATAAAACCAGCTATCTACCAGTGAAAGTTCCGTTTAAATCGGTCTACCTGTTTCGGAGATTAGCTGAAACACGCAGACACACATATAGACAAAAATTTTAACAATTGTTTTTTTTGGTATAAGTATCGTGTAAACATTCAGATGCATTTAGTAAAAAGCTGTTATTATTCTACTAATATTATAAACGTGAAAGTTTGTGAGGATGTATGGATGTATGTATGTATGGATGTTTGTTACTCTTTCACACAAAAATTACTGAACCGATTGCGATGAAACTTGATATGTAGATAGCTGAAGACCTGGATTAACTCATAAGCTACTATTTATCCGATATTCCCACAGGATCGACTGCTAGTATTGTATATAGGCCAATTATCCAAATAGGTGAGTTAATACAACGCTTTAACCGCATTATTTTGTAACTTAATTTTTTGCTTATCTTCAAACCAGTGTCAACGGTCGGTCGCTGATCGTCCAAGTGACGTAATGTATTCTCGCAACTGCGCGCGCGCCGATTTCTCATGCACGCTTACACACGTGAGCACGCAGTATGCATGCGATGTTTGTTAATTAATACCCTCATACATATATATTTGTACACTTGGTAGCAATTTAGCAGTCAGCATAATCGGAATATTATGAAATTAATTTTGCGCTTCGGGATTTTTTTTTGTGGTACTGGTGGAGAAAGGGTACTCTCGATCTGGCTCTGTTTATGATCAACTGATCTCATCATTTTAATCTTCTATTTCATTTTGTAGACCTATATGCCTATTAACGATGGGTTATGATTATAACCCATGAGAATTTCTAACGAAAACATAGCCTTATGTGATTACATAAGGCTATGTTTTCGTTAGAAATTCTCACCAAGTACATTGACGCGGTGACTTTTTCTATCGGATATTCCAGGATCTTAGAGTATACTATGGTTACAGTTTTTTTATGGCATAGGGAGCAAACGAGCAGACGGGTCACCTGATGGTAAGTGACTACCTGATAATCACTTACCATCAGGTCATCTGAAACTCAAGAGTCATATGTGCGTTGCTGGCCTTTAAGGTGGGAGTAGAGGAAGGGGGAAAGAGGCAGAATGCGGGTAGGAGGAGAAGAGGGGAGGAGGGAGAGTGCGGGTAGGGAGAGAAGAAGGGAAGAGGGGAGATGGAAGGGTTAGGTCCTCCGGTAACCTCTTTCTTATCCAATTCTATTCTACTCTATTCTCTCTCTTCTCTCTATTCTACTTTAAATATGTTATTATACCTTTTTGTTGTGCTAGAATATGAGAATTATAAGATTATTGTATTTTTTCACGTGTACGATAATTTTCTTAATGAAAAACTGCACCAGATTAATATATTTTCGATTTGTATAATAATTTTTGAAGAAATCTATGAGCAAAGAAATTTGCGTTGGTTTTGATGGAAGGTTTTGATATATTTACATGTCACATGTAATTAAAAATATATATGTAATTTATTTATACACAAGGTCCGATCAAACAGCGACACAGCTGCTGCAGCTGCTTGACACAGATACCTTCATGCATCTAATAAAATTATATTCAAAATATTAATAATGATCATGATATACAGGCTGTATCTGATAATGAAATACCTACTTACTTAAATCACTGAAAGAACATGGCTCATACTCATGACATGACTCTAGCATGCAGTTACAAAAATAATTTTTGAAAAAAGTCCGGTTAAAAGTTATGGCCGTTTGAACTTCCACGTATTATCACCTCCGTTTCTTATAAAAGCAAAACAAACAACAAAGTGAAACATTTTAAATCGAACTCTTTTTTTATTTTGGAAGTATTCATTCCGTTATTGAGAAAATCCATAGAGAGAGCTGAGAGTCAGCCTGTGGCCACGGCCAGTGCAACCTGGTCGACACGTCAGGCAATTCAGAGGTATGTAATACCATTTCGTGATCGCGTTAATTCCCGCAAACACGTAAATACTATTATATCATGGAAAGCGAAAGTTTGAAAGTTTGTAAAATCCATAGAAGCTGCATAATTTTTGAGTTAAGTTTAATTTTTTCTTTTTCCACCACTATTTTCTTGCGTTCACTCCTTTTTTAGAAGAGTAGATCTCCCTCCCACCTTGAGAAGCACGCTTGAGATACAAGAGCACCGGTTTCTTTGACCCTCTGTTTGGGTGACATGCTACTACATCTCGATGATTCTTTTGATCCACTAGCAGACAAGATTAAGGTAATTTTCCCTTTTCTCCAAATGTTTTGGTAGTGGGTAAGGAATATTGCAGGTTTTCGTAATTTATTTGTTTGATGAAGTGTGCTCGTGGTATAAATATTACTGAAAGGAACGTAAGTCTTAAGACATAACGCCCGAAACTATGTTTTTTTGCGTTTTAATAATAGCTTATAATTTGAGATGCTAACAAAATCAAATCTAGGTGCATGAAACAATAAAAAATAAACAGCACAGTGCATTTAGCGCGAGGTTGTGCAAACGGGACGGAAATTCATTATTACACCGCATGATAGCTGGTTTTAGCGCACGCATGTAAGTCCGTGTTTAAAAACCACGATATTATTACAATGCTGTTGTAAAAAAATCCCGATCACGTGAAAACCTTCAGAAGGTAAAAGTATGCAAATCAGATCCTACAAATGCATTTGGAATAAAAAGTCCGTACCTACAATGCCGTTTCTACAGTGGGAGAGCCATGCTTCGGCACGTATGGGCCGGCTCGACCGGAGAGATACCACGGCCTCACAGTAAACCGGCAGTGAAGCAATGCTTACATTGCTTTTCGCCGAGTGAGTGAGGTTACCGGAGGCCCTAACCTCTCCCCCTCTTCTCCCTCTTCCCCCTTCCCCTTCTCTAACTTTAAGGCCGGCAACGCACTTGTGACTCTTGAGTTGCAGGTGCTCATGGGCGGCCGTAGTCATTTACCATCAGGTGACCCGTCTGCTCGTTTGCCCACTATAACATTTAAAAAAAATGCAAAATTAATAGAAGGTTTCACATATTTGCAGCGCGAGCTTGATGCATCGTCTCTTCTACAGGCCCTGTCCTATTTGTTACTGTCATTTGGTTACTATTACTTATAAATAACAGGTACTTTATCAACGCTCTGTAATCCAAGACTTACATAGATTTATTAATGGAATTAAGCAATAAACGTGCATTTATTACAAATATGCAATCCTTCAATGTTGTTGATCGTTGACCATTTTTCATCTTTGTTGTCAGATAATAACTTATAACACGGCCGTCTGATTCCAAACTAGATAGCCCCTGTACTATGGTAACCAGACTGCTGATAAACATACTTATATATTACTAAATACATACATGTCACTACATATTATAAAACAAAGCCCCCGCCGCGTCTGTCTGTCTGTCTGTTCGCGATAAACTGAAAAAGCTACTGAACGGATTTTCATGCGGTTTTCACTAATAGACAAAGTGATTCATGGGGAAGGTTTTGGTGTATAATTTATACCCGTGCGAAGCCGGGGCGGGTTGCTAGTTATAGATAAATTACACCCAGACACAGAAGAAATGTTCGTGCTTACATAATTATTTGTTCTGGGTGGGAATCGAACCCTCGACCTCTAGCTCAGTAGTCAGGATCACTAACCACTAGACCAACAGGCCAAATGCCATAAGGATCGCAAGAAAAATTAAATTTACTGTATTTTCGTATTTTTAAGCCCAAAAATGGTGATTACTCAGTAATGTGGGACCTTTTTTTAATGTTATGTAATACTACGTTTAAGAGCTGGAGAAATTTACTGAATATAACTATTGCTGTTGATTAGAGTCATGTGTAGAAGTGCTCATCATGTATGATATGCGTGGTAAGTACTTTACAAGCAGGAATGCATTTAAACACAATTTTAACAAATTCTATTCGCTATCCTGATCACTTAGATGTTTATATATTTATTAAGGAGCATCAACAATATACATATGCAACATTGTTCATTACATTTATCACGACATCACATCTCTTATATGTACATCAATTATAGACGCCCACAGCATTCATTATATGTAAAGTTTACATCGAGTACTAACAATTAATAAAACTATTACTAAGCACTTAAACGTAAGTTAAAAAAAAACAGTCAGTCGTAGGACTGCACGTCAAAAGTGAAAACATAACTTCACAATGTATTTGCATACACATACACACACACATCTGTATATATATAATTAGGTTAAAAATAAAAAGTAGGTGATAACATATCTAAATGTATACATAGGGTACACTGGAAGTTCTGCGCTCCTGGCCGCTCATAAATGTTTGAATTTCGAATGTAATTTTTTTTTTTAATATAAGAAACTCGGCTCCGTATTACTAATTTTCGATTAGGTCACGTGTCTTGACGCGAGTTTAACATTTTTTACCCGTCCCAAAAAGTGTACAACGCCGCTAAAGAAATTTTCACTTCAAAAATGAGATCGTGAATTTTACGTCGATGATAAAGATTATTAAAGATGTTCACTGAATCACCATCTTCATCAATGGTCAGCAGATCCTTTCTAAAGATTACTGCTAGGAGGGGTATTGTTCCGTTGTCATGTAACAGTGACGATATTGTGAATCTGTCTAGACGTTGAAATTCTTTAGAATGTGAATTATTATGATGCAGATGTACAGTTTAATAAGTGAAAGCCCCAACAATCCGTACTCTTGACTAAGACATGTGATTATCATGTCTGAAACATCTATAAATTAAATGTAATCGTTTCACTTTTTACTGCATACATTTTAGATCGATTAGAATCGAGATATACTAGTTGAAATTTAATGTAGAGATGAATTGGCGAAATAGCGTAATGACTTGAAGAATTATTTTTAAATGTACTCTTCAACAGATTAACTATAAATTTAAAATTTAAAACCGACTCGAAAATCTCTTCAACAATAACAAAATGCCTTACATCATTTTGGAAAAGAGCTGATACTCTTACACTGCTGGATCGATATTAACCAAACATAGCTAAGAACCACCGCAAGGAAACTGGCTTTCAAATGAAAAAACCGCATCGAAATCGGTCCTTCCGTTTGAGAGCTACGATGCCACAGACACACACACACACACACACACATCGACGTTAAACTGATAGCACCCCGTCATTTTTGCATCGGGGGTTAACAAGAAAAGGTAATGAACTGTTACTCAGTCAATGATTTCACCGAGCAGAGTATTTTATTTGCCCCTATGCTTGTACATCCTCGCTAGGGTAGGTAAGAGGTTCATTATAGGATCAGATTTCTTACTATATTTTGGACCCACGTAATAGGGATCACCGATCCCGTGGCGATAACTTGACACACATCTTTGAGTGCGATCATGAAGTCCTAGATTAACTTTTAAATTTTCGCGTTCCATCATATAGAATGAATTATGTTTTCGCCAATTAACGCGATTACGCAATAGGTATTGAATATCTTTGACTCGGATAAACACCAGAAAATGAGACACGTCGGTTTACTTACAGAATACGGTTATTAGTTTGGTATGTGATGATACATTGTGAAACTGTGCGGGTGGATGACGACCCTTCTACCTCTCGGATCCCAAGACGAAGGGCGTGCTCCACTGAGCCAGTCGGCCTGTGACGACGGATGGTGCAACCTGGTATAAACGTCAGGCAATTGAATTATATCCCTATTACGTGATCGCTTTAATTCCCGAAAACATAATTAATTATATATCATGAAGTCATTGAAGTCCTAGGTTCGATTCCCGGTTCGAGAAACTTAAAATTTTACTGTTCGAGAATTTTGAGTAGCAGCTCGGCATCTGTAAATAGACCTGATAGAGATAGGTTAGTCTAAAATTTCGTGGAAGCAAAAATATGACTAACGAAATATGTGTGAAGGAAACCCGTATTTTTTTTTGGGGTTTGGTAACCCCCTCGGGCCATCACCCCACCGGGGTTTTCGGTGAGGCGGTGTGTCGGCATCGAACCGACTACAACCGTACTGCGTCTCAAATAGGAGGGATCCGGGAACAGCTTTTATTAAGACATCCGGGTGAAGAAAACCCCTGGCTAACCTTTTAAATATAAAAGCATGGTTATAAAAATAAAATAGCATCAGTGAATGAATTTGAGCTCACTTAATTAACTTTAATTATCATTGCGATTCACAGCAGCGGCTTCTGTGTGACACATTTTGTCTTCACATACTCGTATAAGTTACGGTCATAAAATCTAATCGCATGCTTCATTAATATTAGTCATAATATTGTTCGCAATGACTAATTAAGTAGTAATGACTACAGTTTATTTTATTATAAGTTTTACTTTTTTAAATTGCGACTGCTCTGATGATTTTCCTCGTACAAACTTTTACTTATTTTGAGCTAGCGTCACATTTATAATATTCCAAAACAATATTAAATTGCATTTATTTATTTAGTTACGTATACCTACACCTACTATACATCCTTAATCATTTTTATCGGACACGACGGAGACACCAATTTACAATGGAAACATTTCAAAGAAAAATGCACTCTAAATAAAATAAAATTTCACTTCATTTAATGTTTTATTGTTTGCAGTTGTCACTTTAATTTATACGGTGTAAATGTTTAGTAAAATTTTACAAAATGTTGCAAACAAAATTTACGACACTAACGAAATTCACTTGGTCTTCTCAGAACTTTACGTTAAAGTGTGTATAGCTCCCACGGGTGTTGTCAACGCCAAGTTGTCAAGGACAGAATAGGGTTTTATTTCGTTTAAAAATAAACTATTAGTAATGTCCCCTGAGACTTTACGTTTACTGATACATACATATAAGCACGTCCAATACTAAATGTTATTTTTTTACCCACGGGTCATCACCTCTCTGGAGCCAACAGTGAAGTAGTCTACTAAGTCTACTAAGACCATACTGTGTTCCGTCACAAAAAGGGACCCTTGCCAGAGACCTGAATAGAACTTGTGTAGAAATAAACCTCCGACAACTCCTGCAGACCTTGCCCGCTAATAGATCAGCAGGCACCCACAGCATGTAGGTGGAAGTCTATAAGTATTCTATGTGTATAAGTATTTTAAATAATATGATTATTATTCGTAGGTATTATTATACAAAATTCTGAAAACCATACAACACGGTTGAATTTTAATTATCTAGATAAGTTATAATTATCCAAATAATAGTTCCAAAGCGAGCGTAAGCGAAACACTAGTCCCTAATCCTTTAAAATATTATCATAAAGGATGAATGATGTTAATCTCTTTGTTTTCCTACGCGTTAATTACAAAAGTTTCAATACAAACTAAACCCGACTAACTAACCTTTTGTTCTTCGTGGAAGATACCAGCTATAGATTCTTGTTAGCAACTTTATGTATTTCTAAAACTACTTTGTAGTCTTCACAGTGTTTTGTTTAACTGCCTAGCTACGAAATAGACTTTAAATTTACTAAAAAGTACGCTAAGTGGACTAAAAACTCAAAGGAAATTGTCGAATATTTGCAATCCACAACGCTGTTTTAGGTAAATAAATATCTTTGTATTTCGTACATCTACGTCGATTTGAACGAGAGCTACGAGTAGATATGTATGTAGATGAACGTGCGCGTCACTCGTATGTATATATATATATTTTAAACTGTACTGTAGATTTGATTAGTAGCTGTTATAATAATATTCTGATTTTATTTGCGATAACTCTGGAGGTACACCAAAATATCACTTATCACGCTTTTTTATGAACTCGATGGGCCTAGTGTTTGGTGATCCTGACTGCTGAGCCAGAGGTCTTGGGTTTGATTCCCACCCAGGGCAGATTATTGTGTCATGAGCAAGTTCATTAGTTGTGTCTGGGTATACCTAATTTATCTATAAGTATAATTATCAGCAGTCTGGTTACCATAGTACAGGCTCTGCCTAGTTTGGGATTAGACGGCCGTGTGTGAGGTGTCTCAAGTTATTATTATAATCATTTGAAGTTGTATAAAAATAGCAATTACTTAAAAACGAATGTGACCGAAGAGAGGTAATAAAAAACAGTCAGTCGTAGGACTGCATAACTTTACAATGTATTTGCATATATATATACACACACATTCACATCTGTATATGTATATAATTTGGTTAATAATAAAAAGTAGGTAATAACATATCTAAATGTAAACATAGGGTACACTGGAAGTTCTGCGCTCCTGGCCGCTCATAAATGTTTGAATTTCGAATGTTATATTTTTTTAAATATAAGAAACTCCATTCCGTCTTACGAATTTTCGATCAGGTCACGTGTCCTGACGCGAGTTTAATATTTTTTACCCATCCCAAAAAGTGCACAACGCCGCTAAAGAAGTTTTCACTTCAAAAATATTATGCGAATATTTACGCAGTTACTGTAAGAAGCTCTCAATATTATGTTATGGTTATATATAACCCCTTTGCTTATAATGAAAAGTTGAACGAATTACACCATGTGCGTACAGATATAATAATGTAATTATAGTATGTGTTGTGTAACAAAAAGCAGTTTTTATTCATAGTGTTGTGTGGTTTCCTGCAAACAGATTACAAGGTTTCATTCAACCGTACTATTTCAATTATTATGTGGAGCATACATGCAATGATAAATATGCATGTAACATATTAATAAATATGCATGACTGTTAAAATGTGGAATATGTGGAAGTCATTTCAGAACGTAATACTTGTTTTTGTAGTTTCGGGATTTGAAAATCAAAGTTAATTTACTTTTTAGGGTTCCGTTCCTCAAAAAGAAAAAAGGAAGCCTTATAGGATCACTTTGTTGTCCTCCTGTCTGTCTGTCAAGATCTTTTTCCTCAGGAACCCGTGGACGTATCAAGTTGAAATGAATACCAAATACTTTTGTCAACACAGTCAAAAGATACTTTCATAATGCCTAGATTTTAACAAATTTGAACATTTCGCAAGTAAATCAAAGCCTGTGAGGCACTTCCCATTGACCTGACCTGACAGCACAAGTAAAGAAAAAAATTCGAAAGTCGTTAACTTATTGTTATCTCACAAAAAAAGTTTTTTGCGATTACTAACTTATATTTTGCTGTTAGAAAGTTGACTTTTTCGTACATCGATGTATGGGAGAGTATTTTTAGAACTGCAAAGCTAAGTTTGTCTTTCGGAAAAGACGGGCAAAAATATCTTCGAGAATTTATTCCCAAAATGAAAGTAGGTAGATACTATCTACATACAAGTTTGTTTCCTTACGGAACCCTCGGTGCGCGACTCAGACTTATACTTGTCCGGTTATTGATGTAATCCTAAGATAAAAATTGCGGGTATCCAAAAAAAACATCCATGCTAGGAAAATCTTTTAGGGATAATTTCTATTCTATAGAGATTTACTGGAGGAATCATTGGAATAATGCTTCAAAACTGTCTTTATTCCTTATTTGTATATATGTATATTTTAACTTTATGTATATGTAGTATATTATATGTAGTACATTATAAAGATTTATGTAACCTATCCACTTAGTATTTTTATCTCATGACTTTTAAATACACACCTGCCACACACATCTCTGCATCACCCAAAAGTTGACTGGTAGAAAATGCCTACGGCATTAAGTCCGCCTTAATGCATATGTATTTGTAGGAACTTTAAATAAACTAATTAATAATTTAATCTGAAGTTTTTCTTCATAATTAAAACAAATGGCAGTTAATTACTAACATGAACATAAACTTCGATAAGTCCTAGCTTGTTCAGGGATTGTATTACTTGGTCTGAGAGTTATGCATAAGATAATAAAACATTCCTACATTTTCTAATTATTATGATGAAACAAAGATCCTTTAAACTACCAGATAGATCTATTATTTCATTCTACAGTTATTCTATTACCATTGTAAATTATCGAACTCGTAATAGGTACATTAAAATGAATTACTATCTTAGAGAAACGTATAGAGAATGCGTCAACGTGGCCGGCCATGAAACTATTGTATTAATATATTGTATTCTCCGATATTAAATCATAAAACAAAACTAGAAAGCTCATTATCATTTGGAACTTTATCACTTCTTGTACATAAACATTTAGAAATTTCCATACATACGTACACTTAGGGCACACATCCTTCTGGCCTGGGGGTGACGGGTGAGGCTGCTCGTTACTCTAGCAGAAGCAGGCCTGAGATGGTGGCGCGATGTGTTCCACGCGCGCCTCTGATGGAAGGCCGAGGCCCCCCGTACGTTTTGGTGTGGCTGCCTATTATTTAACAGGCGGCCAAGGACTGCTGGGGTTCTCGGGGTCTTACTTATGTCGGAACACCGTGTGGTTTTAGTCAAAGGGCACACGTCCTTGATGGCAAAATAATGTAACACACCCATATATTTTGCCATCTATAATATAATTTGCAACCGGGCACTTTGAGATATTAGAGCTGAAAAAATGTGGAGTACCTATATTGAAAGGGATATTGAAAGAAGAGAAGGGATTGTAAGCAGGTCAGGAAATCCGAGCCCTCTAACGAATGATCCATGAAGGCATGATAAATGAGACAAAAAACGTGCTACGTATCATTTTGTTCGTAATATTGAAGTGAAACTTGTTTAGAATGGTTGCGATTTGAAAATTCGATGAAACAAAAAAGTCACATTAAAAAGAGACAAACATATTCATAAATAGGATTTAGAAGCTCGCCTTTGTACATGCTATTTTTTTTTCTGTACTTATAAAATTGTTATTTTGTGTACAATAAAGAATATAATATATATATAATATTTAGAGAAAGAGAATGAGATAGAATACAAGTATACAGTGTCTCCTATAATCATTGTCTTTGCGCCTGCGTACTACGAAGCTTTCAGAAAATGCGTCAAAGTCAACGTGATGTATCATTCACGTATATCATTTTTGTGCATTTGCGTATTAAAATTAGTTGGTTAATTAATTTATGTTAATTATTTAACACATCCGTGTTAATTTGACCAATAACTTTAATATAACGTGTACATATTTATATATTTTGCGCATAACCCTAATTCTTTTTTCCAAAATAAAATTAGCTCAAGTTACTTCTTATAAAACCAGCTATCTACCAGTGGAAGTCCCGTGACAATCGGTCCACCCGTTCCGGAGGTTAGCTAAAGCAAACCGACAGTCAGACAAAAAAAAAAGGATTTTCAGGCATAGGTATCGTGCAAATAACCGTACAAACAGATACTGTAATTTTATTTATTTGTATTTAAAACATTCAAACTGATAATATATTTATCAAACATAAAAATATATGTTGAATCCTCAGGCACAGGTCTAGGCACAATGTGGGCACGAAGTGGGTACGGGCGATGAGAAAACTCTCTTTTGATATTTAATCACTGATGCATTGTAAACACGTGTTGACTCGCCGGTGACCAAACTCAAAGTGAACTCGTCCGTCCGCACGCCAACACCCTTTGCCTAGAATCTGCGTAACGCCGATAGATGGCACTTGTGTTCCTTTCCGGTGAGTTTATTATAGAGGGCGCTCTAAGAATCCGTACTAATGACCGAAGATGCGACATATATTTCCACTGAGCACCGAAGCCGAGACCTGCGAAGTTTTAGTCGCATGATCTACAGCCGCGACACATAAGTCGTTATATCGTCAATTGGTGGTACTTTAGAGTAAATTTACTACAGAAAGACATTAAACCCTACAAATATCTAAGCCCATTGGCTCACGAACGGCAGTCCATTAGTCTACATCGTCTGTATCTATAATGCTGGCTGCCTGTGCATTGAAGGAGACGGTAATAAATTGTCTTCTTGCTAGAAACCAGCGGATCCATCAATTTCTATAAAGACCAATAGTTTACTTTAATAAATAAGTTTGATACACGATTTGAGTTTAAGTCCCGTCTCGAAGTTGCATCAAATGATATTGTTATTAAAAACTTTTTATTTTGACTAGACTTGTACTGTCTTGGTACAAAACCGTGTTTAACACGTGTTTAGTTAGACGCTACCTAACTCGATGTGTATTCTATATAATATGGTAACCCTAGGAAGCCTTTCGATATGTGAAGAACTGATTTTGAGAAACAATTACATTTTATTATGAAAAAGTTTTAATTTAATAAAAATCTACATTAAATAACCATATTCAATATAGAACGTAATACATACATTTTATTATGGTTTCTAATGTGCCATCTAAAGCAATACATTACATAAACTTAAATACAAATAAAACAATAATTTAAAAAAAAAACCGACTTCAACAAAAAAAACTATTCCATAAAAGACTTACGTTTTCTCGTGGATGCCATTGTCAGAACTGGACCAAATTGAAATGGGACCACACGGGAAGCACCAGCTTTCAAATAAAAAGAGAATCATCAAAATCGGTTCACCCAGTCGAAAGTTCTGAGGTAACAAACATAAAAAAAAACATACAGTCGAATTGAGAACCTCCTCCTTTTTTGAAGTCGGTTAAAAATACATGATTTAGTTATTTATTGAAGCATAAAATATAGTTAACTCTTAGTATTACTCTTATAAATGGCTCTCTTCCTCCTCTCTCCTAATGAAAACTCGGCTGTGCCCAACAGGGTCCATAATTGATTCTACCCTTATATTTAACACCTTACCAATGTAATTATGGAATGCAATAAAGTAATGAGTTTAAATACGGGTTTGTAGTAGGACAGTTAAAGTTTTCACCGTACGTTTAGAAGAGCATAATTAGTAAAACAATACGCTAAGATCTATCTGCAGTCTTTTGTAGGTTCTTAGTATTTTAATATTGATATCAGTTTAAACAGTTTATTTTCTTAATTAATCCACTAGGAATCTTCAAATATTTATTTGTGAACTGTACAAAACAGTTACGAAATTACACACATTTGTAATTAAGCGAAACCTAAAATCATACGGACTGACACGTTAATTTCTCATGAATTTAGAAGCTATTTTGTTTAAGACTGCTTTGCCTGTTAATAGGAGGTCCTTGACCGCACTTCCTGGTTAGTTTTTTTACAGAATTTGTCTTCTTTGTAGATAGAAAATACTTCCTTCCCTGTTTGTTAGTTTGCCAGACCACCTAAACTACTCTGATACACTAACTTTAAACTTTCGCGTTCCATGATATAATGATGTATTTATACGGGAATTAACGCGATCACGAAATAGGTATTACATACCTCTGAATTGCCTGACGTTTCGACCAGGTTGCACTGGCCGTGATCGCGTTAATTCCCGTGTAAATACATAATTCTCTGAAATATTTCAGAGACCGTGATATTTTCTTCCCCTTGTTATATTTCTACTGTACCTGCAGCTCGTCAAAAAAACTGGCATACAAACAGATGCGGGAAATTTTCCCAACTGTCGCAATGCTAATGCAATGACGTGGAAGTTTATTTGGGAAGCAACTCATCATTAAAGGTTACCTTGTGGTAATAATAAATTTGGAATTATGAAATAAATAAAACCGGCCAAATGCGAATCGGACTCGCGTATGAAGGGTTCCGCACCATCGTACAAATTTTAATACTATTGAAAGTAAGAGAACCCTCTTTGATTTTTAATTTATTTTTATTGTTTGTTCTTATAGCGGCAACAAATTAACATTCTGTGAAAATTTCAACTGTAATCATGACAGATAGACAGACGGACGGATGGACGGACAGCGGAGGCTTAGGAATTGCGTCCTGTTGGTTAACCCTGGTTACCCTAAAAACTGAAATAGAGATTTAATAAAATCCAGAGTTCGTTATTGTATGTTTAAATAACATAAATAGTCAATTTAAGTTATTGCGTCCAACAAATAACCGATAGTCTGATACGTTCAAAACATTTGAAGGGTATTGTTTTCTTTTCTTTTAATTGGCATTAAACAATAATCTGAGACGGATGGCGAAAATACTCCAGTCTTTTTCGTGGCTATGTTTTTTCTCTATTTAAAGTTGAGACAGAGGGGCTAGAAAACCTGTTCGTGGTACACTCTAGGCAACGATAATAGTGCTGTGCTTGGCTTGGCTAATACTCGTGGGAGAGCCATGCTTCGGCACGTATGGGCTGGCTCGATCGGAATGATACCACGGCGTCACAGAAAACCGGCAGTGAAACAATGCTTGGAATGCGGCGTGAGGTTACTGTAGACCCAAACCCTTCCCACTCCCCTCTTCCAGCTCTTCCCCCTCTTCCCCTACCCTACCTTAGAGGCCGGCAACGCAGGTGCCCATGGGTGGCAGTAGTCATTTACCATCAGGTGACCCAGTACCCAGGTCTGCTCGTTTGCCCCCTATACCATAAAAAATTCAGTCTCCTAAATGTTGTGCTGTTCTGTTGTCTCTACGCCTTCTTCTTATTACCAAAGGTTACATGCATGGAACGCTGAAAGGGTGGAAGAGTTACATGAATATTGTTTATGAGAAACTATACGGTTTTACCCAACAAACATTTTAGTCGCATAAGTGAAGCTAACGCTACTCGAAGTGCTATAAACGTCGTAATTAAGTAATTTCATTATGTAATACGGCTTGGTGTCTCATAACTTTATACGACTTTTTAGTCGTATTAGACATCTCATTCGACTTCTATACAACCTGTCGTATATGACTTTATACAATTTTTAGCGGTATAACCAGTGCTGTCGTCTTAGTAACGCCTATACAACTTTTACAGCGTTATTAATCGTATTAGAGTCGCAGGAACTACTTTTATGTGATGGTCGTGTAAGAGTGACAAAATGCACTCTTAAATGATTTTCAGTCAATTTGATCACTTTTATATAACTTTCCAGTGACTGGATGTCGTATTAGTGTATAAAAATTCAGTAACCAGGCATTCTTTTATGATTCTTAAAAATAACTGTATGACGTTAAAATGAATAAAAAAGCTGGGCAATTGATTTTTTACACGAAATCTCTAAATGAACCCTAATTACGTTAATGGCTGACATATACTAAGTGCACAGAATGAATAAGTTGTTTAGACGTTGTATTATGGTCGTGTCTTGAACTCTAAGTCGTAAAAAGGTAACTGTTAGCACGTTCTTTAAAAATATTTGTGAAAAAATTGCTTTATTTAAAGAATATATAAGGCGCGTTCCTTTTATAGATAAAACTTACTCGATAAAATTAATTTCCCAACAGATTAATGAACAGCACACTTTAGTTTTGAAGATGCAAGCTATACAATGACAATGAAAATAATTTATTACAATTTAAAATTTATCGTCACAGTCAATCAAAATCCCTCATAAAAGTCGCGATAGCACATCTGTAATTTGATAAAATGCCGTGAAGCGGTCATAGTAAACACCATTACTCGATGAGAAGACTTATTTGGGCTTTCACGACATCTACGCGACCACTACATGACTATTTAGTGATTAATGCAACCACTTCGCGACTCTATTACGACACTGATTCGTATAAAATGGGCCTTTTCTCGGTCGTGTCGACGTGATAGCAACGTATTTGCGACCAGGTTATGGAACCAAAAGTTAGATTTGGCACGTCGTGGCAACCTATAAAATGTTTGTTGGGTACTCACGTATTTCGGAGATGCCCGTCTAGTTTCGGACCCCGAAATACATACGTGAGTAAAACCGTATAGTTTTAACATGAATACCACTCACGAAAGTTTTTATTGAATTTGTTAATATTGTTTGGCGTAGACCTCCTTTTGGCCCAAACCATAACCCCGATGGGCAAACGACGGGATCATGGCATGGCTCCTCGAGGCAGCAAGGATGAAAACCTAGCTGTATCTGTAATATTTTGGAGGATGTGATCATATTTTGGCATTAAATTATTCCCGGTTAAATCTACCGGCATTAGACCGTATGGCAAATATACATAGCCTATGAATCTGCATATGAACTCGTGACCTTTGATACTGTACTCATATTCTCGATGGCCGCGCCGGCGCCGCGTCGAATCGGTTGTCAAAAGCAATTTATTTAATTATTAAACCATCTTGTAAAGTACTAAACACGATTAATTACCAATCTGTGTCAAAGAGACAAATTAAATTAAGTAAGATAACGTTTTAATAGTTTTATTCATGCAATGTTAGTGTCTGTTTGTAATGTCATAATAACAGCGTTTTACAAAGTGCATGCGAATGTTTACATATATACCAAAAAAATTATGTTAAAAAATTTTGTAATTTTCGGAACGGGTGGACAGATATCCCCGGGACTTTCACTGGCAGATAACTAGTGTTGTATGAAGTAACTTAGACTACTTTTACTATGGGAAAGGAATTAGGGTTCCACGCATAAATATACATGTGTACATGCGAGCGAAGTCGTGCGGGGTACGGTTAGGATTAAATATTATTAAAAAGTTAAAGCGGAAACTGTTCAGCAAGTTAGTAAACTTAGCGCAACTTTATCCTAAGATGTTTACAAGATAGACCCATGTTTCTAACCGAGTGTTAAACTTCATGGCGTATGTTAGTTTAATGTTAGAATATATTTTGGACTAGCAATTCCCGTGCGGCTTCGTTCGCCTGTACATATTTATACATATATGTTGCGCGGAACCCTAATCCTTTTTTCAAAATAAAAGTAGCCTAAGTTACTCCTTATAACACCAGCTGTCTGTCAGTGAAAGTCCCGTGGAAATCGGTGAACCCGTTCCGGAGATTAGCCGGAACAAACAGATTACTTGGCATAGGTTTCTTTTTTATGGTATAGGGGGCAAACGAGCAGACGGGTCACGGGTAAGTGACTACCGCCGCCCATGGGCACCTGCAACTCGAGAGTCACAAGTGTGGTGCCGGCCTTTAAAGTGGGAGTAGAGGAAGGGTGGAAGGGGGGAGGGGTGGAGGGAAGGCTGAAACAGGGGGGGGGTTAGGGCCTTCGGTAACCTTGCTTCACTGCCGGTTTTCTGTGAGGTCGTGGTGGCACTCCGGTCGAGCCGACCCATACGTGCCAAAGGATGGCTCTCCCACGATAAAAATAACAGTATCGGACAAATAACTGTATGAGCTTAAAAAATCTGTTATTTTAAATTACAAACAATTACTTCAATTTTGTTTATTTGTACATATATGTATTGATACGGTTAGTATTTCACCGTGTACATGAGACCTAAATTGAAATAAAAAATAACAATGTTGAATTTCAAATAACATGATGTTATAAACTTCGTTTTATAATGTCGTACTGTAGCAGCAATGTTTGTGTTCAATTTCATCAGTTTGTTATGTTGTTATTTATAAAAATAATGATTTTAATCATTTATTTGCATGAGTATGAGTACAGAGTTGTGCAATTTATATGTACACTTATGAATAGTCCTATAAAAAAAAACAATGATAATTAAGAGGTCAAATAATGATAATTTTGACAAATCTCTGTCCTTTACTTGTAATCCTCAATAATTAAAGAGTGTAAAAACATCACTACATATTATAAAACAAAGTCTTTCCTATTCCTATCTCTTTTGACTTTTATGACCTGACGACTCAGATGATAACGCGCATACTATAGTTTTCAGGTAAAAGCAACCCTTTTAATACCTTTACTGACATGTTGTCAATTAAAAAGTGTGGTGTGATAGGAATGTGCAGTGGTGCGAAACGACGAAGTACAAAATAAACATTCGTCGATTCACACCACTGGTCCGGAACGACGAATTCAAAAAGGGGCCTTGTGCGATTCACAACGTGGTCCGAACAGCTTGTGGTGTGAATCGACGAAGTACCCACGTTATAGCTATAGCTTTTTTGTTCTACATTAAATTACCTACAAAATGAGACCTTTTCAAAGTCGCTAAGTGCTTTTGTTTTTTTTTACAGACTGCGGGTGTCGAAATTCTTAATCAGCGCATTTTTTTACTATTTATCCAAAAATAAAAATGCGTGGTGAACAAAATGTCCATTTTTGATCATAAAACAGCTAGGTTGACTGGGCTATAAGTGTTTCATTGTCAGAGATACCTTCTATAGAGGTACTAGTACCTATAGTATAGTATTTTCCTTGGTTATTGGCCTTGTCAGAGTTTTATGCAAATTACATACTGTGTTGTTGTTTGCCATCTTGGCAAAAAAAATAATAACAACATTCATATTTTTGTCAATTTTGGCAGATATTCTTGGAACCAGTAGCGAATTTTATCTGAATGGAAGGTGTTGGGTTGTGTTTCGTGAATTTGAAATACTTAAAATTGATATATAGAAGTAGTTCAGTTTGCTAAAATGTTTAAAATATACGCATCACAAATTAAAAAATTAGGTGAAAATCTCTAAAGAAAATCTATTTGTGGGAGAGCCGGGCTTCGGTATGTATGGGCCGGCTCGACTGGAGTGACACCACAGCCTCACAGAAAACCGGCAGTGAAGCAATGTGTACATTGTTAAGCAGCGGTAGCGTAATGGCTAAGGCTTCGGACTTGCGATCAAGTGGTTGTAGGTTCGAACCCCACCCAGGGCACTACCGACGTGAACCCACTCCTAACACAAGCATTTAGCTTAGTTGGAGGGGTTAACAAGAATACTATTAATGTGTGACCCACGTTACTATTATTCTTTCTTTTTGAAAAAAAAAAAAAAAAATTGCGCCGAGTGAGTGAGGTTACCGGAGGCAATTCGAATTCGACCACCAGGTCATCTCTAGTTATAATTAATTTACTTCCCTCCTTAGCAAAGTGAGAGACAAAGCTAAGTAACGAAGAGCGGTTAGGTGAGGCGGGAACCGTCCTGTCAGTAGTCAGTCAGCAACTATCGTTATCAATTAAAAAGACATATATTTTTGACCCCTGAAAGGAGTTCCTTATTACTGTTAAATAATAATTCTTGTCATGCCTCACCTTTGTCGTTTGTATCCCATTTTACTAGATTCATATTTTTTTTCCATATATTTTTATCTGAAGATCCTAACCAGATCTTTGTGGATGATTAATACGTATGCATGGATCTGAAAAAAAAAACTGTCAGTCGTAGGACTGCAGGTCAGAAGTCACAAAACATACACACATATAATAGACATATACACAGACACATCTATATGTCATCATGACAAAATATATCATTTGAGCGTGACGGTCAGGCGAGCTCAGTGCTTTTCCCCATATCAAAAGTGATCAACGTGCCTAAAGAAGTTTTCACTTAAAAAAGTTGATTAGAAAAGCAATTGAAGTATAACAAGATTAAAAACAAAACTAACTTAATAACAAGACTAAAGACCACATGTTTGCGGTAAGTACATAGTTAAAACTAAAACAAAATTTTTGCAGACAAACCTCCGAACCTAAGCTAGCAAGCCATACCAACCAATTCAATTACAGCGTGACTACTCAGGTTGCCCACTTACCTAATAACCGTACATAATATCCATTCGTAGTCCTTGCCGCCTTCCGCTAGCTACGGAACCATTCACCTAAGATTTCGCAACGCAATTGTCTCACCTGGCCGTCTAACTGACTATGTGTTTGACCCAAATATCTCGTATTGTTTATTAAAATGACCCGGCTGTGACTACACAATAGCGGGGCGGGAAGCGGGTTTAACTATTCAACTAGCTTGTCGAAAGAAATAGTTCGAAACAGTGAAAAATATAACATTTTAAAGTACTAAAATATAAAGAATAACCGTAAAACACCGTTACGTGCTTGAATCGTTAACACTACATCTTATAAAACAAAGTCCCCCACCGCGTCTGTCTGTTCACGATAAACTGAAAAACTATTGAACGGATTTTCATGCAGTTTTCACCAATAGACAGAGTGATTCATGAGGAAGGTTTAGGTGTATAATTTGTTAACGTTTTGTGTAAATTGGTTGAAATATGATGACGATTGTTGAAGATGTCTCTGCTACCCGTGCGAAGCCGGGACGGGTTGCTAGTAGATATCTAATAATCTACAACGATTTACTTTACTTTACTTCATTACTTTCCCAGAAGGCTAGAACAATTGTAATTTTTACATTTCAGTTCATCAAAGCGTTCTTTATACTACCTATATTTATTAAGTATTTATTTCATATTTTTTAGTATTTTATTCATTTTTTTGTAAAATTATTGTAAAACTAGCTGCGGCCCGCGGTTTCACCACTGTAAGTCCCGATGCTGTGGGAATATCGGGATTAAAGTTAATCCAGGTGTCCAGCTATCTACATACCAAGTTTCGTCGTAATCGGTTCAGTAGTTTTGGCGTGAAAGAGTAACAAACATCCATCCATCCAAACTTTCACATTTATAATATTAGTGGGATTTATTTCATACTAGCAGCGCCCCGCGGTTTCACCTGCGTAAGTCCCGATCCCGTGGGAATATCGGGATAAAAAGTAGCCTATATGTTAATCCAGATCTCCAGCTATCTACATACCAAGTTTCATCTCAATCTGTTCAGTAGTTTACGCGTGAAAGAGTAACAAACATCCATCTATCCAAACTTTCACATTTATAATGTTAGTAGCTAAAGTAGTACTAAAACGGCGGTAGCGTAATGGCTAAGGCGTCGGACTTACGATCAAGTGGTTGCGGGTTCGAACCCCACCCAGTGCACTACCGTCGTGAACCCACTCCTAACACAAGCGTTAAGCTTAGCTGGAGGGGTTAACAAGATTACTAGTTATGTGCGACCCACGTTACTAATAATCTCTTTAAAAAAAAATATGTTAGTGGGATATATTTCATATCGTTTAGCGTTTTATTTAATTTTTATGTAAAATTTTGGTTATTTCTCATTTTTATTCGTAGCTACTAATGTGTTGTTAGTACTTTTATCTTGGATTACATTAACAAGAATAATGTGTGACCCCACGTTACTAGTAATCTTTATTTAAAAAACTGATTGACTTCGCTGATTACTCATTCAACTCTAAACGCTCCGCTTCGATTTCTGCTTTTCTAATTCGATAGTATTACATAAAACCCAATTACTATAACAACCGGTTACAGCATTGGCATATTTAGATACTAGCGCTATGTTTAATAGACTGGTAAATTGGGAACAGAAGCTTACTGATAAGACCTTCCTATAATGTTTAGAATGTTGTAAAAGTCTATGGTCGTAAGACAACGCCTGATATATATTGGTCTGTTGGCCTAGTGGTTAGTGACCCTGACTGCTATGCCATAGGTCGTGGGTTCGATTCCCACCCAAGTCTGGGTGTTCTTTGTGTCCGTTGTTTGTATGTTTGTAAAGTCAGGAGTAATTCGTAATGCGGGAGTTGTCTTTCTTTAAGCAGAAAAAAAATTTCATTTTGACCCCGGAAAAATTAAACCGACTGAATATTTTTAACCGACTTCAAAAACAGGAGGTTCTCAATTCGACCGCATGTTTTTTTGTGTATTTTACGCGATATCTTCGCCATTTGTGAACCGATTGCAAAAAACCCTTTTTTTAATCGAATGGGTTGTACTTGAGGTTGGTCCATAATTTAAAGAAAATATTTAACCTTTAAGGGTAGAAAATTAAGGGATGAACAATACAGCTTATTACAATCATTGAAATCGGTGATACTTTTTTTAAAGTTAATTATACAATAAAATATAAATTTAAAAAAACCCGACATAAAATAATAAAAATAGTATGAACGGCCATCTTAGATTTGAAATTTATTATAGTGTATAGTATTCTACTAGTCAAGCCCTTTCATTTGATACTCATATTGAAGGAATTGTGAAAAAATATGTAGTTCGCCATATTGTGGCGGCGGCCATCTTGGATCGATTTTCATCAAACATAGATAAGAACCCTCCCGACTAATTCACCTTTCAAACAGAAAAAAACAAAATCAAAATCAATTCACTTATGTGGTCCTATATCCTAACTATGTCAAACTAGAAATCGCGTGGGGGTCGAATTTCGATCATGGTTTTTTCATTGGCCTGTATAATTTGAGCTGTCATTGTATAGACTTACTTACCATGACGGGTCAACGCATATACTGGACGCGTGTAATTTCTTTAAGCCGTTTTCATGTAATTTTTCAAGTTGTAAGACATATTGTTTAAAAATGTTAGCTTTCTGCTCTTCTTCTATATATCAATTTTCGCGAAATTTTCTTGAAAAAGGGGTAAAAAGAATTCTCTTCACGTATTAATATAATATAATATAATGATTAATAAAATTGAAGTGTCGGTTTGTAATGTCAAAATAATAGTATTTTTAAGCTCATACAGTTATTTGCACGATACCTATGCATCAAAATATGTTTTTAAAATTTTTGTCTGTCTGTCTGTCCGTCTGTCTGTCTGTTTGTTCTGGCTAATCTCCGGAACGGGTGGACTGATTTTCACAGGACTTTCACTGCTAGAGAGCTGGGGTTATAAGGAATAACTAAAAGGGTTCCGCGCAGAATATATAAATATGTACACGCGAGCGAAGCCGCGCGGCAACTGCTAGTAATATTACAAATGCGAAATTGTATTTGTTTGTTTATTTTTCACACTTTTACGCCGTAATTTGTGTCTGACAAGTTGTTATGAATATAATTATAGTGTTAAATACTTATCAGTTCAAGGCCAGCCGACTTAAACCCAGTGTGTGTATAACGTATTTTGTGTATGTACAATGTGTTTACACACTGTTGTGATTGATCATTTATTACCTCCACACTGAAATTGAGCTTACAGACATGACATTTAGTTTTTTTTTATCACACATATTATGTATGTACATTATTTTCGGCATTTTTCTTTTTTACTTTTTTAATATATAATATACTAGCAGCGCCCCGCGGTTTCACCCGCGGAAGTCCCGATCCCGTGGGAATATCGGGATAAAAAGTAGCCTATGCATTAATCCAGGTCTCCAGCTATCTACATACCAAGTTTCATCGCAATCGGTTCAGTGGTTTTTGCGTGAAAGAGTAACAAACATCCATACATCCATTCATCCAAACTTTCACATTTATAATATTAGTGGGATAGTTTTTTTTATGGTATAGGGGACAAACGAGCAGACGGGTCACCTATGTAAATGACTACTGCCGCCCATGGGCACCTGTGACTCCAGAGTTACAAGTGCGTTGCCGGCCTTTAAGGTGGGAGTAGGAGAGTAGGCGAAGAGTAGAAGGAAGGGGGAGGAGGGAAGGGTTAGGGCCTCCGGTAATTTCACTCAATCGGCGAAAAGCAATGAAGCATTAGTTCACTGCCGGTTTTCTGTGAAGCCGTGGTAGCACTCCGGTCGAGCCGGCCCATACGTGCCGAAGCATGGCTGCTATTTGCCACCTATTTCATAAAAAAAAAAACTATATATTCTAATATCTCTTTACTATAAACTTTAGTGATTCATTTATAACACATATTAAATTAAATTACATTAATAAAATGTCCATTAAAATTAATCTTAGCATCAGTGCTGTCCATTAAAGTAATAGAAGCAAGCCTGAGACAGCAAGGCCCCCCGTACTCCACGGTTTGGCTGCCTACTGTCCAACAGGCGGCCAAGGTCTGTAGGGTTTCCCGGGAGCTTATTTAGTATACCTTAAGGAATATTTACAATAGACCCCTTGCAATGTACTCTCTTGGAACAGAACACCGTGTGTGGTTTTAGTTGGTTTTATTACGATATAAAATTTCAGCGTTAGCCCCGGGTGAAGTGATAACCCATGGGGATGCCACACAAAAAAAAAAAAGATACAATATGCGGGTCTTACAAACTTTGTCAAAATTTATCCATCTTTTTTAGCGTCAAAGACGAATAAACAAACTAACTCCAAGCACGCACGCACTCAAAAACTGTAGCGTTTATAGTATTAGTCGATATTAGGATTAGTAAAACATCAACCCTTTATATTAAAGTAATATGAACTAACTAAATATGAAATTTTCATAGAGCGGAAACTTGAAACTTCAGCCCTGACCGCATGAACTGGCTTGAACCGGCTCGAACTGCTGTGAACCAGAGGTCAACGATATGAGGCGATAGTGCAACCCATGTATTCCTGCTACGCACACTGTGTCCGTCATTAGAACGAAATTACACAACACGGGTGACTCTGTGCTTAGTTTTCTGAAAGATGGAAATGCGGCTTTAGAATGCTCTGCATTTTATTCCTGCACTTTTGCCTCCTGAGCACTGCACTGAATTATAAATTTAAAGTTGATTGGGTTATGTTTCAATTTTTAAAATAAGGTGGTCAAAAGAGAAAAAAAATAGGGATGAGGAAATTTTTGGTCATTGAGTACGTCGAGCAGGGCAGGGCAGGGTAGGGCAGACATTTTATACACTAAAAAACGTGTGTACAAAAATTAAAAAAAAACGAAGATGTACTTACTAAGTTGGTTTAGTTGGTTCAGCATCGCCCCCTAGGGGCTGTCTAGAGAGTTCAAAACTCTCAACAAAAAATCTCTATTTTTCCCCAACCTACTGCATTAGCAGAAACACAGCATTACACGGGTAGTTCGTAGTAGACTTTCCATATAGGTATCCAATGGGAGTATATCTACTGTGCCTTAACTTCGAATGGATTTATATTTTTGACCCCCGACGTAAAAGCGACGGGGTGTTATAAGTTTGACGTGTCTCTGTGTGTGTGTGTGTCTGTCTGTGGCATCGTAGCTCCCGAACGGATGAACCGATTTTGATTCATAATGATAAATTTCAAATCCAAGATGGCTGTTCATACTATTTTTATTATTTTGTATAGGGGGTTTTTAAAATTTTTAATTTATAGTTATTTCAAACTAGTATTGTTGTTTGTTAAAAATATACAAAGAAAAGGATAGGAAATAAGTATTAACAAACAATGAAACCTTTCTTCTAGGGTCTAAAGAATACGGTTTAACTTCATAATATTCAATACTTCCTGTTAATACAGGTCAATAATTCCTTAAGAGATATTGTTCTTGAGACTTATTTATAAAACAAACTTATATGTTATGTAAACAAAGTAGAAACGGTAATATGTAGTCTTATTAACGAAGAATTCAATACAAGTAATAGGTTTCATTTCTATTACAAAAAAAATAATAATCGGTACTTACTTTTTACCCGACTGCTGAGTCTTAAGATGTTTGATCATCCCTTCCATCCAACACATTGAGACCCCTCCGTGCCTCGGAGAGCACGTTAAGCCGTCGGTCCCGATTGCCACGCTTACGAACCTCATACATAATCTGTATGACAAATGTATGTATGATAATTTTACTTTGAGACTGGTGTACAAATAAAGTGTAATCTATTTATCTCTGTGGCAATCGTTACGGGTAGTTGGAGCCCTAAAAAAAGGTCCGACAACCTGGTCTAACTACAGAACTTAGATATCGTCTAGTACTATTGTTGAGGAGGTCTGATGGCAGTCGCTTCACGTAAAATATCGAAGTTCGGCCGTTTCGTAGTTAGACTGAAAGCTGAACCCAACTTATTTGAGGATGATGATATAAAAGTTCATTAAAAAAAAATTTGGATGAAATACGCGACAGGGTAGTTAGGGATTATGATCGCTATACCTATGGCCATTGAGTAGCTACTTATTACATGGGACTTAGGTAGCATATGTATGTGGCAGTAACCCTGCCACCCATCTCCTGCCGGTCTTTAAAAGATCGATGGAATCAAGTGTAAGACCTGTGCTTACACATATACTTTTGCTGTAAAAATATGTCGGATAGTTTTATAGACATGGATAGTATTCTGTGTTTATAATAAACTATCTAAGAACGTCATGAAATAAGATTTTAAAGTTTTAAATTATTGGTAATTTTTGAAGTGAAAACTTCTTTAGCGGCGTTGTGCACTTTTTGGGATGGGTAAAAAAATGTTAAACTCGCGTCAGGACACGTGACCTGATCGAGAATTCGTAAGACGGAGCCAAGTTTCTTATATTAAAAAAAATATAACATTCGAAATTCAAATATTTATGAGCGGCCAGGAGCGCAGAACTTCCAGTGAACCCTATGTATACATTTAGATATGGTATTACCTACGTTTTATTTTTAACCTAATTATATATATACAGATGTGTGTGTGTGTATGTATATTCAAATACATTGTGAAGTTATGTTTTCATTTCTGACGTGCAGTCCTACGAATGACTGTTTTTAAATTAAATTTGACTGCACGGGTGAAAGCCGACCCCAACTTAGAGAACGTACCCATACCACGTGACCCATTTTTTACTACCCTTAGTATATGGCAAACTCCCCCCCCCCCCCTCTAGTTTTCACGTAGTCATTTATAAATATGGTTTTAAATCATTTTTTACCGACAGAAAGTTAAAAAGCGCTAAACGCTTGCTTGTTGCCACCTGTGAGTTTAAAAAGCGCTAAACGGTGCGCGCCATATCTGAATATAGCTCGAAAAAGCACGAGATTTCCCTAGAGGATATGTGACTACTTGACGAAAACCTGAGCCTCCCCTCCACCCCTGTGACCAAGCGTAGTATTTTGAAGACCCCCCTCCCCCCAAAACGGGTCACGTAGTATGGGTACGTTCTCTTCGTTGGGAAAAAGGCTCGGAGGATTTTTTAAATTATTAATGCGGTTTTCTTTGGTGGGAACCTATTGAAATCTAAGAGTAATTCTACGTGATAATCTTATTTCAATTATTAAAATGATATTATTAGAACTAACAATATAATCTAGTGGATTGCAACAGAATACAAACAATTTCATATTTAATCTAGTTCCGTACTATTTACAGTGATTAGTTTCGAACTAAATTCTCAAGTAAATTGACTTAGCTGTAATACAATTGTAGATAAATACGTACTGCTTTGAAACAATGCCGCCTGCATTGATAACGGTCTCTTTGATAAATATGACGACCGATTCATGTAATAAATATTTAAAAGAAAACTAAGGAGTGAAAGCCGAGACGAGTGATTTTCGAAGCAATATGCTATTAGTAGAAATTCATTTTCACTATTTTTTATTTATTTATATTTTTATATTATAGGGGGCAAACAAGAAGACGGGTCACGTGATGGTAAGTGACTACCGGCGCCCATGGACACCTACAACTCAAGAGTCACAAATGCGTTGCCGGCCTTTGCGTTGCCGGGCTCCGGTAACTTCACAGATAAAATTATAGTTTAAAAAACTAAAAAACACGCTTTTACAGAAAATTCAACTAAAAAAAATAAAAAATTTAATCGAATTATTGCATTGTCATCGGTCTTTGACACGTGTGCGAAATTTGAATGAAATCTGGCCGTTTAAAGTGGGTCAAAATCGCGCCCTAAGGAGTCGGTTACAAACATGCAAGTGAAGCTAATATAAAGCGTGTAAAAAGTAGCTTATGTGTTAAATTTCAACTGGATCTGTTCAGCCGTTTTGACGTGATTGAGTAACAAACAGTCATCCATCTACGTTTACGCATTTATAATAATAATAATATTAAGATTTGTTAGTACATAAATATAGCAACTATAAAAGCACAGCTGAAAAACTATAAAAAAAGAAATATAACTTTTATTTAAGGAAAATAAATTAAAGTGTGCTTGATCACTATATTAGCAGCAGTCTGTGCATTTAAACTTCAAAGGGGCGAGTGGGAACACGTTGCCAATTAGGGGTGAGACCCGCGGAGCGAGTGATGTTAAGGGTTAGCTATCTGTAAATTCAGAAATTGTAAGTAGGATGAAGTTAAGAGCGTTAATTCCTTTTAAGCAATATTTTGTATTCTTACAAATGATAACTATTAAATTGCAAGATTCGATTACATTTATGTTTGTTGTAAAACTAACCGAAATCTACGATATCGTATTCAATATTTTTTTTTTATGGAATAGGGGGTAAACGAGCAAACGGGTCACCTGATGGTACGAGTAAATGACTACCGCTGCCCATGGGCACGTGCAACTCAAGAGTCACAAGTGCGTTACCGGCCTTTCAGGTAGGGGAAGGGACGAAGAGGGGAAGGGTGGAAGAGGGGAAGAGGGGGGGGGGAGGGTTAGGGTCTCCGGTAACCTCACTCACTCGGCGAAAAGCAAATTACTTCACTGCTGGTTTTCTGTGAGGCCGTGGTATCACACCGGTCGAGCCGGCCCATACGTGCCGAAGTGGCTCTCCCACGATAATACATATACATATGTACATATGCGTGACAAAAAAGTGTAGTTATGTTTAAGAGTTGTAATATTATTAATCATAGTCTGTCGGCATTTAATTAAAGACATGAATCTATTAACCAGTCTTAGTTAAATGATTCTTATCTACTTAAGCTTACTAGTATAAGGTAACCATAGTGCAATTAAGCATGACCAAATAACGCCATCTATTGATTCAAAAACAGAACTAACTTTTAAAAGTGTTCGATTTGGTAAGAAGATGGCGTTTTATAATTTTATTAAACCCCTTTCATTGAAGTGTAATGACAGTTGATAATTTGATCAAACCACTACTGTCCGTGCAGTTAATATGTATAGCGATAATACCAGGGGCGTAGCTACCGCCGTATCAGCCGTATCAATGATACGGGGCCCCCGGGCTACAGTGGCCCCTAACGTGTGTAAGCAAAAATTAGTAAAATGTTATCCACAATGTCACTTAATCTCGTGCTTCCCGGGAAAAAAAACCTGTCATACGTGCCTACAGAGTTTTCACTTCAGAAATGTCAAAAGTCAAAAAAAGCAATCTCTTTTTTTCCCGGGTTAAGTGTGCGCCCAAAAGTTGGCAACATCCTACATTGGTTATTGCGGGATTCCCCCGTTTAAAGCATTTTTTGTTTCTTTTGTAAAAAATCTTTACCCTTCATTTGGGCCCCTCAACTAATTTTATTACAGGGCCCCTCCAAGGCACGCTACACCACTGGATAATATCTACAGCGATAATACCATAGTACTACAATCAGTCGCAATTCATCCAATACTGTTCGGTTCTCACAAATAGTGACGTAGGAACAAAACATTGCAAACATTCTTGTTAACTCCGATAAGAGTCTGAACGAAACTCATATGAACTTCCTCACAGTGAAGTAAGTTACGAATACGCCACCTTTATTTACTTAAACGTACACAATTTCGAGTTGAGAAATTTCAAACTTTGTTGAAAGCGATATATACGGGCATAGACACGTGCCCTGCCCGCGATGGTGTACCTACACAAATATATTATACATATATAAGCAATGAAATTGTAGTCTCAGAGGAAAACTAATATTGGCTTTTAATTTTAATATGGCGCCCTGGCTTCCAATTCTAGGTGTGGCATAAAAGCATAAGTAAACTGATGTGGGCCTTGCGATTTTTCTTTTATACCACGTCGGTGGTGAACAAACGTAGGGCCTGCCAGATGATAAGCGGTACCTTGGCCTATGGACGCTTGCAACTCCAAGGGACTCGCATGCGCGTTGCCAACCCTTTAAAAACCCAAACACAGATTTCTTGAAGAACCCAATACTGTAGTCCCTCGGGAATATCTCGATTTTAGTTTTTAAAATTGCAATTTGGATTTGCAATTTGAAAAATATAAACGTTACTAATAAATTTAATTAACGGGTAGTATTTTACAATCATTTTATATTTCGAAACCTATGTTTACGTCAGTGGCGTAGCGTGCCTTGGAGGGGCCCTGTATCAAAATTAGTTGGGGGGCCCAAATGAAGGGTAAAGATTTCTCACAAAAGAAACAAAAATGCTCTAAACCGGGGAATCCCACAATAACCGATGTAGGATGTTGTCAACTTTTGGGCGTACGCTTACCTCGGGAAAAAAAGAGATTGCTTTTTTTGACTTTTGTCATTTCTGAAATGAAAACTCTATAGGCACGTATGACAGTTTTTTATATGTTTTTTTTCTCGGGAAGCACAAGATTAGGTGAAATTGTGGATAACATTTTACTAATTTTTGCTTACACACGTTAGGGGCCTCTGTAGCCCGGGGCCCCGTATCATTGATACGGCTGATACGGCGGTAGCTATGCCCCTGGTTTACGTAAACAAAACAGTGTAAGGAGGCCAATTGTTAGAATCAGCAGAAGACAAAAGACGCAATAAATGAAAATACAGATATCGTAATTATCAGTAAAATGAAGGGATCACTCATATTCAACTCATTAAAGTAGACTCTTTGTGAGTAACGCGGTAGAGATTAGCGACATTGTTATAGCTGGTATATTATAAAATAGATGTATTCATGATATTGAACCTTGTTATGTACTTAGTCAAAATCGCATTATATTTAATGCGATTTTAACTAATAGTAACATAATTTGCTTCAAATACAGATTTCCTCAAACATTCTTGTCGAACTTCAAAGGAGAAGTTCGAATAGATGAAAAAGTTGTAGATATCGTAAAATTATTATCATTATACAAGTATTTTCAAACAAATTTGAAGTTCACCGCTCCTAATGCAATGACATTTATATTCAAGTTTAATGGCGCGAAAATAATTACTCATTTTATTAAACATTTAAAATGTACTCCTAATCTAAACTCACCTTTAGATTGTAATTTATAGGTAAATCGTTATTGGTCAATATTCGACCATAATTTAAGACCATAAATGATATATATAAGTATGGTCGAATATTGACCAATAGGCAATCCCTAGTTATTTTTAAAACTATAAAATCAATTGACTCGGTAATACTAGAGCTAAAATGTAAAGTATTGAATACTAACTTTTAACCTTTCGCGTTCCATTATATGATTTGGTAATCTTATAATGGAACGCGCAGCGCCCCGCCCCCGGTTTCACCAACGTAAGTCCCGATCCCGAGGGAATATCGGGATAAAAAGTAGCCTATGCCTTAATCCAGGTCTCCAGCTATCTACATACCAAGTTTCGTCGTAATCGGTTCAGTGGTTTTTGCGTGAAAGAGTAACAAACATCCATGCATCCATCCATCCCTCCATCCATCCATACAAAGTTTCACATTTATAATATTAGTGGGATATGTAGGTATATGTAAATGTAGTTGTATAACAGTTTTTGTTATTTATTTACATCCTTGATGGTCGCCCTGCTGTAAAAGATGTAGGGTCTCATCGTGTCTTATCTTTTTTTAAAAGACTTCAACAAAGGCGGAGGTTCTATACTCCACTGTATATTTATTTTTTTGAAGTGAAAACTTGTTTAGGCACGTTTGTGCACTTTTGCTATGGGGAAAAAGCACTGAACTCGTGACCGTCACGCTAATAATACGTATATAGATCCACTAGCGGGCGCTAATCTAAACATTCAGTTCGACAGACAGCTGAAAATTGGGAGTAGGAGAAGGGAAGGCAATGCAAGAATAGGGACGTCGCTTATACGGATGGATTGTCCGAGCTCTTTGACTGGCCTGTTGGTCTAGTAGTTAAGCCAGAGGTCGTGGGTTCGATTCCCACCCTGGACAAATAATTGTGTAATGAGCACGATCATTTGTTCCGTGTCTGGGTGTAAATTATCTATAATATATATGTATTTAGGACTATATAAGTATGTTTATCAGCAGTGTGGTTACCATAGTACAGGCTCCTGCCTAGTTTGGGATCAGACGGCCGTATGTGAGATGTGTGAAGTTATTATTATTATTAGATAGATACTATAATGATAAATTCAAATTCAATATCTTTATTTCACATAATTCGTCATCAATTATTCAAAATAGTCGTTTAAAAAAAAGGATTATAATAAAAAATTATAGATCAACACACAGACTCACCGCTGCTTGTAGGTTGCTTTGTCAAATGTAAAAATATAAAATTAAAATAACTGGTTAGATAAGTTTCTCACGTGGGAGAGCCATGCTTCGGCACGTATGGGCCGGCTCGACTCCGCTCGATACCACGGCCTCACAGAAGACCCGCAGTGAAGCAATGCTTGCATTGCTTTTCTGTGAGTGAGTGAGTGAGTGTCTAACCTAACCTAACCTAACCCTTCCCTCTGCTCTATTCCCCCCTTCCCCTCTTCCCCCTCCCCCTCTTCTCCTAATCCCATCTTAAAGGCAACGCACTTGTGACTCTTGAGTTACAGGTGCCAATGGGCGGTGGTAGTCATTTATCATCAGGTGACCCGTCTGCTCGTTTGTCCCCTATACCATAAATTTTGTGTACGTTATCTTCATCGAATTACTTCGAAGTTCAAATTCCGTACCCGTGTGTTTACAGACACCCCTCGCGTTTCTCACAAATTTTAATATGACAGCTTGGTATTTAAATTACATATGAAAAGTTTACATTTAGGTTGTGTAATTTGTAACTTGTTCGTAAAACATTGAGCGTGTAGAGTAAATACAGAACCACTCATTACCCAAAGTCTTATTACTTGATTAACTTTTATAAAAAGATTAATGTAGCAAGTATATGAGGGTAACAACTACGAGCACTTTGTTGAAATGTTGAGGTTTTCGATAACATTCCTGCTCTTGAAATCTTTCGTTTTATATGAAACTAACTTTTGCCCGCAACTCCGCTCGAGTAAAAGTTTTTGGAGTGAAATTTCTTTAGAATCGTTGTGATTTCAAAATTTTATGAAACGAAAAAGTCACACCAAAAAGAGACAAACGCAATACAATGGGATTTATCCTGCGAGAGAAAGAGATAGAATACAAGTATACAGCACTAAAAAGACACAAACGTATTCATAAATAGGATTTGGCCTGCGAGAGAAAGAGATAGAATATAAGTATACAGTGTTTCCTATAATCTTTGTATGCTAGCACGTGTCTTTGCGCCTGCGTACTACGAAGCCTTCAGAAAATGCGTCATAGGCAACTAATATAATTCACATATATCATTTTTGTGCATTTGCGTGTTAAAATTCGTTGGTGAATTAATTTAGAAGTTTCACTTCTGCCGTGTGTGAATTACACACACACTTTTTTATTTACTAAAGTATACTAGTAACATGGGTCACACATTACTAGTATTCCTGTTAACTCCTTTAGCTAAGCTAAATGCTGTATCAGAAGTGGGTTTACGTCGGTAGTGCACTGGGGGGATTCGAACTCGCAGCTACTTTATCGCATGTCCGACGCCTTAGCCATTACCCTACCGCCGCTTAGTCAAGACCTTTTATTTGATATCCATATCCATATTGCGGGGGTTGGAAAAAAATATGTAGTGCAAAATTTTGTGGCGGCTGCCATCTTGGATTTACAATGATGCTAAATACACACAATTGTATTGTCATGAGAACCAAAAGTGTGTACCAAATTCCAGATCAACCGGGCAACAGAAAGGGGGCTAAAATTTCAATTAATAAATTTGATCCAAAAACAGACAGGCCAAGCTAAATAAACCGTTGAAAAATTATGGTAAATTTTATTTTAACCGACTTCAAAAAAAAGGAGGTTTTATGTTCCACTGTATAATTTTTATGTATGTTCACTTATTACTCAAAAACGCCTGAACCAATTTTTAAAATTCTTCTTTTGTTTGAAAGGGTATATATACTTCCCAGGTGGTCCCATGGTCATCAGGTCACGATCTGAAAATGGGATCCTGGAGAAATCGAGGGAACTCTTCAAATTTACAGGCACACTTGA
This sequence comes from Euplagia quadripunctaria, assembly GCA_963859945.1. NCBI lineage: Eukaryota > Metazoa > Arthropoda > Insecta > Lepidoptera > Erebidae > Euplagia > Euplagia quadripunctaria. Next base: position 4,894,446 of record OY982578.1, on the reverse strand, counting down.
AGCGATTTGGGTATTTTGAGGCGCATTGAAGTCGGTGATACATTTTTTAAATAATTTTTTTTTAAGATAATTATAATATGTTCTAAATCGCTGTGTGGTTTTTGAACTTAACACTTTTTTTTTTATTTACATACTTTTACCAAAAATGTTAATCAAGCAATAATATTTTAGTCTTGATATGGATAGGGAATTTCCAACACGAAACATTTATTTTTCATAAGTATTTCTTGTAAAAGAAATGTTTCGTGTGCAAAAAGAACACAATAATGACAGTAACATATCTAAAGTAAACTACTTATCTAGTATACGGTATCTATCCTACATGCGCACGCGCTTCCGTCGCATAATTAGATCGTGACAGTTAATTACGTGTCGTTACATCTCTTCTGTTACGTTCACTTTACGTGTACGTCACGTTATTGCATAAGAGAATAATAAACAGGAATTATTGTTTTTATCAAGCTGATTCCAAGTAAAAATACATAACTTGAGTATTGATAAAATCCATTTGAAGAAATGAGTTTTATTATATTTTCTTAATTTGTTCGCTTTAGGGACAAACCCATATAATTTACCATACTATAGGTAAGGATCCCAGTTCATCCTAGGAAAGGGCACGGCGGACGTTGCGTTGTGTGCGGTTGTTTTGCAATAATCGCTGAGTGAGAGCATGTCTGATTTAGGATGTATGTATATGGTGTAGGTACTATTATAGGATTAGGCAAACTAATCATTTGGTTTGCCTTAATGCAGGAAAATACTATTAATTTTGCTGTAAATTAAAATACAGCTATTATATTTGTTGAAATAAAGTAGGTACGGTCCCAAATTTACTATCAGCGGAATTATTATCAAGTAAGTAGTAAGGCCGGATAGTAAATTTAGTCCGGATAGGCCGGTAACTATACGGGACCGGGTACATACCGAATATCCGTTTTATTAATAGTAAATAAGTCAATAGTAATTGTAAAATTGTTGAATTAGGGGTTAATTAATTGTTAATTCACAAAACAAAATTAAGGAAATTAATTATGTGGTAGGTACGTATAATATTGTGAATAAAGTGGTTAACGAAAAAGCACAGTCCCTACTGCCTTTTTAATTGAGTTTTGGAAGTCATTTTACGACTTCGATTAGTGCCGATGTATGTACGTAAAGTTAGACAATTCACGGTTCACGGAATTCCTTGCTACCTTTTTCCAAAATTATTTTCAATCCATACCAATTACCTCACGCCTGTATTCATTAAGGGGTAAGCAGACGCGTTTTAAAAACCCACATTTTTTGTTTTGTAATAAATACCTAAAAATCAAAAATCCATAATAATATGGTATTCAACACAAATATATTTTTTAATGAATAAATGCAATACAATACAGCACAATTTAAAAAAAAATCGGTTTACGGACGATAATTTTACGTGATACGTCATAAAAAAAACACAATATTTTTAAAACTCTGGTTAAAAACATTAATTATTAATTTTGTTGTAATAAACAATGAAAACCACATTAACTTATCACTTTACTTTATAAACAGTTGACAAAACAGTTCACGTGTAGGTTGTGTGCTGCTGCTGTCTCTCTTCTACTCGGACGCATCGGCCGATGGAGTGGAGGAGAAACAGATGCGTCACAAGCCGAACGCTTAGGCTGATCGTGCCTCTCTATCGCTTGTTTCGTACTCTCGCTTGCACGCTCGGCTCAGGCGGAACGTAACATGTTTTCGTGCGTGCAGCCGGCGTTCATCGATTTATGAGACGTTATCACGTCAGAAAAAAAGTCATAAATTTATCAGATGCTCATCATTATAAAAGTGCTCTTGCAAACACAGATTATTATTTTTATATAATATTACAAAAAACTTGGTTCGAGGCCTACCAAGAGCCTAGCTTTTCCAAGGTTTATTTCGCGTCACGTTGCTTTCCCGCTCTGCGTTCTGTCTGACCCGACCTTAATATGGTTTAGTACAGGACCTACTCAGACATTACTAAGCTTAAATTGGACTTCTCACCGTACTTTCAGTTAAAATATGTCTTCCAAGTAGTATTAACCTATACTAACTTTTAAATAATCTATATTCCATTCGTCATTCACTTTCGCTGCAAGTGCATTCAACAAAATTAAATATCCAAACGAGTTTTTCTTTTTACCGAAATGTCTTCCTAGACTGACAGTTAGACAGTGATACACAAAACGGTCTTCGAATTTTAAATTATAGAAACGACATGACCGTTTTGACTTTCAATTCTATCTGAATGACGTCATTTTTGACTGTGGCTTCGCTCAATTGTAAATTGATTCAAATATTCATCGAGAACAATATTTCGTGATGAAAGGTATGGATTTTTTTTTTGTATGCAAACTTTTATGTTGATCAGTTGACTAGTTAAGGAGTGAAAACGTAATCAAAATATTTAATTATAAAAAAATGGAAAACATAATATCATATCTGCGTTTTTTTTTGTGCCATTGGAAACTCCCTTTAGCCGTCACCCTACCGGGGTTTTCGGCGGGGCAGTGTGTCAGAATACGCCTAAAATAGGAGGGATCCGGGAACAGCTTTTATTAGGACATCCGGACCCTTCCTAGTAACATCATATCTGCCTGTGTCGATCAATAACCGCCCGTTTACAAACGGTTGAGCATTGTGAGAAGAAATCGTTTGTCAGGACTTAAATTTAACGGTCATCCGTTGTTCCATAACTTTTAATTTTAATGCACTGCAGCGGGGTATTCTTTTTTAAATAAAAAGGAAAAAAAGTAAAAACCGTCACAGTGGTTTTCAGTTGTCTTATTGTTTTAATTGTCATTTTGTAAATCGTGTTCGACGACGACGACAAATTCAACAGAATCACAAGGCATAACTATTCACAACCTCCTTCTTGATATGTACAATTTATTAACCGACGAAAAAAAAGGATTTCAGAAGGGTTCTCAATTCGACCGTACCTATATATATATATATATATATATTTTTATGTATGTTCAGCCCGCTCTCCGTTATTTATGAACGATTTTGATTAAGGTATTTGCGTTTATCACATCACAGACACACACACACACACACACACACAAACACACAAACACACGCACACACACACACACACCAAGATACAGGCTATTTGCCTAGTTTGGGTATCAGTTTCACACCTACTATATAACTAGTAAATGTTTGTGCTTATCTATAAGACAATGTATGAAACATTTGTGTCCAATTAAATATTTTAATTTATTATTTATTATTATCCAAAAATTTACATAGAGAAGAAGTGGCAGCCCTGCATATCATCCGTATATCATGAATGAATGAATGACGGAAAGAGTTAATGCGTTCACATTTAAGTATTACAATTAGTGTGTTACGTGACACGACCTCATTTCGAATCATTCTTAATACATCAGTTTGTCTTAGTATGTTTCTATGAAATAGCATTTTTAATTCATTCACTTCGAATTAATGACGTCATTACCGCATATTTTTTTAAATTGTTACTTGTATAGCAATGTGTGGCACAGGTATTTTATTAATCATACTGAACAGTTATACAATTGTATAGAATCATAATGAAATACATGTGTTTTAAAATTTCGTATGAACCACAAAAAGAATAGAGTACGTGGACTCCTATCTGTCTATCTATATAAAGTAAAAGTTTCGACAGACGTGCAAAAGCCGCTGAGCTGCTGAGCGGCTGAGACGCTGCGACACTAATATTGCGTAGGGTTGCCCCGTTGTGATATAGTTGTTTTGTTTGAAAGACTACTTTAAATTATGTAATCTAAATATTCTATAAATATATTTTTTTTATAAATTTGTATGTATTACCATCTTTTATAATTATTATTTGTATTGGAGTTTCGTCCATCATCAATTTAGGGAGATATTTAGTGATTAGTAGGATGACTTACTGTAACATTATGCGGAAACTAAAAAGCATAATATTACACGGAGGTGGTAAACAATATTGTTGTTGATTTTACAATGTTTACAAACTGTTAAACGTTGATTGTTATATTTAAAATGTCTTTGCATAGAATACTGAAATAGTTCTTTAGTGTAAATACCCAGGACGCCTACATGACCCTTGCACAGTTTATGTAGATTGGAATTCCTGCGTTTCTTTCAGCGTTTCTTCTTAAGATTAGTTATAGAAAATGTCGTAACTCTAACTTTAAAGAACTAATCGACGTGTAAATTAATCTTCAAATTAATTGAACCCTCAGCATTCCTTTATGGACTACTAGGCGCAGAAATACCATGAAGTCGAACTAAACGCTTTAACAGCTCCTTTCTGGTTCGAGTCGCCAAGGTGTAGAGCTGCCTGCGTCTATTTTTTCAGTCAATTATAACCTTGCAACGTTCAAGAGTAGAGTGAATAGGTTTCTCTTGAATAGGCGTGTACCATCTTCGTCTTCATCGTCACTTTCCATTAGGTGAGATGGAAGACAAAATAATCCCACTAATATTATAAATGTGAAAGTTAGGATGGGGATGGATGGATGTATGGATGGATGGATGTTTGTTACTCTTTCACGCAAAAAAAAAAGAACTGATTGCGATGAAACTTGGTATGTAGATAGCTGGAGATCTGGATTAACGCATAGACTACTTTTTATCCCGATATTCCCACGGGATCGGGACTTACGTGGGTGAAACCGCGGGGAGCTGCTAGTATCATAATACAAAAAAAACTATTCGCAAAATAAATTTATTTACCATTTGTACAGTTGAGCACAACAGTGAACTCTAAACTACCTACACTCCATTGTATGTCAGTTAAGCCAGCGTCACAAATCCGTATATTCATCTTTATCCGGACTCATGAAAATCTGTATTGGCAGATTTTGCACGGAGTGTACAAAAAAGTGACATAAAAACTGGATTACCGGATTTAAATTTTCTTGATATTTGATTTTTATGTATTCGTTAGTAACAAATGCTTCAGTTTGCTTACTCTTCGTTACGGATTACTTTGAAGAATTTTTGGATAAATAGTTACACTGAATTTTTTTAACACGCCTGTTTTAACTTCACTTGTATTTTAACTGTCTTCTTATTTCTCTGTATTGAAATAAAACTGTAAATGTATATTGTAAGGCCTTACTTGGCAGAGAGGATTAAGGGGATCGGGTGTTGATATAGAAGGAGAACAATAGACAAAAACCACGTTTATAGATATAACTTTATAATGGTTTCATAGATGTGGCCCAGCAACTTGACAGCCGTCCACTCTAACTACTCGCTGCGGCGTTTCTGTCTTATTTCTACTGATTTACAAATTCCAAAACACAATTCGAAATAATATAAATATTCTATTACCAGCCAGCTTCCCGCAAGGCTCGAAAGAGTTTCGAATCTCACAATACGTAGTTTGGATGACAATACTATAATTTGGCATCTTGGAGCTGATCTGATGGAGCCAGGACGTTGATAGTGGAACTCTTCAGTGGCTACTAGTAAACCCCACGAGTTTGGGCTCATATGATTCGTTTTGACGAGTCCAACAGATTGGGCCTGATCACAATGGTCTGATGATGAAGCCAGAAGGTAGATAGTGGCATTCTGTTTTACTTTTTAATTCGGTTCGTCATTAAATCGTACGTTTTTTATTTATTTACTACACTATAATTATCCCTGTTTTAACGTATGAGCTGTCTATATTAATACCACTAATATTATAAATGTGAAAGTTTTGATGGATGGATGGATGTTTGTTGCTCTTTCACGCAAACACCACTAAACCGATTGCGATGACACTTGGTATGTAGATAGCCGGAGACCGGGATTAACGCATAGGCTACTTTTTACCCCGATATTCCCACGGGATCGGGACTTATGCGGGTGAAACCGCAGGGCGCTGCTAGTACCTGCATACTAAATAGTATGCACAGAAGTAAATACTTCTGTCTGATACCACGTTTAATAAGGACTAATATAAACAGCATTGTGCTACTGTTCTGATAGTGAATAGAGGCGAAATATATGTGATACCGCCTTTATTGCAAGGGTTTGTTTGTAACTGCTAATTTCTAATAATATTAATAAGTTGACACATCTCACACACGGCCGTCTGATCTCCAAATAGGCAGAGCCTGTAGAATGGTGACCAGACTGCTGATAAACATACTTATATATTTCTAAACACATACATATCCTATTATTATATTATTAATATTATAAACGTGAAAGTTTGTGAAGATGTATGGATGTGTGGATGTATGAATGTATGGATGTTTGTTACTCCTTCACACAAAAACTACTGAACCGATTGCGATGAAACCTGGTATGTAGATAGCTGGAGACCTGGATTAACACATAGGCTACTTTTTATCTCGATATTCCCACGGCTCCGGGACTTACGCGGGTGAAACCGCGGGGCGCAGCTAGTTTTAAATAAATTACACCCAGACACAGAACAAATGATCATGCTCATCACCCAGTTATTTGTCCTGGGTGGGAATCGAAACCACTCATTAACCACTAGGCCAACAGGCCAGTTAATTGTATAAACATACTAATATAAAATACTAAAGCAAAATGTTCATAGTGCATTGTTATATTTTTTATTAAAGGACGAACTTTTAAATTGATTCTAATCCGGCGTCTTTCATAGAACTTTACCTTAAATAAAAAGCAAAGATGAGCGGGCTCGGGCTATCAGTCTGCACGACTGAGCATTACGCAAGATCTTCGTTTTCAGTTCGGTTTATCTAACAGAAATGTTATATCAAGCTTGGCATACTCTTAATAAATTGGCTTCCATTTATATGGCAGTGTTCTCGGAAAACGGGGCTAGTTTATTTTCAGCTACTTAAACAGATTATTGTTAATTTCATTAGCTTCATAATAATACCGAGGAGGTATAAAGGTTTGTAGTTACGATATAATATTTGGAGTTGTTCCGGACTAATCACCTAATTATTTTTCAGTATATCGCTGGTTTGCGAGAATAACGACCGAACTAAAAATTATTGATTTTAGAGAATGGCAATGTTTTGTGATTTCCGCTAGAGTAGTTTGTTCTAAATATATAATGAACTTGTCGCTTTCTAACGAACGTTAGCACGAAATCGGCGTTGCGTCTTTGTTCACCATAAAATATCAAAGATTTATGATCGTTTGCATACTTAGTTCAATTCGACTGAATTTCGAATTACGTCAGTATTCTCGCAAACCAGCGATGTATTGTTTTTAATTTGGGTTCCATTGCGGAAATCCAACGTTAAATAAAAAGAGTGATTCATTTGCTAACGAATCCTTTATGAAGATTACGTAGAGAGGCGAAACATGGGTGGAAGTGTCATATTCTGCTTTAGAGGTACCTGGCCGAGATGCCGTATTCAAAATTTCATGATGATAAAAATAAAAGTCGTTAAGGCCTGAAAGCTTAACAAACGGACAAACACATTTTCGCATTTAAAATAAGTATTAGTTAATATTACTATCGTGTTTACAACTTAATAGCTAGTGGCTGAATGGAGACTGAATAAAGCACAGGCAATAAATAATAATGTCCGCTCTATTTAATTGCCTTAAACTACAATATGCATGATAAACCATATTTTTACAGAAAGTCAGTAAAAAACATGTGGTGTAGTGGTAACAGAGTAAGTATACTGTGTACTGGCTGGCCTGTTGGTCTAGTGGTTAGTGATGCTGACCGCTATGCTTATAGGTGGTGGGTTCGATTCCCACCTGAGTCTGGGTGTTCTTTGTGTCCGTTGTTTCTATGTTTGTAAAGTCCCCCGCGACACAGGAGTTATTCCTAATGCGGGAATTGCCTTAAAAAATATATATATATATATATATTTCGGTATTATTCGTGTTACCATTACACCACATATTTTTTATCCAGATATTGTTATGTAAATGTCTCGTGGCTAAGTGGGAACCGAGTAGGTTAGCACATTACAAACTTAAGGAATACTAGTCAGGTCAGTCTAGGATGGGTGACCATTCTTAACACATTTGAGACCCCTCTTAGACTAAGACTAATTAGTTGGGAAAAGGCGCGGAAGATGATGACGTTATGTAAATGTAACTTAATTTTTTTTTATTCATCAATTATTCAAATAGCGTAAAAAATTTTTTTATTAATAAACAATTACACCCATGAATATGAATTAAAAATCGGTAAATCCCTTTAAAAGCTAAGATGCCACAGATAGACACATAGATACACAGACAATTAATAACTATTTCATGAAATAATATATTTAATATCTACTAGAATTTTGTGATAATATTGTGCAATAAAAATACAATACACCAAATAATGGATTTTATTATAAATATATACCACTAACTAATATATCCTGAAATTTTAATTTAAATATAAGATTTAATTTCTTAACTTACTTGATTCTGTTTAATATTCATTTACTTCATCATATATTTAATTTGCATCAAAACTTAACTTTAAAGTATTGCTAAACAGCTCGTCCTCTCCTAATAGTGCTGTGCCTGACAGGGTCCTATAAATTTATATTATGGTATGCAATAAATAAATTGAAATTGACACGCACGTTAATTTATAACACTCCTTTTTTGTGTCAGGGGAAAATAACTAACATTTGACAACCAAGATGTTACTTGGAGTACTGGACATTTAACACTAAAATTTGTATGCAGCGTCAACTACCTACAATTCCTAAGATACTGAATTTGAGGTAAAGTAGTACTTTCTTAATATTTTTTGAAATTATACTTCTTTTGGCGCGTTATGGAAAAATGATGAGAGTAAATTTTTACACACACCGTCACAAAAAACCGACACCCTGAAGTTAGCTAATCAAGATTTTAGTTTCTCAAAAAAGTTTCCAACTTCACGATAGTGATAAAAATGGTTTTTACATATTACTTTGAGTACGTTTGTAGAATTTGAGGTTAGTTTGTTGACGGTATGTATTATTTATTATGATATTTAAATAAGCTATATTTAACTAGATAAAAGTATAACTTCTTACGTGCGTACAAAAGTACACACACACACTTTTTTTGTATTTAATACTAGTCGACCCGACAGATTCTGATGTTGTCCTATCAAATTTTCAGTAAATCTGTTTAATTTCATAGAAAATTGCTCGTCCAGAGTCTCCGAATTTCCCAGTCTTTCGGGGAACTTTTCTAATCATTCCTTACCCTAAAAATCCTATACGAACTATTTACTTACATGTGAAAATAGAATTCGTCAAATTGATCTAGGCATTCTTCAGTGATGTGCTTACCAACGAACATCATTTCATTTAGCTATATAAGGGGCCATCCATAAATTACGTCACACGTTAAGGAGGGGTGTGACATTGTGTGACACAATGTCACACTTCGTTGGGGGTGGTGGAGGGAGTCACATGTCAAAATCTAAAGTATTAAACACAAAACATTACCTGGAAACGAAAGACTACATACGCTACTACACTTGTCTTTTACTAAAAAAAAATAATAATTTTAGAACTGCTCTTTTCAGTTCTGGGTGTAAAATTGGAAAATATGTGACGTCACACCATGGACACAAATGTGACAGCCTGTGACAAGGACTGGGCGGTCAAAAATCATGAAATGACCCCTAAATAGTAAAATGTTGAAATAAATATTAATTTTCGGCTGTCGTTGGTACGTATATCTGAAACAAAACCACAGTACATTTATATCGACGGTCCTTTTCCTTTGATAGTAGCAGTCAAGCTAAATGGATTATAATCGTAGCTATGGCGAATGGACAGCCTCCAGGCTTTCAGCACGTTATCGAATTACCCACGTTTCAGAGCAGGACGGCTTAATTCTGTTACGATTGATTTCCGAGTTCAGTAGACGAGACGGAAAAACTGCACATACATGATAGATACATATAGTTTTTTTTAACTAGCAAAGATAGGTTTAGAATGGTTTTGTATATTTGATAAACATTTTAGATGTCCTGAAAAAAAATGAACTTAAACTGTTTGTAATAAATATTGCCTTCTGTAGAGATACACATAAAAATACGTAATAGCTATTCTTTTACTTATTTTTCATATATACATTTCATAATAAACCTGTTTATAATCTCGACACATACATGCTTTCAATAATACTGAAAATTATTTTAAGTATCTTGCTCATCTATACTAATATTATAAAGCTGAAGAGGTTGTTTGTTTGAACGCACTAATCTCAGGAAGTACTCGTTTGAATTGAACAATTATTTTAGTGTTGGATAGCCCATTTATAGAGGAAGGCTATAGCCCAGTCTCTCTTACCGGCTGACGCAGGTACTTACTGGGCACGGATGCTTCGGGAAGTACCTGTGTCGCATAGGCCATCACTGCGGGGGCTGTTCCGAGGATACTGCACTCCATACTCTAGTAGAGTGCCCAGCGTGGGTCCAGCAGCGCCACGACCTCGAGACAGCTATAGGTGTTGGGAGCCTCTCGCTAGAGACCATGGTGCAAGCTATGGTACTCAGCGAGAGTGCATGGGACTCCGCCACCTCATTTTGCGAGGAGGTGATGTACGCCAAAGAGGCGGCGTAAAGGGAAGAGCTAGCAGTCTCCCGTCCCGCAGAGGACGCACCAGGCACCGTAGAGCACTTAATGACTTACGGCCTCCATGAGCGCTGGCTGGCCAACCCGGGACCGAAAGCGGAAAAATGTTTTGCCAAGAACAACAAACGTCATTGCCAAGACGGTGGCCGCGATGTGATCCACGCGCGCTTTGACATCTGAAGGAGACACGGCTCCCACTTACGTCTGCGAGACTACCTCGCTTTATGGGAAGGTGGTCTAGTCTGTCGGGGGTCTAGGGAGTTCCTTCCTAGGTTATACCTGAGCCCTCAGCAATAGACACCCGTGACGGAACACCGTGTGGTTTTAGGCGGTTCGATTCCGACATACCCACTTCGCCGACTATTAGCTCGATGCGGTGGCACCGGAGAGGGTTTCCACACGTTAAAAAAAAAAGTGGCACGGTCACTTGAAAACTATTTGTTTTAATTCCTCGTTATTGGCGCTAGTAACTGGTCTTCCTCGTGGTTCTTTATTCAAGTCCAAAAACTGTGCATTCTAAACGAAGCATTGATGAATTGCACGGTGTGTTTAGAGCCAATGGATCCTAGAGAGGAGACCGCAAATGGAAGGTAGGAAACCCCTCAGTAAGATGGACTGAAGTCCTAAGAAGGTTGCTGGGATAGACTCGATGCGGAAGACGTAGGACCGGGTGCTATGGCGCACATTGAGAGAGGTCTATGTCCAGCAGTGGACTACAATAGGCTAATCGATTGATTGATGGCTTCTCTGCTGTGCTAGAACCACTTTGGAACTCTTATTCGTTAAGTATTCCAGTTTCAGATATTGTCAATAAAGTAATAGGATCAAAAGTCCAGGTTATAAACATAGTTTTTTTTGCGCAAACAGTTTTTTTGTGTGTACAGTTTTAATCTGGAATCTTTGATCATAAAATTCAAGATTAAGAGCACTTTATCGCCTTCAAGGTTTAAGATATCAATCAAGAGCCATCCCATTTTAATTTAATTTACGAAAAAGGTTTCGAATTTAAAACGAGCAGCTCTAAACGTAAATGATACCATTGTCTCGTAAATCGATTTAACGACGAACCAAATTCAAACAAGCGAATGAAATGAACCATAAAATTAAATAGAGCCTTTATAGAAACAAGTAATTGGTCATACTCAGATTATTAATATTCTAGTCTTACTCTCCGTCCAAACTTCTATAATTACTTTGCTTTATTAATCTACCTAAAATCGCTAAGAATTTTATAAAGAGTGCCTAAATAATACCCATCGTAAAAGTTGGCAGAGTTTTGTAACAATTTAGAATGTAAATGAGTTATTATGGTAGGGGACGGTCGAGGGAGAGCGATGTGCGATGAAAGTTTTCAAACAATGTCAGTGATGTTGTGATCTGGCTTTTGAGACTTGAATAGGATGGGTTGTTGGTTGTTGGGAACTCTTAAATTGTGAGTTAATTATGTTTTTCAAATGAAACCATCTTTATAAGTTTCTGTTCTTTTAAACTCGTAAAGACATTTCTAAGGTTTGAGTTGTTGTAATGTTGGTAGATAGATGGATAGATAACACTTTATTTGTACCTACACCAGTCTTACAGTAGAAGTATCATACATACATTTGTCATACAGATAATGTACAAAGGGCGGCCTTATTGCAAAATGCAATCTCTTCCAGGCAACCTTAAGATGGATCAATGTGTTTCGGAGAGACAGTTGTAGTTGGAGTTGCATTTCAATTTTTTTATGAAAACTATAATTATTAACTACTATAACTTAATCGATATAAAAATATACAGATATCCTGTATAGTTAGTATACTTAAGCATACTAATACAAAACATACATAAACATATAATATATACTTAAGTCTATCATATAACATACATACATATATACATATTTTCATTTATACACAACATACTTTAATACGGAAATGATTGTACTGCTGGATGACGGTACTGCTTTACTAAAAACATAAAGGTGGTCGATGACCAATTAAAAACAATGTGTTTTGTTTATTATTATATTTGCCCTTTCCTTTAATTACGTTTTCTTCTTACGTACCATTCCTATTCAATATACTCCAAATTCTCCCATTTTATTCCCAAAAATCCGTCACGCCCGTCTGCCCGTTGTCGGCAATAGACTTGCCCCCCATTACGTAAATGGGACTAAATTATAATGGTAAAATGTGGGTGTTTACTACTCTTCTGCCTACCCCTTCGGGGAAATAGGCGTAAAGTGTATGTATGTATTGATATTTTGTATTTTTATTTCATTTACTTATGTCACTCCACTTTACTGATTGGTATCCGTGGGGCACTGGCATGTGCTAAAGTCCCATATGATGGGCACGTGATACATAAACATTTAACAAGATTTAAGCAAATCATAGTTTACTGAGATGGGAACTGCTATGAGATGCCGTCGTCAAACGAGGGGGTCAGACGTGCATACCAGGGGCCAGGTGCCCATGGGCGGCGGTAGTCATTTACCATCAGGTGACCCGTCTGCTCGTTTGCCCCTATATCATAAAAAAAAGTTGAACTATAGTTTACCTTCGGACCTTATAATAAAATCATTACTATATATGGCACCTTTTTGCAAAGCAAATCGCCTGTGAGACCTCAAAATAACCTGTGATCATACTGTTAATAAATAAACGTCTTCTTTTTTTAAGTAGGTTTATAAAACTAATGTATAAAACTTAGAACCATAGTCAAAAAGTAAATCGTTTAGAAACTCTTTTCAGTTTTTTCAGTTCTTAAAAAAAGCAGTAACTGGAGAGTCGCAAGTTCGTTGCCGGCCTTTAAGGGGGGAGTAGGGAAAGAAGGGGAGAAGGGGGTAGAGGGAAGGGTTAGGGCCTCCTGTAACCTCACTCACTCGGCGAAATACAAAGAAGCATGGATTCAATGCCGGTCTTCTGTGAGGCTGTGGTATCAGTCCGGTCGAACCGGCCCATATGTACCGAAGCATGGTAATATGAATAACACTCAATAACGACCTTTTCTTTTTGTTTCGTCGTATTTGTTTATATCTTAATGCAGTTCTAAAATTTGATCTACAAATCCATAAAATCCTTTTCTCTCAATTTGAATTATTGTGGAATATATCTTAAAATAAACATGTTCTCTATTTCAGGTATAACTTAACCCATCTGAATCTACACCCACCTACACCAATCTCAATTTAGCAGGTAATATAATATACGTAATTTAAAAATAAAAATTTCGCAATCTAAAAAGGCAGCGAGATTGTTCGATATATTGTAGAACTTTAACTATTACAGGTGCAGAACACACGCGGTGAAATTACTTTTTTCTTATAAAGGGTCACCCATCCTTAGTCCGAGGTTTAGGTTACGTAGTAACTACTTAGTAACCCGTGCTTTAGGTTGGTTAGTTATCAGTTATCACACATATAACTTTGTCGCCGGACCTACGAGTATTATATGTTTATTTATTGTATTTCATAACAATACAATATTATGTAGAAGCTTACAAATAGACATACTTATTAATAATTACAAGATTGCATCATATTCGTGGAAATTTTAACAATAATATCGCAATTATATACTTACATTATTCAAATTAAAATGTAATTTTAATTTGAATAATGTAATTAATTTTATTCAATTATAATTTTTTAAAGCAAGACACTAAAAAATATTACATAAGTAATCAAACTAAATAAATTTATACAAAAACAATATTAACTCATCATATTTATGTCATTAATAATACAATTTGTTATAAATATCAATTTAATTGAAATTATTTTAAGTCACAATTGTTATGGTCTAAGATCCGGCTGTAGAATTAGTGCGCTCATGAAGTATTTGCTAAAAACCAAATGTTTACGCATATTTATGATTAGGAGAATATATATCTACCAGGCTGCTTATCAAAATGTGGCCGCTAGTATTTTTAATTAAATTATTGTTAATTGATTTTTCGGAAAAAAAAATCATTCACTTGTTTTTTAAATAAAATATCGTCCACTTCAAGGCAATATGTATAAAGACCCTGAAAAATCACAGTTGCCGTTGCGCACTTGGCCGCACCTCTTCGCAGCCAGGTGTAAACAGGTATGATTTTGACACATTTATACATTCATAACGTACATTTATTCATACATATTTCAAATTAATTAATTAAATTTGGCCGCAAATAAGGGTTGCGGGTGATTAAAGATGGTAAATATTTAAGGTAGAGTGAAAGAGAGTTAACGCGTAACATCACTAATCAGGCGAGAATAGCGATTGCTAGCTGTTCGACATTTTATAGCCATTGCGCATGCGTCGAATGCTAGTGTTCTCACCGGTCCAAACATTAGTAGGGACGACTTAATAAATACTTCCAAAGGCATGTCTTCCTTTTCAAAATGACTAATTTAAAAATCACAACAAAAAATTAATACTGATGAAAAATAAAACCAAGGTTACTTATGTAAAAGAAAATTTTATTGTGCAAGTACTGTTTGAAAAAATATTAGATTTTATTCAAGTATCCAATCGTCTGTCATATTAATTAAACATTTAAACAAATTAAAAAAATTAAAAATGTATCTTATATTTTTATATTTAGACTATCATCACAGCTGTCACTTTCATCGCTACAAATACCATAATCGTCATTATCGGAAGATTTCATTATAGAATATAATCACATAGCACACTCTGAACTTGCGTTGGAGTTGAGTTTCCCAGGAACCGTCACAAACTAGTCACAAACCAGTGTCACAAACCAGTCACAAACCAGTCACAAACCAGTCATAAACCAGTCACAAGCTAGTCATAAACCAGTGTCGCCAACCAGTCAAAAACCAGTCACAAACCAGTCATACACCAGTTAAAAACCAGTCTCAAACCTATCACAAACCAGTCACACACCAGACACACCAGTCACAAACCAGTCACAAACCAGTTACAAATCAATTACAAATCATTGTAAATAAAAAAAATTTTATCGATTAAAAAATAATGTATACCCGAATAATTATTTTCTTTACACCTCGAATAGAACTTGAAATTAATATTTGTTTTTAAAGACAACTCCCGCATTAAGAATTACTCCTGTGTCGCGGGGGACTTTACAAACATAGAAACAACGGACACAAATAATACCCAGACTCAGGTGGGAATCGAACCCACGACCCATAAGCATAGCGGTCAGGGTCACTAACCACTAGACCAACAGGCCAGTCAATATTTATATAATATTTTTATAATAAGAACGACACCACATAGTTTTTTTTTGTGCATGTGGAAATTACCCCACTGGTATCGAACCGACTAAAACCACACGGTGTGCCGTACTGCACCTTAAATAGGAGGGATCCGGGGAAGGGTTAGGGCCTCCGGTAACCTCAGTCATAAACCAGTTACAAACCAGTCACACACCAGTCACACACCAGTCACAAACTAGTCACAAACCAGTCACACACCCGTCACACACCAGTCACACACAGTTACACATCATTGTAAATAAAATAAAGGTGTTAAGATAATTTTGTAAAATAGTTTTTTAGATTTTTATCGATAAAAAAATCATAATAAAGAAAGTATACCCGAATAATTAATTTCTTTATACCTCGAATAGAACTTGAAATTAATATTTTTATAATAAGGAACTTCGTTCCTATCTGGTGTCCCATGATACCACACAGTTTTTTTTTTGTACATAATGCCAACTAACGACATATTGCTTAACACAAATACACAAAGTAGATATGTACTCGTATAATGAGCGCTTGGCCTTATCGCTAAGAGTGATCTCTTACAGGCAACCTTTGGATGGACCAAATCTATAAATATAATATAAAAATTAATCCCTATTTCCCTTGGTCACGGCATCACGTGTGAACGGCTGGACCGATTTCGCTAATTCAGGAGTCAGTCACGCGAAGGTTCTTATGAAAGAAAAAAAATATAAAACTGCACGGAAAATTAGAAAATTTAAGAAAACTTAACGAGGGTCTTACGCGGATGAAACCGCGGGGCGCAGCTAATCAACAATAGATAAAAGAATAAGGGGTAGTTTTGGTGTAAGATAGAAGTATCATGCTATAAAACTAGGTACTCATCCTGCGCGCCTTTTGCCCAACTAAGTTGGGGTCGGCTTTCAGTCTAACCACGATACGGCCGAACTTCGATATTATACGTGAAGCGACTGCCATCAGACCTCCACAACCCAAGTACTAGGCGATATCGAAGTTCTGCAGTTAGACTAGATTGTCGGATTTTTAGGGCTCCAGCTAACCGTAATGAAATGCTACAGATGTTCGTAGGTATATACCTATAAATATTTACAGTAAAAAAAAAGAATAAGATAAGCACATACACACATACAAACATTATTATAGATACATAATTATATATTTCTACTCAGTGGCGTAACTATACCATCTAAGGCCCGTGGCTAATTCATCGGATGGGGCACAAGTTCACTCTTAGTGCGTCGTGCGCATAGGGCCTTGAGGTCGGGGCCGGGGGTTCCTACGGCCATGGGCCCGTGGCATTTTGGCCTCTCTGCCACCCTATTGTTACACCACTGTTTCTACTGTTCTGTTCATTTCATATTTTTATTTACATATGTTGATAAAGTTTGATACATGGTAGAAGAATTGTGTCACAGCTCTCATCATATTCAGAAACGTAGGCCCAATAACCAGAGGGCGCTAATCTAAACATTGAGTTGTGTCTCTTTATTAATTTATGTCACCAACCTGTTAATGTGACGTTTTAAGTTCGTCGTATCGTTAAAGTTTGCACTTCTGTCGGTAAGTCCCATGACTGCCTCTTTTTTTTTACTTACGCTTTGTGTTTTGCAAATTTTTTCTAATTCTTCTTTATCTTTTTGCTTTACAACTGTAATTTTTTTAGACACTGTATGATATCCATAATCATCAGTAAATTCAATTGTTAATAAAGTGTCATGATATTTTTTTTTTCCGGTGAAACAATAACATTAGCGAACACTTTTTGAATGATGCATTATCAGAGTCACGTACATTGCATTTTTTGTCACACAGAAACGCCTTCATCTTTATCAATTTTATTTTACGCAAATTAATTTGATAATTTATAGATGCACATATAAAACAACAATATATATAACGTAGTGTATTACGAACTCCAAAACATCGTGGTTTTATGTTAGAATAAAAATGTCGCAGATGTTCAGTTGAGAACACTAGCATTCGACGCATGCGCAAAGGCTACACAGTGTCGAACAGCTAGCAATCGCTATCCTCGTCTGACTAGTGATGTTACGCGCTAACTCTCTTTCACTCTACCTTAAATATTTACTTTCTTTAATAGCCCGCAACCCTTATTTGCGGCCAAATTTATTTAAGCAGCCGTATATCATAATAAACAGAAAAAAATTTGCTTTAGTTTGATAAATAAATAATACATGTACGTTATGAACGTATAAATGTGTCCAAATCATACCTGTTTACACCTGGCTGCGAAGAGGTGCGGCCAAGTGCGCAACGGCAACTGTGATTTTTCAGGGTTCACAGGGATTTCCTTTTTAGGGTACACCTGAGGCCCCGGCCAGTGACGGAACACTGTGTGGTTTTAGTCGGTTCGAGTCCGACATATCATCTCGCCGTTTGGCCCCGGTGAGGTAATGACCCATGGAGGTTTCCGAACAATAAAAAAAAACGGTCTTTACACATATTGCCTTGAAGTGGACGATGTTTCATTTAAAAAACAAGAGAATGTTTTTTTTTCCGAAAAATCAATTAACAATAATTTAATTAAAAATACTAGCGGCCACATTTTGATAGGCAGCCTGGTAGATATATATTCTCCTAATCATAAATATACGTAAACATTTGGTTTTTAGCAAATACGCGATGAGTGCACTAATTCTGCAGCCGGATCTCGTACTATTATTGGTTTTAATGTCCTACAAGTCATTTATGGAATATAAGCACTTTCGTACAAGAAAAGCCTTAAGTTTACATTTAGTGCTAAAGGAAGACTATTAAATAATTTGATTGCCATGTAATTTGAGCTATGCTTAACTAAGTTCAGTTCAGTATGTTCTTCCTAGCGATCGAGTTCCACACCTAAATGTAGTTTTTTTAAGTAAAGCCATATTACAATTTAAAATGGCGATAATTTGCTCCTGAATAACCACTAAAAGATTCAATAGCTTAATATCTCATTCAAAACAATGTTTCCACTCTCTCGTTGATGGCCGCAGTCATTGTTTAGTGATAAATGAATGTAATATTAAGCTTGATTTACTGTTTTAGGTTAAATTTCTACGAAATTGTTCCATGTCAGTAACCATCTTGGAAATATATATTTTTTAGGTTGGAACAGTGGTTGTTTCATACAAACTTTAGTGACTGGTAGACATTAGACCTCCAAAAATCGACTCTAATCAAGCATAACATACAAGTACATTAGAAGAGATGACAAGATAAGTCATGGTGTATAAAGGTTTGCTTACACCTTAAATAATGTACCCTGGCTAAAGGTGTAATCCCAATATGTCAGTAGCAATCGGTCCTTGTTATGTCAGTGTAGTTGTTTCACCTTAGTTACCAAACAACAATCTTATTTTATCATCAAGCATATGTACGCTATTATGTACTATTGTAAGTTTTTTCAGTTGTATTTAATGCTTTACTTTTTAACCGACTCCAAAAAAGGAGGAGGTTCTCAATTCGACTGTATGTTTTTTTTATGTTTGTTACCTCAGAACTTTCGACTGGGTGAACCGATTTTGATGATTCTTTTTTTATTTGAAAGCTGGTGCTTCCCGTGTGATCCCATTTCAATTTGGTGCAGTTCTGCCAGTGGCATCCATGAGAAAACCATATATCTCTGTCTTAGAATTTAACGCTGGGGGTTCAGTTTATATATCATCACTAAATTCTAACACCGCCGAAGATTGGGCGAAACATGTCCCACATTTTGAATTGATAGGGAATCAGAAAACAATTCTTGAAAGGTTTGACAAATCAAACACAATTTGAAATAACATATTTTCATTTATAAATTAAGTAAACTTTAAACAGCTGTTTGATACAAAACGTAAAAAAAAATTTTGCACTCCTAAAAAATTGCTGATATTGACATCCGCGGGCAATTTGACTCTGAGCTCTCTGGCAATGACACAGAGCGGTCATGAGATATATATACGGTGGGCCCCGCCGACAACTGTACAATTGAAAGCTAATAAAGTTTCAGTAAGTCATATACTCTCACTGTATGTCTGATCGTAAAACACCGAATAACGTTAACAATTAAATATGTATTGCAATTGTAACGTTTATAAAAATTACAAAATTTACTCTCAATGACAGAAGAAAATGATTGTTTGGCTAACTAAACTAAAAACCGGATACCGTGTCTAATTCCATACATATATCTTCTCAGTTGAACATTTTCGCGGTAGACAAGTATCCCTGACAAAGTACAGTCAGATTGTGCATGCAAAATGATTTGTAAATTACACAACTAATTACCCATTGCTAGAATAAAAAAAAAAAAACAAACAAAGAACCAACATTTGATGCAGACCGATTGATATAGATAGACGTAGCGAAGACCATTAACGTTGAAAAGTATATCATCACTTTGTATAAACTGACTCCGTATTCTACAACACGATTGATCTATATCAAGAGCCGAGTGTGACTATTGAAAAATCCCCCTAATTTTGTAAATGTGAAAGTTTGGGTGGACGGATGGATGGATGTTTGTTACCCTTTCACGCCAAAACTACTGAACCGATTGCGATGAAACTTGGTATGTAAATAGCTGGAGACCTGGATTAACATGTAGACTAGCTTTTATCCCGGTATTATTAGGAGATCGCGACTTACGCGGGGGAAACCGCGGGGCGCTGCTAGTACTCCATATATTCTCCTAAAAGTCTTGATAACAATGTATGTGTTGCAGTCAAAATTCTTAACCAGGCTTTTGTCAACATATATCAGACAAGTACTTTTGACCGCTCTGGACAAAAGTAGTTTTGACTGTAATTTCAGTGACCGTTTGCCCAATGGACCTTGTTAATGTGTGGATTTTTATTTATATTCAAACCAGTTAATAAGGAAGCTTGACTGATGCTGTAGTACTTAAAAATATTATTAAGTTAGTTAAAATATTTTCATTGAAATGAAATAAAATGAAATGAAATGATTTATTTGCCAAAAAGTGTTGGTACAGTAACGGTCTTAAAATTAGTGACAGATCCAAAACACTTGTCATTGTAGTCACATGCAAATATTAAATGTAATACAATATAAAAAATTGGTTGCCTGTAAAGTCGGTATACGGGCGAAAGTTTTACGTGACAACGACTTTGAGTGGTAAAATAATTTTAATGTGAATATTCATTCGTATAGTAGGAAGAAGGATGAAATAATAGTAACAATTTAAAACATTTATTTATACAAAGAATTATATTTAAAACGCGTGCCTCTCACTCGCTCTCATTGTGAGCGCATAACGTGAGCGGAGCGTAACGCAGTTTCTTGAAGTGTCACCCGGCAAACCAATTTATAAGACGTTGTCACGTCAAAATTTAAATTCGACATATTGCTTGGTACACCATACAATAATAATAGTAGCATAGTCATTTATTTTCTAATCAGTAAAAGGTTATTATGACTGATACTACAGTAGTTAAAAGTACTTTTGAATAAGGCTATCAATCAAATAATTCAATCAAATACTGTTGACCAACCTGTAGGTACAGTTAAAAGTACTTAAGACTAATTAAGTGTTGTGACTGTAACATATCCATATTTGGTCTAAAACTCTATAACCCTACAGTGAGCCGTGTGTACATTTGTTCTCACATAATCTGGGGAAGTGACAGTCAAGCCAACTCACCGAGCCCATATAAATTGCTTCGCTTTACCTCCACAAACTGATGTAGCAGTTTCATACACCGGTGAATGAGAAATGGGATTCGGTTACTCTCATCCGTGTGTTTAGTTACAAATCTGTTTGCGCCAGTTAAATCGCTCCAATTTGTCGCAAGTTGAAGCTGACTTACTTAAGGCGGAGAGACGTGGTGCTTTGAATGGATAAGTCAGTGATTTTCTGTCCGTCAGCTAACTTATTAACACTAGTGGTTAAAGATCACTATATTTACTGGCTTCCTTTTGATATTTGTCTTTTAAATTTATGTGAAAGATTTCATTGTTTTGATCGAAGTAATAAGTTGTCCAAAACCTTGTCTATATCTCGGGTTTTTAGTTTTTATTAATTTAATAGTGTATTCAGTCCTTTAGGTCATAAATAGCGTAATATAGTTTACTGTATAAACGTTTGTGTTTTGGAGTTACTTTATAAAGAGTTGCCTTTGAACCACAGCTATTAGCGTCGTGTTATTCTTCTGGGGAGTACTGGAGGAGGGGAGTGGGGAGGGACACCATTAAGTCTCTTACAGTTTGGTTACAGAAACGCGCGCGTAGCGTGTGACCTCACATCAGTGTGGTAATGCTATTTTGTACATAGCACAATTATATTTTGGAAAATTCACTAACATATATGACTAGATAACGAACATCATCATACCATTTTTTTTTTCTATAGATTTAGTAACACTGGGTCCTAAACACAGGCTTGCCTTCCTTAAAGGCCCAGTAGTGATATAGTCCTACTGTAAACATATTAGGTACTACCGGAAGTGCGCGTCCTCGACGGGGCCTCATTACTTACAAGTAATGAAATATTAATATATAATATAATATATATAATAATAAATAAACCTGTGTTACAACACAGGTTTATTCCTAGCACGGGAGTGGTTCCCCGGTGTGGCTGCGACTACAGTGGACAAAAAGTTGATGTTGATATGGTAGTAAACTATGTACTTCTTAATGAAAAAATAAAGATTATTATTATCATTATATATATGTCAAATATATCAGACGTTATTAGCAGACCTGTAAAAACTTCAAAGAAGCTAAATACTTGTCCTAGAACTAGAAGTTAACTTTTCATGACGTTGTATATGAGATTCAAACCCGCAATCTTTTTGATCGCAAAACCGACACCTACCTGTTCAATATGCCTACATTGCAAAAGCCTACTACAAATCATGATCAAAACATAAATATTAGTCCAAAAATCAATGACTCCCGATCTTTAAACATGACATCTGACTTCGGAATCACCTTGATATTTGAACAAACAATTGTAGAATCCACTCATTGGCTTCGCGGATTACTTTGTCAGGTTCGAGATGATTGATATAGTAGCGAGGAACAGTCACGTAATGCGAATTTAATAGGGACGAGATGTGTCGATGAAATTTAAAATTAAAAAATAATAACATTTTCGACTAGGTTATTCTACTTTTATAATTTCTCGCAAAAAAAATATTAAAAAGTGGAACTACAATATCAATCTGTATTAAAAAAAAAATCGAAATGAGAGGAGGGATCCTTAATCGCCTTGTGTGAAATCTATATTATGAACTTAATATTATTTTATTTAAGCTAGGAAAGCCTATATAAATTCTACAAATAAATTCATATATTAAACACACATATTCACATATTTATTTTGTGTTCATTTTGCAGACAGCATTATGATTTATCTCATTTTATCTATCTCTTTATAAAGTAATATTAATTAATAATAATAATCTTTATTACAGAAAACCTTGTTACATTTGCATTGATACAATAACATTTAGCATAAAGTAAAGATGTACATTATGATTCGACTATGTCTCCCAAACTAGGACGACCTGTGACTCAGGAGACTGAGTTCAACTTAAGTATTAATTATAATATTATATAATATTGTAAATTTACTAATATAATACTACTAATACAATTTTAAATAAAAACAAATCATTAAATCAAAACTTAGAAATTAATACTGTGTAATTGTGTATTACTAATGTGTAAATATGTTTTACAGGATAAAACATATTTACACATACAAACATATACACTATACACAGATAAGCATACATAATCATATAAATTTGTAAGGGTATTGTGTCTGCAATGACAGGTGTTATGGCAGGCAAGAAAGTAAGCCTTCGGTTTGGTCGTAGTCTTGTTCAATTAACCAGTTTTGTATTTTTTCTTAACCTCGCGTTTATTTAATCCTGGAAGGGGATCTTGCTTATTCACTTGCTTGTATACAAGAGAGCTTAATACATAAAACTGGACACATCAACCTAGTTTTACGTTTGTTAGGGTCTGGTGGTGGCATTTGTTGATGTTTCCACAGTATGGCATGCAGCACAAAGAGCTGTCTGACTGTTAGAACTTTACATTCAGCGTAAAGGTGTTTGGTGGGATATCTGAAGAGCTTGAGTTGCATTACTTTAAGTACAGCTCTTTGTGCGCGCTCCACCTCCAAAAACTTAGTCTTGGCAGCACTTTACTTTAATTGAACGTGAGTAGAGTATTTTAATTTGTAACTGTATACGTATGAAATTAAATAACTATTTACTTACATTAATGCAGTTAAACTGATATTTGTTTTTTCATTGTATATTAAACCGTCGGTCCCAGATGCCATATATACATCTTTGGCATTCGTTACGGATAGTTGGACCCCTTAAAAGTCCGACAACCTTTTTTTTTTTTTTTTTTTTGTGCGTGTGGAAACCCCCTCGGGCCGTCACCCCGCCGGGGTTTTCGGCGGGGTGGTGTGTCGGAATCGAACCGACTAAAACCACACGGTGTGCCGTACTGCGCCTTAAGTAGGAGGGATCCGGGAACAGCTTTATTAAGACATCCGGACCCCCCCTAGCGCCTGCCCGCTAAGCGCGGGCACCACCTCCGGGTAACAACCTCTCAATTAGGCAACGTCCAGGCACACGCGGACGCCACCTCCTCGCGGGGGGCCACTACAGCGGGTGAAGGGGAAAACCCGTCCCGTCCACCCGCGGCCACACTCAGGGCGGCATGAGGCGCTGGTACGCGCGCCTCCGCCGCCCGGTTCGCCGGCGGCGAATTAAGTCCGAGTGGAGATCGTCCTCCCGGACCCGTTCCGCCGCCTCCTTCTGCAAGATAACGTCCTCACAGAAGGTCGCGACCGCGGTAAAATTCCTGTCGCTACCGGCCATGGAGCGTATGATGGCCGGTAGCGAGAGATCCCCTCCGATGACTGCAGTGAGGGCCCGACGCTGCGTTGCCCAGGCGGAGCAAACTGCCAGCGTGTGCTGAGCCGAGTCCTCACTGCAGTCGCAGTGGTGACAGGCGGGACTCAGTTCCCTCCTAGCGACCGAGTGCAGGTACTTCCCGAAGCAGCCGTGCCCGGAAAGGACCTGCGTCAGTCGGAAGGAAAGGGTCCCGTGCTGCCGCCCTGCCCACTCGACGATGACCGGCTGGAGCGCCTCCACGGCGGCAAAGCCAGCACGTGGAGCCTCCAGCCGGGACGACCAACGAGCCATGGTGGCTCGGCGAGCGGCCTCACGCCATTCGCGTACCTCTTCGGGCGGGGGCCGACTGCCGCTTCCCGCCCGGAACTCAGCCGTTCGCCGATATACTTCGGCGAGCACTTCCGCCTCCAAATCCCACGGGGGAGTCCCAGCCAACGCGCACGCCGCCTCCGTCGACACGGTGCGGTATCCGCGTATGACTCTAACCGCCATAACCCTCTGAGGGCGCCAGAGGCGCGCCCTATTCTGGGCGGTCAGAGCCTCCGCCCACACCGGTGCACCGTACAGTGCCATTGACCGGACAACCCCCGTATACAGCCGTCTCGTAGCTATGCTGGGTCCGCCCAAATTGGGCAAGAGACGCCCAAGGGCGGACGCAGCGCCGACCAGCTTTGGAGCAAGCTGTAGGAAGTGCTCGTCGAAGCGCCACCTACCGTCGAGGATCAGGCCCAGATATTTTATGTGGGCCTGAACCGGTACGAGGACCGAGTTAACCTCGATAGAGGCGCCAGGGGGTGGACCACGACGGGGCCCATGAAATAAAAGGACCTCCGTCTTATCCAAGGCCACCCGCAATCCAAGCGCCTCGATGCGCCCGACCACCAGAGAGACTCCCCTGGTGGCCAGGCGCGCCGCCTCCTGAAAGTTCACCCCCCGGGCTGTGACCAAAGTGTCATCGGCGTAACAGATTACGCCGAGCCCGGGAGGGAAGTCGCCTCGAAGGGCCCAGTCGTACCCCATGTTCCACAGGAGTGGTCCAAGGACAGACCCCTGCGGAACACCGCACGACATGGGCCGACGACTTAAAACTCCATCTCGGTCCTCGTACATGACGGTACGCTCCTCTAAATAGTCTGCCACTAGCCGCCTCAGGTACCCTGGCACTCCGTGATACTGGAGTGCTTCCCTGATGCAGCTGAATGGCAGACTATTAAACGCGTTGGCGATGTCCAACGACACCGCCAACAGCACGCCGCCACAGCTCACTACCTCTTCGGTCACGGCCCTCAGGCGCAACACAGCACCGATCGTCGAACGCCCCGCTCGAAAACCGAATTGGGCGTCCGACAAATCGGGGCCGACCTCGCACAGGTGTCGGACGATGCGGGCAGAGAGGACCCTCTCAAATAATTTACCCGCCTCGTCCAGCAACACGATGGGCCTGTAGGCCGCGACCGAGTCGGTAGGCCGTCCCGGCTTCCTTAAAAGGACCAGCTTCCCGCTCTTCCAGCAGTCAGGGAAGCGCCCGGACGCCAAGGAAGCGTCGAACACCTCCCTGAGGCGGTCGGACATGTGGTCGAGGGCAAGGGCCAACACTCGGGCAGGGATCCCGTCTGGCCCAGGGGCGGTTTTCTTGGAACGAATCCGTAGAACAGCCGCCCCTAACTCCGCCTCCGTGACGGGCGGAACACCATCCTCCTCGTTCTCCCCGTCATCTCCGGCCAAGGGGGGCCATCGACGGGGGTACGTGCTCCACCCGTTGCGGGAAAAGGCCCTCAACCACTTCCTGCAGGAAGCTGGGCTGGAGAGTCTCCGTAAGGGGGGGGCCCGACGCGCGGAGCTTTTGTTGCGCCGCGCGATATGGGCGACCCCAGGGGTCACTATCGAGACCCTCCAGCATCTCCTTTCTTTTTTCCTCTTTGGCGCGGCTAATGGCCAGCTTCAGAGTTTCCCGCGCATCTCGGTACTCCTCATGAAGCCGGTCCTCTTCCCCATCTTCGCGGTGACGCCGCCGGCTGCGGGTGTAGGACCTCCGGGAACGAGTACAGGCCACGCGGAGGTCCGCCAACTCCTGGGACCACCAGTAGACCTCCTTCCTTGGAGGCCGACGACCTCGAACGCGGGGCATGGCCGCATCGCAAATCTGCGTAATCGCATCGCGAAAGCGGCCCGCCCCTATGTCTGCCTCCTCAGTCAGAGGCCGCGGAGACAGCCAAGAGTAAATAATGGCTGCCTCCTCCAGTAGGTCCCTATCCAACTTGCTAACAGCCCACCGCGGGAAGCGGGAAGAACGCCGCGCCGTGTGACCCCTTCTGGGGTCCTGGGTCCGGGAGAGCTCGAATCGGATATACAGGTGATCCGAGAGCGTCTCAACCTCTTCCAGGACACGCCAGTTCCTTACTCGTGCGGCGAGAGCAGGGGTAGCGAACGAAAGGTCCACTATCGACCCCCCCTGCTGTCGCACGCACGTGTTGGCGGAGCCTCTGTTTAGGAGACAGAGGCCCACCGATGCCGCCCACTCCTCTACGGCATCACCCCGTGCGTCCGTCCTGGGGGAACCCCACGCAACGGACTTTGCGTTGAAGTCCCCCAGCACTAGGACGTGCCCAGACGCTAGTCGCCGCATCGAGGTTTCCAAGTTATTTAGGAAAACCTCAAAGTCGCTCAGACTCCGGTTGGGGGAGAAGTAAACACCATATATGGTGATCCCCCCCCATTCGGCAGCAACATATCCATTACCCTTGTCTCTTAGCGACAAGGGCGGGGAATGTGCCACCGTGGAACCGACGACTGCCACGGAGCCGTCCCAGTCACCCAACCAGTTTGGACGGGGAGGAACGTAATAAGAAAAGTCCGACAACCTAGTCTAACTACAGAACTTCGATATCGCCTATTACTTGGGTTGTGAAGGTCTGATGACGTCGACGAGTCACTTCACGTAAAATATCAAAGTTCGGTCGTGTCGTAGTTAGACTGAAAGCCGACCCCAACTTAGTTAGGAAAAGGCAGGGAGGATGATGATTTTCTTCAAACCACTAAAATAGTAATTAGTTATTACAAATCCCAATAAACTCTTAGTCCTATAATTGTTTGCCCGGAATCGTGTTACAATATTATTTTTTTAATTAACAACCTTAAGAAGGTTGATGTATAATCACATAGGCTTTCAGATTGCCTATTGAAATATTTTTAAAAGGTGGCACAATTAATATCAATAGTAAGAGAAAGCTAATTGTAAAAGTTAATTTTACTTACTTTTATAGGAGCCGCAAAAAAGAAACACATCCCGCACTTTCTTCTTTATATCAGGATAAAACGATGATTCTGATTTTGACACCTGATGACCCAATGCCTAGCAATATTGGCTTCATTGTTAGGCGAATATTGTATATGCTAAAACAAAGTTATAGCCTATATATCTACTTGCATTTTTTTTGGATCAAGAAAGGTTTTACACAAAAGATAAAGTTATAAGAGTTTACAGTAATGTTATTTATGTTCCTTGATTTCAACAAATCAAATAATGCCTTTACAAAGTAAGTAATAAAGAAATACTTTAAATAGACGTAATGTATAGGTGGACGAGGGCATGTACACAATGTCGAGGTTATGTACAGTACAAAATACTGCTCGTAAACACATTATTATGATCACATGCAAAATATTTATTCTCGAACTTGAACTCGGAATATGAGGTCAGGCAGGTCTAAGATGTCTAACAGGTACTTATACTATTTTTCACTATCTACGTAAAAAAAATCAATGATTTAAAAATTAATTGTCAGATTAATAGAAAGTTGAGGCTTATTTTCAAACTGATAGATAGATAGATAGATAGATAAGTACTCTTTATTGCACACCAAAAAAGTATTATACAATCTAGAAAATTAATATAAAGTAACAGTACAATGGGTGGTCTTATCGCAGTCTGCGATCTCTTACAGACAACTTTAGGATGGACTATACTGTCTGGAAGTGGGTAACTCGCGGTGCACAACAATTAAATATAATAATAAAAATATACAATTTATAAATAACAGTCTATTTAAGTCTATTAATTTTTTATTATTATCTAAATAATACAAATACGTACATATACATAAACACATATGTTCATAAACTACACATACATTTAATTATTATATATGGTTCTTACGAAGAAAGGTAATGATCCTTGACGAGTTTCTGAAAAACAGCTTGTGACTGTGCGTAGTGACGTAGACTATAAAACTATTGACAGCCTTAAAATTACTATTCATTTATAATATTTCAGTTATAACTATGATTTTACTATTTATTCTTTATTAATAATCTAAAGGTTATTTTCATTTATAGAAACAAGTTTAACAAGGCTTTTGTCTATTTAACTATTTATTCTAATGAATACAACGCGCTTTGAAAAGTTTGAATACTTTCAATTGTGAGTAATATCATCAAATAACAATGGTTTTTAAATTAGTTAAAATATTTGAACATTAATTAAAACGAAATTAAAACGAAATATAATTTAAAAATATTAATTTAAAAATTAAACCGCTTTTATTTTATCGATATGCTTAAAGCGCAGCACTACAGCCGATAACAGAGAAGCTTTCACTATGTAATGTTCTCTTATCTTGGGTTTACATTAAGATATCTGCCACGTAAATTATCCGTAAGAAAGTTTGGGGCTCTGCCATTCAAAGATATGATTTATAAACTGCTTTTTTTAAGAACTGAAAAAACTGAAAAGAGTTTCTAAACGATTTGCTTTTTGACTATGGTTCTAAGTTTTATACATTAGTTTTTTAAACCTACTTCAAAAAAGAAGACGTTTATTTATTAACAGTATGATCACAGGTTATTTTGAGGTCTCACAGGCGATTTGCTTTGCAAAAAGGTGCCATATATAGTAATGATTTTATTATAAGGTCCGAAGGTAAACTATAGTTCAACTTTTTTTATGATATAGGGGCAAACGAGCAGACGGGTCACCTCATGGTAAATGACTAACGCCGCCCAAAGGCACCTGTAACCTGAGAGTCACAAGTGCGTTGCCGCCCTTTAAGGTTTGAGTAGGGGAAGGGGGGAACAAGGGAAAGACGGGAATAAGGGAGAGGGAAGGGTTAGGGCCTCTGGTAACCTCACTCACGCGGCGAAATGCAATGCAACATTGCTTCACTGCCGGTTTTCTGTGAGGCCGTGGTATCGAGCGGAGTCGAGCCGGCCCATACGTGCCGAAGATTAACCAAAAGATTAACTAACTGTGATTCAAGATTTTTGCTGCCAGCAGTTGTTACTTTGCAAAACTTCTCTTGGCAAGGTCACGGTTTTTAATGAGGAGCTCTGAAAATAAAATGTTATGTACCTACCCCCCAAAATTGTTACACCTTTCCAACAACCTCACAATCATTTTTTTGTACAAAAAAAAAAAACTCAGTAGTATTAGCAACGGTCTCACCACCACTGCTATAAACTATCAAAGTCACTAAAAAACAGTAACTGCCATGTGCAGCACTCAAGTGATTGTTATCAACTTATAATACATTCCTACACTTTTATAACCCTACTATTCATCAATATTTATAAACCGACCAATAGCATTGCTTTACCGGTATAACTCATGATAATGTCTATTAACTAATATTTATTAAATAGTGAACTGTCTTATCATTAGAGATCGGATATTCGGATGCATATTTACCTAAAGTTGAGATGTTGGCTATTATGGAAAGCACTTTTTTATCGACAAAATCCCGCGATTCCGGGAAATTCAAATTTAAGTGTATACTCCGTGAGATGTAATAAACCCAGTTTGACACAAACGACTGTTGCCCTGTTACAACGGAATATGGTTGCTTTTCCCTACTTTTATTGTCAGTTATTTTTGACTAAGCAAAAACAACCTTATTAAGTTACTCAAATCGGGCCTATTAAACCTCAGGGAATGTAAGCACTTTGTAAAAGTGTGAGTGAGACGGTAATACTTGCTTGTGCGCAAGTAGCGACGCGACAATACAACTACATTCGTCGTTGTGCTTGCTATGCGTTCGGGTGTTTCTCAAGGTTTTTTAATTTCTTCAATTACCTACTTGGCTATTGAAGAACGGTTTCTGATTTGCATTGTGATTTGGATTTTTTTTTGCTTGAAACAATGACTTTGTGTCACGAATCCTGGATTTACCTGCTCTGCGGCTTGGACCTCTTATTTCTTTTATTAACAAGGTAAGCATTATTTCTTTTTACAATTTAAAAACATTGTACCTACTTGTATATAGCTACAAATCTGATTTAGATTAAAGTGAGAAAATTTGTATAATATAATAAAAAACTCTCTAGTAAAGTCAAATGTACCTGAGTAATGGTACTTTCGGCAGGTAGTAACATGTTCTGCTCTCTAATTGGTCAGCTGTTGCATTAATAGACTATTGTTTAAACATTTGCAATATTTCAGGAAGTTTTAAAACATTGCGCTGTGTAGTGTTGTGAAGTGATACTGCATTTTGATCCATCTTTTCAAACCATCAAAGAATGATCTTTTTTAGTTCGTAGGTATTATTCGCTATTATGATGGCGGATTTAACTCAAAGAGAAGACATAGCTCAGTCATGGCTACGAAATCACCCAGAGATGTTTTACGACACATCAACTGGAACTATGAGCGGTACGAAATATGATACGACATTAAAAACGAAGAAAACCATTTTGAATCAGCATCTGAAATCACAAAAACATCGAGGAATTCAAGCAGCAGTACCAAATGACTTTTATATTGACTTGATTAATTTTCTCATTATAAATAATAAATTAGGATTTTCAACGTTTGACCACGATATGTTGCACATCGTGGTCAAACGTTGAAAATCCCAATTTTCATGGTTTTAAAAAAATACATTTGTAACTGTAAAAATCAAGATAGAACCATTCCAAGTAAGTCTTTGTTAAGGACGAAATACTTGGGCTATGTTTATTAAGATAAAATGAAATTTATCCACAGTGAAGTACAAAACAATAAGAAATGGATGACATGTTGTAAAACCATTAAATAAAAACTCATCGGGACGAATTTACCTGTTAATTGTCTAACTTTAGATGTTGTTAACGGTCGTACTGTGTCCGAGTTTGTGATTGAATGTCTAAAAGCTTATGGGGGACCTAATTCAACAATAAAGTGCAGGACGTTTTAATGTTATGAAGCGACAGTGTAGCGTATACGTGTTTAGCTCACGGCTTAGATAGATTAACAGAGACAATATGTTTAAGGTGCGGTGATGTAGACACTCTAATTAATAATGTCAAAAAAATATTTTTAAAAGCTCCCAACAGAGTACGAATTTTAAAGGAACTGCATCCAAATTTGCTTTGGCCTACAGAGCCAGTTATCACTAAGTGGGAACATGGCTAGAGGCGGCATTTTGCTATGCCAAACATTTTGACAAAATATCGAGTGTTGTAGCTTTATTGGATAGCAACGAAGCCATATCTATCTATCTAGGAAAGATTCTTTTCAACCTACAAGTGGATTCTGAATTTGAAAAGAAATATACTAACAAATGATAACCTCGAGAAAATTATTATTCTATACTATATTCTCTGAATAATCCTGAATTAAGAAGTTTTGAACAGTTAGTAGAACCAGATGTAACACCATCATGTTCAACACAAACAGATACAGAAATAACAGATTTCAGTGACCGAACCATAGTTATAAATAGAGATTAAAGATATTGTCACTTGGGTAATCTTTCTTCTTTAATCTTTAGCCACCCAATGTTGAGTAAAGATCTTTTCCAAATCTCTCCATATTTATCTCGCTGCCACTTTAATGGTAAAAGACAAAATGATTTAAGTTTTTATTTTCTTCATATTAGCCATGTAAGAAGTGCATGTCCTGGCTACTTATAAGAAAAACAATTCTTGTATGACAATTATTTATGTATATTTTCCAAAGTGCTCATGTACAACTTTTCTATCTTTCATTTCTCCTCTATGTATTTTCTGTGTGTACAACATAAAAATATTGTGTAAGATAAGATGTCCTTAATGAATAAATAAATTTATATTCATTTATGTTTTCTTATTTACCACACCACCATTTCTCTTACACCCTACATACATACACACATACTCGAATGGGAGATTAAAATTTAACTTTAAGTAAATATACATCTGATTAGTAATGCGATCCCGGAATCCCGGGATTTTATTTTCATAACAATATTCTAAGAAGCCGTTTCCATAATTTGTTAGCCAAAAAATTACTTTAGGTAAATATGCATCCGATTATCCGATCTCTACTTATCATCTATTATGTTTGGCCTATTTTTAATAATGTAAATAAGAGTTGTTAATGTGGCGACAACAGCTCTAAATTTCGAAGAACAAGTTGGCAACACCATTTTGACTACTTTAGACCACCTGCAAAACTACGCGTCGGGAAACAGCAACAGATAATGCTAAACCCTTACTAATATTATTACTGTGAAAGAGTGTTTGTTTGTAACGTTTTCAAGCCTTAACTGCTCAACCGATCGTCATGAAATTTTGCATATAGGTAGTCAAAGGCGCATAAAAGGACATAGGGGATCTGTCATCGCGAAAAAGTAGATTTCCTCAGGGATAGTGATTTGATTTATAAAATCTACCTTCACACAAGCGAAGTTGCCGATATAAATCGCAAGTAAACCGCAGTTATGTTATGTTATTAAAAGGTACGAGCCATGTTTACCAGTTAAACTATGACAATAATCGGTGCACGGGTGGCGCAATGGTTAAAGTGGTCGCCTCGCTACTACGCCGCACCGTTGTAGGTTCCAATAGTTGTCCTAAGTCTGGGTGTTTTTTGTGTCCGTTGTTTCAATGTTTCTAAAGTCCCCCGCGACACCCGGAATAATTTCTAATGTGCGAGTTGTCTTTTTAATAATTCTTAAAAAAAAAGCCGACTTCAACAAAAAAAACTATTCCACAAAAGACTTATATATGGTTTTCTCATGAATGCCATTGTCAGAACTGGACCAAATTGAAATGGGACCACAGAAGAAAAAGAATCATCAAAATCGGTTCACCCAGTCGAAAGTACTGAGGTAACAAACATAAAAAAAAAACATACAGTCGAATTGAGAACCTCCTCCTTTTTTGAAGTCGGTTAAAAATAAAAAATCCATCGAACCGTCGCCATTTGTTAAAAAAGTTATCACAACATAGTCATACTTTTGCTCTTTTTTTAGGATTTCCTAGATCTAAAATATACAAGAATAAGGGATAACAGTCGCTTAATTTTAAAAAAAACATAAATATCTAAAATGTCATTACATCATAAAATCTTACAAAAGTATAAATTTTCCGACTACACTCACGTAAATATACTTTTGGCATAAAGAAAACACAAATATATTTTCTAAGAAAGCATTTTCACGCCACACGTAAATAAACATGGACCATAATTCATACCCATGTATGTACGTGCACAATACTTGCTGTAGAACCTACGGCGAAATTACCCCGCTAGGGTTGCCTGAAAAAAAATAGGGGGTAATAAGAATGTAGTTGACACTTATAAAGGTTTTCAAAAGTGAGTCTCTGAATAGTATATTAATTTTGGATATCACTTTGGTGATGAAGAGCATCCTGCTCATATTATAAACGTAAAAGTTTGTGAGGATGTATGGATGTTTGTGTGTTTGGATGTTTGTTACTCTTTCACGCCAAAACTACTGAACCAATTGCGATGAAACTTAGTATGTAGATAGCTGGATACCTGGATTAACACATAGGCTACTTTTTATCCGGATATTCCCGCAACATCGGGACTTACGCGGGTGAAACCACGGGGCGCAGCTAGTTTATTATAATTATTAAAACTATTTAAAATGTTGTTTTTTGGAACGAAGTCCCTTATAGCACTTTCATTTCAGAATCAGCGGCCGGACGGCTAGCTGGAAAAAAGTGTTAGAGCAACGAAAAATGCTGACCGCGAGTTGATTTATTTTATTTTTACGCCATCTGTGAATTCGATGCGATACTACTGTAATATCTTGTATACTAATTGTATTAGTTAGGGCAACTTTTACAAACGGTGCAATTTTTATTTCGAGTTTTTACAATATTCTCTATATTTTGATACAATTTATTCAGTTCATTAAATCGCTATACATATATATGTAACAAAGGGACCTTCGTTCCAACCGGTTCCAAAGACACCTCACACGTATTTTTTAATTTATTTGTAAAATATTAAATTGTAATTTATTTTGTGCATTAAACATTGTGGCCATTACAACCTGCTCTGACGTAAGCAATTGCTCACGTCGCATCGCTATCCCGCTCCGTCCGCTGTCTTACCCCACCTTAAAAGTAGATTGTACCCTGATAAGTGGGCAATACTTATAACAAATCAGAGCTGTAATATATAGAGTAGCTGAAAAGTACCATATGTACTCCTTTTCTGAAGAGGGGAAAATTTCATGAAGATCGGTTGAGGAGTTAAGGCGTTAAAACGTAACAAACAAATAGAAGAACTAACATTCGCATTTATAATTTTATAGTTAGGATATATGATACTGAAATAAACTGTCATCTATACTTCTAAAATCAGGTTTATTTACAACCCTACGTAACATTGGTATTTGGTTCTAAATATAGCCACCTGTAACGCCATCCTCCTGCGCGAGGGTAGATTAAGGTAGGGTAAGAAGTACCAATAAGATGAATATCTCTTTCTGCTTGAGTGACTTGAGTAATGACTCTTTGTTCCGATTCTCACCATTGCCATCCAATATTGTTTTGGTTTGTATTTTTGCTGAAAATGCCAAAGTTTTTAAGAGTATTATTATTATTTTCGGGAAAGGTAAATAGGGACGGGTGAGTTTTGTTATGGTGACTTTATAAAACTAAATACAACTCAAACAAAACAACTTTCAACTTCAGTCTTTAAAATTTTGTTAAATAAAGCATAATTTACTTTGATCAAATATACACACACTTCACGTGCATGCATTTTTAATGTGTGTATAATACAAAAACTTCGTCCAACTGCTGTCGAATAGCATTTATTCGCTGATGATTGCATTTGCTTATGACAGGATTCCAAGATGGCGACAAGCGGTACCCATCTTCTCGTTTGAAATTTTTGAAGTGAAAACTTCTTTAGGCACGTTGGGCACTTTTGGTATGGGGAAAAAGCACTGAATCTCAGCGCTCAGATAACAGATGTGTCAGTTATGTTTTCACTTCTGACGTGCAGTCCTACGACTGACAGTTTTTTTTATATATTTTGATTTTTACTGCATCACGAGTTCTGGAGTTTTAGTGATGGTCGGTGGAGATAATCTGTGATTCGAGTAGTTCAATCCATTAGTTTGAACCTGACTCCAGCAAATGCTCGGCGCAAATGCAGCTGTGATGTGTTATTTGACCCGTTTTGCGATTGTATGTTTGGTCGGTCCTCTGTATTTCTTTGTACTGCGGTATATTAAAATATACGCGGATCCAAGCGGTATCATACTTATATACTGTCGCACTCAGCGTAAACGAGTCGTACACAAATAATTGAGAGCCATCAGTGATTGAGTGTATACCTGATAGCCCCGCAGTCCGCTCTGTGCCGAAGCACCGAAGAACCTGATCCATAAGCCCGCAGTTTTCAGGTCAAATAACGCTGAACTAGATGGGACTTTAAAGAGCGATAGCCTCGGAATCTTATCTTCTTATACACGGAGTAATTGAAGAGGAAAAGCCCCGCAGCCTCTTCAGATAGTTTTCTATGCATTCATAAGTGTCAATATACACCAGAATAGACGGTCAACACTATGGAAGACGGCTGTAATTTATACATTTGGAACCCTAAAGCACTGAGAATACATTCTACATACATTAACATAAAACACCGCATTTTAATAATTAATAGATGGTGAAACACAACAAATAGTCGGCGGTTGTCTGAAAAATGACTGCTGGTTTGTTTATTAAGTAGGCTGGACCCAACAAATGAGAGGTCACGGTAACAACGAACAACTTTGACCCAAAAGGCGTCGCTTTTGTGCGGTTACGTGATACAAATTATTTCGTAATTGTATTGGACTGCTTATGAAGAGTCAAAGTGCGCAGTTTTATACCTGAATCGGTGGCTCAGTCAAGTCAAATTTGTTCTCGTTTATTAAATGGCAAAACGGTAGATTCCTTAGAAACGTGAATGAAGTTACAAGATGTGATATCATACTTTGCTCAGATTCAGGACAGCTTTTTTTTTATGGTACCGGAGGCAACGAGCAGACGGCTCACTTGATGGTAAATTACTACCGCCGCCCATGGGTACCTGCAACTCAAGAACCCCAAGTGCGTTGCCGGCCTTTAAGGTGGCCGGGAAGAGAGAAAGAAGGGAAGGGTTAGGGCCTCCGGCTATTTGTGGGTCACACATTCCCGTGTGGGAATCAACTCCACAACACTCGGCGCAGCGTAGTGGCGAGGCGACGACTGTCACCATTGCGTCACCCGTACAATCAAATTAAATTAAATAACGAATTATTTTTCATTCCTTTCAAAACCTAATGTCATGACGTTGTTAGATAGTTTATTATAAACACAGAAAACTATCTATATCTATAAATATATCCGACATATTTTTACAGCAAAAGCATATGTGTAAGCACAGGTCTTACACTTGATTTCATCGATCTCTTTAAGACCGGCAGGAGATGGGTGGCAGGGTTACTGCCACATACATATGCTACCTAAGTCCCATGTAATAAGTAGCTACTCAATGGCCATAGGTATAGCGAGCATAATCCCCGATTCCGAGTCTGTCGCCTATTTCCTGCAAAAAAATGTTTGATGAACTTTTATATCATTATTCTCCGCGCCTTTTCCCGACTAAGTTGGGGTCGGCTTTCAGTCTAACTACGATACGGTCGAATTTCGATATTTTACGTGAAGCAACTGCCATCAGAGCTCCACAACCCAAGTACTAGGCGATATCGAAGTTCTGTAGTTAACACCAGGTTGTCTGACTTTTTAGGGCTCCAACAACCCGTAACGAATGCCACAGATGTTTATATGGCACCCGGGACCGATGGTTTAACGTGCTCTTCGAGGCACGGAGGGGTCTCAATGTGTTAAGAATGGTCACCCATCCTAGACTGACCTGGCAAGTATTACTTAACTTTGTAATGTGCTAACCTACTCGGTTACCACTTAGCCACGAGCCCCTCTTTTAATGAAACCTTTATATAAAACTAAATATACTCCATAAATACATAAGAAATAAACGAAAGAAGTGTTACGAAAGAGGATAGCTTTCAATACTTAACCCTAAACCGCCATCCTAATCTCCTGCTAATATCTGTTAAAGAGAGATGTAATCTTAATTATAGTCTCCTTTGAAATACGATCCAACGACCATCAAAGGGTTATTTTATTAATATTAATCAGGTGTTACGGAGTTAGGAGAGATTGGTCGTAAGGAGGTTAACTTTATGGATATTTAGTTAGTTCTTCAATTAGATATAAAGTTTAAAGTGACACTACAAGTTAAAGCCTTTATAAGTAATTTACGTTTAATATGCTAGGTTTTTTGACATCCAGGCTAAATATATATTTCTCCTAAAATGGGAAAATTGTAATTTAATAAACTTGTATATAGATAGTACGTTCATCGCCGGTATCGATTCTCGAAGATTACAACAAACTTAACTTTGTTGTTTTAAAAATACGTTGATATACGAACAAAGTCAATTAAAAAGTTTACCATAAATTAACAACTTTCGGATTTTTTCTTTTACTTGTGCTCTGAGACCTTGCTTCTTACCAAATTTCTTGATTCTAGGTCGGAAGTAATCTATAGCTAATTTTCCTGCAAAATTTGTGTAATGGAATAGGCGTTTGTCTTCGAAGTTGACTTAGAAGGTTGATATTACCTGATGCCTGCACTGGTTCCTGAGAAAAAGATTCTTAACAGACAGTCAGACCGACAACAAAATGACTCTATAAAGGTTCGTTCTTTCCTT
The DNA here is from genome assembly GCA_963859945.1 of Euplagia quadripunctaria. Taxonomy (NCBI): domain Eukaryota; kingdom Metazoa; phylum Arthropoda; class Insecta; order Lepidoptera; family Erebidae; genus Euplagia; species Euplagia quadripunctaria. The sequence continues at coordinate 4,855,847 of OY982578.1, read as the reverse complement.
TTGAGGAATGAAACTTTAAAAATTCAAGTACAGACGCACTTGAGTAAAAAATCTAAAAAAAAAAAAACTAGTGCATCTGGTGATCTGGCTGATGACAAGAAGAAGTTTTTAATTTAAAAAAAAAAACATAAACGAATGACATGATACTTTCTTTTCAGTACAGATGCACTTGACTTTTCAGTACAGATGCACTTGACTAAAAAAATCTAACAAATAGTTATAGTGGAACACAAATGTCTGACTAACACTATCACTCTATTCCATGAATTGCTCATTACGCATCCGCTATGACGCCACGGATTGTGATCCAAGTATTAAGCTGTAGCGTGTGAATGTTTTTACCATTGGAATTATGTCGTCATCATCATCATTAACTTTCTACCCTTTTCGCAATTTTCATTTGGTGGTCGGCATAATGTGTAACATTGCAAAGGGTATTGCCTAGTTTTTTTTATGGTCAGCCGCCTGTCTGATGCCAACCTTCTTTGGGAATGTAGCCGTTTTAAGACGGAAAAGAAGGAAGAAGGTAATTTTGTATAATGAAAAATGGGTAGGGAGAGGAACCTAGGGTTAGGGATAGCGCAAGTCTCAGATGGGGAACGGGACTGAGACAGCAGTAGCTCGCAGAGGCCGGAGTCGCGAACTCAAATGTCCTGGATTTTCTGTGACTGGAGAGGCCACTAGGACAGGAACACCAACTGACTTGCTTTGTGTATATCCCTTTATTGGTGGCTCATATAAATTAACCTAACCGACTCTTTTTATAAGAAAATATAATATAATACTTTCAATACGCATCATAGTCTTCTATTAATGACAGCCATCATAGTCTAAAATTGATGATTCGGATATCACAGGAAGTCCTGTATGCTCCGTATACAGGAATGCCAATATCCCAACATTTGGACATCAATATTAAAAAAATACAATTTTAGCAAAATATTAAGTAGATATTTTTTCCCATATTTCCTATACTATTCGGCAACATATAATTTATTCTTTCTTTAAAAGTAGAATATTCAAAGCGAGGTAAAGCTAAAAGCTTTTTCTTTTCCAAAAGTATTTAAAGAACTATTCCAGATGCAACCAACGCTTATCGCTGTAACTTTTCATTTGTACCACACCCCTAAGTACGTTGCTTCGTCTGTTGTCGCTCCAGCTTATCAAAGTTCCGCAGGCCCTGTTAGGTTTGTCACCAAGTAGGTATGTAGGGTAACCTTGCTTGATAGCCTTCCTACAAGATACTTTGTTTGACGATAAGCCACCAAAATGGCTGTTATATTTAAAGGTGTAAAGAGAGAATGAAAATAGTTGGGTGTCTGGCCAACTTTCGAAAGAAAGAAAGAAAATCTAAAACTTTATGTACATTGCTTGATTTAGCTCTTTGGTTGGATGGATGGTTACTATATAGATGAGATGATGATGACGATGGTAAAAAAAACTATTTATATCAGAATGTTATAAGAACTATTAGATATTTGTAATATGACCTTACTTCTTGCCCAGTTTCATGACTTTAAGTATTAAAAATCGTGTTACGTTGTTTGTTCACGAAGACTCCTAAACTTATGAACCGATTTTAATGAGATTTTGCACAATGTGTTCAACTTAAGAGATATGACAGTTTTTTTTATTGCAAATTCTTTAGCCACAGCAACGCGTGACCGGGAAGTTAGTTTTAATATAATTAAATAGAGTTGAAGAGTTTTTTGTTTGTTTAAGCGTGCTAATCTCTGGAACTGTCAGTCAGTATTAAATATTTATATTCGTATTGGATAGAGTATTCACATACACACACAGTATTAGTAGTTTGGCCCCTTCGCCAGAATTATAAAAACTCGCAATGAAAATTGCGCCATCTGTGAAAGTTGCCCAAACTAATATAATAAATGGATAACTAGTACACAACCAACTTCAAATTACAGTAGTTTCGCGGGGAATCCATAGATGGCGTAAATAAAATAAATGAACTCGCAGTCAGCATTTTTCGTTGCGCAAATTTTTTTTTTTGCGCCTACTACTTGTCTAGCGCCCCATCCACGAGCTTCTGAACTGTCCCGTGCAATGAGGAACTTCTTTCCAAAAGTCCTGAGATTCGTGTAATCGAAAGTGATCAACTCACGGTCAACATTTTTCGGACCCCGGTGGGAGTCACCGAGACCCCGTATATCGTCTCTTAGTGTGCATTGTAAACATAATATCTCTTTGCTTTTGAGTATATGGGATAAAAACAGTTTTTTTTTTTCTTTTTGCTACTTTATGTACAAAAAGAAATATACAATGGTGAACTTAATGCCATATGAATTTCCTACCAGTTTATCTTAGGATAATGCAGAAATGAGTGAATATGTGCACTAGATTTAAGTAGAAAGAAAACAAAACAAACTTGGATAAATCACATGGGAATATACACTTACATACACACTTGCTAACTTACATACACACATATCGATAGCTTAATTATCAAACTTCGTAACTCCAAAATTTTCGATTTTTTTTTATGTCATCCAGTTTAAAATGCCGTAACCAACACTATGGAATCTCTCGTATACTCAAGTACAATTCCTACTTGTTATGCTATTTAAAAAAAATAAAACTATGTGTTTTGTAAGTCCTTTACATATGTTTGAGAAGTATATGGACGTAAGTTAATTTATTTAATCACTAGCAGCGCCCCGCGGTTTCACCCGCGTTAGTCCCGATCCCGTGGGAATATCGGGATAAAAAGTAGCCTATATGTTAATCCAGGTCTCCAGCTATCTACATACTAAGCTTCATCGCAATCGGTTCAGTCGTTTTGACGTGAAAGAGTAACAAACATCCATCCATCCATCCATCCATCCATCCAAACTTTCACATTTATAATATTAGTGGGATTGTATCACATAATAAATCGTAATTACAACAAACATAAACACAATTAATATTTAAATGTCAATAAAGCTGTTTATCTATGTTTTATAGTTTTTTTTTATGGTATAGGGGGCAAACGAGCAGACGGGTCACCTGATGGTAAATGACTACCGCCGCCCATAGGCACCTGTAACTCGAGAGTCACAAGTGCGTTGCCGCCCTTTGGGGAGTAGGAGAAGAGGGGGAGGTGGGGAAGAGTGGGAAGAGGAGAGAGGGGGGAGAGGGGAAGGACGGGAATAGGGGAGAGGAAAGGGTTAGGGCCTCCGGTAACCAATGATGAAGTGATAAAGAATGATTTGTAAATAATATAATGTATTACTATTGTGATGATTCTGATACGTTATGCATAATGTTTGCCTTGAACGGAAGGCGAGAAGAAAGAAGAGAAGTGCTATCCTGATTTCCAGATCTTCAGTTATTATTTTCTATGCAGTTTCATTTCATTTAATCGAGTTTTATTTAAGCACTTCACTTATTTCTTTTACTGCATAATAGCTTGCCTTAATATACAAAGTAAATTTGCACGAAAGCTTCCAATAAGACCGTTTTAACTCTTGATCGAAGGTTTTAACCATATAAAAGTGTTCTGAGCCTTTGTTCTACGGATTTAAAACTAAATTCCTGGGTAGCTAAGACTGCATAATAGAAAAGTCGGCTAGAAAGTTTTGATGAGAGGCAGCACTTACAACGATGTAATTAAAACCAGCGCTTTATATAAATTAGTTGAGTATTTTCGCTTTGAAAATTCTGCTTAAAGCAGCATTTTCGTTCTTTTTACAAGCATTTATTTTACTTGCAAATCTTGCAACTCAAACTTTAAAGCAGGTATCCTCAACCGATTGTGCTGAAATTTTGTATGCACGTTTAGTTTGGAAGGCAATAAATAAATAAATTAACAGTAAAAAACTCTATAATCATCTGGATTCAATATATATATATATGAAGATGAAGGTGAGATGAGGTGAAGATGACTAAAATGTCTGCTGTCTCAAACTCTTAACAGATCTTCTGGAAGCAATCAAGTCTAGTGCTCACGCTCTTTCTTCTCTTGGATACGGAATCCAAGAAAAAACTATGAAGCCCTTACGGCACGTTCACACTAAAGCGAAGGTACAACCTATGCGCGTATGCAGTGATTGGGAAGTAATTAAGAGCAGGTGATGAGATAAATAATACCTACTAATAGCTTCTAATCTTTGAGGGAATGGCTGAAGGACAACGTGCTGACTTTAAATGAAGGGAAGACTCGATGCCTTGTCAATTCGTCAGCCAGTTTCAGGCGACTATGAACTTACCGTACACAGTTGTGATTCGTTGAATTCAAATGAATATCTTTGTAGCTGTAAACATCTCCAACGCACTAATACCATGAAATACTTGGGCATTATTACAGATGAGAACTGCAAAAGGATTAGAAAACTCGGTCCTATTTTTAAAGGCATAAGACGTTGTTAAATTGTAATCAATGTTTTTTCTCGAATATTGGCAAAACGCCATATTCTGCTTCAAGGCTTGCGTGTTTGTCTATTTTGTCAGATTTATTATAATTAAAATAGATATAATATCTATCACAATAATTATAAATGGGTTCATTATCTAAACTACCTAATTTTGATAATAATAATGATTAGAATTACAGCAATATTAACTATCACAATGAGATGGAAGACATTTATCTTCCATGTACTTTTTACACTGCAGTACCTAATACCTTTTGTAATAAAATGGTTTTTTACTAGTTCCTTATGATGGATACTGCCTCTTCAAGCAAGTAAAGACAACACCTATTATCGCACTATCGCACTAATATTATAAATCTGAAAGTTTGGATGGATGGATGGATGTTTGTTACTCTTTCACGCAAAAACCACTGAACCGATAGCAATGAAACTTGGTATGTAGATAGCTGGAGACCTGGATTAACACATAGGCTACTTTTTATCCCGATATTCCATCGGGATCGGTATTTACGCGGGTGAAACCGCGGGGCGCTGCTAGTTAGGTAATATTTTAACAATTATTTAATAATATAAAATAATAATAACATTTTTATTTCAGAATTTACTTTTAATCATCGTTTCCAAGATGAATTGTATTCCAATGTCAATATATCATTGTCCAATAGGAACAATCTACTTTTTCTGACTGGCCTGTTTGTCTAGTAGTTAGTGACCCTGACTGCTGAGCCAGAGGTCGTGGGTTCGATACCCAGGACAAATAATTGTGTGATGAGCATGATCATTTGTTCTGTGTCTGGGTGTAAATTATCTATAATGTGTATGTATTTAGAAATATATAAGTATGTTTATCAGCAGTCTGGTTACCATAGGGCTCAGCTTAGTTTGGGATCAGTCGGCCGAGTGTGAAATGTGTCAAGTAATTATTATTAGTTATTATTATAATGCTATTTAGGAGCCCGCTAGTCTCGAATTCAACGCATCAAGGAGGTCGCTCTTTTCCAAATTTTTGCTTTGAGGCAGTCCGTGCTGGCCTCAGCGAACATTTCTGATGCGCTGTAATAATGTGGCAGCCTTAGCACCATCCAAATTTTCACTTAAAGCAAGATTACTTAAATTAAATTTATTATATTACAGGAGAACTTTAATTTAAAGCAGGATTTAAACCAATCCCATGAATATCGTTTTAGAAATAGTTTTTTTTTATGGCACCTGATGGTAAATGACTACCGCCACCCATGGACACGTGCAACTCAAGAGTCACAAGTGCGTTGCCGGCCTTTAAGGTGGGAATAGTGGATGGGGGGCAGAAAGGGAGAGGGAAGGGTTAGGGCTGCCGGTAATTTAACTCACTCGACGAAAAGCAATGCAAGCATTGCTTCACTGCTGGTTATCTGTGAGGCCGTGGTATTGCTCCGGTCGAGCCGGCCCATACGTACCGAAGCAAGGCTCTCTCACGAAAAACAACTATTGGAAAATGTACTTGCTTTATTTGTAACTCGGATTGACCAACTCCTAGTCTAATCTCTTATATGAAAAGAAAATGAAATAATCCAATTCCATATATTTCCTTCACTAAACAATTCATTTATGTCCATTAGATTTTCAATTCTGAACTATATCGAATATACGTAGGTTCCTAATCCCTTTATCCCAGTAAATTGGTAGAAAGGAAAGGTGTGATGGTCAAAATTGCTTAGGGTTTGACGATGACAAGTCTTATAAGCGTAGCTTTGAGCGGGTTAATTCTTGCAAAGCGTTTGGTATTGTAGGGTTTGTTTTTTTGTTGTCAAGGATGTTGTAAGAAATGTCAATTTAAAGTTAATGGGTGTGAGTTTTTAAATATATTTTTAAAATGTTCTTCTCGGAGGTTCAATTTATTGCATTAGAAATTTTCAAGCAAATGTATCAGAAACAGTATCGACACTAACTTTAGTTTATAACTTTTTATAATTATATTAACAGGAATTAATGCGATAGTTTAACGTAAAGAGGCATCGGAAAACCATTGCTAAGTATTAAAAAATAATAATTAATACGAAATAAATTCCCCTTTTTTCAAGATCAAAGAGTAGGCTATCTTTGGTATATGTAAGTACATTACATTTTGTTTTATTTTAATACAATTTGATTCGAAATACTGCCTTTTTTTGATGATTTCAATGACATTGTAAACGCGTCCATAATGTAATTTTACAGTAGCGACAATTTGAAAAAAATACAAAATAAGAAATAATAATGAAAGATTTTTTCGTGTGTTATCTTTTAACATTTGAGTTAAGGTTTTTGATTGAAAATAGAACATTTATTGATAATTTATTCCAATTTCTTTTATTTTAAATTAATAAGCACGTCAAATTTGTATCAGAGAGGCAAGCCAAAGAGCGTACTCCCATCTCAAATGCCCATGGGCGACGGTAGTCACTTAACATCAGGTGACCCGTCTGTTCGTTTGCCCCCTATAACATAATAATAAAAAACCGGATGGCGAGTGGTAATAGGTAATCTTAAAGGGATAAGTACTGAACCCCCCCGTTCCGTCTGAATGAACCCCAAATGGACGCGGGTGGAGAGAGGGTGGATGGAAAAAATTTAAAATTTTGCGACGAGGCAACCGAAATGAAAAAAAATGCCATTCGAAAAATATGGGCCTTTTTCGTACTCGCTAATTTAGAAAAAAATTGTTTTAAAATTGGTGAGCTTATTTATTGGTATTAATGCAGGAGATCCATCTTAAAATATCTTAGAATCTTCCATCCATCTGAGAAGATAATCAATTTTATTAAAGACTAGCAGCGCCCCGCGGTTTTACCCGCTTAAGTCCTGATCCCGTGTGAATATCGGGATAAAAAGTATCCTATGCGTTAATCTAGGTCTCCAGCTATCTACATACCAAGTTTCATCGCAACCGGTTCTGTGGTTTTTGCGTGAAAGAGTAACAAACATCCATTCATCCAAACTTTCACATTTATAATATTAGTGGGATTAGTGAGATTGAAGCAGCAAAAAAGAGGCAGGAAAAATTAAAAAAACAGTGCACAGAATTATATTTTATTATATAATACCTTAAATTAAAAAGAATATATCTCATGTTCGTAAACGTTAGCCGTCAGCTAAACGCTCCGCGCAACATCGTAACACCTGCCTTACGTCTTTGTAGGTTGAAAGGACAAAATGTTCTTAAGATTTTCGTCCTCCCTTCAGCCGTATTAAATGGTCCAAATGAGGCGTTTCTTGTTAGTCTATCTGTAAAGGCTTGTGCCGCGCTTTGTTAACATATCTTATAAAGGTATATTTGCTTAATGAGGTTTTCCTTAAGGAAAATGGATATTAATTTGTAGATTATATATACACTAGCAACCCGCCCCGGCTTCGCACGGGTACAAATTATACAACTAAACCTTCCTCATGAATCACTCTGTCTATTAGTGAAAACCGCATGAAAATCCGTTCAGTAGTTTTTCAGTTTATCGCGAACAGACAGCCCGCCGCGTGGGGGGGACTTTGTTTTATAGTATGTAGTGATGGTTATATAAACCTACGCTTCCTTGAAAGGCATACCTCTGCCTACCCCTTCAAGGATCCAGGCGTAGGCGGGTAAACACCCACATTTTGCCAAATATAATTTGGTTCCACCCACAAACAGTGTAATAGGGCAAACCTCATCATTAACATCCTCGCCTTTTCCCAACTAAGTTAGGGTCGGCTTTCAGTCTAACTACGATACGGCCGAACTTTGATATTTTACGTGAAGCGACTGCCATCAGACCACCACAACCCAAGCACTAGGCGACATCGAAGTTCTGTAGTTAGACCAGGTTGTCGGACTTTTTAGGGCTCCAACTATAATAATAACTTCACACATCTCATACACGGCTGTCTGATCCCAAATTAGCCACAACTTGTAATAAATAAAATCAGTAAGTATAAATATCTTAACAATTCTTTTTATTTGAAGAGAATACATGTAACGTGAGTCACTGACTAACGAACTAAATGCTTATATGTTAGGAGTGGGTTCGAGTAAGTAGTGCACTAAGTGCCATCACATGATCGCAATTAACCATTACGCTATCGCCGCTTAAATGAAGATAAATCATAAACAATACAATTCCGGTTGTTAAACATCGACTTAACAAAATCCTTTGGCTCGAATTACATAAATGTCAACTCCAGATAATATCGTTGGACAATAGTGAACCAAATACAGATATAGTAGTGTTTCCTTAACAGTTACAATATACAATGATTTACGTACTACTTTGCATACAATACAGTGTTACGTAGAAAATACAGCCTTGTACGCACCTGGCAAACTTCCCAAATAGTCATGCGCCTTGTATGTGTGTTCACTTGACAACTATTTGTTTAAATTATCATAGATTTTCGACATTTATATTGTAATTAATATTGTAAATGCTTGACGCCACGGATGGCGCAATGGTTAAATTGGTCGCGTCGCCACTTTGCCACGCTGAATTTTTAGGGTTAGGATCCTACTCGAGACAAAATTTGTGTTGTCCACAAATAGTTGCCCGAGTCTGGGTATTTTTTGCGTCCACCCAAGTGCGGGAGTTGTCTCTTTAAATAAAAAGAATGTAAGAAAACATTAGTTTGTTTATTTGTCTTTCAAACCTTATCTATACATATATGTAGGTTGTTAGAGGTACAGAAAATGACATAGCGTACCTTTCATCCAGAAAAAACTGTTACGTAAAATCTACATCAATATGAAACTAGTAATTGAATATAGCAGGGGCTTAATAATAAGAATTATCCTGGGACAGCCATTCTTCGGCACTTATGGCCCGGCTCAACCGGAGCGATAACAAGGCCTCACGGAAAACCGGCAGTGAAGCAGTGCTTACCGGAGGCCCTAATCCTTCATCCCCTCCCCCTTTCCCCCTCTTCTCACCTCCCCTTACTCCCACTTTAAGGGCCGGCAATGTGCTTGTGACTCTTGAGTTGCAGGTGCCCATGGGCGGCGGTAGTCACCTACCATCAGGTGACCCGTATGCTCGTTTGCCCCCTCGTTTGACACGACAGGACTCTTCCCTCTTTGATAAAGATATCGGTCAAAATGACGCATATTTCAGTTCACGAAGAATCCTGGGAAAGGCTCCGGACAACTTACTGACGCCCACACTTAGGTCAAGGTTAACCCTTAGATATGAATGGAAGAATAATGTTTTTTTAACCTTTACAGAATCAAATATAGGTAGCGACTTAGGAGTGGACTTACATCTGCTTCAATTACGGTGATTTTATACCATCAATGAACCTGTTTCATTATTTCCAGGACTTACTTACTATAAGAAGCAAAAAGGTTCATTGGATTGCCAACTCTCTATGCTTTTAGTATCGCAAGTGTTTATATCCCACGATAAACTCTTCTGTATCCCTGTGCGTGTAAAAAAAAACTACATCGACAAATTTGTGCCGCTACCGAAATTACTTAGGGTCGGCGTAACCTTTTCCCAATTACTTGGAATCGGTTTCATATGTCTTTTAACCTGTCCTAATTCTGTCAGCCTTTATCGCAGTACTCACTATGTCTTTTTTTTTGTTAAAAATAACATTCTATACAGGTTGTATTTTAAAAAGGAACACTTACTTAAATCACTGAAAGGAAGGAGGAAGGAAAAACTCGAGCATGCAGTTACAATAAGAATTTTTGAAAAAATCTATCCGTTTACAAGTTATGACCGTTTGAATTTCCAGGAATTTTTTCCTCCGTTTTTCATAAAAGCAAGTGGAACGTGTAAAGTTAAAGATTTTAAATCGTACAATTTTTTATTTTGGACCTTTTCGCTCAGTTATTGAGAATATACATAAAAACTAACTTAAAAACAAAATCGAAATTAGTTTTTTATGGATTTTTTTAGTATGGGAATGAAAAATTTCAAAATAAAAAAATATGCATGAATTAAAATCTTTAACTTTACACGTTCCACTTACTTTTATGAAAAACGGAGGTAAAAATACCTTTAAATTCAAACAGTCATAACTTGTAAACGGACAGAGATAGATTTAAAAAAAATATCGTAACTGCATGCTAGAGTCATACCCTTTCAGTGATTTAAGTAAGTAAGTAAGTGTTCTTTTTCAAATACACAAAATACATTTTTTTTTAAGTACTTCATTATTATACCGATAAACATCCCATTTTGTTTTCAATAACCTTTTTGATGCGTATCTTTTAAACACACGCAACATACTGATAAATTCGAAAGGTTAAAATACCCGACTCCACTCCAATCTAGTCAGATTGCCACGTAACGCACATTAGACTACTTTATAACCTGATTGACAATTTGTCTTCGAAAAACGCTTCTGACTCCACGTTTAGAGCTTTTACATTTATATTGACGTTTTACGACGAAATCCTCACTTTAACAATGTTGGATTATTAGACAACACTCATACTCAAACAATGTTAGTGTGTTTAGGCCTTTAATTATAAATATGTATTATAAGTGTTGTCGCGACTTCAAAAACTCTTATTTATTTAATTAAAAATAGGGACAAACTGTAATACATGATAACACAGTTCACTATTTAATAAAAATAAGTTAATAGACATTATTTTGACTAGTTATACCGGTAACGCAATGCTATTGGTCGATTGATAAATATGAATGAATAGCGGGGTTATAAAAGGGTAGGAATAAGTGGAGAACGATCACTTGAGTGCGGATAGAGGTACGAACAACTTAGCAGTTACCGTTAGTTAGTGATTTTCATAGTTTATATCAGTGGTTGTGAGACTGTTTCCTACAAAGTTCATTCTGAGTTAGGTGTAATATGGTTGTAACATTCCCTGCAAATAAACTTACTAATAGAAAGCTAAATAAATATAAAAAGGCAAACTGCTTAACCCACAATTCAAAGAGGATACAATCCACGTTATCTACTGGTGATTTGGAGACTGACTGCTCTTTTTATAATAAAATAGTATCTTTTTCTACTGGTTTTTGTTCAGGTTTCTAGTACCTCGTTCACTGCGTAATACATTTAAGTAAAGGAAGAAATATTTATTAGAAACTATACGGTTTTACTCACGTTTGTATTTCGGGGATGCCCGACTAGTTTCGGACCCGACGGGGGCCCTTTTTCAAGGAGTGAAGCGTCCTGCCGCGACAGTGTCAGGCGTCACACGTTATTGTAACATTAGTAACATAAAGGAAGAAAGGACACTGATGCGAAATAGAAATATTGTAATAAAATAAATCGGATGGTGTTGATCAAGATCCTTGAAAATGCATTATTCTTTGATAGATTTCAGTCTCTTACTGGCTTTTTAACCAAGGAAAGACTCATTTAAAATCCTAGAAATATACATTTCAAAGTACACATTTAAATTTAAGTGGACATCACATGTTTATTCATAGTCCATCTCAACATTTCGGACATGTAGTAAATTTTTTGGCATATTTGGTTCTAAAGCGATATTCTAGTCTAGAGTTTCTCTTTGACATTAAGCGAAGTGGACGAAAACTTTCAGAGGTTGAGCTAAATCTAACTCAGTTCGTTTAAACTCTAGTCAATGGCAAAACCGCGAAGTTGTACGTTGTATTTCACTTTTGTAGAAATTCATAAAATAGATGATTTAATTTTTTTAATTCTTATAATTTAAAAGTTTTGGGCGGTGAAAGTTTTTTCTCATTTTTTGGAGTTTCATTTTCATTTTACTAACTCATTCTTTATAGTAGGTATGTATAAGTAACATTTTATACAAAGCGAGCTTAACCCGTGGGAGAGCCATGCTTCGGCACGTATAGGCCGACTAGATCGGAGCGATACCACGGTCTTACAGAAAACCGGCAGTGAAGCAATTCTTGCATTGCTTTTCGCCGACCGAGTGAGGCTACCGGAGGGGCGAAGGCCTTAAGCCTTCCCTCCTCCTTTTCCATCGTTCCTCTACTCCCACCTTAAAGGCAGACAACGCACTTGTGACTCTTGAGTTGCAGGTGCCCATGGGCGGCGGTAGTCATTTACCATCAGGTGACCCATCTGCTCGTTTGCCCCCTATACCATAAAAAAGCAGTAATACGGTTTCTTTTACTACTAGTGATGTAGAGAAACTACTGTGGTGGCGTGTTCAGTATCTATTTAATACTCTCTTAATACTTGTATTGTGTTAGTATTTATACCTTAATATTAAACGGGTGTGAGTTAACATTTATACACACATGCAACAGACATTTCGCTTACTAAGTAGGAAATACATTACGAGTAATAGAAACTTATATTGGGGTCGCTGCTATTGAGGTGACCTAGTATGCTATTGAGACTAGTAATAATATGTTACAATACGTTACAGTGATTAAGCATATTATTTACTTCATCACCATCTCATCATCATCACCCCGGTCGAGCCGGCCCATACGTGCCGAAGCATGGCTCTCCCACGAATAAATGCTTGTCCGCAGCAATATACCTATCTATTCTCACTTTTAGTTTAAACTCTAATTAATAATAATGATTATTATTATTATTATCAGCCATGGTCGTCCCACTGCAGGGCAAAGGCCTCCCTACCCGCCTTCCACTGCTCACGGTTTAAAGCTTTCTGCTGTCAATCTTCCCAATAAGTCCAGTTCCCAGATCCAGTTCATCCCGCCATCTCTTTGTGGGCCTGCCACGACGTCGTTTAACGTTGCGCCCACGCAACGTTAAACGGTAACCACTCGGTACTGAGTTTTGACCACTGTTCGTCCGGCATGCGGCAGATGTGACCAGCCCAGTTCCATTTTAGGCTTGCAGCCTTATGGCCAACGTCGGCGATCTGAGTTTTGGAGCGCAGGATACTGTTCCTTATGCGGTCTGACAACCGAACTCCTAGGATACTGCGCTCCATGGCTCGCTGGCAAACCCCGAGTTTGGACATAGGTGAGGATGGGCAGTATACATACGTCCAATTACTGTATATAATTATGTATGTATTGAATTTATTACAGTTAGGTTTATGTATGTTTATTGATAAGTATCTATTGGTATTTATAGTAGGTAAATATTCGTTTTCATATTTATTAGAAATTACAAATAATTATAATTTTAAATATAACACCAACTGCCATTATCACTCCGAATCATTTTGATCCATTCTAAGGTTGCCTGGAAGGGATTGCATCTAGCAATAAGGCCGCCCTTTGTACATTATCTGTATAATATCTGTAATTATGTGAATATGTCTTCCACTGTAATACTTATGTACAAATAAAGTGTTATCTATCTATCTATCTACTCAATCTTTTTTATTATAGTATCTTCATTCACTTGTAACATTGTATTATGCTAGGGTTTGCAAATTTCAAAATGATTGACTTTTACGCATTAACTACTTATAGTTAAGGCCTAAATCTGTAACTAACAAAGAAACAATCTCACATACATCAAACTAGGTAAAACCTGTACCACAGATTACTGAATAGTTACTACATAACAGATAAATCACTCCCTACAAAACAGTTCATACCTACCGTTTTAATTGCCTACTCTTTCCGGGCACCGACCGCTGATTGCGAAAATTAACTTAAATGTTCGTAAACACGATTATTATTAAGAGGACTGCCTGTACTATGACATTGATTAACCCGATTACTGACAAATATACTTTTATTACTAAATACATACACATTATAGATAAATTACACCCAGACATAGAACAAATGATCATGCTCATCACGCAATTGTTTGTCCTGGATGGGAATTGAAACCAAGACCAACAGGCAATTATATTTATAATTAAGTTCAGTATTAAGGATTAGTTTTACATCAGTGCCATTATGACATAAAATCCAAAATAAAACCCATTTTCAAGGGTTTGGTACATTTAAATGTAATCGTAATGAAATTGATATAAATGTTAAATCATTGCAATTTCATTATAATTTATGTCAAACATATGGCGCAGAACGGATTTGTTCTCGAAAATTCTTTGAACATTATCTCGGCTTTCCAGTCCGAGTTCTCACAGCAATAAGTATATTTTAATAGAAATTAAGGGAACTCCGACAATGTGACTTCGAAAAATCTCGACTTCTAAAAACGCTGTGAACAAAAATTATTTATGTTTTTACCAAACCTTTCATTATTGTTCTTAAAAACTTCCCTGAAAGTTAATTTTTACTTGAAAATTTAGGGTTAACTCACCGCTTTACATTGAATTTTACTAAGATATTTACAGAGTTAATTGGGATTAAATTTTAAATTAAATATTCAAGAGTTTGTGGCTATACATTTAAAGTTTGTAACGATGTTTTCAATGAAAATCCGATTACTGAAGGAGTTTCTTCTTAACGGGGCAATGATCAAAGGGATTGCCTCTGCGATTTTGTTGCTTCGTCTTGGTTTGATATGAAACAAATTCCTTCTGGATGATAGGATTAAATTGATCCATGTAACTGAGATGAATGTATTAAGTTACATATTTAATTGATTACATAACACAAAAATAAAAATATGCGTTTTTTTTAATACCTATACCGATTTTATGGATGAATTAAGGTCAAGTAAAACTTAACAAAAGAAATCCCTATATTTTGGATTGTAACGTTAAAGATGCAGGCCTACATCGTAAACACGTTGTGACCGCTGATTGAGAGGCGGACAACGTCTGCAGGGGTTCTCGGAGACTTTCTTTTAAGGACAAACCCGGGTTCTCTGTAAAAGACCCACTTGTGACAGAGCGCCATGTGGTTCTCGACGATTCCGACATACAACTTCACCGTTAGCCCCGGTGAGGGATGAACTGTGGGGATTTGCACACGATAAAGAAAAAAGAAAGGTTTTTTTCGCAAAACAGCGAAATTGTAAAACAATACAATTTGTATTAAGCAACGTTTTTGGTGGAACTCGCAAAATGGTAAATGAATGTAAAAGAAGAAGAAAAAAAATAAAAAAAGAGCAATTCTCTTTTTGCCTCACCCGAAAATTCTCGGAACAAAGTGCAACGAAATAAACAATACCGATGCAAGAGAGATTAAAAAGGGTGTACCAAAAGTGACCAAACAAACGAAACTGTAAGTTACTGACGCTCCAACGGGTAGCCTTTGAAAACTTTTTCTGAAAACCGTATCTGACAAAGACATGTTAGACTGCGCATATACGCGGGCCAGTACTGAAATGTAGGTAGTAGGTACAAATTGCAGTGCTGATTCTTTTTGCGGCGCTAGAAATTGAATTACCATTTCACCGTACAGCTTTATTTCAGAACTGTTCAGTTTCAGTAAAGCTATTTTTTATCCGTATATTATCAGAGCATTTGAGATAGATCAATAGCTACAGTTTTTTCTAGATACAGATGCAATTTATTGTTAATTATTTAGTAATAGTAGGCCAGTGGAATTAGAAAAAACGCGTAATTATGCACAGGTTTTAACACAGTAAAACTTGTTCGTTAGCATATCAGGAACACAATACAAATAAAAATTACTTTTACTCAGTAAGTAATGTAACTCAAACTATAGTTTTAAAGAGAAGAAAATATATATTTTTTAAATTTACAAAAATATTTATTTATAAAAATTTGTTGATTTGACAATGCCAGTCGATATTAAATGCACGCGCTACCCCAGATTAAAATAAAACGTGAAAATTGAGTAAGATATGACTGAGATAGTCTTTTTTTTCATTCAATTTGAAGTAGCTCAATCGAGTTTTCAAGCACCGTTTGGCATGGACGAAAAATGACATCGCCCGCTTAAGCACAAAATTATTATAAGTTTTCAATGATTGTGTACCTGTTCGTAAGGCTATTTTCGCATCACTGAGAATAGATTAACAAAATGTAAGTATTCAACTAGATTTTTTTTTAAAGATTATTAGTAACGTGGGTAACATTACATTACTAGTAATCTCGTTAACCTTAACGAGTAGGTTCACGAGTTACATGTAAAATTTAGAGTTTTTATGTTAGACACATTTTTTTTTTATTTGTATAAAATTACCAGCAACAAATCTGTGAAGATTACATGACGATACGACCATTAGTTTTCGAGATATTTCAAAAAACCATATCTCTGATAACTGCACATTTTTCGGACGCCATTTTGGGGGTTTTAAGTAATAATAATGCATACGCCCACTGCAGAATCATAAAATATAGGCCTCGGCAAAAAAATGTGTGCAAAATGAATCTATTTGGACAATGGGAACTGGCTCAAATAACAATAAACATTTAAGCAAAGTTTAATAAATAAATAAGATTTCTCGTTAACTTGTATTATCGTATTGCTGAAATAAGATTGACTCTGCTACATAAAATACGAGACAAAACAAAACACAGTTGAGAGAATGCATTCCAATTTAGCTGACCACACATTTTATCTGGAAAACTTGATCAACCGCTTTCCTCTTATTTTTAACTGAAAAATAAGAAAACGCTAAGACAGAATGCAGTATAAAAAGTTAATAAAGGTCACTAGAAGATAGAATAATACAATAGTGTGAGTTTTTACTTTGTAAACCAACATTTGTTTTTACATCGATGACTTAGAATAAAAATTTACATTGGTGAAATAGCGCTAAAAGTGTTACTCCCAATATGTGCTTAATACACAACTGTTACTAAGACTGTTGTGTTGTGTTTTGTGGAATAGAACGTCATAAAAATGTGAACAAAACAATTGTATCCGTTGTTTTTGTATTCTGTGAGTTTGTGAACTTAGGTACTCTATGGAATGTATTAAAACAAATGACTTTTGTAACTTGAGTCAATAAAACTTATAATTTACAAAATAACGCTTAAGTTTGAATGAACGCTGTTAACTAGTGTTTTTTTTTAAATATTGTAATCATAAAAAAATGTGGGTCACAGAAAATGGACCCGCCCTGACTGCGAAATCAGCCTACTGAAATTTAACCGTCATTGCTAGTAGCATCAATTGGTTCTTGTCAATTTAAAATCGGGTGGTTTTCAGTTCAGCTGTTTATTTCGCCGTTCTCCGCTTGTTAAAAAATTAAATTAAACTAGCAGCGCCCCGCAGTTTCTACCGCGTAAGTCCCGATCCCGTCGGAGTATCGGGATAAAAAGTAGCCTATTGAAAAAAAGTAGCCTATGCTTTAATCCAGGTCTCCAGTTATCTACATATCAAGTTTCATAGCAATCGGTTCAGTGGTTTTTGCGTGAAAGAGTAACAAACATCCATCCATCCCAACTTTCACATTTATAATATTAGTGGGATTACTTTATCCAGATCCAAACTAAGCATGGTCCTGTGCAAAAGCAATACAAGCTGACACTTGCACCAGTCCACTATGGGTTATATAACTGGGACTTAATCGGAGTAATATTATTTATGCAAAGAATACTTTAAGAGGAAATAAAAAAAAATACAATGTAGTTTTCATTATTTCTCTGGTTGAATATAACATAAAATTCCAAAGCTGGCAGTTCCAAAACAGTATTTAGATTTCCAACTCCAAAACGGTTTTTCCAATTTCGAATTGTTTTAGACGTGGACGACGTCGGAACTCTTTCGCTCCATATTTCTTTTTCAGTCTTCACAGGAAATTCGGTTTCAATTTCTTCCTTCGAAATTAGTTTTTTTTTCATTCTGTTTCAACCATTTCAACGTCGCTGTTGTCTCTAGCATGTAATACATTTCTTGTTTTCATACCGTTTAACTCGAAACTTTTAGTGGCTTTTTGGTGCCAGACTGTTTCGGGTGGAATTGCTCCGTGGGTTATTATGTTTTTCTGGAAAACGTTTTTGAACAATGTAACAACAGCTACTATTTGTTTATACAATTAAGTTGCAAAACTGACTTGGACTACCTGATAGTAAGCAATTACCGGTGCCTGTTAGCAGTCGCAACATCTATAATGTGACTTAGGCATTTTAAAATGAAACTTTATGTAAGGTACTGGACCGGTTGAACGGCTTTAATTCGTGCAGAAATATGTGTTGTCCTAATTCATCTAATTCGAGCAGAAATCTATGTTACTTGTTTTACTTTCACGGTTTTTATAGATAGCCAGGACTTAATAGCGATAATATTTATAAGATTCAATACCCATACCTGCCTTTATATACTATAACTACCTTCAATACAATAAAGGCCTCAAGAAAATAGCACGTCATGTGACTTTGAGTGAATTATCCGAAATCAAATCCACATAATATCAGTAATTTCTGTTACAGCTTTATTTAGTTAAGTATCATGTTTACTGTTCGCGAAAACTTCCATCAAATTGGATATGAATAGTTTCCCATTGTTTGCAGCACTCTAAGGCTAGCAGAACACGCTACAAATATTATTATGTTTTACTTGGAAGTTCTAGATTATATTCCAGTAGACTAAGTATATATTTGTTACTAGCATTTATGCCTTAACTCGCGATAGTGTAGATTTTGTAAATTAATTCAGGTTGTCGGTTTACACAGGAAGCATTAACGACTGTTTAATAGTAACTATTCTATGTCTCGGGAACAGTCAACGGGTAAGGCAATGGACTCGTGAAGCGCACTAATGTTGCTAGGCTGATTAATCCGGCTGCAGGCAGTCTAAACTGGTGCTGACGGAGATCTCACCACGTTTAACTTGCAGACTGCTTAATCTCAACCGACTTGACATCAGAATTTTTGTAGGAACCATTATGGGCCACCTGGCCCCTATTTACCATCAGTGCGACAGAGAGTCCTCTATGCAGAGGATGTCTCAACGCAGAAAAAACGGCCATACACGTTACCTATTTTGCTGCCATTTTGTTTTGTTGTTGAGAACTGTAAAGTCTCAGCGGCAGTAAATTAGTATAGCACATTAGATAATGAAAATATATTCGTTTTATAGCAGACACCTTTTCTCTATGTCATTTTAGTAGTTCAAAAAGAATTTCTAAGCTTGCTTGGCCTTTATTGGCCTTCCCAAATGTCTGACTGCGGTGGCAGACCGATTGGAGTCGTGGAACACCCTAAGATGTGGTTGAGTTCTGTAATTACCAATTTATCTAGTCTGCTGGGTGTCGTGTCTGATCAGCTCGTAACTGGAGTGGTTCTTTCGTATAAAGACCTATATGGCACTTGCACAGTTTTAATTTATGTAGACTTGCATCATTGATCCTTTATTTCGGCGTTTCTTCTCAAGGATAGTCATAAGAAATGTCAGGTCGACAACTACGGTGGGCACTGACAATCAGTACTGTGGTGGGCCACGTCCATCACAGGAAATGCTGAGAGTCTACCTTTTTGTGGGGCATAGCGTACAACCCTTGTCAATACCGTATAAGCTTTTGCTATATGTATGCAAGACAATAGATTAAGTAAAATAATTTTTAACCTAGATATTTATTAAACGTGGCACGATGCTACGTCGTCGTGGCACGTCATACGACGCTCTACAAGTTGTCACTTGTCAGGTCAGCTGTCAGTTGTCACTAATGTCACCATTAGCTTTGATCAAGTTGAGTTTCGTATGAAAACCAGTCTTTTAGCCTAGTATTTATTTAGTAGTATTTATTTTTATTTATTTTAATGTTGAAAGTTATATGCCTTTGTCCTACGAAATAAACTTATTTTCTTTCTTTCTTTCTATTTCTTTCTTTCAAATGCTGGCACCGTCTAGCTTTAAAGCAGAATTTGTATGGACTAATATTGTAGATGAATAATAAGAGCCTACATGGCTCTACCGGGAAAAAGTGTATTATTGCTGGGAGACTAAATTAAAATCAAAGCTTTTATATAACTTTGTGACGGTGTCCTCTTTTGACGTCGTTCAGCTCGGGAATAGAAACACTTGTTTAATTTTTGTGCCCAAAACTATGATAGTTTTATTCATGTTATTCAGAATTTTGATGATGGTAGAATATATTAATGGGTCTTTGACTAATACTGAATTTAGACTTTTACTTTTTAGTGTTTTTGTTTATAATAGGATTAATAAAAATCGCAGTGGTTTCTAATAGATTTTGGTGATCTGGAAACTAACTATAACGCACGCATTCCATACAGAAACAGGTATGAAAAAAGTGGCGTGATATTCTATTTATGTATACATATATATATGTATGTATATGTAGGTATGCTTGATACACATATGAGGGTGAGATCAAACCTTGACATTAGCACATATATGCGTATAAAAAACAATGTATAACTTTTGATTTGATTCGACGAAATTTCGTACTGTTTTTCTTTGATTCCTGACTTATTTCATCAAAAGTGAACAATAAAAAACAAAAAAAAATTATTTGTTATAAATAAGTAGATTGTGTAACACTATCGCATTGGGAGTAAACCTGTAAAGATAGATGTTTTAATAGAAATAAATAAATAAAAAAAAAAATAATAATAATAATTACTCCGGGAGTTTGCCATTGTACTTTAGACTTTGAAATGCTGAATATTTTCCATGTTTATGTGTAGCTAAATCCACATTTCACCATTGCTAGAAGTCAGTAAACCTATCTTGAGCATACAATGTCATAAAGAATTCAAGCAAATAACTCTTCATCGACCGCTTTAAACCCCGAAACCAATCACTGCCAGTTTGTATGCGTCCTGCAATATTTCTACTTGTTTATACCCCTTAACCTGTCAAGGTAGGGTTGCCACTCATTCATTTCGTTTGCTTCGAGAATGGCTTTATTTATTTACGCAAGGATGTTGTGCCCTATTGTTAGCGATGTTAAGGCGATTAGTAAATTTAATGTTAATTGTATTTTTTTTTCTATAATCGTTGCATTATAATTTTTTTACTAATGAATGATATATGTATAAGCATTTTAGTCACTTAATTTAAAGTGACACTTCCAAAAGACTTATATTACACCAACAGCGCCCCGCAGGTTCACCCGCGTAAGTCCCGATCCCGTAGGAATATCGGGATAAAAAGTAGCCTATATGTTAATCCAGGTCTCCAGCTATCTACATACCAAGTTTTATCGCAATCGGTTCAGTAGTATTGGCGTGAAAGAGTAACAAACATCCATCCATCCATCCATACTTACAAACTTTTTCGCCTTTAAAATATTAGGATGGTTTTATTAACAGGAAAAGTTACTAAACTACTCGTAGTAATTTTAATCACCAATATTTTTTAGGATACGCCTTTTTTTGGTAAAAATCGTCATTCGTCATCATTCAATCATCGTTGTGTGAGACACTACGCATCAAATACACGATCAATTACTGCACAAATCAAAATCAAATTGCAGTATATTCCAATCAATTTTGTTTGGTCACTTTGACCGTGTCTGATCATAGTCGTTCAATTGTTTAGTTTTACTGGGAATAAACCGGGTTTATATTATTTCCTAGTGTGGTTTTTGCAGTTCAAAGTACTGATGTTCTAAACTTTGTTTCTGTAGGCGACATTACCTGCCTTTTTTTGTAGCGGTATTGTCGTGTAATTGTTGCTTGTCTTAGAAGTATCATCATCCACTTTTAACCTTTCAAGGCAAGATAAAACGATTATATTAGAGTTGAACAGACTTAAAGCACATGGTCTCAAGGATATCAAAATTATTGCCGGGAGAGTCGCGTACGTACTGTACATGTGTGACACAGCTTAAGCCACCAAACCCTGGCAGGTCTTGGCCACTATCTTTGATCTTTCCGTCCTCTTCGAGGAAAGCAAACCCTTCTATCTTCTTCTTGGGAATCATTTGCAAGATAATAATAATAATATCTTTATTGATTCAAAAGAATACTAATGTCTACACAAACTAATTTGACAATATTTGATGTGCAATATTTGCCTAATATGCCTAAGCTAGGTTTATAGCCTGTATTTCATCACACAGCGCCTTCCATCATGGCTCTTCGGTAAGTATATCTATGGGTATTATTCAGAAATGAGGTATTTATATTAATTTCAAAGTAGTTTTAAATTTCAACATTGACAATATTAAAAACATAAATAATAAAAAGTTAAATGAAAAACATGTATAGAGAGGGGCTCTGTGTGATGTATGTCCGTGAATGAGCGTGTGGTATGTGTATATGAGTACGGGTGTTTGTGACAAAGAGGGTATATAATATGATGGTGGAGAAGGTTAGGATGCCAGAGGATGTAATTGAATAATACTAAATTCCAATGACAGATATAGCAAAGGAAAACAGTATAATTTAGACCTTATTATGCCTAAATTTACAATTTGCTACTGAGGGATTAAAATGAGATTTCGGTTTCAACATCAGGCAGTTTACAACTCCTTTCTCTACTTTATAACATATTGTTCAACCCCCTCACTCCCTCTTATCTCAAAGAACGCTTTAGGTTCTTAAGTGACACACATTGTAGGTTCTTCAGATCATCTGAAAACTTGCAACTGCAAATTCCAGCGCATTCTACAAGGTTCGCCGACAAATCGTTTACCGTTGAAGCAGCACGCCTTTGGAATGCACTACCACTCTCTATCAGACAAGCTCAAACACTGTCATCTTTCAAAAAGACGTTAAAAGAATATTATCTGCTAAAACGAATGAATGAATGAAAAACAAAAAATAAACTACTTGCGTGACAGATATGTTTATAATAGATAGTTATAATGTATGTATGAATGTATTAATATTTGTGCAATCCATTCACATATTGCATAAATCCCTACATAGCTCTTCTTTGACATTGCGACACCAAAACCACCCACGTATATCGTAACATTCCTGTCCATCCAAAGGTTGCCTGGAAGAGATTGCTGCTAGCGATAAGGCCGCCCATTGTGCATTTTGTGTATAATTTGTATGTGTATTGTTTCCTTTTTTGGTGTATAATAAAGTGTATTTATTTATTATTATTATTTACTAAGTCAATGCAATAAGGTTTTTTTGACATCAGATTTATTTTGTAGTAGATATATAGACCCAGGAGCGACGACGTTAATATAATAAGATGCGAACTTGTTGCTTCTCTTTCTCGTCTTGATTGACTCATGACGACCAATAAACCTTCAGGGTGATTTTTTTAGTATTTCTTCCACACAGCTTTAAAGGGCCACCATTTCTGCTCGTTGTCATGTCGTTAGCGCACTATATGTGTATATTTCAAACCACAAGCGTACTGATATATGTTTGTATATATGTACACCACATGCATGCTCTCTATTATAAAAGTATTAATAAAACTCCAATTTTATAAATACTAGAGTTTTCCCTGTCTGTCAACCCTAGCGTCCATTTTCCTCTCCGTCATATTCCAGCACTAGTTTTTTTTATTCGGTCTTTCCACTGCCTATTTCCTGCCTGCAATTGTCTCCTTTCAATTGCCGTGTTCATAAGCTCGGAGTGTAGACTTGCTAGTTCTTTTTCCTTTGCTTTTGCAGGCTTGGAAAATTTGTTTCGCTAGTAGAACGAACTAGAATATATTTTGTGTCTCTCTAGCCTTGTTTAATATGAAACTACTACTATCATTACTCACCTTTAGGCGTAAATTGCGAGGTAGAATAGTCCAGATTTTCCATTGTCTCCAAAATAGGTGGACAGACCTAAGATAGCTTGGTAATATTCCGATTTATATCTTAACTAGCAGCGCCACGCCGTTTTACCCTCGTAAGTCCCGATCCCGTGGGAATATCGGGATAAAAAGTGGCCTATGCGTTAATCCAGGTCTCCAGTTACCTACATACCAAGTTTCATCGCAATCGGTTCAGTGGTTTTTGCGTGAAAGAGTAACAAACATCCATCCATCCATCCAAACTTTCACATTTATAATATTAGTGGGATTAGTGGGATATTTGTATCAGCTGTGGGTTTATGTTGGGAGTGCATTGGATAGGGTTTAAATCTGTCACCTCTCGATATCAAATTCAATTGTAATATGTATATTGGAACATTTATTTCTTTATAAACAAGCTTTACAGATTTTACTAACTAAACCACAGTTGAATGACGATTTTTACCAAGAAAGAGCGGGCGTATTACAAGGAAAGCATTTGCTAAGAGTACTATAACCGTAAGTCTGGCCTTAAGTGCCAGGGGCTGACTGCACTAATTTATTGAAAAGGTGGGACAAAACATAAGATAAATGTTTACTAAATGTACAGTGAGCCGACTACACGCTCAAGTAATCTCAACTTTCTTCTAGCAACTAAAAAATCAATTGTTCACGAGAACTTTTTTGCTTTGAGTGATTGACCTTCACCGAAGTTGTAATACTTTATGTTAGCTGGATTTATGTGTATGTTGAGCGAAATCCGACACTACACTGAATGTAATGTGGGTTAGATAATATTGCTGCATAGCTGCATTTATAATGTGGAGTGTCTCCTGTTAGGAACAATCTCACCACTATTGCCATAAACTATTTATTATTATTATTATTTTAAGTGCCTAGTGCCACCTCGACCATTTCTGGTCTATTGTAGCGCACTTTTGCTTTACAGTTCACTACTCAGACTTATGGCTTCGAGAAACTTCCAGATCATATCAGCAGTGATTGTTTATATTTCCTGCGGTTGCATGATGTGCAATCCTAGGTTAATATTTCGGTGGTGCATTAGTGGGCCACAAGAGCATAGAATATGTGTATTGCAGTTTCTTTTGCCTGTTGACAGAATCTGCATATTTTGTTCCTTCCCAACTTTAGGTTGAACATATGTTTGTTCAGTTTACAGTGTCCGGTGAGGACTCTTGTTACTGCACAGGTTTTGTATCTTATGAGCTCCAGAATACTAAAAACTAACAAATTCACCAAATAACAGTAACTGTTATGGTGTTCGTATCTTAATCACCAATCAAGTGATCGTTATCAACTTGTAATGCATGCCGAGCCTTTTATCAACCCACCGTTGTCAGGCCGGCTAATGGCGTTGCGTTACCGGTACAACTATTCATAATAATATCTATTAACTCATTTTTATTAAATAGGGAACTGTTTCATCATCTATTATAATATGCTTTTAATTTTAATAAAATAAATACGAGTTTTTAATGTGGTACAACACTCCGTTATAACGTTTAACAGAGGTAATAAAAAAAGGTTAATTAGAACAGTATACAGTGCAACTTTTGGAGCGTTAGTAACATATTTATATCCTATTTACTTATAGAATCATTGAATTAATAATAATAATAACTCCACATATCTCACACACGGTCGTCTGATCCCAAACTAGGCAGAGCCTGTACTATAGTAACCAGACGACTGATAAACATACTTATAGATTTCTAAATACATACATATTATGGATAAATTACACCCAGACACAGAACAAATTATCGTGCTCGTCACACAATTATTTGTCCTGGGTGAGAATCCAACCCACGACCTCTGGCTTAGTACTTAGTCTGGCGTAGTCAGGGTCACTTACCACTAGACCAGTCAACTAATAAAATCTTTTGCTTTCCCGCGTCGTTTGCGCTTATAAATTACGGCACATACACTACCCCATTTCGAACTCTTCCTTAAGTGAACTTGTGCATTTATAGCCAATAAACCGGACCCTCTAAAGAGATTTTTTTATGTACGGATTGGGTTGTTTTTTTTTTGTCCGGTCAAAGGTGGAATAGAAGTAGTTGAGTATTCCAATTGGTTCTAAGCTTTCGACTATATGCCCAGGGCGAGTGTACAAGGCTTTTATACCTCAGCCGTAGACGGGAGGATAATGTTTAATGCCAGGAATAAAATAACTCTAGAGAAAGAAAGAAGAAAGAAAGAAAGAAAATAGGTTTATTCTGGTACAACTAAACAAGACGCTAACAGAGTGAAACATTTAATTATCAAATTCTAAACATAGAGCTGGGTTTTAGGAGATGTACCTAACTTAAGTTTACAAGACGAGAAGTAGTCATCTCGCGGTCGCACCAAAATGGGCGCCCAGTTCAGCTTTGTGCCGGGCACTGGTGGGTGCCTGGCGCTGGTTTTCGCTGCCCTAGAAAGAGTAAAAAATACAAATCTATGTGCTATTGTGATTTTGAGTACGTTACCAGCATGAGGTTGCGGCTAACAATAACTTAAAAATAGTGGATCTTTACGTGTGTAGCAAATTAACTTCATCGTTTGAACTCAACATATTTAATACCCACTAAAAAAACATCAACAATATTACAAAAAAGTTTTAAATTTGTTTCTAAAATCCTCTTGAGTTTTTTCGGGACCTTTGACCGCTTTCAGTAAAAAAATCTCAACAGTATTTCAAAATCCACCCGAAAACGAGTAACTAAGGCATACTAAATTTCTTGAGATTAAAGCCTCCAGCGTACCGATCAGCGTTAAAACAATAACATTATTCAACAGACATCACAAGTGTTGCTTGTGTGTGTGTGTGTGTGTGTGTGTGTGTGTGTGACTTGCCCCACACTAAAAACACAAACACACACACACACACACACACACAACACGCACATAAGTAAGGCGTCTTTTATTTATTTATACCTACGTTTATTTTTATTTTGTAATGTTACTTTAGCGTGTCTCCTTCATTTAACTGGTGTACATCTTATTATATAGTTAATACTTGGTCTAAATCAAGCTAAAAAAATAAACGGTCCCCACACGGACTTGGTGATTTGTGTTACAGGTAATATTTGCCTAATTTCAAACACTAGCTCCTCACAAATTAGGAGATATAAAGCTTAGTATATGTGATTGTAATAGATTTATATTATATGTTCTTTTTGTGAGGAGAAATAAATAAAGATTATTATTATTAAAGTGTTGCGAGCAATTCCTTCCCACCAAGTAAGAGCGGCAATGACTGCAGTGACCCCGACGCCTGTAAAGCTCCAGCCGTCAGAAAAGAGCAACTTCCTTATACGGTCGTTTTTCAGGAAGGTTGCGAGGCAGCCTCGCTTGCAAAGGAGGGTTGGCGCTCGAATACGCCTCGCCCAGACCGAAGGCGGCGGGGTGACTTGAGTTACATACATTATTACTATATAATAAAGCATAAATTATGTATTTTTAAACCTATATAATAAACGTGCTCCATTACCACGTCAACATGTCACCTCGAGACCATTGACCATTAGTCCCGTAAGTCTCGTTTGAGTGTCCTATTACAACTAATCTATTAGACATGATATAATTGTAATTGTTTTTTCTGTCTTACGTATTGTTTTTTAAAATAAGTCGGCTGTATGCCTTGTCTTTTTAATTGAATACATTTTCTTTCTTTCTTCTATATTATGGATGTAACTATCATTAGGGATACCTAATAATGTAACTAATATTTCTTTTTTATATATTTTAAGTCCATGCTTTTTTATAAGTATATCAAGTACTGAAGGAAGTACCCAGGAGTTGATACATAAAATACCACCGTACCATAACCTTTAAAAAAAAAAAGAAAGCATTGTGATCGCAAACATGTAACGAAAAGTTAAGAAGTTCGCCAAAAAAAATTATTTATTATGACTTCCTATTATATTATCGTAACAATCATTTTCTGAAGAATTCTGTTAGCAAGTAACTTAATAACCAAACTTATAAACTTGTTACGATACAGTAGGTAAAAAAATTTTAATAGCACAGTTAAAATCAATTAGGTTTTAATAGAAAAATTAAGCTGTAGACAAAATAATCAGGTAATTAAAACATGTTAATATTACCTAAAAGTAAATTCCACTAATCCCACTATATCCCACTAATCCCACTAATATTATAAATGTGATAGTTTAGATGGATGGATGGATGGATGGATGGATGTTTGTGACTCTTTCACACAAAAACCACTGAACCGATTGCGATGAAACTAGGTATGTAGATAGCTGGATACCTGGATTAACGCGTAGGCTACTTTTTATCCCGATATTCCTATGGGATCGGGACTTACGCGAGTGAAACTGCGGGGCGCTGCTAGTAAAGATATATAATAATCAATAATAATAATCTTACGAGTAGTAGCAGTAGTAGTGCCGTAAGAGTCATCTTACGGCACCACCACGCAGCTCGACTCTTACTAGAGTCGTCTTATGGCATCCCCCGGGACGGAAACGGGCTCATTCGACACAAATGGGAGTGAATCAAGCAGATAATAAGAGAAGGAAAACTCGAAATAAAACCCTTTACCAACCCGTCTGGCCAACGTGGTAACAGTAGGCTAAACTCCGCCCAATGTATAGAAGCCACCAAAACAGGGCCCTCAGTTCCCGCAGTCCTGCTTTTGGATGCGGAAGGTGGAGGACTGGGCGCTATGGCGCACGTTGGGAGAGGCCTATGTCCAGCAGTGGACTGCAATAGGCTGATTCATTACAATTTTTTTTATCCTTTACGTAGGTAATCATCTATTGTTTAAAAGCCCTTCAAAATAAGACGTACCCATCTTAACAATGGTTCTGAATTTCCACCATTATATAATTGTACTATTATATATTCTGTGTCCTTACATTAATTTTATTACTGAAAGGTAAATAGATACATTAAACATTGGAACTAATATCCAGACCGATGCAAAGAGATATTTCATACTACAAGTATTTGCACTGAGCGGGAATCGAACCGAACGGATTAAAACAGCAGGACGATAAACGCAGGTGAAGCTGCGAGGAATGGCTAGTGTTTAAATAAAATAGCTGTTTTTTTGGTAAAACAAATATATTAAATATTAATATAATAACTGAAAACTTGCGGCACCTCACACACGGGACACGGCCGTCTGATCCCAAACTACGCAAAGCCTGTACCATTGTATACTCTTTGGCCTGTACTATGGTAACCAAACTGCCGATAAATGTATTTATATATTTCTAAAAACATACATAAATTATTATTATTATACCATCTTAAGTTAAGAAATATGTATCTGAATATATCATATCAAAGTTTTGAATAATTAAATTTTCTACTTTAATTTTGAATTTCACACATCTTTCATTAGTTAATCACAGGAAAAGTTGCGTTAATTTAATGTTTGAAATAAGTGTCTCCGTGGTCTTTTTTCAAACACTTTTTAAAACCCCTCATTTTTATACCCTGATCGAAAGGTTTGGAAGAGAAATCCGAAAATTTTAATATACCCAGTGATACTGGCGCATTAAAGACGAATCTCATGACATAATTGTATAATAATAACTTCACACATCTCACACACGGCCGTCTGATCCAAAATTAGGCAGAGCCTGTACTATGGTAACCAGACAGTTGATAAACATACTTATATATTTCTAAATACATACATATTATAGATAAATCACACCCAGACATAACAAATGATCATGTTCATCACACAATAATTTGTTCGGGGTGGGAATCGAACCCACGACCTCTGGCCCAGCAGTCAGGATCACTAACCACTAGAACAACAGGCTAGCCAATATCTATCATCAAAATCGGTCCATTCAAAGTTATACAAGTCAAACACATAACCCTCCTATTTTAGCTTTGCCGCAGTCGGGAAAAAATACGGATTAGAGCATCTATGGGTGGTCGATTTAATAACGATCACTACCTGGAGTTTTGGGCCTCCCATACTGATTTAGGGTAATTTTTTTGTGTTGTGTTGTGTGAATTAATTTGTTACCGTTACATATAGGTATGTTTGTAACGTTCTTCGCAACTTGGGAAATACTCTCTAGAGTGAATTTATTTCTATTGAAAAGAAGATCTAGTATCATTACTTGAAAGTTGTGGGGCACAGCAAATTTCTGTTCAAATTGGAGCCGTCCGCCTGGTATAATAGGTACTACCTACCAGGTAAGTAGGGTCGTCAGATTTCCACGGTGATTACTTATATACAACTAACTACAGTAGTGTTTGTTTGCCACCTTAGTTTGTGAACTTTAAGATTTTTAGGCCCGATCCCCTTCATGGTGATTTGTGGTTTATAATGAGGTATTCTACGCCTTAATGAATCAGCTTCAAACAATACCGTTTATTTATAACACATAATATAGATAACATATAACTTTAAACGGTTATTTTATGCTATGACCAGTTATGATTTTATATAAATTAATTTAACTAATTACATTCACAGTAAAAAGATAAATAAACCGTTCCTATATAAATAATAATCTACTCCGAACCAAATTAGATATTGTATGTACACAATGAATCATTTTAATATTTTTACCCAGTACTAAAATCCCGAAAATAATTACTTTTATGGAATAGAAAGTATTTAAATAGGTAAATAATAGAAAATAGTTATGTAACTTCCGCGGATTGATATGAGATGGCAGCACTATGTCCGCTCTTTTATCAGTTATTATTGCTATCCTTATCAACTCGCCGCGTACTGCATACATCTATCCTTTTCTTGGTAATAAATTTATATTAAACAACCTTTTTTTCAACATTTTTTTAAAATATGAGATTGTAAATTTGTTTCTTTATCTAAATAAAAAATATGAAGACTGTATTTGAATTATTATAGGAATTATTTAACAAAGTCCTGAATCACGCTATGAAAGTTTTTGGGGCGCGTAGCATATATACGGGTTTTGAAATAACTTTACTGGGGAGTCCGTTTCTACACAGTAAAGCAGTGGTTGGGAGTAGGGCTGTTCTAAACCTACTTCCAAGTGGTCCCAGTATTCTCCGGTGTAAATGCTGAAGCTATTGAGGTATACACGCAGTGTTCTGCGAGGTTAAGCAAGCCCCCCGCACGTCGTTGGTCCCCGGCGTTGTAGGTTGTGGCTCTATGCGGCGATCAGATGGATCTGCCAATGTGGTTTAAGGGCGGTAGTAAGCCCCCAAATCGTGAGGGAAAAAGGCCCGTCAGAGGTCAATCCAAGACAGAGTTTCTCAGGCAAACTCGGTGTAACACGGAGGAATTTGTTCCTCAACCCCACTGTTGTAGAAGATTTGACTCCCCTTTTTAAAAATATTTTGTTATTTACACTACAATGTTCTATTTAATTAGGATTTCTCTATTAAAACCAGGATTCAGTGAGTCATTTTAATTGTTATTAAAAAAATGGTAAGTTATCTAGTCTGATATCGCACGATGTTATCTCAAGATGATACAATGTTTAAAGATGTAAGATAATCAATAGTTATAGATAATTACTAATATTATTTCACTGCCCTCAATACATTAACCATTGCAAAATATGATATTCCAACTAAACTATAACTATTAGTTTTACATTATAAAAACATTAACTTTTTTTTAAATGTAAAACGCGGGGTGATTCAGAAACATTCACGCAACGGACACAAAGAACACCCTGTTACAGGAATAGTTACAAAAAAAATTTACTTAATCTTATTAGGGCTGTCAAAATTCAATTTGGAAAAGAATGGTTGACTGAGGCCATTCTTGCGAGTGATTATAGATACCAGTACCCTAAAGTAAATATGCTCGTTTAATATAATATAATAGTTTAATTTAGCATAATAATGTAAACAAGATACATATTAATTAGTGTGTATTCAGTTCAGTTAATGAGGGGTTTTGTGGTTATAACAACGTAGATATTAAAAAATTATCTAGATTTTTTCCACTAAGTTAAAAATAGACCTTCCATTTTCATTAATTATTTTATTTTTTAGGTTACTTTTGATAAAAGTATAAATAAAGTCCTACATCAATATGTATATAATCAATAAGTAATCTTGTTTAAGGAGTCAACCCTAATAACTGGCTTTCTGAGCCCCATTTATAAAAACCGAAAGCGTTAATATTTGAAGTATACACGCTGCCCTTTGTACTATTGTGTATCGTAAAATCCCAAAAGTATTTTTTGTCGCAGGTGACCAATACTTCAGAGGCATTAATACCTGGGCTTAGAGTTCTATTTCGAGAAACATTTTTGTTACTAAATGAGATTTCAACGCTTTACAAGTCTGTATAATAGACTTTCTTATTATTATTAACACAACTGTGTTCCGTCACCCCCTGTAGGTTTTGAACCACTACAAGTCCTATCATTTGACATTTTTAAATTAACACGTTGACACTTTTTGCACACTTTTAGATACCGGAGCAACTTTTTTTATAATACGTACGTTGTTTACCTAAGTGTAACTCCCGCTTTATTTCTTAACCTAGGGTTGTCAACCTCTGCGATATTTTATAAAAAAAAAAACTGTATAATTATTATGTAGTATTGGACGCTTCCTTTAGTAACCCAGTATGGCATTCCCAGTATGGTAATATCTTGGTATTATTTGTAATACTGGGGTTTATGTTTAAATAAATAAAAATATATAAAATGTAGTTGACAAATTGTCAATAATGGTCTACTATAGAAAAATCCAATTTTTCTATAAATATATTTGGCTGGTTTTACTATGAAAACAAAACTCTACCTAGTGTACCTACTGACCTCAACTGTTTAAAGGAGGATGCCCACTTTCACTTTTAGACGTTCACGTCATTATTTCAAATAGTAAAAAAAAATATTCATTTTAATGTGACATTTCGACCCTAAATCTTTTCTATAGAACTTGGGGTTTAAAATTAAATCTTACAAGGACTAAAATTTGAATCAATGACCGTTTCCATTTTAAGTGAAATGTTGCCATTATATAAAATATACCATTAATGGTTGAATTCAAATAAACATCGTTTTAAAATAAAATGGCTAAATAATAATATACGTGATAATAATTCGTAATGTCACATTAAAATATATTGCAGTTTAGTAATCGTATTATTTCGTGTATGTAGTCGTAGTTTATGTAGTGAATGTATACTTCAGTGTTAGTTTTACCTTAATTTATGCATGGCATCCCTGTCAAAAACATGATGCCACAAACATTGTTAAAAAAAACTAACGCCAGTGTCACAATATTTTCTCGTTGTTGTTATCGTACTTATCGTTGTTATTTGTCTAACGAGCAGACGGTTCACTTGATGGTAAGTGACTACCATCGCCCATGGACACCTGCAACTCAAGAGTCACACAAGTCACAAGCCGACCCTTGAGATGAGAGTACGCTCTTTTAACTCTTTTTTTTTTTTAACTAAATGTTGAAAAGTCGCCTAGGCAGGGAAGATTATAATCACTACATATTATAAAACAAAATCCCTCGCCGCGTCTGTCTGTCTGTTCGCGATAAACTGAAAAACTACTGAACGGATTTTCATGCGGTCTTCACTAATAGATAGAGTGATTCATGAGGAAGGTTTAGGTGTATAATTTGTATCCGTGCAAAGCCGGGGCGGGTTGCTAGTGTGATTATAAAATTTTAATTTGGATTTAAATAAAGAAAATGCATACTTGTTCGGAAACTCTGTAAATCTATAAATATAATCTTTAAAGTAATATTAGATAATTGACCATAGATAAGCTCTTGTTCTAAAAATGTTTTTTTTTGTTTCAGGTAAAACTGCATCCATAAATCTCTACAATTAGAATTGTCAGGTATTCAATTGGTCTCAAGATCCAGCCCGACGTGAGCCATTTTTATCAAATTTAGTTAACAAAGTCTGTATATAAACATAAATTAATATTTTTTACAATTTTTTTTAATATTCTGTTGATGTGATCTCGCAAATAAATGTTATTTTTATATTTTCAGTAAGACTTATAACAAAATTGAAAAATAAAGTAAATTTAAAGATTCTACAATAAAGAAAATTTTAAGACTGTAAAAATAAAATTTTATTTATTTAGTCCGTCAAAAAACGAAGTTTCAAAAAATTACAATTTTGTGAAAATCTACATGATATTCACTTAACTAATACTCGACTACAATGCGATACGAACTAATGTTACCACACTATGAGAGAGAGATCAGGTGCCTGGATCCTGCACTTTGCGAGCTTTATAGAGCAAGACAATTTAACATCACCAACTTCCTAATCACGAGTTCCTGCTGAGACTTTTTTAACTCTTTTTTTCCTATCCGTTAGTCAAACCTGAGACCTCATATCGTACGTACAACCTCATGCCACTAGACCCTATGTACCATTGGAAGTCGAAAAGTAGTTTACGGAGTCCACCAATAAGATTTTGTTCCCACGAACATGCTTCAACACGTATGGGACGGCTCGACTGGAGACATACCACGGCCTCACAGAAAACCGGCAGTGAAGCAAAGATTCGTTGTTTTTCGCCGCGTGAGTGAGGTTACCGGAGTCCCTAACCCTTCCCTCTCCCCTCTTACCCCCTCTTCCCCTACTCCCACCTTAAAGGCCGGCAATGCATTTTGGAATCTTGAGTTGCATGTGCTCATGGGCGGCGGTAGTCATTTACCATCATTATTTACCATCTGCTCGTTTGCTGACTATACCATAAAAAAAGTAAATTGTTGTCGCCGGTATCAAATCCATAGATACGATTAGCGAGAATAATTATAATGAGTGATCCACGTAAACAATTCTGAGTGAAAAAGATGATACAAAAATATAAATACCTAAAAATGAATTTGACAACCCTACCTGCACCGCAAATCGGTATGCCGCGAATGCCGCTCACGATATACGGTTGTAAGTTGTATTAAATGTTTTGTGAAACGTGCCATTTCAATGAGTGAATGCTTGGCAGCGGTTATTGGCAGACGTCTGATGACCTTGGAGAGTGTGCTCCATGCAAATTACTGTTTGTGTTAGAGGATAATGTAACGGGAATTTAAAACGACATTCATTTGTTAGTAAATTAAATTTACTGAAGAATGAGGTGAAGTCAGTCTCTAATTTCTGGAGAATATTCTTACATTTATTTGAAACTTACTACTTCGTTCGCGTGGAAATTCAAATTTATCATCAAACCAGCAGACGGGTCACCTGATGGTAAATGACTACCGCCACCCATGGGCACCTGCAACTCGTGCGTTGCCGTCCTTTGAGGTAGGAGTGCGCTCTTTTCTTGAAGGTTTGAAGGTCGGATCAATCCGGAATCCGGTCCGAAATTATTACGCTTTCATGCCTTATCTAGTCAACCCATCATCATGAAATTTTGCATACACATTATCAGTAATATCACCATCACCAAGCCTGCAAGAGCTAGCAACAAATAAATTCACTTATTCAAGTAAAGGATTTACGATAGTTTCCACTTGAATAACAGTGACCTACAAAAATAACTACTTAACGATAAACTGACAGGACATTAAAAACGATTTATGTCATTAAGATAAGCTGTCCTTGAAGTATTCTGATACAGGAGACGACGAGTTCATTTTTAACGTTGACGTTACTACAAACTGAACGAATTCAGTGAGGTATGAATTAGGTGATACCGTTTCTATTGCTGTCAGAATATATACATATGTATATCGTATTTAAAGTGGCTTGTGTTTTTTTTCACCAACAGACAGACGCGTGACAAACGCTTCATATACTTACGAGTATGTGGGTTCAGCTGACTAACGTATAAGCAAGATGTAATATGGTGTTTGGAACTGCTACAGTTTGAAATATTCGAGACGGGTATTACTTCCACCACAAATTACCAATTGGTTTTATATGTATGTGTGTATACGGTATACTATATTCTAATTAAGTATGCAATCTGGTATCTTCCCTGATTCTTGGAAAACAACGTCTATAGCACCAATTTACAAGCACGGCCCTACCGATTTCCCAGAAAGTTACCGATCAATATTACTACTGCCGATGTTTTCTAAACTGCTCGAGAAAATTGTTAATAATAGACTTATTAAATATATCGAAGAAACCCATAATTTTATCTCTGCTAGACAGAGCGGATTTAGGAAAGGAAAATCTAAAGAAGAAGCTATATAAAACATTACTAACGTCAACGATAGCATCGCATCTTGATAGGAACAAATTTAGCCTAGGTGTTTTTTGGACTTGGCTGGTGCTTTTGATAACGTCTCAATTCCTATACTTCTGAGGAAACTAGAATATCACTTTGGCATACGTGGTAATGCACTAGAATGGTTTAAAAGTTACTTATCTGAAAGAAAACAATGTGTCAGAGTGGAAAACGATAAAAGTGAGATAAATACAATCAAATTTGGCGTCCCACAAGGAAGTATTCTTGATCCAACACTCTTCATTATGTACATGAATGATATAAATGATTCCATCGATGCAGAGATGTTACGCTGCTGATACCGTTATTGTTTTTGATGGCCCCTCTTGGGCTGCAACATTTTCCAGAACTGAGGTAGGTATGAATGAAGTGGTATCAAGGCTACGTCATAATCTGCTGCCACTTTATGTTAGCAAAAGTAAGTACATCTGTTTTCATAAAATAGCTACATCAGCCCAGAGCACCAGGCTTGGTACCAAGTTACATAACGTTTGTTAACAGATAGTGTTTTTGAAAATTTTACCGTCGTTTTTCAGAAAAGTAGGTGGAATGTGTAAAATTAAAGAATTTAAATCATACATATTTTTTTATTATGAAATTTTTCATTCCATTCCAAATCCATAAAAACTGAACTTAACTTCGAAAAAAAAATGTTTTCTTAGTTTTTATGGATTTTCTCAATAACTGAGTGAATACTTATAAAACAAAAAAATATGTACGATTTAAAATCTTTAAACTTTACACGTTCCACCTGCTTTTATGAAAAACGGAGTAAAAATATCTGGAAATTGAAACGGTGATAACATATATATGTGTATTAATTTATTTTTATTTTTTTTTTTTTATTTGGATCACCAACAGTTATTACATAAGTGCTTAAAAATAAACATTAAAATATACAGTGCAAGTTATGTATGACTACTTAAAGGTGAACTCAGCATGCATTATACGTACAGATATTATAGATTTATTATATATGCTTTATTTAAGTATTTTTTGTCTCATATTTAGTTTGCATATGTAATAAACTACAATATTGTTAATGCACCTACTTACTGTTTTCTATGCATCACTCGAAGTCTGGCTTTCAGAAAATGCAATTAAAAGTTGAAATAAATAAATACTTATGTACAAAAGTCTTACTCCATTAAGACACAGAAATACTGACTCTGTACCCATAACATAAAG
This sequence comes from Euplagia quadripunctaria, assembly GCA_963859945.1. Taxonomy (NCBI): domain Eukaryota; kingdom Metazoa; phylum Arthropoda; class Insecta; order Lepidoptera; family Erebidae; genus Euplagia; species Euplagia quadripunctaria. The sequence continues at coordinate 4,818,743 of OY982578.1, read as the reverse complement.
TGCAATTTAGCCTGTATGGCACGCTTGCCTAATAAAAATTTACCACTAATAAAAAGAGTAATTAGACATTCTTATTATGTATGTTCATGACACAACAATAAGGATCTTTTATTTTCTGTACCTAGTAAGGACTGATCTTTTATCCAAGGGTTGTAGTTGCCATTCTCGTTTTTCTTAATCTTAGTGTTTGTAGATATCTTTGGATGTTGTTTATCTTATCACGCCCTAACCACGTCTGTACAATCTTGGATTAATTTATACAGTGAACGGGAACCGTGATCAACGGAGGATAATGCTGATTTGTCATGATAAGTTAATGCAAATGTGTATCAAGCGTCATTCTGACAGATATCAAGCCTGCACACTACAGACGTTGGTTAATCTAATTGTACTATTATTGCTATTAAACACAAATTGTATGCATAAACTTCTGTAGCAAGAGCTATTGCTACAGAAGTTTATGCATACAATTTGTGTTTAATAGTCCAAAGTGTCGCAGTTTATAGCGTGCAATGAGAAAAGCTGTTCATTTGTAAGGAGGATCACAGTTCTGCTATTTCATTAAACTCTATCAAGACTTTCCATAAAAGATGTGGCCCCAATATTCAATACATTGTTATGCCCTCAGATGGGGATAGAGCAGTGGGGATAGAGTTAGAAAAATGATGAAATAGTCAAAGTACCGTTATTGATATCGCTTTTATACCAATGTAATGTTTATTATCCACTCTTCCATTTCTTTTTTGTGAGTCTTTCATTTGTCCCTCCAGCACAAAGGGAGGATCCTCGGGCCAGGCTAGGTGATCATGCCCAACGGTTGTTATATATTAATCGGCGCGAGAATTTTCATAATGCAATGCAGGTTTAGTAGTTACTACGTAGTTCAGCTCATCTTCGCGAGATGATGTTCAAGCATGTTTTTTTAAATTAAATTAGCGCATGCTGACTGCAACGAAAAGAGGTTGGTCCCAATATTGATAGAATTCTTACTATATTTTTTCCACGAGGGTACCTACCTCACCATATAAAATATTGTCCGCCTATATGGCACAGTTGTCAGATCGGAACCACGAACAAAGCCCCATACAGTATTGTTCTATAGCCTGGTATGCACATAAGCTTCTACTACGAGTTCTCGAATATAACAAGTTATAGGTAGCGGTAGTAAAAGAGTTTAAAGTCCAATGTGATATCAATCAGTCAATTAGCCTATTCTAGTTTACTGCTGGATATATGCCTCTCCCAAAGAGCGCCATAGCACAAGACGAAAAAAAAAGTGTTAGCGCAAGGAATGAGAATGCGCGTTAACACGAAAGCCAGCTTGCAATAACTTCAGTCTAGACTCTGTAGAAGCGCCATCTGTCTAACGCTTGCGGATTGTTGTCAACTTAGCTCCCGTACGATTGACTTCTCCAAAATAATGATTTACTTGTAGTCATTTCTATTAAATGTGGGTATCTGTTACATGTAATCCATACATGCTTCCTTTTGAAGAACTATGCCAATGTTTTATTACGACAATTGAAATATGCTTTAGATACATTTGTTTTACACATACAACCATGTAGCTTTTTATAAGATTTACTTCATATCATATTAGTGTCAATGCTGAAGCAGTCTAAAAGAATACATAGATATAACACATTTGAAGTGAATTTATTTCTAGTTTCCGTAGTACCGTTTCCGCTTACGTATCACTAACGAATCTCTACTATTGTTCAGCAACGTGCTGCGTATTCCGCCATTGTTCTCCACAATATTAAACACCATTAAAATGTGTCCAACGTAGTTTGCACAAAGAATGGGGAGTAAGTGATTTGTGTTTAATTTTATCATGCAAATGAAATTCCATCAGATACCAGCTCCAGGGAGAGATGCTGAGCCTTGACTGAGACTTGTTTCATGGCAGTTATATGAGTATCGGAAACACGTTTCTGACTCTTTTTTAAGGCATAGATACAGTGATGTTTATGTTTTTAACCCCTGACACAAGAAAGAGGGAGTGTTATAAATTTAACGTGTGTATCTGCTTGTGGCATCAAAGCTCCTAAATGGATACACCTATTTTGATTTAGTTTTTTTTTGTTTAAAAGGTGATTTGATCAAGAGTGTTCTTAGCTATATATAATTCAAGGAAATGTATTCAGCCGTTCGAAGATCATCAGCTTCTTTCTGATCGTTGAAGCGTTTTTGAGTCGGGGGTATTTAAAATTTTAGAGTGAAAACTTCTTTAGGCTCGTTGGGCACTTTTTGATCTACAAATATCACGCTATATGTATACAAATGTGTGTGTTTTCGCTTCTGACGTGCAGTCCTATGACTGACAATTTTTTTTATACTTGTTTACTACAAATTTGAGACTGATTGCTTAACTATTTGTTATTGTACGTCCAAAGTCCAGCATAATACCAATTAGTCAAATAGTCGCGACGTACAATAACAAATGCTAAAAGAGTTCTTACATCCTTTCTTTCGTGTGTGGAAACGGGGTCGTCACTTCACCGGGACAAAAACCACACAGTATTCCGTTACCGGGTCTTATGGCCGGGGCTTCAGGTACTTCAGGATACTTCTTACATCCTAGAAATCACGAGTCTAATTAGCTTATCAAGAACTATAAATTATAGCTTAGTCAAAACATTGGCATAACAATTTTAACTGTAAATATATTACACATACACATAAAATATACATACAACCATATACTCCCACATAATTTTCATTTTGGTTTTTGTTATTTTTGTTGTGTTTTATTTTACTGCCAATATTTAATTAATATTAGTTTATCAATACTGTAATTCTTACATACTTCTTTTTTGTAAGATTGTTTATAATTAAACTTAGACGGCCCCAAACTGGAGGTGGCTGCGACACAGATTTTTTTTCTTTTGTTTTTTCTTTTTTTTTTTTTTTAAGTAATGCAGACATTATCGTATATATTTATGTTATTTTAATACTGTCTAAGTTATACTTATTATTATTATTTTGGTCTAAATGCCAATTCTTTTAATTGCCCCCCCCCCCCCCCAACCCCCCCTAAAAAATATTTTATCCCTCCCCAGTGTAAAAGTTAGGCACGCCCTTGTCCCTATTATTTTGCCCATTTGATTGATGATTTGGTGATTTCATATCTTTAAAAAAAAAATTGCTACAAAACCGCTATCAAATTTTAACGAAGACAGAACCATCATTAATATTATTGCTAAAATTTACCACATCTGAGGTAACATACGCCCAATTTCCCTCCTGCCAACCTATAAGGTTTTAAAAAGAGTCTAGCACCTACCGTGCCTACCGTAAATATACTCCAATGCCATCTAGCGAAAATATGGCAAACTACTTTGGACTACATCTTGCATCGAGCAAGAAAAAATAAAACACTAGAACATTATCCGTTGAGCCGGGTCCTCTCTTAGCTTCTGAGGAACTTTTAGTACCAAGAGTACTTCTCATTACATAAGTAGAGTCTAGTGATGTGCAATGATGTCTGAACTCTATTTATAATCTTTATTATCACCAGCTACGGAAGTTCCAGTTCGCTATCTGCCTGTCATTGTGTCACTCAAAACTGACATATTAGAAATATGCTGTTCTCTCAACAATGTGAAAATATATCGCGAATCTTTACGCAGTCGAGTTATCAAACAAGCATATTTCAAGCCTTATGGTCAAGGGTTATCAGCCTCACTCACGTGTTGATAATCTAATCTTTCCTGGCCCCTTATTATAACGTTTTTCTCGTAGTGATGTATAATTGATTTGATTATTACAATTTTATTATAATACATTTTTTATGTATCAGGAATATCTGCAAATATGTATTGCACATTCTAGAAAACGCCTAGTAAATTTAAATAACCTTTTTCTTTTTATTTATTCTGTACTTTACCAAGTGCCCAGTGAATGGTTTTAAGATTATGTTCGTCTGTTAAACTCGTGCTGATTTGATTAACATTTTGCCTAACTCGATTGTTGCGGTTCTCGTGCAAAAGTTCCGAAATATTTTTCGTATTGTTGCAGTTTTTTGGATAAATTCTGTAAACTCATATGTCACTCTTATCGTTTCATGTGGAGAAAATCATTTTTTATTACTTCCTGGTTCGTGAATAGTCTTTGAAAAAAATATAAAAATACGTGGGAGAGCCATGATTCGGGACATATGGGCTGGCTCAACCGGAATGATACCACGGCCTCACACAAAACTAGCACTGAAGCAATGCTGTTGTTTTTCGCCAAGTGAGTGAAGTCACCGGATGCCCTAACTCTTCCCTTTCCGGCTTCACTCCCCCTCTTCCCCTACTCCCACCCTATAGGCCGGCAACGTACTTGTGACTCTTGATGTCACTTACCATCAGGTGACCCATCTGCTCGTTTGCCTCCTATTCCATAAAAAAAGGCAAGGCGTGGGTTAACAAACCTACCTGTCAGGCTCAACCTACTATCCAATTTACTCTTCTGAGAACTGCTCTAGTAATATATAGTAATATCCAACGTTCAAATCAACTAAGACTACTTTTCCTCCATGACTGCACCACCATCCAATTTGAAACAGGAAGAGATAATTAACCCTTTGCCCCACGCAGAGTTAAAGCAATAAGCGACAGCTGCGCGTGAGTCGATGATCTTACGAGTATGAGTGAGTAATGTCTGTGTTCATTGATTGTGATGACAAATACAGTTATTGCTTGGTCCGCCAGATTGTATCAGATATGTTTATATTGCATTTTTAGAGTGCAAAGATGGCAAATAAGCACCTTATATGTTCTGATAACCATTGATAAACTGGAGATGTTATTGTCGGTACGGAACTACCACTAAATCTTAGTAAGTCGTAAGATTGGAATGTAGCTTGAGCTTGTGATTTTTGGACTCTTACTTAGATATCTTCTGATGGATCATCTGATGGATGGATGGATCTGATGAATCATGGATCTGACATCAGTCATATCATATCAAAAATCAAAAGATCAAGCTACATTACAATCTTACGTTCAATTGATTGAACACACCGAGCATGCAGGAGACACTCAGGAAGTGTCATGACACTTCCTGAGTGTCATGCTCGGTGTTCATGGGTTATTATCGCTAAACCTGGTGTACAATAATGTCAACGAAGGGAATGTGGGATACGTTCCTTAGGAATTAGATGCATAGTACCAGAAACTGTTAAGGTCTGGCAGTAAATGGCAATTAACACATATGGCAAATATTCTCTTCATTATCAGCTTGCCACATGCAGTATGACAAACCGCTTCAAACAACTGGACCGTCACAATTGCGACAATATTACATTGCTCACATATCAGCTTATTCAGCGATTGCAAAGCGGCATACAATCCCCAGTCTGTAGAACAACATTGTTCAAAGCTTGATCATGATTGATTAAACTAGTTGAATGTAGGGTTATTGTACGCAATACGCACGGATTTATCACTTTCCGTTGATAGTGTGAAAGGGTGGTTGTCGGCCGATAACCTCTCGCCGACCTTACGCTGACCCCATTTTAACTGATAAGGTATATAACTATATATGCATATATGCTAACAGAACATATTTTTTTTGCCCATTGTGAATGTGCTTACATATTTGAAAGGGTGAGCGGTAAGTCAGTGTTCAGTCACGCGGTAAGGGTTACAGTGTACAGATTAGAATTATACATATAGGTATGACCTTTTGTGATTTCCATAGGGATTAGGGTCTTCTGAAATACGCATTCTTTTTTTTTTTGTTATCATGCTTGACGACGTTCCGTGGAGATTTAAACGATGACTTATATGTGTATAAAATCTATCAAGACAAATGTTTAAGGCCGTATAGATTTTCAGAGGTTGGTGAATGTTGATTATTTGTACTAATGCATATAAATTATCTTGGTAGACCCATACTTTGGTACGTATGGGCCGGCTCGACCATAGTGATACCACGGCCTTACAGAAAACCGGGAGTGAAGGAATGCTTGCATTGCTTTTCGCCGAGTGAGTAAGGTTACCGGAGGCTCTAACCCTGCCCCCCCTCTTCCACTCTTCCACCCTTCCCCTACTCCCACCTTAAAGGGCGGCAACGCACTTGTGACTTTTGAGTTGCAGGTGCCCTGCAGTAGTCATTTACTAGCAGGTGACCCGTTAGCTTGTTTGCCATCTATAACATAAAAAAAAAGTTATAGTAATTGATTGCTTAACTTCATGCCTTCCTCAAGCTTTTGCCATTACATTTCTGTACAGATCGTAATATGTCTAGAATTTGGAAAAGCACTGAAGCCATTTGTATCTTTATCTATCTATTTTATTTTAAAGTTACAAATATTAATAGCCCATTGCAATTGGCATATTATGATACTATAACCTTTTCTATGGGGAGGACACTAGTCTAGCCCCTGTAAAATAGTTATACTAGCAAAAGGGTTCAGGGAATTCTCAACTATGTACACATCATCATCATGACAATAAAAAAACTGTCAGTCGTAGGACTGTACGTCAGAAGTGAAAACATAAACACATACACACATAGGTATATATGTATCTGAGTGTGACGGTCATGCGAGCTCAGTGTTTTTTCCCCATACGGAACTCGTAAATTACGAAGTTTTCACTTCAAAAAAATCTTGAACGCATTCGCGAAATTATAGAGGGTATATCAAGAGATTGTAAATATTAAATATGCTATTATGTTTAAGCCATTACGTTAACATAATCTATATATTAATACGTAAAGCGAAAACTTTGGATCCCTTTTTACGAAAATTGGGCGGACGGAGGAGTATGAAATTTCGCACACTTATAGTTTATACAGAGAAGAAGTGACGAATGCTAAAATTTTTGAACAATATTTGCTACAAAGTTAAAAAAAATGCAAAAACGGGTATATACAGCTATGAGTGTCCAGTATATATTTTGACCTGTCATGGTACAAAAGTCTATACAATGACAGGTCAAGTAATATTGGCCAATGAAATAAACCATGGTCGAAATTCGACCACCACGCGATCTCTAGTATATATTACTAGCTCAATGCAATCTAAAACATTTCTAATCAAATAATAACGCCTGACTGAGCGTGGAGATGGAGATCCATTATACCTATTGGTATCTACTCCGGGTCGTTTATAAATTTGAAACTGACAATTGATTATTGTCACTAAAACAACGCAATATAGTGTTCTACCATTCGTCGCAATTCAACCATAATTTTAATTATAACATGTCTTTAAATGTGTCTTTATTAATCTTTACTTTATCACATAAATTTATAGCGTAGTACAAGTCTGGATATTCTATGACATTATAGTACTCACGAAATAAATGTGCGTATGGAGTGAGCGATTGGTTAGTCATAACGTACGTACCTATACTATATAGAACCACGTGACAAATGAAACAGTAACATAACATGGCTGATTACCGTAATCACCGTGGAACACGCGACATCAACAGGTAACTCCATGGTAATAACGCTGTAAAAATAGGTGTGATATGAACTGTTTATATGCCATGGCTTTTTAAAAGGATTGGCCAAAGCCTAATACAAATATTATGCTGATATGAAACGGATAACAATGAAAGTTGTACGTAATTTCGAAAATATAATTGTTTTTTGCACGGGCATGTTATTTTTGGTATTATATATAGTATGTAGAAACCGGAATTTAATATGTGGCTTTACCTAAGTTACAAATAAAAAATCAACTGTCACATTACACAAAACTAATATAATATATGTAACTCCACACATTTATTGTTCCAAAGGTGCTGTCACAGCGTTGCTGGCTCCAGCAGAAAAATAAACTCGAAATAGAAAAGTACAATTTAATCCAGTTGATATTTTTCTTGAAACAAAAGGCTGTATGTCCGTAGCTGTTACGTTTTCACTCCGTTTCAACTAGATGTTACGAAACTGCAATACCTAAAATTTGTATTTTTCAATAAAATTATTTTTGTTTTTAAAATTGTTATGTGTTATTTGGGGTCGGTGAAATATGTTTTCGCTTTCGAGCCAAATCTTCTTTCACACAGTTCATCCCTCTTTTCTTTGGTCGTCCTCTTCTCTTCAACACATAAAACTCACCATATTTTGCTCATCCTTCCGCATCAAATGTTCATATACCTATTGCTCCTCAGCTTTTCATCCAATGGCGCTACTTTCAGACTCCCTCTAATATATTCATTTCTCACTTTGTCCGTCCTAGTCATGTGACTCCACTAGATGAATATGTATTCATCTCAACATTCGCAATTCAGCTACGTGCAGGCGTCTCTCATCCGTTCTCTTTGTGGCTAAATCTCACTTCCGTAGAGGACTGTAGGTCTGATGATCGTCTTAAAGACCTGTCCTTTAAGTTTACCAGGAAACTGGGGATAAAAGATTGTTCATACTATCTGCCGCCACTACATCCAACATTTTATAGACTAATTGTTATTTTTGAAGTGAAAACTTCTTTAGCGGCGTTGGGCACTTTATGAGATGGGTAAAAAATGTTAAACTCGCGTCAGGACACGACCCTGATCGAAAATGTGTCCGAGTGTCATATATTTAAAAAAATATTTTTATGACGAGATCGAAAATTCCTAAGACGGGGGCGAGTTTCTTATAATTACATGGAGAGAGGGAGTAAGAGAGAGAGAGGGTGGGAGGGAGGGAGGGAGGAAGAAAGTGACGGAGTGAGAGAGAGAGGGAGGGAGTGAGAGAGAGATGGAGAGGGGGGGAGGGAGAGAGAGAGGGAGAGTGAGAGAGCGAGAGAGAGAGTTGTTTCGTTTAAGTTTCCACTTCGGTCGGCAGTCCCATGACTGCCTATTTCTTTTTTCTTAGTCTTAGTCTTGTGGGTGATTAGTAAATTATTTGTAACACAATTGTGTACGTTCTGTACCTGAAATGATGATAATTATTGTTGATGATAACGTACTGAATCAGGTACGAGTGTTAACAGAACACTGGGTCAACTTTTATTCAAGCCTTAAGAAGTTAAAGAAGAGACTTAAAAAAGCTTACTTTCTTCAACGCAGCAATCAAAGTGTGATTGTGTGTAGTTCCACACTTCTATCAACACCCAATATATTCGTACTACACCGTAAGACTTTAAATTAAAGAAATATCACCGACTTCAATGCACCTGACAATCGCATAACAAATTGTAATAAGATGTATTCTTCATCTCTTAATTTTACACCCTCAGAGATGGTATATTTTCTTCAAATTTAATTGGACCATCCCTCGAGCACAACAAATTCAATTAAAAAAAGAATTATTGAGATTGATTCACAAACGATGAAGATATCGCGTAACACAAACACAAAAAAAAATTTATGATTGATAACCTCCTTTTGAAGTCTATTCAAATTAGACATTCATTCATTCAGTGGTCAGTGTGTCATATTGTTTGTATCGAGTGTTGCCAGTTCGATTCCCACAAGACAACTACACAACTATTTGAATCTCAATCACTCGTAAATTGTAATTACTCTATAATCTCTATCGGGAATTTTCTCATGTGATAAAAAAAAATTATATCAGTACTAGCTGACCCGATAGACATTGTCTTCTCTTAACTATGAATATTGAATTCTAATTGGTATAATTAATAAAAAAAAAATATGCCAAAAACATAGTTCCGACCGATGCGTCTGTTTTAAACGATATTTGTAGCGGGCATTATGTCAATCGCGCCAACTGTCAAACGACTGACAGTTATGTGTGTCAAAAGCGCTATGGTAAACGTTGTCCTGCCTGAACATAAAAAATATTTTTTCTGTAACCCTATCGCAGCGTCATGTACCGGATCCAATTGTAAATCTAAACCATTCTCGAATCCACCTGAAGACACACAAAAAATTTCATTAAAATCTTTCCATACGTTTAGGAGGAGTTCAGGAACATACACACGCACAGAAGAAGTATATATATAAAGATTTGTAGTTCGGTAATATCGTTTACGAATTCTGAAGGTATTATGCTGAAGAATGTCTTTCTCATTTATGTAAACAGTAAGATAGGAAAGGCAAGGGTGTTTAGTATTCACTTGACGCGCGGCAGACGGTAAAGAAACGTGGTCAAAAATGTGTGACTTGTTCATGAATAGCTAATGTAGGTAAAACAGAAAGGTAGCTATGAACTTTTAAACAGTCTATACACTTCTATTTGTGCATATATACGTATAAAAGTGTATAGGTTTGTTGTTTTTGGATATTAAATATAGATAACACTTAAATCACTGCTTGGAATACCTACTCATGTAATAATTGTGACAAACAGAAAAACAGAAAAAAAATAAAAATTGTTTTTTTTTTTGTTTTCTTGATAATACCCTTTTTTTGTGCGTGTGGAAACCCCCTCGGGCCGTCACCCCACCGGGGTTTTCGGTGGGCCGGTGTGTCGGAATCGAACCGACTAAAACTACACGGTGTGCCGTACTACACCTTAAGTAGGAAAGATCCGGGAACAGCTTTTATTAAGACATCCGGAACTTCTTGATAATACCCTAATTTAAACTTTAGTAAAATTCTGACAGTTTTGGTAGGAAAACAAGTGTGAAAAAAAATATATTTACCAGTTTTCGTTTGGCTCGTAGGTACTCATGAGAAAACCTCTGAATAAATCAATTAAAAATAAAACTATTCAAATTATTAATTAGTGCAATGCGCTATGTCATGGTTCTATGTTTGAGATTTGAAACTTCTTTATGCCTTATGTTGTATTCAATTTGATGTTAAGATACTGTAAACTCATACCGCATCGGTAACAACGTGCTACATAAATCATTTTAAAATTTAAAACACCCCGACTCGAAAATCCCTTCAACGACTAGAAAAGAGCTGATGATCTTCGAACGGCTGAACACTCTCGATCAAGTCACCTTTCAAACAAAAAACGCACTTAATTAGACCCATTCGTTTGGGAGCTACGATGCCGTTTGTGGTAGTGGTAGACCTAATTCAAGAAAATCTGTTCAGACACACAGACACACAGATACACAGACACACAGACAAGTTATAACACTGCTCTTCTTGCGTCGGGCTTTAAAAATTACTATTATGAAAGAAAGTTTTTATGCAAATAAATACGTCTCGTCCATTACGCTTTTTAAACATATTTGGCTAGCTGCCAAGGCTCATAGTCTACTCTAAAACATCATGCTTCAGCTCCGTTAGAGAGATCCTCCGTCGCAGAACTGTGGCAATCCTTACATTCATAGACAACAACACTATGTTACTTAACCATGGTCCTCTGCAAAATGAAGATACCTCCTACAGTTCAGGGTCGAGAAAAACTCTTATACATTACCTCCTAACACCAAATTCAAGTAAAACTCTATCAATAATTCTCGTGAAACTGAGTAAGCAATTATTATTAATTAATTCACTAAGAGAACTTGGATTTACGCATTCAAGGGCAAATGTGTTTTAGTTGCGTCGGAACACGTGATTCATTTATTATGGAGGGTTCTTGAAATTGAACCCCGAGAGATTACGGGTAATGCTTTCAGTATTATATTCTGTGGTAATCGATAAGCCACAACGTACGTTCGTCGTCTTTGCTTAGTGAAATACATTATATAAGCTTAGATAATGACTTTCTGCCCTTTTTGTCCCGATATTCCCACGGCACCTGACTTAAGAAAACATTTACCTGGATTATGAATAGTGGCTTGTGATCCTGACTGCTGAGTCCGAGGTCCTGGGTTCGATTTCCACACCGGAAATGTAATACTTTTGTGATGAGCACGTTTATTTGTTGTGTCTGGGTGTAATTTATCCATTGTATGTATGTATTGTGACGCCCAAATCTCTTTCGGGTGTCGATTAAAACTGGATTTTAATATAATATTTGAATCTCTTCTAATATTTTTAAAATGTATAAATTCTTTAGAAAAAGAACAGAAGGGAGAAGCGGTACAGCGAGCAGTCAGGGTGGACGACTATCAAGTTACCGTACTATACCTTTGAAGCCATTATAAAGTTATTGTATTTAATGTAGCTAGTTCAGTTCATAACATTAATTAATATTATTCCCTTAGCTTCTATCAATTCCTAACCTCCTCCGAGAATACGAGATCCCCAAATCCTCCCAGCCGAGTGAGGTCTTACAGGATTTAGTAATATATAGGTATACCAGCAGCCTAGTTACCATAGTACAGGCTCTGCCTAGTTTGGGATCAGAAGGCCGTTTCCCCCAATCTATATACAGGGTTTATATGGAACTGGATGGAACACTTACTTAAATCAAACGAGAAACTTAAACTAACTTTTAAACTTTCGCGTGCACTGATATAATTATGTATTTATACGGGAATTAACGCGATCACGAAAAGGTATTACATACCTCTGAATTGCCTGACGTTTCGACCACTGGCTGTGGTTACAGGCTGACTCAGCCTGTGACCACGGCCAGTTCCCGTATAAATACATAATAGAGAAACTTAAAGTTTAACTTTAACTTTTCTCCCGTCTCAAAGGCCGGCAACGCACTTGTGACTCTTGAGATGCAGGTGTCCATGGGCGACGGTAGTCACTTACCATCGGGTGAACCGTCTGCTCGTTTGGGGCGACGGTAATCACTTACCATCAGGTGAACCGTCTGCTCGTTTGCCCCCTATTATATAAAAAAATAACTGAAAGGGCATGACTCTAGCTTGCAGTTACAATAAGAATTAAAAAAAAATTATCCGTTTACAAGTTATGCCCGTTTGAATTTCAAAGGTATTTTTGCCTCCGTTTTACAAAAATTCTTAAGTGTTCTTTTTTCAAAACTAAAATTTATTTATACAGGGTGCTGTATAAATAAATTTTAGTTTTGAAAATCTAAAATAACATGCTTTAATAGTGAAACAAATTTAAAAGTAAAAACGAGTTCCATCATTCACCTCCTGGCTTCATCACCAGACCAACTTCACCAAGCTCAATCTATTGGACTCGTCAAAACGAATCATATGAGCCCAAACTCGAGGGGCTTACTAGTAGCCACTGAAGAGTTCCACTAACCACTAATCCTATTTTTTATATTTTAATTATCAGACTAGCAAACAGACATACTAAAAAAAACGGACAAGTGCGAGTATGATTCCCGCACCAAGGGTTCCGTAAGCAAACAGACTTGTATGTAGATAGTTCGTCCATCTCGGGAGTCGATCCTTAAAGATTTCTATCTGTTTTTTCCACAGACAATACAACGATGTACTTCCAAGTTCCAACAACAAAATTTAAGTTTGTAAAAGCAATTTTTTATGATTTTACAATAAATTAACGACTACAGGATTTTTTTCTAATTATAAGTTATTGGCAAATTTCGTGATACGTAGGTATCATGTATAGGTATAAAGATCAATAGGAAAAATATCTTATAGGTTTTGATTTACCTGCGAAATGTTCAAATTTGTTAAAATCACAGGCTTAAATGGCTTACTGGAACTCTTATTTTATTGAGAAATGGCATCTTTCAACTCACCTGATGGCAAGTGACGATGAAGACGAGATGGTATTTATTGACAATTTGAGAAAAAACATATCACAATAAAGTATAGTTTAGTAGTATAGGTGTTAATATAATTAATTAATATAGTTAATATAATACTACTTAAAGTGTTCATATAAACATAAGTGCTTGAACAAATAACACTATAGGTACATTCAATAAATACGGCTTATCACTGACACGTGCCTTGCCTATGATAAACTCAATTCCTTATGTTTGCGACTAACTGTGGTAACGTACATTCTAATATACATTATAGAAAATTCTAGAACTGGTAAAGTCCAACAAGAATAATGTGGCATCAGTTTTTGGAAGAATATTAGCGATATTCTTTTAAAACTAAGGATGCATCCTATGACTAAGTGATTATACCTGGCGGGCCACGAGCGCGGAGCGTGAGAAATTTAGCTGTGCGATGTAGGACTAGTAGTAAGTAGTTCAAATTATTTTCGTTAGATGGCGCTGTGTCGTCACATATATTTCATATTTAAAAATAGCGGTCTTAAAGACAACCGCATTTTTATTAAATAAGTTGTGTTTATATTTAAAAAATGGTTAAGTAAAGGTTTCCATACAATAAGAGGGTTTCCGCACTATAAAAAACTGGTTTAATGCGAGTCCGACTTTACTCGAAGAGTTCAGGAGTTTGAATGTTAACACGATACTTATACAAATAAATCTATTTTTATAATTTTGTCTGTCTGTCTGATTGTTCCGACTAATCTCCGGAACGAGTGGACTTCTACGGGACTTTCACTGTTAGATAACTAATTATTAGGGTTCCGCGCAAAAATATAAATATGCACACGTGGACGAAGCTGAGGCGGGCACAGCCAGTACTCACATATAAAGAAAAATATTTATGAAAAAGTAATACAAAATAAAGTAAATTCAAAATCTCGTTTATAATGTAGGTAATGAATTAAAAAATATTTTGGCTGTCATTGTACCTACTCTAGATCAATCGGAAATGCTTATCATTATGTTGAACACATGCACATTTGTGAAGCACATATATATTAAGTTTCGTGTATTCTCGATTCGTTCACATTAAAACAAAGAAAGTGTTCATGCGGGTTATCGCTTCACAGCACCGTACACGTGCTCTTGCGCACGCGACGAGGTGACACAAATGATAACGACGAGTGCAACCGCGAGTTGGTGTTGCTGGACAGCATGTTTAGATTATCTTGTATAGCTGTGTTGATGTAGGGTTAATCGCGAAAGGTAATATAGATAGATATATAGATAGAATATTCTTTATTATAGACCATTAATAAAATACAGTTGAAAAAATAATCATCTTACAAATCAAAGTACAATGGGCGGTCTTATTCGATCTCTAACAGACAACCTTAGAATAGAGATAATATCAAAATTATTTAATAAAAACATAGTAGTTGATGGCGTACTATTCAATATGTAGACAAATACATACATACATACACATATACACACATTTATATATACATGTAGAATTATTTAGTAGAGATATTATAGTATTACCTATAGGTAACAATTTAAATCTTAGATAGATAGATAGATAGATAGATAAACTCTTTATTGTACGACAAAGAAAGAAATGAATACAAACTTGTATACATAATGTGTAGATTCTTACCAAACTAAAGACTGAGTACAATTGGCGACCTTATCGCGATTTGCGATTTCTTCCAGGCAACCATTGGATGGAAAAAGAAATTATGAATGAGATGGGGAGTTGCAGTGTACAATTAATTAAACACTTTGCAATAATATATACATTTGCGAGTTTGCTATTAATATTATAAACTTAAAACTAAAATTATATATATATATATATATATATATATATATAAATTTATAAATATATATACAAATATATACACACATACAAACAAATACACATACAAACATGCATATATACAATAATAAAAATATACGCACTTACAGATTAAAAGGGTACAAATACACAGTATCAGACCCTCAACCACTTAGCAAGTCAAGTAGTGTTCCTTTAATAGTATCTTAAAGCTGGACAGTGTTTGTGCCCGTCTAATGGGCAATGGTAACGCGTTCCACAAACGGATAGCCTGCACTGTATATGATTTGTCCATAAAATTTGTGGAATGCTGTGGCATTTTTAAAGTCAAATTCTCCGACGACCTTAGGAGCCTTGAATGTGTATCGTTTAAGAATTTGAAGCGTTCTTTAAGATAGGAGGGCGTATTAGGGTTGAAGAGTGTACTGTATAATAGTGAAAGGATATGAATATTCCGGCGAAGGCGTATAGGTAACCAGTTGAGCTTATTACGATATTCAGAAACGTGGTCAAATTTGCGCAATCCAAAAATGAACCTTATACAGAGATTCTGAAGTCGCTCTAGTTTATTAAATTGGTCCTCGGTGAGATCAGGATAGCTGGCATCTGCGTAATCGAGAATTGGAAGAAGAAGAGATTCTGCAAGCGCAATTTTGGTCGCCACCGGTAGCAAGTTACGCAACCTTCTCAAAGATCCCGCAGAAGCAAACATTTTCCTGCTTACTTCTTGAAGCTGCGGACCCCAGGACAAATTCTTATCAATATATATTCCCAGATTTTTAACTTCATTTGTAATAGGAATGAAGGCGCCATCGCATAATATCTGGGGCTGTCGTGACCAATCGATCTTAGCTCTAGTTCTGGAGCTACCGACAACAGTTACTTGGGTTTTCCCCGGATTTACATATAAACCATGCTGCCTACTCCATACACAAATCTGCT
The DNA here is from genome assembly GCA_963859945.1 of Euplagia quadripunctaria. Classification (NCBI taxonomy): domain Eukaryota; kingdom Metazoa; phylum Arthropoda; class Insecta; order Lepidoptera; family Erebidae; genus Euplagia; species Euplagia quadripunctaria. The sequence goes on along the minus strand of OY982578.1, from coordinate 4,802,542 downwards.
CTATGTCTTTGTTAATGATAAATATTGCCTCTGCTAGCCGCTCTACAGGAGCTTGGGTATAAATCTGTAAATCATCTGCATAAAGGTGATAGGTAGAAGTGAGTTGGTTGGAAATAGAGTTTATAAAAACTGCGAAGAGCAAAGGAGATAGAACGCCACCCTGTGGTACGCCTGCAGACGTAGTGCACCAATTTGAGAACCTCTCCTCGATACGAATACGCTGCCGGCGCCCACACAGGTAATTACGAAACCAGTCAACTGCCGTTGGAGATATGTTAAGAGAACACATTATAGCAAGCTTATTGCTGGAAAAGAATAATAGTATTACAATGACAGATAATGTTGCTTGAACAAATTTTTAAAGGCTGTAAGGGTTTCAGCTTGCCGTATTTGTACCGTTAATGCATTCCACAAACGATCAGATAGAACCATAAATGATTTATCAAAGAAATGTAATTTAGAACTAATGAATAGTTATATACTTTAAATGGTACGCATATTGTGTAAACCTTATTTCTGGGATTACTTTAAGTAGTTTGGTTCTTTGTGTCTATAATATAATAAATATTTTTTATTTACACAATATTTGAATAATAATATTTGTTCTTATTAGATTGGTTTTGATACTTTCATGTACTGACACCCAAATTTACAAAACACATCTCAGTTGCTTTGGTGAAATATTTATGTACCTTTAAAGCTTATGAAGTATGAATATAAACATTTTTTTTGTAATACAAGTTAATAAATTTCAAATAAAACACAATGTAACGCTCAAAAACGCATAAATTATCTTAATATTATTTGTTGCATGGTGTTAAATTAAGAAAATAGTCTATGACCTGTTTTCTGGTATATATTATTATTTTAATTTTGCTACTGAAGAAATAATTTACTTCACAAACCTGCAACTGGTAGATAGTAGCTTAAATTATGTTAATATGTTTATTTTAAAGTAGTTATTGTATGCACAGTACAGCTTTGTAGGTCCATTAAACTGCAGTTGTGCAGTAACATGCTTGAGTGAATCATCGCACATACTTCGAACAAAATTGTGGTATGATTACACACGTATTCGTAAATTGATGGATATACTGCTGTATGCGCAAATAAATATGGAATTACAATCAAAATGATTATATTTATTAAAAAGTATACGGTTTTACTCACGTTTGTATTTCGGAGATGCCCGACTAGTTACGCCTGACACCGTCGCATCAGGACGCTTCACTCCTTGAAAAAGGGCCCCCGTCGGGTCATAAGTAATAATCGGGCATCCTCGAAATACAAACGTGCGTAAAACCGTACCTATACTTTTTAATAAACATGAATACCACTCATAAAAGTTTTTATTGTAAAATGATTATAGCGTCACTAGTATATTACACCGCCATAATAATTTTTGTTGCTATAATATTTAATTGTAGGAGTAATTAATAGTATGCTAGGTTATGCTAAAACTTTGAATACTGGTAATTTTAATAAAATGTTGCTGAAAGGAATGTTATGTGTCACATTTATCTTAAACAACTAAAATTGATAAAATGTAAAACAAACCTAATTCTCAGTTTAAAGGCTAAGTTGTTGAAGTGACAACTTTTTAAGGCACGTTGGGGACTTTTGGTATTAGGTAAAAGCACTAATCTCGCGTGACCGTCACGTTCCGATACGTATTTACAGATGTGGGGGTGTTTTGTTTCTAATGATTTATAGTGAAGTTTTTCCTAGAGGTATCATACAAGATTTGCTTATTCCCTGCGTAGTATCCGGACTAACTGAATCAAGAGCTCAATGGGAGGGATCACTTTGAGCTATGGATGAGGGGTTCTTCTGTATCAATTTATCCTTGGTTATTGTAAATATTAAGATTTATAATTATATTAATAATAATAAAAATATTAAGAAGCCAATGGTAAGTGTTAAAAAAAATCTGCATTAATATTTAAGTTATAATGTATAAATGGCTATAAAAAAATTCAAATATTTCTTCTTATATTTAGCGTACTCATAATCAACCAAGTACTAATTGATTCAAAATGATAAAAACGAATACCTCTCACGAAAGTTTTTATTCTAAAATAACTCTTATTTACTTAGTTAATTAATAAACAACTACACGAACATTTCATCAAAGATTAATATCATTTTACTCAACACTTAGTTAGCAGTTTATGGTGACCGTGTGTATCACAGCTGTTAACAGCGTCCTGACCAATCAGACGGGTGTTACGTAATGTTTGCGTAAGCGTCGCAAAATCGCAAACCGGTATCTATGTAGTTTGCATAGATATGGTTATATATGTCTCTCTCGTAGTTTGCTGTTTGACCGCCTAGTCACATGTGACGTACGATGTACTTGTGTGTAAGTGAGTTTGCAAGTTAGCTTAAAATATCTAACGTGTTTCCTATGATGAAAACAAATTGTTTTATTAAAAATTGAAACGACGGTAAAGTAATGCCTAATGCTTTAGATTTGTGATCGATTGATCGCGAGTTTGAACGTCACCTAGTACACGACCAACGCGACGTCATTCTTTTATTTGTGCATGTAGGAACCACGGAGTTTTCCACCCATTTGCCATCACCGGTGGAATTAAAGCGAAGAGTGTGAAGGCATAAAACACACGGTGTGCCAAACTGCGCCCAAAATAGACGTGAACTCTCCACTCCTAAGACATACATTAACAAAATAAGATTAAAAATATTATGAGAATAATAATCATTTAACGACACTAATAGTATTAAGTATTTACCTTTTTAAGGCAGGGAAATCGTTAACTCTTTCCATTCTAACACGCATTACTATTCTGGGAATACGCAACTAATATGTCTCTTCATCTTAGCACCAATTAATTTTTAAATGTTTACAAGGTTACGAATATGCCGGCAAAAGTCTATTATAAATTTTAAATCTTAGTTAAGTACATGAAAAACTAACTTAATTACTTACAACTTAACAACCCTGCCTACTTCTTCAACATTTCAAAGTAGAAACTCATAACATGGACACATTATTGAGTATTCTGTGCACCTCTTTCAGACGATGCAATGCAACTATTTTTATCGTGGGAGAGCCATGCTTCGGCACGTATGGGCCGGCTTGACCGGAGTGATACCACGGCCTCAAAGAAAACAGTGAAGCAATGTTTACATTGCTTTTCACTGAGTGAGTGAGGTTACCGGAGACTTTAGGGTCTCCGGTAACCTCAAGGAAGGGTTGGCCCAAGCCTAAGCTCAAGGAGGGAAGGGTTAGCCTTTCCCTCCCCCCTCCCACTTTTCCACCCTTCGCCTACTTCCACGTTAAAGGCCGGCAAAGCACTTGTGACTCTTGAGTTGCAGGTGCCCCTGGGCGGCGTAGTCATTTACCATCAGGTGACCCGTCAGCTCCTTTGCTCCCTATAACATAAAAAAATATATAATATGTACATATTCTCAGTTCTGTGGAATATTTAGTCAAAAGATAAAAGTCCTATAAATAAATAAAGAGAAAAAAAACTTCCTTATCTGACAACCCTACTACGCAACAGAAAAAAAAAATAGTAATTGTGTTGATTTACCGCGGTCTTACGTAGATTAGTTTGAAACAATTCCGATTTGATCTGGAATTGATGTTTCTAGAAAGATGTAAAATGAATTTGCTGTAAATTTTAAGGAAATGAAAATGTTACCCAACAAGCAACAATCTTAAGCATTACACTATAAATACTTTAGCACAATTAAACATTCAATGGCTGTTAAAGAATGTTGTTCTCAACAAATAGCCATCGTTTGTTAATTTAATGAGTAATAAATTTTAGATAAAACGTCTTGGGTCTCGGGGGGTGACTTCTTCGTCTGCACTCAGCTGCTTATCTTTTATTTAATTTTCTGGAATATTCTTAGAGATACGAGGAAATTTAGTTTTAAACATACTACGTGGAAACTTCCACTGTTAAGTTTAACGATAACTCTCTAAGGATTCTCAAACTCGTTGGTTTACAGTACAGCTGGTGTTTATCAACCCGTAGAATAATTCTGAATAAAAAAAAACACACAGAAAACGTGTTTTAACAATTAGAATTACGAGACAGACAAGATTTCATTTAGGAATACAAAATTTCGTAAGAATGGCGTGGCACCAGATTTTGAAGTGAATACTTCTTTAGCGGCATTGTGTACTTTTTGGGATGGGTAAAAAATGTTAAACTCGCGTCAGGACACGTGACCTGATCGAAAATTCGTAAGACGGAGCCGAGTTTCTTATATTTAAAAAAATATAACATTCGAAATTCAAATATTTATGAGCGGCTAGGAGCGCAGAACTTCCAGTGTACCCTATTTTGTTATTACCTACTTTTTATTTTTAACGTAATTATATGTATACAGATGTGTGTGTGTGTGTGTGTGGGTATGTATATGCAAAAATATTGTGAAGTATGTTTTCACTTCTGACGTGCAGTCCCACGACTGACAGTTTTTTTTATTGGTAGTTGGAATAGGCGTTTGTCTTCCATCTAACCTGATGGAAAGTGACGGTGAAGTCAAAGATCATTCGTCTGCAACGTCGAGAGTCGTGGGTGAGATTACCGCTCAGTATTGTACAATTATTGTATCTATGTACAATTATATACACTACTTGTTTTTATCTGGGTTCCTACGTATTTGTAGTAATTCTCATTTAAGTATATTAATCCGTGTTCTTAGAACCCATAGAAATAAGCAAATTAATTATTACGTAAAAAAATGAAATGATGGCAGAAAAAGGCGCGCGAGCGATGCGACGCGTCCCTTTGCTAAAATGTTTTTGAACTACATTTTGTTGGTGTATTTACAGTAATTATTTGAGTAATTAATTACATTAGTGTAGGAGTTCAGTGTCTAACTAAACTAATGTAACAAGTTTATTCGCTTTTCATTTTCTTTCTTCTTTCGCCAGTTTAATTATCCTTACTAAATATTTATAAATGCGAAAGTAACTTTGTCTGTCTGTCTGTTTGTCGACCTTTCACGCCAAAACTACTGAACCGATTTAAATGAAATTTGGTACACAGATAGTTTAGAGCCTGAGAAAGGACATAGGCTGCTTTTTAATGCGAAAAAAGGGGTGTAGGGGTTGATGAAAAGTTGTATGGAAGTATCGTCATATTTAGAGCTAGAAGCTTGAAACTTATATTTTAGGCTGTTGATTCGATATAAATACAATATTCCACGCGGATGAAGTCGCGGGCACAGCTAGTTTGTAATGAAGTTTTTTTAGAGCAGCCCTAGATCAGACTTTCTGTTTCATTTATAAATATTTTGCCATTCATTCCTTCCAATTGATTTCTACTTATAACTTACATTTTTAACCCAATATGTTTTAACATTTATATTTTACATTTGAACCATCCGTAGGTGGTCAGGATAGTACGTAATTAGGAATAAGGCCACTTTTTGTACATTGTATATACCCACTGCAATTGTGACTATAGAGCGAGGTATGACTGGCCTGTTGGTCTAGTGGTTAGTGACCCTGACTGCTAAGCCAGAGGTCGTGGGTTCGATTCCCACCCAGGACAAATAATTGTGTGATGAGCACGATCCTTTGTTCTATGTCTAGGTGTTATTTATCTATAATATGTATCTATGTATTTAGAAATATATAAGTATGTTTATCAGTAGTCTGGTTACCATAGTACAGGCTCTGCCTAGTTTGGGATTAGACGGCCGTGTGTGAGATGTGTGAAGTCATTATTATTATTAGTTACGTTGCTAGTATTCTTAATCACTACATATTATAAAACAAAGTCCCCCGCCGCGTCTGTCTGTCTGTTCGCGATAAACAGAAAAACTACTTAACGGATTTTTCATGCGGTTTTCACTAATAGACAGAGTGATTCATGAGGAAGGTTTAGATGTATAATTTATACTCGTGAGAAGCCGGGGCGGGTTGCTAGTAATCTTTATAACAATACCTGTATGGACTTAGGTGCAGTCCACCCGTGACCGCGATCGCTGCAATTCGATCGAAGCGTCGGTAAACTAAAAAAGGTATTGTACCTTATAAACATTATCGTCACTTTTTTCCCCGGGTTCGTTCGCTTTTTTTATCCCTCGGGATCAGTACTTTTTACAGTACAGAACAGTTACTTTTTGGTATGAAAGGACCTTATGTGTTTTTATGTACGTTTGGCAACGTGTATACAATAATGTCATAATGGTCGGTTCAGTAGTAAAGACCTGGAAGCGTAACAAACAATCAAACAAAAGCAAATATGCATTCATAATATTAGTTAAAATGTCATATTTGTATTATCGTTTATTGACTGACCTGTTGGTCTAGTGGTCAGTGATTTTGACTACTGAGCCAGAGGTCGTGGGTTCGATTCCCACCAAGGACAAATAATTGTGTGATGAGCATGATCATTTGTTCTGTGTTTAGATGTACTTTATCTATAATATGTATGTATTTAGAAATATACAATTATAATTATGTATTTACACAGGAACTAACGCGATCACGAAAAGGTACTACATACCTCTGAATTGCCTGACGTTTCGACCAAGTTGCACTGGCTATGGTCACAGGTTGACTGGTGGGGATGGAAAGTTAAAAAGTTAATAAGTATGTATATCAGCAGTCTAGTTACCATAGTACAGGCTCTGCCTAGTTTAGGATCAGACAGTCTTGTATGAATCGTGTGTCAGGTGTGTTAATTTATTATTATTGTAGTGGTTTGACGCCATTATAAAAAGTGATAGTACCATAGCAAAATATTAACAATTCCTGTACCTACATATTCTATTCACGAATTTAATATACTGTAAGTAAATAATACTGCATAGATACTAAAAAGGAAAATGCATTCCCTTCGAGCGACGTCGTATCCACGACGCGAAGTCTTTATCCCTGGGATTTCAAAGGATAAAATGAAAGCGAAGAGTGTGAAACATCTTTAGATGATTTAGTTTTAATCAAGTTTAAAATATTCGTGTCATATTTCTATATCACAAGAATATTTCTATTCATTTATTTCTGTCATTACTAAGGATTCTTTTAGTTCTTGTAGTAAATAACTTTTAATTTTATGTTATACTAGCAGCCTGTAAGTCCCGATCCCATGGGAATGTTGGAATAAAAAGTAGCCTATGCGTTAATCCAGGTCTCCAACTATCTACATACCAAGTTTCATCACAATCGGTTAAGTGGTTTTTGCGTAAAAGAGTAATAAACATCCATCCATCATTCCAAACTTTCACATTTATAATATCAGTGATATTTCAAGTATTTCCAGAAAAAAAATAGAATAATTGTAATTCATGACGATTTGAAAAGAGTGGTATTTAGAGGGCTACCCGGCAATAAGCTTAAAGATGAAAGTAGGGGAAGGGTGGAAGAAGGAGAGATGAGGGGGAGGGAAGGGTTTGGGCTCCGATAACCTCACTTACTCGGCGAATCGCTTTTCTGTGAGGCCGTGGTATCACTCTGGTCGAGCCGGCTCATACGTGCCGAAGCATGGCTCTCCCACGATTAAAAGATCATTCAAAAAAGATCAATCTACAAGCTCTACTTTAAGATTCTATACCTTAAACAGACAAACTTGTTTTCTTGTCTCTGTTTGTTTGTCTACTGAGAGAGAAATAAGCAAGCGGTTTTAAAATACTTGAAATTTTGAAGTACTCAAATAAATGACAAAAAGCAATAATGACAGAAAGCAATAAGAACAAAAAGCAATAATTCATATTTAAAAACAATATACACTTACCTACGCAAATAATGCTCCTTTAAGTACTATTAAGATTAAAGTGTTTTTTACGGGTTGCAATAATTATATATTTAAAACACCCCCGACTCGAAAGTCCCATCAACGATTAGAAAAGAAATGATGATCTTCGAACGGCTGAACAGATTTTCTTGAATTATATCTAAGAACACACTATTTTTTTTTTTTAAGAAAAGGCAACTCGCGCATTAGGAATTACTCCTGTGTCGCGGGGGACTTTACAAACATACAAACAACGGACACAAAGAACACCCAGACTCGGGTGGGAATCGAACCCACGACCTATGGCATAGCAGTCAGGGTCACTAACCACTAGACCACCATCAAGTCCACCACCATACTGATCTCATATATGCACAACTATTTTAAAACATATAGACAGACTAACATATAAAAACTACTACAGTTATAGCAGTGGTTTCATTCTTTTGAATTTCGTCCAAACTTTCCAATAGTACATTCGAACTCAAAATAAGACTCGTTAATCAAACAATCTGTGTTCAAACTATAGAAACTGGATCGCTTCAATACTTCGTATCCACAGACACGAATTTCTATCGCGTAAACCCCTCGTGAGAAGCAGTTGAGTTGAAATTGGATTGTCAGGTGGAGCCGGGTGGCAAGCTCAGTTTTATCCACTCTATTTACAAGTAAAGAATAGATTTAGACTTCTTTTTTTATCTTATTATATTGATAAGAATGTTCGCGGTTGTAAATATTTTTCCATGAACCGTTATTTCAAAATAGTTCTGAACTTCTACTTGAATGAGAGGCCACGTCGTTAAATGCTGCAGCTTCGATTCCTAGATGTTCATTTAACAAATGTCAACAATTAAGAAGGGATTGGAACCCAGAACCATCTTTATATCGTCAAGATAGTGCAAAAGTCTCTAAGAATAATAATTTAGGATAATTATGTAGGTAGGTAGGTAGGTAGTAATTATGTTTGATAAACAGTTAAGCAAGTCTGGCAAAAATATGATTTGAAATTTAGTTTTTCTTCAGAAATGAGAGAATATTCCGTCTAGACAAGATTTTGAATTTTTTTAAACGATGTCTCATACAAACCATGAGATGAGTGGTTCTTTTAGTGATCAGGGACTATTCGAGTAAATTTTAGTTTTGTTATTAGAAATTGACATAAAAATTAATAATACATTGCTCAGAAATGTGCAAATACTCCAGGATAAGCATTTTCCTAACAAAAAAATTATATAGAAAATGAGTGTGTTACTTTACTTCCATGTTTCCACACTAACTAAATTCGATAATAATATAATTATTTCGACTACACATAAAATCTGACCACACCTTCCTATTAACACGTTGTATATTTATACATTTATTTAAATAAGATTGCATGGTTGAATAAAATCAATGGGAAAAACCAATTTATAAAAAAAAACAAATTCTGTGTTTCGTCCCATTGGGACGAAACGGTCGTGGGACGAACCACTGAACCAGTAATTTTTATGTAAAATGTGAATATAAAAAAGCAATCTGAGAAGGAATCAGCTATAGGTATGTACTCTAGTTTATTTAACTGCGAACATTCTATAAAGATTTTATTTCACTGCTTTGTGAATGTGATTCGCTCACAGTAAATAGAGACTGGCTTCTCAATATTGACTGTGGTATATGAGCTGTGGGACTTGACGTTCAATGCTCAGGGAGGGATAATGTCCAACTTAAGTCTCTAAGATCATTTGCTGACTGCTACGAAGTAGAAATAACGGGGCTGTGTTAATCGGGATGTTATCTTCAATTTTACGGTTCTGTGGTTTTTTTATTAGTTGGGGCTAAACTCAATACGTTTGAATTTAGCGGTTTGGTCTCAAGAGGGCCCTTGACAAAGAAGGCTTTTGTTAACAGTAGGAATCCAGTATGTTTACAGACTATTTAAATACGTAGGCCATGATTATGATACCAGATAGATCTTCAATTCTTATTGCTGACATAAAAAGGAGATACTCACATATAGATAAGAAAGGTTATATGTACACCGATTTGTATGCATCTGCTTCCAGATTGAATTTTATTTGTTTAAGTTAGATTCTGAGGCGATCCTCTTCTATGATAATTTTTTTATGATACAGCAAATACTCATATTACAAAACAAAAGCTGAAAATACTATGTGGTATGGCGGTGAATTAAAAAAAAAACAGTCAGTCGTAGGACTGCACGTCAGAAGTAAAAAAATAACTTTACAATGTATTTGCATATACATACACACACACATCTGTATATATATAATTAGGTTAAAAATAAAAAGTAGGTTATAACATATCTAAATGTTTGAATAGGGTACACTGGAACTTCTGCGCTCCTGGTCGCGCATAAATGTTTGAATTTCGAATGTTATATTTTTTAAATTTAAGAAATTCGGCTCCATCTTACGAATTTTCGATCAGGTCACGTGTCCTGACGCGATTTTAACATTTTTTAACCATCCCAAAAAGTGCACAACGCCGCTAAAGAAGTTTTCACTTCAAAAAATATTGCAATAAATGTCAGTCTGCCATGTCATTTTGTGTTGTCATAGAAACCCCAAGACGTACAAAGTAGGTACTTCAATTTAATTCAGAGCAAAGACAAGTGAATTTCTTTCTGGCACTAAATGAATAAGTAAAATATTCGAGGAGGACTCAGCATACCAATTATATAAACGTGTAATACCTATTGACCTTGAAAGTACAAGACATTGAATAAAATAATTCTCTCTAATTTTGGGGCTTCGCATTTGAAGTTTCTAGAAAATTCCAAAATTCGCTCTTTCTGTTAAAGTTTATAGGTACTTAAAGTTCGTGTAAAATTTTACTTTTTACGTCAATGTATAACTTTTATTTCAATATATATCATCAATATATTGTGAAAGATTGAGTTTTATGTCCCTCCAACACAAAGAGAGGACTCTCCAACTAGGCGAGGTGATCCTGCTTTGCTTATCGCGCGAGAACTTTCATAGCACGATATATATTAATAGTTAGTATCTAGTTTAGTTCGTCTTCGCTAGATCATGTTGAAGTATGTTTTTAACCCCCGATGCGAAAAGAGGGGTGTTATAAGTTTGACGTGTCTGTGTGTCTGCCTGTGGCAGAACCCCCAAACGAATGAACCGATTTAAGGGCGTTTTTTTTTTGTTTGAAAGGTGACTTGATCGTAAGTGTTCTTAGACATAATTCAAGAAAATTTATTCAGCCGTTCGAAGATTATTAGCTCTTTTCTAATCGTTGAAGAGATTTACGAGGGGCCCCTCTCTACATTTTATTTTAAATTTATAGTTTTTGCTGTATGTTGACGTCGCCATAATATTAAATTGAGACGAAAGTACACAGCGCACCTGATCGGTTACTAAAGCCTCTCAACCTTGTCGTTTTTAGCTTAGCGTTTAGTAATAAAAAAATATACCACTGTGTTCACAAACGAAATGCGAAAAATTAAGATGGCAATAAGAAATTACAAATTCGATATGTAGCTCTGGACTTAATCGCGGTAATATTTGAAAGGTACAATACCTTTTTAACCGATTTTTTTTGAAGTCGGAGGAGGTTCTCAATTCGACGGTATTTTTTTTTTATGTTTGTTACCTCAGAACTTTCGACTGGGTGAACCGATTTTGATGATCCTTTTTTTTTTTGAAGCTGGTGCTTCTCGTGTAGTCCCATTTCAATTTGGTCCAGTTCTGACAATGGCACCCATGAGAAAACCATATAAGTCTTTTATGGAATAGTTTTTGTTTTGAAGTCGGTTTTTTAAATAATTAATGGTTACCTATTTAAATATTATCGCAATTAAGTTCCGAGTTACACATCTAATATGTATCAAATTCTCGTAAGTTTAAAAACAATTAATAATAAAATTAATAAATCACAGTTAGTATTTTGCAATTACCAAGTTACAATGTTGTGTTTACGTCAGCGTAAGAGGGTAAGGTGTTGTAACCAACGTACCACGTGCTACAGACAGCAATTAAATTAATAATAAACACATAATTATCTCTCAACCATTAAATTATTAATTAAGATATAGCTACAAACAGGAAGGCATAAAGAGGCCTTACTAGTAATGGTTACGTGTAAATAAGGTAATAGATCTAAAACAAAATCATACAAACGAATCAAATCTTAAACTAAATCTAAACCTACGTAAAGAGAAATTCTTTGTACGCGAAACGTGACGAACTACGGAACGTGAAATTTAGAATATGTCATTTTTATGTATAGAATAAGGGCATTTGTAATAAGTGCATATGCATGTAGAATAAGTGCATATAGAATAAGTGCATATGAATAAGTGCGATATGTATAGAAAAAGCTAAAAAGCAATATGTGTTACAAACTTAAAAATTACGTGAAAAGGACTACATCAAGCTATAGTCGCCCACTATATATTTTAAACTGTCATAGTACGGCAAGTCTATCAGTGATAGTTCAAGGTATACTGGTCGGTAAAACAAACGGTTGTCATAAAATAAGAACATATTCATAACGTCTTGAGATAGATGCACTTCGCAAAACATTTTCACACATTAGATTCCTTCAAACGTATTCGTACACTTACACTCACTCTCATCTTCAATAACACCAACATTCACACTCAACCACACCCTTGCACTCATCTACATCACACCAACACTCACACTCACCCACAAAAATGTGAATGTGTTGGCGAGTGTAAGGGCACTCCAACACATTCACAAACACTTTCATTCACACACACCCCTAAACATGATATATTATAACAATAACTAAACTTGTTTATTTATATTCTATAGCTTCTTTTGGTATACTTTAAATAGTTACTTTGTTTTTTTTCACTTGAAAAATATTTAATAATATTTTTGTTGCACAGGATTATATTATGGCCTCGTAAAAACCGGAGAGGACACTGACTCTTGTAACACAGTTTTTCTACCAAGCCCAGGAGTCAGGGACTTCATGCAATTTTGTAAAAAAATATGTCTGTAAAGATTATTTTTACAAAAAAAGTTTCAAATTTAATATAGTTAGTTAATTATGCTCAAAACTCGATCACCAGGAGATTTCTAGTGTATATAAAAGTATAGAATAAAAATATATGTTGTACAACGAATGCGTTGGAAGCAATCACAGGTGCTTTTAACCACCTACTATCACCTATAAATGTAGTATCTAAAATTACGTATTAGAAATAGGCAATATAGATTCACCGAAAAAAACTCACACGTTAAAAAACAACACGTCATTCAATGGCTTTGCTATCCTCTGCACAAATCCCTCTGAACCTAACTTTCAATCAACGAAAACTCTGATCGAATGCATGCAATCTCGAATTAACCAGCGTGTAGTATTGAAGTGATCCTCGAGGGAGCGAACCAAGCAATATCTCGTTGAATACCTGCTATTACGAACCAGTGGATATGCTTAGATTATTCCTACGCTCGACGCCTTGGCATTCAGTTGGAGTGCTTCTAGGGTTATCGAAGTTAAGTATTTATTGTGTACGTTGTTTTAGATATTTAGTTATTACTGTAGAGAAAATAGGCCAATTTTTATTTATAAAAGATAATATATATATATATATAAGGTTGTGGTCATGTGATTTTCAGACATGGTTGACGATTTCGATCCCCACGTGGGCTCGGTTTACACTCGGTCTGCTATGTTGGTGTCATGCGCTACACTACACCAGTCGTAGTACGCGCCGCGCGTTCTAATCTGGGTTTAAGATTCGATAATTATAATCAGATGCCACCTTACAATACCGATTAGGAAATAGCAAACATGTACTTCATCCGATGGTAAACTATGAAACAAAACAATGTTATAAGACACTTTTTAAGTAATTAAATCGAGTAAAATCTTTAAAACTACGTAATATTTGTTTAGCTTTGACGTAGTTAGCCAACCAAATAATTGGCACACGAAATGAGACCGAAAGCAATATTTGCGGTATTTTTTGCTCACTTTATAGGAATGCATCAATTTATGAATGGAGGCTTCGACTGTCTTTAGCCTAAAGAAGTTTGTGTACTGTAGTAGTCTAAGTAGGTTCGCCATATCGTTGGGACTCTACTGTTTTGAAAAACCTCTGCAGGGTAGCTATACGAAAGGGAAAGTAATTACCGGTATCTTAGATACATTCAGATGGGTCTTGAGAGACAAAACACTTGTAGCACATAATTCTTTAAAAAAAAACTGACTTCAACAAAAAAAACTATTCCATAAAAGACTTATATATGGTTTTCTCATGGATGCCATTGTCAGAACTGGACCAAATTGAAATGCTTTCAAATAAAAAAATAATCGTCTTTCACTAGTATAAAAAAGAAAGATTACCATGAAATTGCCAAATAGAAAATTGACTAGAAAACCCTTTAAATCAATAAATACATAATCTAAGACATAAAATTACCATCTTTCAAACACCAGTCTCCCTAATTTACGATTTTAATAATAAGGTAGTAAATAAATAAGACAATAGTCGAAAATTGTCCTTCAGCGTAATAAAACCGGACAAGTGCTAGTCTGTCTCGCGTGCGGAGGGTTCCGTAGAAACTTGTATTTTTAACGGATTTTTGCTACTTTTTATTGTGTTATACGTTTCAGTCAATTTTCTATTAGATTCTTATATTCTTTTTATACGATATAAACAACAAATTAACGACTTTCGGTATTTTTCCTTTACTTGTGCTGTGAGACTTTGCTTCTCTCGAAATTTCATGGTTCCACGCCAATGAGAAGTAGCCTATGGGTTTTTATTTACCTGCGAAATATTAAATATTTGATGTTAATTTTAACTAGATGTCTTCACGCGTACCTGAGAAACAGGCAGGTCTTGACAGATCTGCAGACAAACAGAAAGACAACGAATCGATCCTATAAGGGTTCCTTTTATTTTCTTTTAAGGAAATGAACGAACAGAACCCTAAAAAAGACGAACAAACAATTCTGTAAAACAACGAAGTACCCTTCCAGACATCATTTTAATCAAAAAGTTTTAACTTTGTTTACTGTCTAGAAATTAATTTTTAAGTCTAAAGAATATTATATTTATGATCATGAAGTTGACACATAATTTGAGGCTTCGCCTGCGTTCTTATAATTTAAAGTAAGAATATTATCGGGACCTTTTTGCCTTTTTGACATAGTACGTGGAGGGCACACTGAAAGCTTTTCGTAACTCATTAATAAAACAAGTTACATGTAAAGTAATCTAAAGTAATATTTACTGTCTTTCGAAATACTCTCCATTATATTTTAAACACTTTTTCATTCGGTCTAAGGGCATGTTTTTCACGTGCTGGTTGAAAACTTTCACGGCCTCTTCCGGCCCCGTAAATGTCATACCTCTCATCAAATCTTTAATTTTTGGGAAAATTAAGAAATCGCGCCGAAGCATTGTCATGGTGCAATAGGATGCGACTTCTTTCGTCGTTTTTCCCTAACTTTTTCAAAGATACTCGGCAAACAAATAGTGGTGTATCACTAAGCATTAACTGTCTTTTGTTCTTCAAGTGGGATTGTGCAGACAGGACCTGTTCGGGAGAAAAAAAACGCAATCATTTTTTTGCCTACGTTTCTCGCCTGCCTCAATTTTGTTATTAAGCCTTTTTATGAAGTCAAGGCAACAAACACAAGTACAAGAAGAAGAGAAGAATAGAATGCATCAAATACAAGATTAATATAAAGGAGTATAGGAATACTTTGAAATATGATTTAAGTTTTTTTTTATGGTAAATGACTACCACCGCCCATGGGCACCTGCAAGAGTCACACGTGGGTTGCTGGCCTTTAAGGTGGGAGTAGGGGGAGAGGGGAGAAGAGCGGGAAGAGAGAGCAGAGGGAAGGGTTACGGCCTCTGGTAACCTCACTCACGAGGCGAAAAGCAATGCAACCATTGCGTCACTGTCGGTTTTCTGTGAGGCCTTGGTATCACTCCGGTCGAGCCGGCCCATACGTGCCGAAGCATGGCTCTTTCACGAAGAAACGATGGAACCTCTGTTTGCATCTATACGTATATGTCAAGAATAATAAAGACAGACTTCGAGAGGAAATACTGTCGAATTATCTCATGTACAAAATACATATACAACCGCCCCATTAATATAGAAAGAATATGATTGAATCAAAGGATTTCCAAAAGAAAATAAACTTCGATATTGTTTCGGTTTTATTAACGTCTAGATTTGCCATCGTATCGGCTTATATTGCTTCCTTATTGGTTCGTCTTGAGAATGTTGTTATTGTAACCATAATATTAAATGCGATTGTTATTACATTGTGTATCTGTTTATACTATTAAAATCGCAAATAAGCATACGACCCTCCTAATGAAGAATTGAAAATAAATGGGAGCGGTAAATTGTGGTCTGTAGACGCATAAAACACCAATATTAAAAGGGTCATCAACTAGTTCAAATGGGAATGGGAACATGCATTGTCATCGTTATAATTTCTTTATTCTTGCTTTCTGTACTACCTTGGGATAGACGGAGTTATCCTATTCAAGCATTTTTTTAAATAATAATTTATTCATTATAAATAATACTAAGAAAAATGTTTAGAACCACATATAAATGAATGTTGTGAACCTTTAAATACTAATAGTGTGCGTTCGAGTGTCAGTTGTCCACGGAAGTGACGAAAAACATGATCCAGTATACAAAGGTTTTCCTTGATGACGTAACGTTTTTAGCCATTCTTTTGTTTTTTGTTTTTGTCGTCCTCATGTTTTCTATATACATATCGAAAACAAATAAAATAAGACTTACTCCAAATAAACTAAACGTAGAAAATGTACCTTATTACTTTTTACATTTTCCATTATGCACATTTCTATTATTTATTATAAAATAATAATTCATTCTCTATTTGAAATGAAAAGATGTTGGAAAGTTCCTTCCAATACTCTTAAACGTCAAACATCCATTCTTAAAATTGATTATTGAACTGCACTGAGAGTCATAAGGAATCATAAATATCAATTTTCTTTATTTAGATCTTTTAGTTATTATAAGGATTATATATTATACGTGACTAATGTTTTGCATACTTTGTAAATCCGTTAAAGCCAAAGAACGAAAATATATCAAATTGAGCCAAAACACGGCTCACAACGCATTGCAGTCACGTGGCATGGTAGCCAAAACACCAATTTCGTGAAGTAGTATTTCTGTGATTGCCACAACGAGTCATGGGTATTTTTATAAGAATCACAATACGAATTTCGAAATGTGGATGTTTCACAGCGACCGCAATGTGTTGTGAGCTGTTTTTTGGCCCAATGAGCGTTTTCAGTCTTTGAACTTAACATATCGAAAAATAAATCGATTTCAGGCATCAATGGTCAACTGTTTACTGTCGGCGCACACGTTTCGTCACTGATACTGATTTACGTATTATTTGCACTTTTCTTAAGTCATACATAATTATGTACATCCACACATCCATAGTTTCACGCCTATATTGTCGAAGGGGTATGCAGAGGCGTTTTAAACGCCCACAGTTGGCCGACTATAATTTTAGTCCTACTTACGTAATTGGGAGTAAACCGGGCTTTGAGAACTAAATAGGAAAATTGGGAGTATATTCAAAGGGAACGGTATTTAAGAAGGGATGGAAAGGGACATTACTTATATAGATGGATTTGGGAATGTAAGCAAATGCTCGAACAGGTCCGATTCTCATACGTAACTTGAACTGGCTGATGACGGGATGTCGGAGTCCTCAATTCACAAAAATGTCATGTCCTCTGTTTTCTTTAATCATTGGATAATATACATATATAAGAACTAAAACATTTAAATATATAAATCTTAACATCTTTCTACATAGTTAATATGTTTTTTCCTTCGCTTATAAATACGCGTAAATGTATGTCAATATCTTTATTTTAAAACAATTATTGGAATATTTGATAATAAAAAAAATAATGAAATACATGCAACCAAGCGATTTGCGACTGCCAAGGTTAACGTTGTTTTCTCACGTGATCGTAGTTACAATAGGAATCCAATTTAAAAGTTTGAACAAATCCCCACGTTGGTTGTTATCGTAGGACGTAGGTACGTTTATGTAGTCTACAGTTATACACCAGAACTGAGTCAATTAGCTTAGTTCAATTCAATAATCGAAAGTAGTTTTCGTTGTCGTATTTGATTCTTTTGTCTAAGAAGTAAATGTAAACATAGTCTTATTCGGTATGGTTTTATGGAAATACTAGCAGCGCCCCGCTGTTTCACCCGCGTAAGTCACTATCCCGTGAGAATATCGGGATATAAAGTAGCATATGCGTTAATCCAGGTCTTCAGCTACCTACATACCAAGTTTCATCGCAATCGGTTCAGTGGTTTTTGCGTGAAAGAGTAACAAACATCCATCCATCCATCAATCCAAAACTTTCACAGTTATAATATTTGTGGGATTGAACCGGAGTTCTTGTACTGATGGAAATTACATTTTGCCAACTTTACTATAATTTGGTCTCACTCATGTAAAAGGGAGTAAGCCTATTGCCGTCAATCGAGCACTTTGGGAAATAAAAATGGGAATTTCAAGTATATTGAAAGGGAAAGATAGGTAAGAAAAGAAGGCAGTGTAAGAAAAGCAATTTGCTTATATGGATGACTTTTTAACGTTAGCAAGGACTCAAACAGGTCAGTTACCTGTTCGAACTGGCTGTTTTCGGGCAATCTGAGCCCTGTAATCGATTATAATACGTATAATCTATATATCCGTGTCACTTTGTTTGTTCGCAATGAACTTCTAAACTAATGAACCGATTTTAATAAAATTTTGCACAATGTGTGCAGTTTGGTCCAATTTGAGAGATAGGATAGTTTTTTTAAATATATTTTTTTTATTGCAAGCTAACTAGCCACAGCAACGCTGGGTAGCTAGTTTTAATATATATTATAATTATTATAAATGCAAATGTGAGTTTGTTTATTTGTTACGCTTTCACATACTAACTTCTCCACCGATCACAATGAAATTTTGCATACTTTGTCAGGGGTACAGAAAGGGTACCGTTCCTTTAGAAAAAGTACTGTTCCTGAGAGATAGAAAAATAATTGCGCGAAGCGAGTGAAGCCGCGGGCAAAAGCTAGTATTTGATAACTAGTAGTTAGAAGAACAGTATCCAAATGTTGTTCTTTTGACCATACAAATAAGGTACCACTATTGCTATAAACTATCAAGTTTACTAAATAACAGTAACTGCTATATTGTCTGCACCTTCATCAGCACTCAAGTGATCATTATCAACAGAACTTGTAATGCATGCCTAGCCTTTTAACCCCACCATTGTCAGGCCACCAATGGCGTGCGCTACCGATATAACTAGTCATAATAATGTTGTAATGTTTTATCATCTTTAACAGTTTGCTTCAATTTTAATAAAATAAATATGAGTTTTTGATATGGGGACAACAGTTGTCATAAAGGATTTCTAATACTAACTAATATCATAATAACTGTCTAATTAGCCAGTTACAAACACGTTACGTTTACAACGTAACGTTATACAGTACAAGTACTACCTACAACTTATTAAAAGACCAATAACCTAGGTCACAGACATAGAATATAAATAACTCAACTATTTCCTTTTCCTTATAATGACGTAACACAAACACATTGTACATAAAAGGATATGACATCATTCGAATAATTTAAATTATTGCTATTATACAGTGTGACGACACCGCAGTCTTATGATCGCTTGATATTGCTATTTCTTAATGTAATATACAGACTCACTTGACTTAATAAAATTCGACTTAATCTCGTATGGAGTAAGATTTAAGTTTCATTGGACGGATATGCAGGTTACAGGAAAAATATGTCAATAATCTGTTATCGACTATATGTGTGAAAATGTTGTTTTTTTTTGCTTGACCGGTGTCCAGGTGTCTATACTCACGAGTTAAGGTTGTCATTGGTTATTGGGAAGCGCTGGTTAGAGAAAAGATAGGCATGCTATTAGGGGTCGTCCATTAATCACGTGATGTTTCAGCAACTTTTTGGCCCCCCCCTTCCCTCTGGTGGTTCTAGACTAACAAAAATTACGAAAAAATTTTTAGTACATAGTAGATATCTATCTTAAAAAAAAACAATATTATCTTTGTAAAGATATAACCTAATGCTGGCAAATTAAAAACCGTGATAACAATATCCAGACAGATTACAGTTGAAGATTGTTTCTGACTGGCATAAAATTATAAAGGAAAGGTGTTATCAGGTGAAAATCACAGACTTACTGGCCACTGACAAGCGGCGGACGGGGAAATCGTTGCTTGGCAACTGCGAGTCACGGTCTCACGCTGCTTTTCGGTTTAGAAATCGCACGTTCAACAAAAAAAAATAAAAACACGTGATATCTCAATAAACCCCCCTGTCCCCCTTGTGATATTTCGTGATTTTTCCCAAGCCTCCTCGAGGCTCACGTGATTAATGGACGACCCCTTATCAAAGTTATAAATGTTAATAATTAAAGTCCAATGTGTATTTATTGGTCTTCTTTTTTTATATAAGTAGTTTTACTAGGTTACGTCTATTTGCAATTCGTTATATTTCTTCCCAATGGTTTTAGCAGGTCCAGAAAACTTTTTTTTCTCCGTCAAAGTTTATTCATCGATATTTATTGTCTATGTCGATATTCTAGGCGTTTCATTATATATAATTCAACAATACAAAATTATACGTTGCCAGTTATTTACATTTTTATTTTTGTTTCAGGTACAATTCAAGCTATTTACCAATGGGAGACCTCACAAGATATAAAAATCATTAGTAAGTAGAAAGAGACGGAGATATCGTAACCTCTTTCGTGTCATACTCACATACTGTAGTAGTAAAACTAAATAAATTATTTGATATCGATAAATGGTATCATTTTTTTTTTTAATACGGCAAAGGCAACAAAGTATACATCCTTGTCTTTCTAACTATTATTACAAGTAATTAAGAAGGTACAGTCTTAACCAACACTAGAATAGGTGCCTACATATAATAAAGGAACGTGCCTGAGTTACATCGTTACATCGTTACATCCTGAGTACAGTCATTGACAGTATTCCAGTTATTGCGTTGCGTAATATTACTATTAATAGACGGATTCACATCGACATGGTACCGTGTGAAGTTCTATTCATCCTGTAATAAACCATTCGTTATTGAATACCGGTTTTGAGCAGATTTCTGCGAGAATATGAGTTGACCAACTGAGAAATTATCCTCCACTCTACAAGGGATTTACAGAGCACTAACTTCGTGTTCTTTTTTTCTGTTAGTGACTAGAGACTCTGTCTATGAGAGACGAGCCACAACCGCATACATTAATCGGGCAATATTTGTCATTAAATTATTACCCGTTATATTGTTACTGACTGTTGTCTTTGGAAATATATTTATCCTACTAATGTTATAAACGTGAAAGTTTGTGAGGATTTATGGATGTTTGTTACTCTTTCACGCAAAAACTACTGAACTGATTGCGATGAAACTTGGTAGGTACATAGCTGGAGACCTGAATTAACACAAAAGCTACTTTTTATTCCGATATTCCCACGGTACCGGGACTTACGCGGCTGAAACCGCGGAGCGCAGCTAGTCCCTAATAAAAAAATCTCTAGACTTTAATACTCTACTGTCATAAAAGTATGTCCTACGCAAGATGTTATTTTTCTTTTAAGTATACCATTCTGTGTCTCTATAAAGCAGTGTTAATATTTGATTAAATTGGATACTTTTTTTCAATTTACGAACACGGCATGAGCCAAACACGCATTGCGTACTTTTTGCTCTAAAATCAAATTTGTTTTAAGGTGGCATTACGCAAAAACCGGGTTTGCGGCTGTTCTAAATTTAAAAAGAAAACATTGGTTTGAACGCAAAAAGAATGTTTAAGTAGGTAAACGGTTGTTTTGAATAAATATATTTGAATTGAGTTGTAGTTTATTAAATAGTCTGGTTCAGAAATAACATTTATTATTATATCAAATAAAAGTCAGACTACACAACAAATACTTTATATATATATACATATATATATATATAATATTTATATTTAAAATATAATATTTTTTAAATAGACAATAGCTGAAAGCGCCCATACAATTTAGTTTTTTGAAATCTTATATTATTATATTAAAGCTGAAGAGCTTTTTTTGTTTTATTGTTTGTTTGTTTGTTTAAACGCGCTTATCTCGTGAATTGCCATGGGGATTCGAAAATATCTTCTTGTATTTGATAGAGTATTAATTGAGGAAGGTTACTTATATAAAATCACGTTAACACCCTTAGGAACTGCGGAGAACGGCTAGTTATGTATAATACTTGTACAAACATTCAACGATTGTAACTGTGGGAGTGCCATGCTTCGGCACGTACGGGCCGGCTCGACCGGAGTGATACCACGGCCTCACAGAAAACCGGCAGTAAAGCAATGCTTGCAATGTATTTCGCAGAGGGAGTGACGTTACCGGAGGCCCTAACCCTTCTCTCTTCTCCCACCTTAAAGGCCGGACGCACTTGGGACTCTTGAGTTGCAGGTGTCCGTGGGCGGCGGTAGTCACTTACCATCAGGTGACTCGTCTGCTCGTTTGCCCCCTATAATATAATAATAAAGAAACCGGATGGCGAGTGGTAATAGGTAATCTTGAAGTGATAAGTACTGAACCCCCCCGTACCGTCTGAATGAACCCCAAATGGACGCGGGTGGACATAGGGTGGATGGAAAAAATTTAAAATTTTGCGACGAGGCAACCGAATGAAAAAAATGCCATTCGAAAAATATGGGCCTTTTTCGCACTCGCTAATTTAGAAAAAAATTGTTTTAAAATTGGTGAGCTATTTATTGGTATTAATACAGGAGATCCATCTTAAAATATCTTAGAATCTTCCATCCATCTGAGAAGATAATCAATTTTATTAAAGACTAGCAGCGCCCCGCGGTTTTACCCGCTTAAGTCCTGATCCCGTGTGAATATCGGGATAAAAAGTATCCTATGCGTTAATCCAGGTCTCCAGCTATCTACATACCAAGTTTCATCGCAACCGGTTCTGTGGTTTTTGCGTGAAAGAGTAACAAACATCCATTCATCCAAACTTTCACATTTATAATATTAGTGGGATTAGTGAGATTGAAGCAGCAAAAAAGAGGCAGGAAAAATTAAAAAAACAGTGCACAGAATTATATTTTATTATATAATACCTTAAATTAAAAAGTATATATCTCATGTATGTAAACGTTAGCCGTCAGCTAAACGCTCCGCGCAACATCGTAACACCTGCCTTACGTCTTTGTAGGTTGAAAGGACAAAATGTTCTTAAGATTTTCGTCCTCCCTTCAGCCGTATTAAATGGTCGTAATGAGGCGTTTCTTGTTAGTCTATCTGTAAAGGCTTGTGCCGCGCTTTGTTAACATATCTTATAAAGGTATATTTGCTTAATGAGGTTTTCCTTAAGGAAAATGGATATTAATTTGTAGATTATATATACACTAGCAACCCGCCCCGGCTTCGCACGGGTACAAATTATACAACTAAACCTTCCTCATGAATCACTCTGTCTATTAGTGAAAACCGCATGAAAATCCGTTCAGTAGTTTTTCAGTTTATCGCGAACAGACAGCCCACCGCGTGGGGAGGACTTTGTTTTATAGTATGTAGTGATGGTTATATAAACCTACGGTCAAGGAAGCATAGGTTTACCTCTGCCTACCCCTTCAAGGATCCAGGCGTAGGCGGGTAAACACCCACATTTTGCCAAATAAAATTTGTGACCCACTAACTGTGTAATAGGGCAAACCTCATCATCAACATCCTCGCCTTTTCCCTACTAAGTTGGGGTCGGCTTTCAGTCTAACTACGATACGGCCGAACTTTGATATTTTACGTGAAGCGACTGCCATCAGACCTCCACAACCCAAGCACTAGGCGATATCGAAGTTCTGTAGTTAGACCAGGTTGTCGGACTTTTTAGGGCTCCAACTATAATAATAACTTCACACATCTCATACATGGCTGTCTGATCCTAAATTAGCCACAACTTGTAATAAATAAAATCAGTAAGTATAAATATCTTAACAATTCTTTTTATTTGAAGAGAATACATGTAACGTGAGTCACTGACTAACGAACTAAATGCTTATATGTTAGGAGTGGGTTCGAGTAAGTAGTGCACTAAGTGCCATCACATGATCGCAATTAACCATTACGCTATCGCCGTTTAAATAAAGATAAATCATAAACAATACAATTCCGGTTGTTAAACATCGACTTAACAAAATCCTTTGGCTCGAATTACATAAATGTCAACTCCAGATAATATCGTTGGACAATAGTGAACCAAATACAGATATAGTAGTGTTTCCTTAACAGTTACAATATACAATGATTTACGTACTACTTTGCATACAATACAGTGTTACGTAGAAAATACAGCCTTGTACGCACCTGGCAAACTTCCCAAATAGTCATGCGCCTTGTTTGTGTGTTCACTTGACAACTATTTGTTTAAATTATCATAGATTTTCGACATTTATATTGTAATTAATATTATAAATGCTTGACGCCACGGATGGCGCAATGGTTAAATTGGTCGCGTCGCCACTTTGCCACGCTGAATTTTTAGGGTTAGGATCCCACTCGAGACAAAATTTGTGTTGTCCACAAATAGTTGCCCGAGTCTGGGTTGTTTGCGTCTACCCAAGTGCGGGAGTTGTCTCTTTAAATAAAAATAAAGTAAGAAAACATTAGTTTGTTTATTTGTCTTTCAAACCTTATCTATGCATATATGTAGGTTGTTAGAGGTACAGAAAATGACATAGCGTACCTTTCATCCAGAAAAACTGTTACGTAAAATCTACATCAATATGAAACTAGTAATTGAATATAGCAGGGGCTTAATAATAAGAATTATCGTGGGACAGCCATTCTTCGGCACTTATGGCCCGGCTCAACCGGAGCGATAACAAGGCCTCACAGAAAACCGGCAGTGAAGCAGTGCTTACCGGAGGCCCTAATCCTTCATCCCCTCCCCCTTTCCCCCTCTTCTCACCTTCCCTTACTCCCACTGTAAGGGCCGGCAATGTGCTTGTGACTCTTGAGTTGCAGGTGCCCATGGGCGGCGGTAGTCACCTACCATCAGGTGACCCGTATGCTCGTTTGCCCCCTCGTTTGACACGACAGGACTCTTCCCTCTTTGATAAATATATATCATGAATCGGTCAAAATGACGCATATTTCAGTTCACGAAGAATCCTGGGAAAGGCTCCGGACAACTTACTGACGCCCACACTTAGGTCAAGGTTAACCCTTAGATATGAATAGAAGAATAATGTTTTTTTGACCTTTACAGAATCAAATATAGGTAGCGACTTAGGAGTGGACTTACATCTGCTTCAATTACGGTGATTTTATACCATCAATGAACCTGTTTCATTATTTCCAGGACTAACTATAAGAAGCAAAAAAGTTTCATTGGATTGCCAACTCTCTATGCTTTTAGTATCGCAAGTGTTTATATCCCACGATAAACTCTTCTGTATCCCTGTGCGTGTAAAAAAAAACTACATCGACAAATTTGTGCCGCTACCGAAATTACTTAGGGTCGGCGTAACCTTTTCCCAATTACTTGGAATCGGTTTAATAAGTCTTTTAACCTGTCAGCCTTTATCGCAGTACTCACTATGTCTTTTTTTTGTTAAAAATAACATTCTATACAGGTTGTATTTTAAAAAGGAACACTTACTTAAATCACTGAAAGGAAGGAGGAAGGAAAAACTCGAGCATGCAATTACAATAAGAATTTTTGAAAAAATCTATCCGTTTACAAGTTATGACCGTTTGAATTTCCAGGTGTTTTTTCCTCCGTTTTTCATAAAAGCAAGTGGAACGTGTAAAGTTAAAGATTTTAAATCGTACAAATTTGTTATTTTGTACCTTTTCGCTCAGTTATTGAGAATATCCATAAAAACTAACTTAAAAAAAAAAAATCTAAATTAGTTTTTATGAATTTTTTTAGTATCGTAATGAAAAATTTCAAAATAAAAAAATATGCATGAATTAAAATCTTTAACTTTACATGTTCCACCTACTTTTATGAAAAACGGAGGTAAAAATACCTTTAAATTCAAACAGTCATAACTTGTAAACGGACAGAGATAGATTTAAAAAAAATATCGTAACTGCATGCTAGAGTCATACCCTTTCAGTGATTTAAGTAAGTAAGTAAGTGTTCTTTTTCAAATACACAAAATACATTTTTTTTTAAGTACTTCATTATTATACCGATAAACATCCCATTTTGTTTTCAATAACCTTTTTATATATAATACTGATAAATTCGAAAGGTTAAAATACCCGACTCCACTCCAATCTAGTCAGATTGCCACGTAACGCACATTAGACTACTTTATAACCTGATTGACAATTTGTCTTCGAAAAACGCTTCTGACTCCACGTTTAGAGCTTTTACATTTATATTAACGTTTTACGACTAAATCCTCACTTTAACAATGTTGGATTATTAGACAACACTCATACTTACTCAAACAATGTTAGTGTGTTTAGGCCTTTAATTATAAATATGTATTATAAGTGTTGTCGCGACTTCAAAAACTTTTATTTATTTAATTAAAAATAGGGACAAACTGTAATACATGATAACACAGTTCACTATTTAATAAAAATAAGTTAATAGACATTATTTTGACTAGTTATACCGGTAACGCAATGCTATTGGTCGATTGATAAATATGAATGAATAGCGGGGTTATAAAAGGGTAGGAATAAGTGGAGAACGATCACTTGAGTGCGGATAAAGGTACGAACAACTTGGCAGTTACCGTTAGTTAGTGATTTTCATAGTTTATATCAGTGGTTGTGAGACTGTTTCCTACAAAGTTCATTCTGAGTTAGGTGGAATACGGTTGTAACATTACCTGCAAATAAACTTATTAATAGAAAGCAAAATAAATATAAAAAGGCAAACTGCTTAACCCACAATTCAAAGAGGATACAATCCAACGTGGATTGTATCCTCTTTGAATCCTCTATCTACTGGTGATTTGGAGACTGACTGCTCTTTTTATAATAAAATAGTATCTTTTTCTACTGGTTTTTGTTCAGGTTTCTAGTACCACGTTCACTGCGTAATACATTTAAGTAAAGGAAGAAATATTTATTAGAAACTATACGGTTTTACTCACGTTTGTATTTCGGGGATGCCCGACTAGTTTCGGACCCGACGGGGGCCCTTTTTCAAGGAGTGAAGCGTCCTGCCGCGACAGTGTCAGGCGTCACACGTTATTGTAACATTAGTAACATAAAGGAAGAAAGGACACTGATGCGAAATAGAAATATTGTAATAAAATAAATCGGATGGTGTTGATCAAGATCCTTGAAAATGCATTATTCTTTGATAGATTTCAGTCTCTTACTGGCTTTTTAACCAAGGAAAGACTCATTTAAAATCCTAGAAATATACATTTCAAAGTACACATTTAAATTTAAGTGGACATCACATGTTTATTCATAGTCCATCTCAACATTTCGGACATGTAGTAAATTTTTTGGCATATTTGGTTCTAAAGCGATATTCTAGTCTAGAGTTTCTCTTTGACATTAAGCGAAGTGGACGAAAACTTTCAGAGGTTGAGCTAAATCTAACTCAGTTCGTTTAAACTCTAGTCAATGGCAAAACCGCGAAGTTGTACGTTGTATTTCACTTTTGTAGAAATTCATAAAATAGATGATTTAATTTTTTTAATTCTTATAATTTAAAAGTTTTGGGCGGTGAAAGTTTTTTCTCATTTTTTGGAGTTTCATTTTCATTTTACTAACTCATTCTTTATAGTAGGTTTGTATAAGTAACATTTTATACAAAGCGAGCTTAACCCGTGGGAGAGCCATGCTTCGGCACGTATAGGCCGACTAGATCGGAGCGATACCACGGTCTTACAGAAAACCGGCAGTGAAGCAATTCTTGCATTGCTTTTCGCCGACCGAGTGAGGCTACCGGAGGGGCGAAGGCCTTAAGCCTTCCCTCCTCCTTTTCCATCGTTCCTCTACTCCCACCTTAAAGGCAGACAACGCACTTGTGACTCTTGAGTTGCAGGTGCCCATGGGCGGCGGTAGTCATTTACCATCAGGTGACCCATCTGCTCGTTTGCCCCCTATACCATAAAAAAGCAGTAATACGGTTTCTTTTACTACTAGTGATGTAGAGAAACTACTGTGGTGGCGTGTTCAGTATCTATTTAATACTCTCTTAATACTTGTATTGTGTTAGTATTTATACCTTAATATTAAACGGGTGTGAGTTAACATTTATACACACATGCAACAGACATTTCGCTTACTAAGTAGGAAATACATTACGAGTAATAGAAACTTATATTGGGGTCGCTGCTATTGAGGTGACCTAGTATGCTATTGAGACTAGTAATAATATGTTACAATACGTTACAGTGATTAAGCATATTATTTACTTCATCACCATCTCATCATCATCACCCCGGTCGAGCCGGCCCATACGTGCCGAAGCATGGCTCTCCCACGAATAAATGCTTGTCCGCAGCAATATACCTATCTATTCTCACTTTTAGTTTAAACTCTAATTAATAATAATGATTATTATTATTATTATCAGCCATGGTCGTCCCACTGCAGGGCAAAGGCCTCCCTACCCGCCTTCCACTGCTCACGGTTTAAAGCTTTCTGCTGTCAATCTTCCCAATAAGTCCAGTTCCCAGATCCAGTTCATCCCGCCATCTCTTTGTGGGCCTGCCACGACGTCGTTTAACGTTGCGCCCACGCAACGTTAAACGGTAACCACTCGGTACTGAGTTTTGACCACTGTTCGTCCGGCATGCGGCAGATGTGACCAGCCCAGTTCCATTTTAGGCTTGCAGCCTTATGGCCAACGTCGGCGATCTGAGTTTTGGAGCGCAGGATACTGTTCCTTATGCGGTCTGACAACCGAACTCCTAGGATACTGCGCTCCATGGCTCGCTGGCAAACCCCGAGTTTGGACATAGGTGAGGATGGGCAGTATACATACGTCCAATTACTGTATATAATTATGTATGTATTGAATTTATTACAGTTAGGTTTATGTATGTTTATTGATAAGTATCTATTGGTATTTATAGTAGGTAAATATTCGTTTTCATATTTATTAGAAATTACAAATAATTATAATTTTAAATATAACACCAACTGCCATTATCACTCCGAATCATTTTGATCCATTCTAAGGTTGCCTGGAAGGGATTGCATCTAGCAATAAGGCCGCCCTTTGTACATTATCTGTATAATATCTGTAATTATGTGAATATGTCTTCCACTGTAATACTTATGTACAAATAAAGTGTTATCTATCTATCTATCTACTCAATCTTTTTTATTATAGTATCTTCATTCACTTGTAACATTGTATTATGCTAGGGTTTGCAAATTTCAAAATGATTGACTTTTACGCATTAACTACTTATAGTTAAGGCCTAAATCTGTAACTAACAAAGAAACAATCTCACATACATCAAACTAGGTAAAACCTGTACCACAGATTACTGAATAGTTACTACATAACAGATAAATCACTCCCTACAAAACAGTTCATACCTACCGTTTTAATTGCCTACTCTTTCCGGGCACCGACCGCTGATTGCGAAAATTAACTTAAATGTTCGTAAACACGATTATTATTAAGAGGACTGCCTGTACTATGACATTGATTAACCCGATTACTGACAAATATACTTTTATTACTAAATACATACACATTATAGATAAATTACACCCAGACATAGAACAAATGATCATGCTCATCACGCAATTGTTTGTCCTGGATGGGAATTGAAACCAAGACCAACAGGCAATTATATTTATAATTAAGTTCAGTATTAAGGATTAGTTTTACATCAGTGCCATTATGACATAAAATCCAAAATAAAACCCATTTTCAAGGGTTTGGTACATTTAAATGTAATCGTAATGAAATTGATATAAATGTTAAATCATTGCAATTTCATTATAATTTATGTCAAACATATGGCGCAGAACGGATTTGTTCTCGAAAATTCTTTGAACATTATCTCGGCTTTCCAGTCCGAGTTCTCACAGCAATAAGTATATTTTAATAGAAATTAAGGGAACTCCGACAATGTGACTTCGAAAAATCTCGACTTCTAAAAACGCTGTGAACAAAAATTATTTATGTTTTTACCAAACCTTTCATTATTGTTCTTAAAAACTTCCCTGAAAGTTAATTTTTACTTGAAAATTTAGGGTTAACTCACCGCTTTACATTGAATTTTACTAAGATATTTACAGAGTTAATTGGGATTAAATTTTAAATTAAATATTCAAGAGTTTGTGGCTATACATTTAAAGTTTGTAACGATGTTTTCAATGAAAATCCGATTACTGAAGGAGTTTCTTCTTAACGGGGCAATGATCAAAGGGATTGCCTCTGCGATTTTGTTGCTTCGTCTTGGTTTGATATGAAACAAATTCCTTCTGGATGATAGGATTAAATTGATCCATGTAACTGAGATGAATGTATTAAGTTACATATTTAATTGATTACATAACACAAAAATAAAAATATGCGTTTTTTTTAATACCTATACCGATTTTATGGATGAATTAAGGTCAAGTAAAACTTAACAAAAGAAATCCCTATATTTTGGATTGTAACGTTAAAGATGCAGGCCTACATCGTAAACACGTTGTGACCGCTGATTGAGAGGCGGACAACGTCTGCAGGGGTTCTCGGAGACTTTCTTTTAAGGACAAACCCGGGTTCTCTGTAAAAGACCCACTTGTGACAGAGCGCCATGTGGTTCTCGACGATTCCGACATACAACTTCACCGTTAGCCCCGGTGAGGGATGAACTGTGGGGATTTGCACACGATAAAGAAAAAAGAAAGGTTTTTTTCGCAAAACAGCGAAATTGTAAAACAATACAATTTGTATTAAGCAACGTTTTTGGTGGAACTCGCAAAATGGTAAATGAATGTAAAAGAAGAAGAAAAAAAATAAAAAAAGAGCAATTCTCTTTTTGCCTCACCCGAAAATTCTCGGAACAAAGTGCAACGAAATAAACAATACCGATGCAAGAGAGATTAAAAAGGGTGTACCAAAAGTGACCAAACAAACGAAACTGTAAGTTACTGACGCTCCAACGGGTAGCCTTTGAAAACTTTTTCTGAAAACCGTATCTGACAAAGACATGTTAGACTGCGCATATACGCGGGCCAGTACTGAAATGTAGGTAGTAGGTACAAATTGCAGTGCTGATTCTTTTTGCGGCGCTAGAAATTGAATTACCATTTCACCGTACAGCTTTATTTCAGAACTGTTCAGTTTCAGTAAAGCTATTTTTTATCCGTATATTATCAGAGCATTTGAGATAGATCAATAGCTACAGTTTTTTCTAGATACAGATGCAATTTATTGTTAATTATTTAGTAATAGTAGGCCAGTGGAATTAGAAAAAACGCGTAATTATGCACAGGTTTTAACACAGTAAAACTTGTTCGTTAGCATATCAGGAACACAATACAAATAAAAATTACTTTTACTCAGTAAGTAATGTAACTCAAACTATAG
The DNA here is from genome assembly GCA_963859945.1 of Euplagia quadripunctaria. Taxonomy (NCBI): domain Eukaryota; kingdom Metazoa; phylum Arthropoda; class Insecta; order Lepidoptera; family Erebidae; genus Euplagia; species Euplagia quadripunctaria. The sequence continues at coordinate 4,771,196 of OY982578.1, read as the reverse complement.
TTTTAAAGAGAAGAAAATATATATTTTTTAAATTTACAAAAATATTTATTTATAAAAATTTGTTGATTTGACAATGCCAGTCGATATTAAATGCACGCGCTACCCCAGATTAAAATAAAACGTGAAAATTGAGTAAGATATGACTGAGATAGTCTTTTTTTTCATTCAATTTGAAGTAGCTCAATCGAGTTTTCAAGCACCGTTTGGCATGGACGAAAAATGACATCGCCCGCTTAAGCACAAAATTATTATAAGTTTTCAATGATTGTGTACCTGTTCGTAAGGCTATTTTCGCATCACTGAGAATAGATTAACAAAATGTAAGTATTCAACTAGATTTTTTTTTAAAGATTATTAGTAACGTGGGTAACATTACATTACTAGTAATCTCGTTAACCTTAACGAGTAGGTTCACGAGTTACATGTAAAATTTAGAGTTGTTATGTTAGACACATTTTTTTTTTATTTGTATAAAATTACCAGCAACAAATCTGTGAAGATTACATGACGATACGACCATTAGTTTTCGAGATATTTCAAAAAACCATATCTCTGATAACTGCACATTTTTCGGACGCCATTTTGGGGGTTTTAAGTAATAATAATGCATACGCCCACTGCAGAATCATAAAATATAGGCCTCGGCAAAAAAATGTGTGCAAAATGAATCTATTTGGACAATGGGAACTGGCTCAAATAACAATAAACATTTAAGCAAAGTTTAATAAATAAATAAGATTTCTCGTTAACTTGTATTATCGTATTGCTGAAATAAGATTGACTCTGCTACATAAAATACGAGACAAAACAAAACACAGTTGAGAGAATGCATTCCAATTTAGCTGACCACACATTTTATCTGGAAAACTTGATCAACCGCTTTCCTCTTATTTTTAACTGAAAAATAAGAAAACGCTAAGACAGAATGCAGTATAAAAAGTTAATAAAGGTCACTAGAAGATAGAATAATACAATAGTGTGAGTTTTTACTTTGTAAACCAACATTTGTTTTTACATCGATGACTTAGAATAAAAATTTACATTGGTGAAATAGCGCTAAAAGTGTTACTCCCAATATGTGCTTAATACACAACTGTTACTAAGACTGTTGTGTTGTGTTTTGTGGAATAGAACGTCATAAAAATGTGAACAAAACAATTGTATCCGTTGTTTTTGTATTCTGTGAGTTTGTGAACTTAGGTACTCTATGGAATGTATTAAAACAAATGACTTTTGTAACTTGAGTCAATAAAACTTATAATTTACAAAATAACGCTTAAGTTTGAATGAACGCTGTTAACTAGTGTTTTTTTTTAAATATTGTAATCATAAAAAAATGTGGGTCACAGAAAATGGACCCGCCCTGACTGCGAAATCAGCCTACTGAAATTTAACCGTCATTGCTAGTAGCATCAATTGGTTCTTGTCAATTTAAAATCGGGTGGTTTTCAGTTCAGCTGTTTATTTCGCCGTTCTCCGCTTGTTAAAAAATTAAATTAAACTAGCAGCGCCCCGCAGTTTCTACCGCGTAAGTCCCGATCCCGTCGGAGTATCGGGATAAAAAGTAGCCTATTGAAAAAAAGTAGCCTATGCTTTAATCCAGGTCTCCAGTTATCTACATATCAAGTTTCATAGCAATCGGTTCAGTGGTTTTTGCGTGAAAGAGTAACAAACATCCATCCATCCCAACTTTCACATTTATAATATTAGTGGGATTACTTTATCCAGATCCAAACTAAGCATGGTCCTGTGCAAAAGCAATACAAGCTGACACTTGCACCAGTCCACTATGGGTTATATAACTGGGACTTAATCGGAGTAATATTATTTATGCAAAGAATACTTTAAGAGGAAATAAAAAAAAATACAATGTAGTTTTCATTATTTCTCTGGTTGAATATAACATAAAATTCCAAAGCTGGCAGTTCCAAAACAGTATTTAGATTTCCAACTCCAAAACGGTTTTTCCAATTTCGAATTGTTTTAGACGTGGACGACGTCGGAACTCTTTCGCTCCATATTTCTTTTTCAGTCTTCACAGGAAATTCGGTTTCAATTTCTTCCTTCGAAATTAGTTTTTTTTTCATTCTGTTTCAACCATTTCAACGTCGCTGTTGTCTCTAGCATGTAATACATTTCTTGTTTTCATACCGTTTAACTCGAAACTTTTAGTGGCTTTTTGGTGCCAGACTGTTTCGGGTGGAATTGCTCCGTGGGTTATTATGTTTTTCTGGAAAACGTTTTTGAACAATGTAACAACAGCTACTATTTGTTTATACAATTAAGTTGCAAAACTGACTTGGACTACCTGATAGTAAGCAATTACCGGTGCCTGTTAGCAGTCGCAACATCTATAATGTGACTTAGGCATTTTAAAATGAAACTTTATGTAAGGTACTGGACCGGTTGAACGGCTTTAATTCGTGCAGAAATATGTGTTGTCCTAATTCATCTAATTCGAGCAGAAATCTATGTTACTTGTTTTACTTTCACGGTTTTTATAGATAGCCAGGACTTAATAGCGATAATATTTATAAGATTCAATACCCATACCTGCCTTTATATACTATAACTACCTTCAATACAATAAAGGCCTCAAGAAAATAGCACGTCATGTGACTTTGAGTGAATTATCCGAAATCAAATCCACATAATATCAGTAATTTCTGTTACAGCTTTATTTAGTTAAGTATCATGTTTACTGTTCGCGAAAACTTCCATCAAATTGGATATGAATAGTTTCCCATTGTTTGCAGCACTCTAAGGCTAGCAGAACACGCTACAAATATTATTATGTTTTACTTGGAAGTTCTAGATTATATTCCAGTAGACTAAGTATATATTTGTTACTAGCATTTATGCCTTAACTCGCGATAGTGTAGATTTTGTAAATTAATTCAGGTTGTCGGTTTACACAGGAAGCATTAACGACTGTTTAATAGTAACTATTCTATGTCTCGGGAACAGTCAACGGGTAAGGCAATGGACTCGTGAAGCGCACTAATGTTGCTAGGCTGATTAATCCGGCTGCAGGCAGTCTAAACTGGTGCTGACGGAGATCTCACCACGTTTAACTTGCAGACTGCTTAATCTCAACCGACTTGACATCAGAATTTTTGTAGGAACCATTATGGGCCACCTGGCCCCTATTTACCATCAGTGCGACAGAGAGTCCTCTATGCAGAGGATGTCTCAACGCAGAAAAAACGGCCATACACGTTACCTATTTTGCTGCCATTTTGTTTTGTTGTTGAGAACTGTAAAGTCTCAGCGGCAGTAAATTAGTATAGCACATTAGATAATGAAAATATATTCGTTTTATAGCAGACACCTTTTCTCTATGTCATTTTAGTAGTTCAAAAAGAATTTCTAAGCTTGCTTGGCCTTTATTGGCCTTCCCAAATGTCTGACTGCGGTGGCAGACCGATTGGAGTCGTGGAACACCCTAAGATGTGGTTGAGTTCTGTAATTACCAATTTATCTAGTCTGCTGGGTGTCGTGTCTGATCAGCTCGTAACTGGAGTGGTTCTTTCGTATAAAGACCTATATGGCACTTGCACAGTTTTAATTTATGTAGACTTGCATCATTGATCCTTTATTTCGGCGTTTCTTCTCAAGGATAGTCATAAGAAATGTCAGGTCGACAACTACGGTGGGCACTGACAATCAGTACTGTGGTGGGCCACGTCCATCACAGGAAATGCTGAGAGTCTACCTTTTTGTGGGGCATAGCGTACAACCCTTGTCAATACCGTATAAGCTTTTGCTATATGTATGCAAGACAATAGATTAAGTAAAATAATTTTTAACCTAGATATTTATTAAACGTGGCACGATGCTACGTCGTCGTGGCACGTCATACGACGCTCTACAAGTTGTCACTTGTCAGGTCAGCTGTCAGTTGTCACTAATGTCACCATTAGCTTTGATCAAGTTGAGTTTCGTATGAAAACCAGTCTTTTAGCCTAGTATTTATTTAGTAGTATTTATTTTTATTTATTTTAATGTTGAAAGTTATATGCCTTTGTCCTACGAAATAAACTTATTTTCTTTCTTTCTTTCTATTTCTTTCTTACAAATGCTGGCACCGTCTAGCTTTAAAGCAGAATTTGTATGGACTAATATTGTAGATGAATAATAAGAGCCTACATGGCTCTACCGGGAAAAAGTGTATTATTGCTGGGAGACTAAATTAAAATCAAAGCTTTTATATAACTTTGTGACGGTGTCCTCTTTTGACGTCGTTCAGCTCGGGAATAGAAACACTTGTTTAATTTTTGTGCCCAAAACTATGATAGTTTTATTCATGTTATTCAGAATTTTGATGATGGTAGAATATATTAATGGGTCTTTGACTAATACTGAATTTAGACTTTTACTTTTTAGTGTTTTTGTTTATAATAGGATTAATAAAAATCGCAGTGGTTTCTAATAGATTTTGGTGATCTGGAAACTAACTATAACGCACGCATTCCATACAGAAACAGGTATGAAAAAAGTGGCGTGATATTCTATTTATGTATACATATATATATGTATGTATATGTAGGTATGCTTGATACACATATGAGGGTGAGATCAAACCTTGACATTAGCACATATATGCGTATAAAAAACAATGTATAACTTTTGATTTGATTCGACGAAATTTCGTACTGTTTTTCTTTGATTCCTGACTTATTTCATCAAAAGTGAACAATAAAAAACAAAAAAAAATTATTTGTTATAAATAAGTAGATTGTGTAACACTATCGCATTGGGAGTAAACCTGTAAAGATAGATGTTTTAATAGAAATAAATAAATAAAAAAAAAAATAATAATAATAATTACTCCGGGAGTTTGCCATTGTACTTTAGACTTTGAAATGCTGAATATTTTCCATGTTTATGTGTAGCTAAATCCACATTTCACCATTGCTAGAAGTCAGTAAACCTATCTTGAGCATACAATGTCATAAAGAATTCAAGCAAATAACTCTTCATCGACCGCTTTAAACCCCGAAACCAATCACTGCCAGTTTGTATGCGTCCTGCAATATTTCTACTTGTTTATACCCCTTAACCTGTCAAGGTAGGGTTGCCACTCATTCATTTCGTTTGCTTCGAGAATGGCTTTATTTATTTACGCAAGGATGTTGTGCCCTATTGTTAGCGATGTTAAGGCGATTAGTAAATTTAATGTTAATTGTATTTTTTTTTCTATAATCGTTGCATTATAATTTTTTTACTAATGAATGATATATGTATAAGCATTTTAGTCACTTAATTTAAAGTGACACTTCCAAAAGACTTATATTACACCAACAGCGCCCCGCAGGTTCACCCGCGTAAGTCCCGATCCCGTAGGAATATCGGGATAAAAAGTAGCCTATATGTTAATCCAGGTCTCCAGCTATCTACATACCAAGTTTTATCGCAATCGGTTCAGTAGTATTGGCGTGAAAGAGTAACAAACATCCATCCATCCATCCATACTTACAAACTTTTTCGCCTTTAAAATATTAGGATGGTTTTATTAACAGGAAAAGTTACTAAACTACTCGTAGTAATTTTAATCACCAATATTTTTTAGGATACGCCTTTTTTTGGTAAAAATCGTCATTCGTCATCATTCAATCATCGTTGTGTGAGACACTACGCATCAAATACACGATCAATTACTGCACAAATCAAAATCAAATTGCAGTATATTCCAATCAATTTTGTTTGGTCACTTTGACCGTGTCTGATCATAGTCGTTCAATTGTTTAGTTTTACTGGGAATAAACCGGGTTTATATTATTTCCTAGTGTGGTTTTTGCAGTTCAAAGTACTGATGTTCTAAACTTTGTTTCTGTAGGCGACATTACCTGCCTTTTTTTGTAGCGGTATTGTCGTGTAATTGTTGCTTGTCTTAGAAGTATCATCATCCACTTTTAACCTTTCAAGGCAAGATAAAACGATTATATTAGAGTTGAACAGACTTAAAGCACATGGTCTCAAGGATATCAAAATTATTGCCGGGAGAGTCGCGTACGTACTGTACATGTGTGACACAGCTTAAGCCACCAAACCCTGGCAGGTCTTGGCCACTATCTTTGATCTTTCCGTCCTCTTCGAGGAAAGCAAACCCTTCTATCTTCTTCTTGGGAATCATTTGCAAGATAATAATAATAATATCTTTATTGATTCAAAAGAATACTAATGTCTACACAAACTAATTTGACAATATTTGATGTGCAATATTTGCCTAATATGCCTAAGCTAGGTTTATAGCCTGTATTTCATCACACAGCGCCTTCCATCATGGCTCTTCGGTAAGTATATCTATGGGTATTATTCAGAAATGAGGTATTTATATTAATTTCAAAGTAGTTTTAAATTTCAACATTGACAATATTAAAAACATAAATAATAAAAAGTTAAATGAAAAACATGTATAGAGAGGGGCTCTGTGTGATGTATGTCCGTGAATGAGCGTGTGGTATGTGTATATGAGTACGGGTGTTTGTGACAAAGAGGGTATATAATATGATGGTGGAGAAGGTTAGGATGCCAGAGGATGTAATTGAATAATACTAAATTCCAATGACAGATATAGCAAAGGAAAACAGTATAATTTAGACCTTATTATGCCTAAATTTACAATTTGCTACTGAGGGATTAAAATGAGATTTCGGTTTCAACATCAGGCAGTTTACAACTCCTTTCTCTACTTTATAACATATTGTTCAACCCCCTCACTCCCTCTTATCTCAAAGAACGCTTTAGGTTCTTAAGTGACACACATTGTAGGTTCTTCAGATCATCTGAAAACTTGCAACTGCAAATTCCAGCGCATTCTACAAGGTTCGCCGACAAATCGTTTACCGTTGAAGCAGCACGCCTTTGGAATGCACTACCACTCTCTATCAGACAAGCTCAAACACTGTCATCTTTCAAAAAGACGTTAAAAGAATATTATCTGCTAAAACGAATGAATGAATGAAAAACAAAAAATAAACTACTTGCGTGACAGATATGTTTATAATAGATAGTTATAATGTATGTATGAATGTATTAATATTTGTGCAATCCATTCACATATTGCATAAATCCCTACATAGCTCTTCTTTGACATTGCGACACCAAAACCACCCACGTATATCGTAACATTCCTGTCCATCCAAAGGTTGCCTGGAAGAGATTGCTGCTAGCGATAAGGCCGCCCATTGTGCATTTTGTGTATAATTTGTATGTGTATTGTTTCCTTTTTTGGTGTATAATAAAGTGTATTTATTTATTATTATTATTTACTAAGTCAATGCAATAAGGTTTTTTTGACATCAGATTTATTTTGTAGTAGATATATAGACCCAGGAGCGACGACGTTAATATAATAAGATGCGAACTTGTTGCTTCTCTTTCTCGTCTTGATTGACTCATGACGACCAATAAACCTTCAGGGTGATTTTTTTAGTATTTCTTCCACACAGCTTTAAAGGGCCACCATTTCTGCTCGTTGTCATGTCGTTAGCGCACTATATGTGTATATTTCAAACCACAAGCGTACTGATATATGTTTGTATATATGTACACCACATGCATGCTCTCTATTATAAAAGTATTAATAAAACTCCAATTTTATAAATACTAGAGTTTTCCCTGTCTGTCAACCCTAGCGTCCATTTTCCTCTCCGTCATATTCCAGCACTAGTTTTTTTTATTCGGTCTTTCCACTGCCTATTTCCTGCCTGCAATTGTCTCCTTTCAATTGCCGTGTTCATAAGCTCGGAGTGTAGACTTGCTAGTTCTTTTTCCTTTGCTTTTGCAGGCTTGGAAAATTTGTTTCGCTAGTAGAACGAACTAGAATATATTTTGTGTCTCTCTAGCCTTGTTTAATATGAAACTACTACTATCATTACTCACCTTTAGGCGTAAATTGCGAGGTAGAATAGTCCAGATTTTCCATTGTCTCCAAAATAGGTGGACAGACCTAAGATAGCTTGGTAATATTCCGATTTATATCTTAACTAGCAGCGCCACGCCGTTTTACCCTCGTAAGTCCCGATCCCGTGGGAATATCGGGATAAAAAGTGGCCTATGCGTTAATCCAGGTCTCCAGTTACCTACATACCAAGTTTCATCGCAATCGGTTCAGTGGTTTTTGCGTGAAAGAGTAACAAACATCCATCCATCCATCCAAACTTTCACATTTATAATATTAGTGGGATTAGTGGGATATTTGTATCAGCTGTGGGTTTATGTTGGGAGTGCATTGGATAGGGTTTAAATCTGTCACCTCTCGATATCAAATTCAATTGTAATATGTATATTGGAACATTTATTTCTTTATAAACAAGCTTTACAGATTTTACTAACTAAACCACAGTTGAATGACGATTTTTACCAAGAAAGAGCGGGCGTATTACAAGGAAAGCATTTGCTAAGAGTACTATAACCGTAAGTCTGGCCTTAAGTGCCAGGGGCTGACTGCACTAATTTATTGAAAAGGTGGGACAAAACATAAGATAAATGTTTACTAAATGTACAGTGAGCCGACTACACGCTCAAGTAATCTCAACTTTCTTCTAGCAACTAAAAAATCAATTGTTCACGAGAACTTTTTTGCTTTGAGTGATTGACCTTCACCGAAGTTGTAATACTTTATGTTAGCTGGATTTATGTGTATGTTGAGCGAAATCCGACACTACACTGAATGTAATGTGGGTTAGATAATATTGCTGCATAGCTGCATTTATAATGTGGAGTGTCTCCTGTTAGGAACAATCTCACCACTATTGCCATAAACTATTTATTATTATTATTATTTTAAGTGCCTAGTGCCACCTCGACCATTTCTGGTCTATTGTAGCGCACTTTTGCTTTACAGTTCACTACTCAGACTTATGGCTTCGAGAAACTTCCAGATCATATCAGCAGTGATTGTTTATATTTCCTGCGGTTGCATGATGTGCAATCCTAGGTTAATATTTCGGTGGTGCATTAGTGGGCCACAAGAGCATAGAATATGTGTATTGCAGTTTCTTTTGCCTGTTGACAGAATCTGCATATTTTGTTCCTTCCCAACTTTAGGTTGAACATATGTTTGTTCAGTTTACAGTGTCCGGTGAGGACTCTTGTTACTGCACAGGTTTTGTATCTTATGAGCTCCAGAATACTAAAAACTAACAAATTCACCAAATAACAGTAACTGTTATGGTGTTCGTATCTTAATCACCAATCAAGTGATCGTTATCAACTTGTAATGCATGCCGAGCCTTTTATCAACCCACCGTTGTCAGGCCGGCTAATGGCGTTGCGTTACCGGTACAACTATTCATAATAATATCTATTAACTCATTTTTATTAAATAGGGAACTGTTTCATCATCTATTATAATATGCTTTTAATTTTAATAAAATAAATACGAGTTTTTAATGTGGTACAACACTCCGTTATAACGTTTAACAGAGGTAATAAAAAAAGGTTAATTAGAACAGTATACAGTGCAACTTTTGGAGCGTTAGTAACATATTTATATCCTATTTACTTATAGAATCATTGAATTAATAATAATAATAACTCCACATATCTCACACACGGTCGTCTGATCCCAAACTAGGCAGAGCCTGTACTATAGTAACCAGACGACTGATAAACATACTTATAGATTTCTAAATACATACATATTATGGATAAATTACACCCAGACACAGAACAAATTATCGTGCTCGTCACACAATTATTTGTCCTGGGTGAGAATCCAACCCACGACCTCTGGCTTAGTACTTAGTCTGGCGTAGTCAGGGTCACTTACCACTAGACCAGTCAACTAATAAAATCTTTTGCTTTCCCGCGTCGTTTGCGCTTATAAATTACGGCACATACACTACCCCATTTCGAACTCTTCCTTAAGTGAACTTGTGCATTTATAGCCAATAAACCGGACCCTCTAAAGAGATTTTTTTATGTACGGATTGGGTTGTTTTTTTTTTGTCCGGTCAAAGGTGGAATAGAAGTAGTTGAGTATTCCAATTGGTTCTAAGCTTTCGACTATATGCCCAGGGCGAGTGTACAAGGCTTTTATACCTCAGCCGTAGACGGGAGGATAATGTTTAATGCCAGGAATAAAATAACTCTAGAGAAAGAAAGAAGAAAGAAAGAAAGAAAATAGGTTTATTCTGGTACAACTAAACAAGACGCTAACAGAGTGAAACATTTAATTATCAAATTCTAAACATAGAGCTGGGTTTTAGGAGATGTACCTAACTTAAGTTTACAAGACGAGAAGTAGTCATCTCGCGGTCGCACCAAAATGGGCGCCCAGTTCAGCTTTGTGCCGGGCACTGGTGGGTGCCTGGCGCTGGTTTTCGCTGCCCTAGAAAGAGTAAAAAATACAAATCTATGTGCTATTGTGATTTTGAGTACGTTACCAGCATGAGGTTGCGGCTAACAATAACTTAAAAATAGTGGATCTTTACGTGTGTAGCAAATTAACTTCATCGTTTGAACTCAACATATTTAATACCCACTAAAAAAACATCAACAATATTACAAAAAAGTTTTAAATTTGTTTCTAAAATCCTCTTGAGTTTTTTCGGGACCTTTGACCGCTTTCAGTAAAAAAATCTCAACAGTATTTCAAAATCCACCCGAAAACGAGTAACTAAGGCATACTAAATTTCTTGAGATTAAAGCCTCCAGCGTACCGATCAGCGTTAAAACAATAACATTATTCAACAGACATCACAAGTGTTGCTTGTGTGTGTGTGTGTGTGTGTGTGTGTGTGTGTGACTTGCCCCACACTAAAAACACAAACACACACACACACACACACACACAACACGCACATAAGTAAGGCGTCTTTTATTTATTTATACCTACGTTTATTTTTATTTTGTAATGTTACTTTAGCGTGTCTCCTTCATTTAACTGGTGTACATCTTATTATATAGTTAATACTTGGTCTAAATCAAGCTAAAAAAATAAACGGTCCCCACACGGACTTGGTGATTTGTGTTACAGGTAATATTTGCCTAATTTCAAACACTAGCTCCTCACAAATTAGGAGATATAAAGCTTAGTATATGTGATTGTAATAGATTTATATTATATGTTCTTTTTGTGAGGAGAAATAAATAAAGATTATTATTATTAAAGTGTTGCGAGCAATTCCTTCCCACCAAGTAAGAGCGGCAATGACTGCAGTGACCCCGACGCCTGTAAAGCTCCAGCCGTCAGAAAAGAGCAACTTCCTTATACGGTCGTTTTTCAGGAAGGTTGCGAGGCAGCCTCGCTTGCAAAGGAGGGTTGGCGCTCGAATACGCCTCGCCCAGACCGAAGGCGGCGGGGTGACTTGAGTTACATACATTATTACTATATAATAAAGCATAAATTATGTATTTTTAAACCTATATAATAAACGTGCTCCATTACCACGTCAACATGTCACCTCGAGACCATTGACCATTAGTCCCGTAAGTCTCGTTTGAGTGTCCTATTACAACTAATCTATTAGACATGATATAATTGTAATTGTTTTTTCTGTCTTACGTATTGTTTTTTAAAATAAGTCGGCTGTATGCCTTGTCTTTTTAATTGAATACATTTTCTTTCTTTCTTCTATATTATGGATGTAACTATCATTAGGGATACCTAATAATGTAACTAATATTTCTTTTTTATATATTTTAAGTCCATGCTTTTTTATAAGTATATCAAGTACTGAAGGAAGTACCCAGGAGTTGATACATAAAATACCACCGTACCATAACCTTTAAAAAAAAAAAGAAAGCATTGTGATCGCAAACATGTAACGAAAAGTTAAGAAGTTCGCCAAAAAAAATTATTTATTATGACTTCCTATTATATTATCGTAACAATCATTTTCTGAAGAATTCTGTTAGCAAGTAACTTAATAACCAAACTTATAAACTTGTTACGATACAGTAGGTAAAAAAATTTTAATAGCACAGTTAAAATCAATTAGGTTTTAATAGAAAAATTAAGCTGTAGACAAAATAATCAGGTAATTAAAACATGTTAATATTACCTAAAAGTAAATTCCACTAATCCCACTATATCCCACTAATCCCACTAATATTATAAATGTGATAGTTTAGATGGATGGATGGATGGATGGATGGATGTTTGTGACTCTTTCACACAAAAACCACTGAACCGATTGCGATGAAACTAGGTATGTAGATAGCTGGATACCTGGATTAACGCGTAGGCTACTTTTTATCCCGATATTCCTATGGGATCGGGACTTACGCGAGTGAAACTGCGGGGCGCTGCTAGTAAAGATATATAATAATCAATAATAATAATCTTACGAGTAGTAGCAGTAGTAGTGCCGTAAGAGTCATCTTACGGCACCACCACGCAGCTCGACTCTTACTAGAGTCGTCTTATGGCATCCCCCGGGACGGAAACGGGCTCATTCGACACAAATGGGAGTGAATCAAGCAGATAATAAGAGAAGGAAAACTCGAAATAAAACCCTTTACCAACCCGTCTGGCCAACGTGGTAACAGTAGGCTAAACTCCGCCCAATGTATAGAAGCCACCAAAACAGGGCCCTCAGTTCCCGCAGTCCTGCTTTTGGATGCGGAAGGTGGAGGACTGGGCGCTATGGCGCACGTTGGGAGAGGCCTATGTCCAGCAGTGGACTGCAATAGGCTGATTCATTACAATTTTTTTTATCCTTTACGTAGGTAATCATCTATTGTTTAAAAGCCCTTCAAAATAAGACGTACCCATCTTAACAATGGTTCTGAATTTCCACCATTATATAATTGTACTATTATATATTCTGTGTCCTTACATTAATTTTATTACTGAAAGGTAAATAGATACATTAAACATTGGAACTAATATCCAGACCGATGCAAAGAGATATTTCATACTACAAGTATTTGCACTGAGCGGGAATCGAACCGAACGGATTAAAACAGCAGGACGATAAACGCAGGTGAAGCTGCGAGGAATGGCTAGTGTTTAAATAAAATAGCTGTTTTTTTGGTAAAACAAATATATTAAATATTAATATAATAACTGAAAACTTGCGGCACCTCACACACGGGACACGGCCGTCTGATCCCAAACTACGCAAAGCCTGTACCATTGTATACTCTTTGGCCTGTACTATGGTAACCAAACTGCCGATAAATGTATTTATATATTTCTAAAAACATACATAAATTATTATTATTATACCATCTTAAGTTAAGAAATATGTATCTGAATATATCATATCAAAGTTTTGAATAATTAAATTTTCTACTTTAATTTTGAATTTCACACATCTTTCATTAGTTAATCACAGGAAAAGTTGCGTTAATTTAATGTTTGAAATAAGTGTCTCCGTGGTCTTTTTTCAAACACTTTTTAAAACCCCTCATTTTTATACCCTGATCGAAAGGTTTGGAAGAGAAATCCGAAAATTTTAATATACCCAGTGATACTGGCGCATTAAAGACGAATCTCATGACATAATTGTATAATAATAACTTCACACATCTCACACACGGCCGTCTGATCCAAAATTAGGCAGAGCCTGTACTATGGTAACCAGACAGTTGATAAACATACTTATATATTTCTAAATACATACATATTATAGATAAATCACACCCAGACATAACAAATGATCATGTTCATCACACAATAATTTGTTCGGGGTGGGAATCGAACCCACGACCTCTGGCCCAGCAGTCAGGATCACTAACCACTAGAACAACAGGCTAGCCAATATCTATCATCAAAATCGGTCCATTCAAAGTTATACAAGTCAAACACATAACCCTCCTATTTTAGCTTTGCCGCAGTCGGGAAAAAATACGGATTAGAGCATCTATGGGTGGTCGATTTAATAACGATCACTACCTGGAGTTTTGGGCCTCCCATACTGATTTAGGGTAATTTTTTTGTGTTGTGTTGTGTGAATTAATTTGTTACCGTTACATATAGGTATGTTTGTAACGTTCTTCGCAACTTGGGAAATACTCTCTAGAGTGAATTTATTTCTATTGAAAAGAAGATCTAGTATCATTACTTGAAAGTTGTGGGGCACAGCAAATTTCTGTTCAAATTGGAGCCGTCCGCCTGGTATAATAGGTACTACCTACCAGGTAAGTAGGGTCGTCAGATTTCCACGGTGATTACTTATATACAACTAACTACAGTAGTGTTTGTTTGCCACCTTAGTTTGTGAACTTTAAGATTTTTAGGCCCGATCCCCTTCATGGTGATTTGTGGTTTATAATGAGGTATTCTACGCCTTAATGAATCAGCTTCAAACAATACCGTTTATTTATAACACATAATATAGATAACATATAACTTTAAACGGTTATTTTATGCTATGACCAGTTATGATTTTATATAAATTAATTTAACTAATTACATTCACAGTAAAAAGATAAATAAACCGTTCCTATATAAATAATAATCTACTCCGAACCAAATTAGATATTGTATGTACACAATGAATCATTTTAATATTTTTACCCAGTACTAAAATCCCGAAAATAATTACTTTTATGGAATAGAAAGTATTTAAATAGGTAAATAATAGAAAATAGTTATGTAACTTCCGCGGATTGATATGAGATGGCAGCACTATGTCCGCTCTTTTATCAGTTATTATTGCTATCCTTATCAACTCGCCGCGTACTGCATACATCTATCCTTTTCTTGGTAATAAATTTATATTAAACAACCTTTTTTTCAACATTTTTTTAAAATATGAGATTGTAAATTTGTTTCTTTATCTAAATAAAAAATATGAAGACTGTATTTGAATTATTATAGGAATTATTTAACAAAGTCCTGAATCACGCTATGAAAGTTTTTGGGGCGCGTAGCATATATACGGGTTTTGAAATAACTTTACTGGGGAGTCCGTTTCTACACAGTAAAGCAGTGGTTGGGAGTAGGGCTGTTCTAAACCTACTTCCAAGTGGTCCCAGTATTCTCCGGTGTAAATGCTGAAGCTATTGAGGTATACACGCAGTGTTCTGCGAGGTTAAGCAAGCCCCCCGCACGTCGTTGGTCCCCGGCGTTGTAGGTTGTGGCTCTATGCGGCGATCAGATGGATCTGCCAATGTGGTTTAAGGGCGGTAGTAAGCCCCCAAATCGTGAGGGAAAAAGGCCCGTCAGAGGTCAATCCAAGACAGAGTTTCTCAGGCAAACTCGGTGTAACACGGAGGAATTTGTTCCTCAACCCCACTGTTGTAGAAGATTTGACTCCCCTTTTTAAAAATATTTTCTTATTTACACTACAATGTTCTATTTAATTAGGATTTCTCTATTAAACCAGGATTCAGTGAGTCATTTTAATTGTCATTAAAAAAATGGTAAGTTATCTAGTCTGATATCGCACGATGTTATTTCAAGATGATACAATGTTTATATCTTTATAGATAATCAATAATTATAGATAATTACTAATATTATTTCACTGCCCGCAATACATTAACCATTGCAAAATATGATATTCCAACTATAACTATTAGTTTTACATTATAAAAACATTAACTTTTTTTTAAATGTAAAACGCGGGGGGATTCACAAACATTCACGCAACGGACATAAAGAACACCCTATTACAGGAATACTTACAAAAAAATTTTACTTAATCTTATTAGGGCTGTCAAAACTCAATTTGGAAAAGAATGGTTGACTGAGGCCATTCTTGCGATTGATTATAGATACCAGTACCCTAAAGTAAATATGCTCGTTTAATATAATATAATAGTTTAATTTAGCATAATAATGTAAACAAGATACATATTAATTAGTGTGTATTCAGTTAGTGAGGGGTTTTGTGGTTATAACAACGTAGATATTAAAAAATTATCTAGATTTTTTCCACTAAGTTAAAAATAGACCTTCAATTTTCATTAATTATTTTATTTTTTAGGTTACTTTTGATAAAAGTATAAATAAAGTCCTACATCAATATGTATATAATCAATAAGTAATCTTGTTTAAGGAGTCAACCCTAATAACTGGCTTTCTGAGCCCCATTTATCAAAACCGAAAGCGTTAATATTTGAAGTATACACGCTGCCCTTTGTACTATTGTGTATCGTAAAATCCCAAAAGTATTTTTTGTCGCAGGTGACCAATACTTCAGAGGCGTTAATACCTGGGCTTAGAGTTGTATTTCGAGAAATATTTTTGTTACTAAATGAGATTTCAACGCTTTACAAGTCTATAATATAATAGACTTTCTTATTATTATTAACACAACTGTGTTCCGTCACCCCCTGTAGGTTTTGAACCACTACAAGTCCGATCATTTGACATTTTTAAATTAACACGTTGACACTTTTTGCACACTTTTAGATACCGGAGCAACTTTTTTTATAATACGTACGTTGTTTACCTAAGTGTAACTCCCGCTTTATTTCTTAACCTAGGGTTGTCAACCTCTGCGATATTTTATAAAAAAAAAACTGTATAATTATTATGTAGTATTGGACGCTTCCTTAAGTAACCCAGTATGGCATTCCCAGTATGGTAATATCTTGGTATTATTTGTAATACTGGAGTTTATTTTTAAATAAATAAAAATATATAAAATGTAGTTGACAAATTGTCGATAATGGTCTACTATAGAAAAATCCAATTTTCTATAAATATATTTGGCTGGTTTTACTATGAAAATAAAACTCTACCTAGTGTACCTACTGACCTTGACTGTTTAAAGGAGGATGCCCACTTTCACTTTTAGACGTTCACGTCATTATTTCAAATAGTAAAAAAAAATATTGATTTTAATGTGACATTTCGACCCTAAATCTTTTCTATAGAACTTGGGGTTTAAAATTAAATCTTACAAGGACTAAAATTTGAATCAATGACCGTTTCCATTTTAAGTGAAATGTTGCCATTATATAAAATATACCTTTAATGGTTGAATTCAAATAAACATCGTTTTAAAATAAAATGGTTAAATAATAATATACGTGATAATAATTCGTAATGTCACATTAAAATATATTGCAGTTTAGTAATCGTATTATTTCGTGTATGTAGTCGTAGTTTATGTAGTGAATGTATACTTCAGTGTTAGTTTTACCTTAATTTATGCATGGCATCCCTGTCAAAAACATGATGCCACAAACATTGTTAAAAAAAAACTAACGTCAGTGTCACAATATTTTCTCGTTGTTGCTATCGTACTTATCGTTGTTATTTTTTAACCTAATATTAGCATTTAATTTCTCAATAACCCGAAGTTATGTTACAATGTACGTTTATATTTCAGATAATACTCAGTGCAGGCTTAATAATGCAGCTTATACATGTTTGAGGCTGCATAAAAAGGTGTGAAACTGATTTTCATACTGAAATGGGCAATGTCCTTTACCGACATACATATTTATATTTTTATGTATACAGTTTTTTTTATTGGGGTCTAACGAGCAGACGGTTCACTTGATGGTAAGTGACTACCATCGCCCATGGACACCTGCAACTCAAGAGTCACACAAGTCACAAGCCGACCCTTGAGATGAGAGTACGCTCTTTTAACTCTTTTTTTTTTATTTTAACTAAATGTTGAAAAGTCGCCTAGGCAGGGAAGATTATAATCACTACATATTATAAAACAAAATCCCTCGCCGCGTCTGTCTGTTCGCGATAAACTGAAAAACTACTGAACGGATTTTCATGCGGTCTTCACTAATAGATAGAGTGATTCATGAGGAAGGTTTAGGTGTATAATTTGTATCCGTGCAAAGCCGGGGCGGGTTGCTAGTGTGATTATAAAATTTTAATTTGGATTTAAATAAAGAAAGTGCATACTTGTTCGGAAACTCTGTAAATCTATAAATATAATCTTTAAAGTAATTGCTGATATTAAATAATTGACCATAGATAAGCTCTTGTTCTAAAAATGTTTTTTTTTGTTTCAGGTAAAACTGCATCCATAGATCTCTACAATTAGAGTTGTCAGGTATTCAATTGATCTCAAGATCCAGCCCGACGTGAGCCATTTTTATCAAATTTAGTTAACAAAGTCTGTATATAAACATAAATTAATATTTTTTTTATTTTTTTTTAATATTCTGTTGATGTGATCTCGCAAATAAATGTTATTTTTATATTTTCAGTAAGACTTATAACAAAATTGAAAAATAAAGTAAATTTAAAGATTCTACAATAAAGAAAATTTTAAGACTGTAAAAATAAAATTTTATTTATTTAGTCCGTCAAAAAATGAAGTTCAAAAAATTACAATTTTGTGAAAATCTACATGATATTCACTTAACTAATACTGGACTACAATACGATACGAACTAATGTTACCATACTATGAGAGAGAGATCAGGTGCCTGGATCCTGCACTTCGCGAGCTTTATAGAGCAAGACAATTTAACATCACCAACTTCCTAATCACGAGTTGCTGCTGAGACTTTTTTAACTCTTTTTTTCCTATCCGTTAATCAAACCTGAGACCTCATATCGTACGTACAACCTTATGCCACTAGACCCTATGTACCATTTGAAGTCGAAAAGTAGTTTACGGAGTCCACCAATAAGATTTTGTTCGTGGGAGAGCCATGCTTCAACACGTATGGGACGGCTCGACTGGAGACATACCACGGCCTCACAGAAAACCGGCAGTGAAGCAAAGGTTGCGTTGTTTTTCGCCGAGGTTACCGGAGACCCTAACCCTTCCCTCTCCCCTCTTCCCCCCTCTTCCCCTACTCCCACCTTAAAGGCCGGAAATGCATTTGGGAATCTTGAGTTGCATGTACCCATGGGCGGCGGTAGTCATTTACCATCATTATTTACCGTCTGCTCGTTTGCTGACTAAACCATAAAAAAGTAAATTGTTGTCGCCGGTATCAAATCCATAGATACGATTAGCGAGAATAATTATAATGAGTGATCCACGTAAACAATTCTGAGTGAAAAAGACGATACAAAAATATAAATACCTAAAAATGAATTTGACAACCCTACCTGCACCGCAAATCGGTATGCCGCGAATGCCGCTCACGATATACGGTTGTAAGTTGTATTAAATGTTTTGTGAAACGTGCCATTTCAATGAGTGAATGCTTGGCAGCGGTTATTGGCAGACGTCTGATGACCTTGGAGAGTGTGCTCCATGCAAATTACTGTTTGTGTTAGAGGATAATGTAACGGGAATGTAAAAACGACATTCATTTGTTAGTAAATTAAATTTACTGAAGAATGAGGTGAAGTCAGTCTCTAATTTCTGGAGAATATTCTTACATTTATTTGAAACTTACTACTTCGTTCGCGTGGAAATTCAAATTTATCATCAAACCAGCAGACGGGTCACCTGATGGTAAATGACTACCGCCACCCATGGGCACGTGCCACTCGTGCGTTGCCGTCCTTTGAGGTAGGAGTGCGCTCTTTTCTTGAAGGTTTGAAGGTCGGATCAATCCGGAATCCGGTCCGAAATTATTACGCTTTCATGCCTTATCTAGTCAACCCATCATCATGAAATTTTGCATACACATTATCAGTAATATCACCATCACCAAGCCTGCAAGAGCTAGCAACAAATAAATTCACTTATTCAAGTAAAGGATTTACGATAGTTTCCACTTGAATAACAGTGACCTACAAAAATAACTACTTAACGATAAACTGACAGGACATTAAAAACGATTTATGTCATTAAGATAAGCTGTCCTTGAAGTATTCTGATACAGGAGACGACGAGTTTATTTTTAACGTTGACGTTACTACAAACTGAACGAATTCAGTGAGGTATGAATTAGGTGATACCGTTTCTATTGCTGTCAAAATATATACATATGTATATCGTATTTAAAGTGGCTTGTGTTTTATTTTCACCAACAGACAGACGCGTGACAAACGCTTCATATACTTACGAGTATGTAGGTTCAGCTGATTAACGTATAAGCAAGATGTAATATGGTGTTTGGAACTGCTACAGTTTGAAATATGCGAGACGGGTATTACTTCTACCACAAATTACCAATTGGTTTTATATGTATGTGTGTATACGGTATACTATATTCTATTTAAGCATGCAATCTGGTATCTTCCCTGATTCTTGGAAAACAACATCTACAACACCAATTTACAAGCACGGCCCTACCGATTTCCCAGAAAGTTACCGATCAATATTACTACTGCCGATGTTTTCTAAACTGCTCGAGAAAATTGTTAATAATAGACTTATTACATATATCGAAGAAACCCATAATTTTATCTCTGCTAGACAGAGCGGATTTAGGAGAGGAAAATCTAAAGAAGAAGCTATATAACATTACTAACGTCAACGATAGCATCGCATCTTGATAGGAACAAATTTAACCTAGGTGTTTTTTGGACTTGGCTGGTGCTTTTGATAACGTCTCAATTCCTATACTTCTGAGGAAACTAGAATATCACTTTGGCATACGTGGTAATGCACTAGAATGGTTTAAAAGTTACTTATCTGAAAGAAAACAATGTGTCAGAGTGGGAAACGATAAAAGTGAGATAAATACAATCAAATTTGGCGTCCCACAAGGAAGTATTCTTGATCCAACACTCTTCATTATGTACATGAATGATATAAATGATTCCATCGATGCAGAGATAGTATGTTACGCTGATGATACCGTTATTGTTTTTGATGGCCCCTCTTGGGCTGCAACATTTTCCAGAACTGAGGTAGGTATGAATGAAGTGGTATCAAGTACATCGGTTTTCATAAAAAAGCTACATCAGCCCAGAGCACCAGGCTCGGTACCAAGTTACATAACGTTTGTTAACAGATAGTGTTTTTGAAAAATTTACCGTCGTTTTTCAGAAAAGTAGGTGGAATGTGTAAAATTAAAGAATTTAAATCATACATATTTTTTTATTTTGAAATTTTTCATTCCATTCCAAATCCATAAAAACTAAACTGAACTTCGAAAAAAAAAATGTTTTCTTAGTTTTTATGGATTTTCTCAATAACTGAGTGAATACTTATAAAACAAAAAATATGTACGATTTAAAATCTTTAAACTTTACACGTTCCACCTGCTTTTATGAAAAACGGAGTAAAAATATCTGGAAATTGAAACGGTGATAACATATATATGTGTATTTAATTTTTTTTTTTTTTATTTTTTTTTTATTAGGATCACCAACAGTTATTACATAAGTGCTTAAAAATAAACATTAAAATATACAGTGCAAGTTATGTATGACTACTTAAAGGTGAACTCAGCATGCATTATACGTACAGATATTATAGATTTATTATATATGCTTTATTTAAGTATTTTTTGTCTCATATTTAGTTTGCATGTGTAATAAACTATAATATTGTTAATGCACCTACTTACTGTTTTCTATGCATCACTCGAAGTCTGGCTTTCAGAAAATGCAATGAAAAGTTGAAACAAATAAATACTTATGTACAAAAGTCTTACTCCATTAAGACACAGAAATACTGACTCTGTACCCATAACATAAAGTGCAATTTAGCCTGTATGGCACGCTTACCTAAAAAAAATTGACCACTAATAAAAAGAGTAATTAGACATTCTTATTATGTATGTTCATGACACAACAATAAGGATCTTTTATTCTCTGTACCTAGTAAGGACTGATCTTTTATCCAAGGGTTGTAGTTGCCATTCTCGTTTTTCTTAATCTTAGTGTTTGTAGATATCTTTGGATGTTGTTTATCTTATCACGCCCTAACCACGTCTGTACAATCTTGGATTAATTTATACAGTGAACGGGAACCGTGATCAACGGAGGATAATGCTGATTTGTCATGATAAGTTAATGCAAATGTGTATCAAGCGTCATTCTGACAGATATCAAGCCTGCACACTACAGACGTTGGTTAATCTAATTGTACTATTATTGCTATTAAACACAAATTGTATGCATAAACTTCTGTAGCAAGAGCTATTGCTACAGAAGTTTATGCATACAATTTGTGTTTAATAGTCCAAAGTGTCGCAGTTTGTAGCGTGCAGTGAGAAAAGCTGTTCATTTGTAAGGAGGATCACAGTTCTGCTATTTCATTTATACTCTATCAAGACTTTCCATAAAAGATGTGGCCCCAATATTCAATACATTGTTATGCCCTCAGATGGGGATAGAGCAATGGGGATAGAGTTAAAAATGATGAAATAGTCAAAGTACCGTTATTGATTTCACTTTTATACCAATGTAATGTTTATTATCCACTCTTCCATTTCTTTTTTGTGAGTCTTTCATTTGTCCCTCCAGCACAAACGGAGGATCTTCGGGCTAGGCTAGGTGATCATGCCCAACCGTTGTTATATATTAATCGGCACGAGAATTTTCATAGTGCAATGCAGGTTTAGTAGTTACTACGTAGTTCAGCTCATCTTCGCTAGATGATGTTCAAGCATGTTTTTTTAAATTAAATTAGCGCATGCTGACTGCAACGAAAAGAGGTTGGTCCCAATATTGATAGAATTCTTACTATATTTTTTCCACGAGGGTACCTACCTCACCATATAAAATATTGTCCGCCTATATGGCACAGTTGTCAGATCGGAACCACGAACAAAGCCCCATACAGTATTGTTCTATAGCCTGGTATGCACATAAGCTTCTACTACGAGTTCTCGAATATAACAAGTTATAGGTAGCGGTAGTAAAAAGGTTTAAAGTCCAATGTGATATCAATCAATCAATCAGCCTATTCTAGTTTACTGCTGGATATATGCCTCTCCCAAAGAGCGCCATAGCACAAGACGAAAAAAAAATGTTAGCGCAACGAGTGAGAACGCGCGTTAACACGAAAGCCAGCTTGCAATAACTTCAGTCTAGACTCTGTAGAAGCGCCATCTGTCTAACGCTTGCGGATTGTTGTCAACTCAGCTCCCGTACGATTGACTTCTCCAAAATAATGATTTACTTGTAGTCATTTCTATTAAATGTGGGTATCTGTTACATGTAATCCATACATGCTTCCTTTTGAAGAACTATGCCAATGTTTTATTACGACAATTGAAATATGCTTTAGATACATTTGTTTTACACATACAACCATGTAGCTTTTTATAAGATTTACTTCATATCATATTAGTGTCAATGCTGAAGCAGTCTAAAAGAATAC
Organism: Euplagia quadripunctaria; assembly: GCA_963859945.1. Taxonomy (NCBI): domain Eukaryota; kingdom Metazoa; phylum Arthropoda; class Insecta; order Lepidoptera; family Erebidae; genus Euplagia; species Euplagia quadripunctaria. The sequence goes on along the minus strand of OY982578.1, from coordinate 4,748,130 downwards.
ATAGATATAACACATTTGAAGTGAATTTATTTCTAGTTTCCGTAGTACCGTTTCCGCTTACGTATCACTAACGAATCTCTACTATTGTTCAGCAACGTGCTGCGTATTCCGCCATTGTTCTCCACAATATTAAACACCATTAAAATGTGTCCAACGTAGTTTGCACAAAGAATGGGGAGTAAGTGATTTGTGTTTAATTTTATCATGCAAATGAAATTCCATCAGATACCAGCTCCAGGGAGAGATGCTGAGCCTTGACTGAGACTTGTTTCATGGCAGTTATATGAGTATCGGAAACACGTTTCTGACTCTTTTTTAAGGCATAGATACAGTGATGTTTATGTTTTTAACCCCTGACACAAGAAAGAGGGAGTGTTATAAATTTAACGTGTGTATCTGTTTGTGGCATCAAAGCTCCTAAATGGATACACCTATTTTGATTTAGTTTTTTTTTGTTTAAAAGGTGATTTGATCAAGAGTGTTCTTAGCTATATATAATTCAAGGAAATGTATTCAGCCGTTCGAAGATCATCAGCTTCTTTCTGATCGTTGAAGCGTTTTTGAGTCGGCGGTATTTAAAATTTTAGAGTGAAAACTTCTTTAGGCTCGTTGGGCACTTTTTGATCTACAAATATCACGCTATCTGTATACAAATGTGTGTGTTTTCGCTTCTGACGTGCAGTCCTATGACTGACAATTTTTTTATACTTGTTTACTACAAATTTGAGACTGATTGCTTAACTATTTGTTATTGTACGTCCAAAGTCCAGCAATCCAATTAGTCAAATAGTCGCGATGTACAATAACAAATGCTAAAAGAGTTCTTACATCCTTTCTTTTGTGTGTGGAAACGGGGTCGTCACTTCACCGGGACAAAAACCACACAGTATTCCGTTACCGGGTCTTATGGCCGGGGCACTTCAGGATACTTCTTACATCCTAGAAATCACGAGTCTAATTAGCTTATCACTATAAATCATAGCTTAGTCAAAACATTGGCATAACAATTTTAACTGTAAATATATTACATATACACACATACACATAAAATATACATACAACCATATACTCCCACATAATTTTCATTTTGGTTTTTGTTATTTTTGTTGTGTTTTATTTAGTTTACTACCAATATTTAATTAATATTAGTTTATCAATACTGTAATTCTTACATACTTCTTTTTTGTAAGATTGTTTATAATTAAACTTTGACGGACCCAAACTGGAGGTGGCGTTAATGGCTGCGACACAGCTTTTTTTTTTTTTTAACTAATGCAGACATTATCGTATATATTTATGTTATTGTAATACTGTCTAAGTTATACTTATTACGGTTATACGGGTATATACGGTTTCGTGGTTGAGCTCAGAAATCGACTTACAGCTTCCTCCTGATTACAACTACTTCTCACTTCTATGTTTGATAGAAAATTGATCATGTAATTTCTCATGTACGTCAAGTAATAGCATAAGTTAAGATAATATAAGTTTAGATGGTCGATTTAAATTAATGTCTTGTGATAAAATCAGATTTTAAGTGCAAGTATAAATTTGAAAAATTTTGACGTTTGATCCTTAGCTTTGTGTCTTATCCCCCGTCATGGGCGAATCCAGGGGATTTCAGATGCCCCCCCTCCCCTTAGCCTTAGTATGTTTATGTAGGTATTAAGTTTATTAAAGCAAAAACATTGTTTTGTTCCCCCCCTAAGCTGCCAATTCTTTTAATTGCCCCCCCCCCCCCCTCCGACCCCCCCCTAAAAAAATATTTTATCCCTCCCCAGTGTAAAAGTTAGGCACGCCCTTGTCCCTATTATTTTGCCCATTTGATTGATGATTTGGTGATTTGGATTTCATATCTTTAAAAAAAAAATTGCTACAAAACCGCTATCAAATTTTAACGAAGACAGAACCATCATTAATATTATTGCTAAAATTTACCACATCTGAGGTAACATACGCCCAATTTCCCTCCTGCCAACTTATAAGGTTTTAAAAAGAGTCTAGCACCTACCGTGCCTACCGTAAATATACTCCAATGCCATCTAGCGAAAATATGGCAAACTACTTTGTACTACATCTTGCATCGAGCAAGAAAAAATAAAACACTAGAACATTATCCGTTGAGCCGGGTCCTCTCTTAGCTTCTAAAGAACATTTAGTACCAAGAGTACTTCTCATTACATAAGTAGAGTCTAGTGATGTGCAATGATGTCTGAACTCTATTTATAATCTTTATTATCACCAGCTACGGAAGTTCCAGTTCGCTATCTGCCTGTCATTGTGTCACTCAAAACTGACATATTAGAAATATGCTGTTCTCTCAACAATGTGAAAATATATCGCGAATCTTTACGCAGTCGAGTTATCAAACAAGCATATTTCAAGCCTTATGGTCAAGGGTTATCAGCCTCACTCACGTGTTGATAATCTAATCTTTCCTGGCCCCTTATTATAACGTTTTTCTCGTAGTGATGTATAATTGATTTGATTATTACAATTTTATTATAATACATTTTTTATGTATCAGGAATATCTGCAAATATGTATTGCACATTCTAGAAAACGCCTAGTAAATTTAAATAACCTTTTTCTTTTTATTTATTCTGTACTTTACCAAGTACCCAGTGAATGGTTTTAAGATTATGTTCGTCTGTTAAACTCGTGCTGATTTGATTAACATTTTGCCTAACTCGATTGTTGCGGTTCTCGTGCAAAAGTTCCGAAATATTTTTCGTATTGTTGCAGTTTTTTGGATAAATTCTGTAAACTCATATGTCACTGTTATTGTTTCATGTGGAGAAAATCATTTTTATAACTTCCTCGTTCGTGAATAGTCTTTGAAAAAAATATAAAAATACGTGGGAGAGCCATGATTCGGGACATATGGGCTGGCTCAACCGGAATGATACCACGGCCTCACACAAAACCAGCACTGAAGCAATGCTGTTGTTTTTCGCCAAGTGAGTGAGGTCACCGGATGCCCTAACTCTTCCCTTTCCGGCTTCACTCCCCCTCTTCCCCTACTCCCACCCTATAGGCCGGCAACGTACTTGTGACTCTTGATGCAGGTGCCCATGGGCGGCGGTAGTCACTTACCATCAGGTAACCCATCTGCTCGTTTGCCTCCTATTCCATAAAAAAAGGCAAGGCGTGTGTAAACAAACCTACCTGTCAGGCTCAACCTCCTATCCAATTTACTCTTCTGAGAACTGCTCTAGTAATATCTAGTAATATCCAACGTTCAAATCAACTAAGACTACTTTTCCTCCATGACTGCACCACCATCCAATTTGAAACAGGAAGAGATAATTAACCCTTTGTCCCACGCAGAGTTAAAGCAATAAGCGACAGCTGCGCGTGAGTCGATGATCTTACGAGTATGAGTGAGTAATGTCTGTGTTCATTGATTGTGATGACAAATACAGTTATTGCTTGGTCCGCCAGAATGTGTCAGATATGTTTATATTGCATTTTTAGAGTGCAAAGATGGCAAATAAGCACCTTATATGTTCTGATAACCATTGATAAACTGGAGATGTTATTGTCGGTACGAAACTACCACTAAATCTTAGTAAGTCGTAAGATTGGAATGTAGCTTGAGCTTGTGATTTTTGGATTCTTAGATATCTTCTGATGGATCATCTGATGGATGGATGGATCTGATGAATCATGGATCTGACATCAGTCATATCATATCAAAAATCAAAAGATCAAGCTACATTACAATCTTACGTTCAATTGATTGAACACACCGAGCATGCAGGAGACACTCAGGAAGTGTCATGACACTTCCTGAGTGTCATGCTCGGTGTTCATGGGTTATTATCGCTAAACCTGGTGTACAGTAATGTCAACGAAGGGAATGTGGGATACGTTCCTTAGGAATTAGATGCATAGTACCAGAAACTGTTAAGGTCTGGCAGTAAATGGCAATTAACACATATGGCAAATATTCTCTTCATTATCAGCTTGCCACATGCAGTATGACAAACCGCTTCAAACAACTGGACCTTCACAATTGCGACAATATTACATTGCTCACATATCAGCTTATTCAGCGATTGCAAAGCGGCATACAATCCCCAGTCTGTAGAACAACATTGTTCAAAGCTTGATCATGATTGATTAAACTAGTTGAATGTAGGGTTATTGTACGCAATACGCACGGATTTATCACTTTCCGTTGATAGTGTGAAAGGGTGGTTGTCGGCCGATAACCTCTCGCCGACCTTACGCTGACCCCATTTTAACTGATAAGGTATATAACTATATATGCATATATGCTAACAGAACATATTTTTTTTGCCCATTGTGAATGTGCTTACATATTTGAAAGGGTGAGCGGTAAGTCAGTGTTCAGTCACGCGGTAAGGGTTACAGTGTACAGATTAGAATTATACATATAGGTATGACCTTTTGTGATTTCCATAGGGATTAGGGTCTTCTGAAATACGCATTCTTTTTTTTTTTGTTATCATGCTTGACGACGTTCCGTGGAGATTTAAACGATGACTTATATGTGTATAAAATCTATCAAGACAAATGTTTAAGGCCGTATAGATTTTCAGAGGTTGGTGAATGTTGATTATTTGTACTAATGCATATAAATTATCTTGGTACACCCATACTTTGGTACGTATGGGCCGGCTCGACCATAGTGATACCACGGCCTTACAGAAAACCGGGAGTGAAGGAATGCTTGCATTGCTTTTCGCCGAGTGAGTAAGGTTACCGGAGGCTCTAACCCTGACCCCCCTCTTCCACTCTTCCACCCTTCCCCTACTCCCACCTTAAAGGGCGGCAACGCACTTGTGACTTTTGAGTTGCAGGTGCCCTGCAGTAGTCATTTACCAGCAGGTGACCCGTTAGCTTGTTTGCCCTCTATAACATAAAAAAAGTTATAGTAATTGATTGTTTAACTTCATGCCTTCCTCAAGCTTTTGCCATTACATTTCTGTACAGATCGTAATATGTCTAGAATTTGGAAAAGCACTGAAGCCATTTGTATCTTTATCTATCTATTTTATTTTAAAGTTACAAATATTAATAGCCCATTGCAATTGGCATATTATGATACTATAACCTTTTCTATGGGGAGGACACTAGTCTAGCCCCTGTAAAATAGTTATACTAGCAAAAGGGTTCAGGGAATTCTCAACTATGTACACATCATCATCATGACAATAAAAAAACTGTCAGTCGTAGGACTGTACGTCAGAAGTGAAAACATAAACACATACACACATAGGTATATATGTATCTGAGTGTGACGGTCATGCGAGCTCAGTGTTTTTTCCCCATACGGAACTCGTAAATTACGAAGTTTTCACTTCAAAAAAATCTTGAACGCATTCGCGAAATTATAGAGGGTATATCAAGAGATTGTAAATATTAAATATGCTATTATGTTTAAGCCATTACGTTAACATAATCTATATATTAATACGTAAAGCGAAAACTTTGGATCCCTTTTTACGAAAATTGGGCGGACGGAGGAGTATGAAATTTCGCACACTTATAGTTTATACAGAGAAGAAGTGACGAATGCTAAAATTTTTGAACAATATTTGCTACAAAGTTAAAAAAAATGCAAAAACGGGTATATACAGCTATGAGTGTCCAGTATATATTTTGACCTGTCATGGTACAAAAGTCTATACAATGACAGGTCAAGTAATATTGGCCAATGAAATAAACCATGGTCGAAATTCGACCACCACGCGATCTCTAGTATATATTACTAGCTCAATGCAATCTAAAACATTTCTAATCAAATAATAACGCCTGACTGAGCGTGGAGATGGAGATCCATTATACCTATTGGTATCTACTCCGGGTCGTTTATAAATTTGAAACTGACAATTGATTATTGTCACTAAAACAACGCAATATAGTGTTCTACCATTCGTCGCAATTCAACCATAATTTTAATTATAACATGTCTTTAAATGTGTCTTTATTAATCTTTACTTTATCACATAAATTTATAGCGTAGTACAAGTCTGGATATTCTATGACATTATAGTACTCACGAAATAAATGTGCGTATGGAGTGAGCGATTGGTTAGTCATAACGTACGTACCTATACTATATAGAACCACGTGACAAATGAAACAGTAACATAACATGGCTGATTACCGTAATCACCGTGGAACACGCGACATCAACAGGAAACTCCATGGTAATAACGCTGTAAAAATAGGTGTGATATGAACTGTTTATATGCCATGGCTTTTTAAAAGGATTGGCCAAAGCCTAATACAAATATTATGCTGATATGAAACGGATAACAATGAAAGTTGTACGTAATTTCGAAAATATAATTGTTTTTTGCACGGGCATGTTATTTTTGGTATTATATATAGTATGTAGAAACCGGAATTTAATATGTGGCTTTACCTAAGTTACAAATAAAAAATCAACTGTCACATTACACAAAACTAATATAATATATGTAACTCCACACATTTATTGTTCCAAAGGTGCTGTCACAGCGTTGCTGGCTCCAGCAGAAAAATAAACTCGAAATAGAAAAGTACAATTTAATCCAGTTGATATTTTTCTTGAAACAAAAGGCTGTATGTCCGTAGCTGTTACGTTTTCACTCCGTTTCAACTAGATGTTACGAAACTGCAATACCTAAAATTTGTATTTTTCAATAAAATTATTTTTGTTTTTAAAATTGTTATGTGTTATTTGGGGTCGGTGAAATATGTTTTCGCTTTCGAGCCAAATCTTCTTTCACACAGTTCATCCCTCTTTTCTTTGGTCGTCCTCTTCTCTTCAACACATAAAACTCACCATATTTTGCTCATCCTTCCGCATCAAATGTTCATATACCTATTGCTCCTCAGCTTTTCATCCAATGGCGCTACTTTCAGACTCCCTCTAATATATTCATTTCTCACTTTGTCCGTCCTAGTCATGTGACTCCACTAGATGAATATGTATTCATCTCAACATTCGCAATTCAGCTACGTGCAGGCGTCTCTCATCCGTTCTCTTTGTGGCTAAATCTCACTTCCGTAGAGGACTGTAGGTCTGATGATCGTCTTAAAGACCTGTCCTTTAAGTTTACCAGGAAACTGGGGATAAAAGATTGTTCATACTATCTGCCGCCACTACATCCAACATTTTATAGACTAATTGTTATTTTTGAAGTGAAAACTTCTTTAGCGGCGTTGGGCACTTTATGAGATGGGTAAAAAATGTTAAACTCGCGTCAGGACACGACCCTGATCGAAAATGTGTCCGAGTGTCATATATTTAAAAAAATATTTTTATGACGAGATCGAAAATTCCTAAGACGGGGGCGAGTTTCTTATAATTACATGGAGAGAGGGAGTAAGAGAGAGAGAGGGTGGGAGGGAGGGAGGGAGGAAGAAAGTGACGGAGTGAGAGAGAGAGGGAGGGAGTGAGAGAGAGATGGAGAGGGGGGGAGGGAGAGAGAGAGGGAGAGTGAGAGAGCGAGAGAGAGAGTTGTTTCGTTTAAGTTTCCACTTCGGTCGGCAGTCCCATGACTGCCTATTTCTTTTTTCTTAGTCTTAGTCTTGTAGGTGATTAGTAAATTATTTGTAACACAATTGTGTACGTTCTGTACCTGAAATGATGATAATTATTGTTGATGATAACGTACTGAATCAGGTACGAGTGTTAACAGAACACTGGGTCAACTTTTATTCAAGCCTTAAGAAGTTAAAGAAGAGACTTAAAAAAGCTTACTTTCTTCAACGCAGCAATCAAAGTGTGATTGTGTGTAGTTCCACACTTCTATCAACACCCAATATATTCGTACTACACCGTAAGACTTTAAATTAAAGAAATATCACCGACCTCAATGCACCTGACAATCGCATAACAAATTGTAATAAGATGTATTCTTCATCTCTTAATTTTACACCCTCAGAGATGGTATATTTTCTTCAAATTTAATTGGACCATCCCTCGAGCACAACAAATTCAATTAAAAAAAGAATTATTGAGATTGATTCACAAACGATGAAGATATCGCGTAACACAAACACAAAAAAAAATTTATGATTGATAACCTCCTTTTGAAGTCTATTCAAATTAGACATTCATTCATTCAGTGGTCAGTGTGTCATATTGTTTGTATCGAGTGTTGCCAGTTCGATTCCCACAAGACAACTACACAACTATTTGAATCTCAATCACTCGTAAATTGTAATTACTCTATAATCTCTATCGGGAATTTTCTCATGTGATAAAAAAAAATTATATCAGTACTAGCTGACCCGATAGACATTGTCTTCTCTTAACTATGAATATTGAATTCTAATTGGTATAATTAATAAAAAAAAAATATGCCAAAAACATAGTTCCGACCGATGCGTCTGTTTTAAACGATATTTGTAGCGGGCATTATGTCAATCGCGCCAACTGTCAAACGACTGACAGTTATGTGTGTCAAAAGCGCTATGGTAAACGTTGTCCTGCCTGAACATAAAAAATATTTTTTCTGTAACCCTATCGCAGCGTCATGTACCGGATCCAATTGTAAATCTAAACCATTCTCGAATCCACCTGAAGACACACAAAAAATTTCATTAAAATCTTTCCATACGTTTAGGAGGAGTTCAGGAACATACACACGCACAGAAGAAGTATATATATAAAGATTTGTAGTTCGGTAATATCGTTTACGAATTCTGAAGGTATTATGCTGAAGAATGTCTTTCTCATTTATGTAAACAGTAAGATAGGAAAGGCAAGGGTGTTTAGTATTCACTTGACGCGCGGCAGACGGTAAAGAAACGTGGTCAAAAATGTGTGACTTGTTCATGAATAGCTAATGTAGGTAAAACAGAAAGGTAGCTATGAACTTTTAAACAGTCTATACACTTCTATTTGTGCATATATACGTATAAAAGTGTATAGGTTTGTTGTTTTTGGATATTAAATATAGATAACACTTAAATCACTGCTTGGAATACCTACTCATGTAATAATTGTGACAAACAGAAAAACAGAAAAAAAATAAAAATTGTTTTTTTTTTTGTTTTCTTGATAATACCCTTTTTTTGTGCGTGTGGAAACCCCCTCGGGCCGTCACCCCACCGGGGTTTTCGGTGGGCCGGTGTGTCGGAATCGAACCGACTAAAACTACACGGTGTGCCGTACTACACCTTAAGTAGGAAAGATCCGGGAACAGCTTTTATTAAGACATCCGGAACTTCTTGATAATACCCTAATTTAAACTTTAGTAAAATTCTGACAGTTTTGGTAGGAAAACAAGTGTGAAAAAAAATATATTTACCAGTTTTCGTTTGGCTCGTAGGTACTCATGAGAAAACCTCTGAATAAATCAATTAAAAATAAAACTATTCAAATTATTAATTAGTGCAATGCGCTATGTCATGGTTCTATGTTTGAGATTTGAAACTTCTTTATGCCTTATGTTGTATTCAATTTGATGTTAAGATACTGTAAACTCATACCGCATCGGTAACAACGTGCTACATAAATCATTTTAAAATTTAAAACACCCCGACTCGAAAATCCCTTCAACGACTAGAAAAGAGCTGATGATCTTCGAACGGCTGAACACTCTCGATCAAGTCACCTTTCAAACAAAAAACGCACTTAATTAGACCCATTCGTTTGGGAGCTACGATGCCGTTTGTGGTAGTGGTAGACCTAATTCAAGAAAATCTGTTCAGACACACAGACACACAGATACACAGACACACAGACAAGTTATAACACTGCTCTTCTTGCGTCGGGCTTTAAAAATTACTATTATGAAAGAAAGTTTTTATGCAAATAAATACGTCTCGTCCATTACGCTTTTTAAACATATTTGGCTAGCTGCCAAGGCTCATAGTCTACTCTAAAACATCATGCTTCAGCTCCGTTAGAGAGATCCTCCGTCGCAGAACTGTGGCAATCCTTACATTCATAGACAACAACACTATGTTACTTAACCATGGTCCTCTGCAAAATGAAGATACCTCCTACAGTTCAGGGTCGAGAAAAACTCTTATACATTACCTCCTAACACCAAATTCAAGTAAAACTCTATCAATAATTCTCGTGAAACTGAGTAAGCAATTATTATTAATTAATTCACTAAGAGAACTTGGATTTACGCATTCAAGGGCAAATGTGTTTTAGTTGCGTCGGAACACGTGATTCATTTATTATGGAGGGTTCTTGAAATTGAACCCCGAGAGATTACGGGTAATGCTTTCAGTATTATATTCTGTGGTAATCGATAAGCCACAACGTACGTTCGTCGTCTTTGCTTAGTGAAATACATTATATAAGCTTAGATAATGACTTTCTGCCCTTTTTGTCCCGATATTCCCACGGCACCTGACTTAAGAAAACATTTACCTGGATTATGAATAGTGGCTTGTGATCCTGACTGCTGAGTCCGAGGTCCTGGGTTCGATTTCCACACCGGAAATGTAATACTTTTGTGATGAGCACGTTTATTTGTTGTGTCTGGGTGTAATTTATCCATTGTATGTATGTATTGTGACGCCCAAATCTCTTTCGGGTGTCGATTAAAACTGGATTTTAATATAATATTTGAATCTCTTCTAATATTTTTAAAATGTATAAATTCTTTAGAAAAAGAACAGAAGGGAGAAGCGGTACAGCGAGCAGTCAGGGTGGACGACTATCAAGTTACCGTACTATACCTTTGAAGCCATTATAAAGTTATTGTATTTAATGTAGCTAGTTCAGTTCATAACATTAATTAATATTATTCCCTTAGCTTCTATCAATTCCTAACCTCCTCCGAGAATACGAGATCCCCAAATCCTCCCAGCCGAGTGAGGTCTTACAGGATTTAGTAATATATAGGTATACCAGCAGCCTAGTTACCATAGTACAGGCTCTGCCTAGTTTGGGATCAGAAGGCCGTTTCCCCCAATCTATATACAGGGTTTATATGGAACTGGATGGAACACTTACTTAAATCAAACGAGAAACTTAAACTAACTTTTAAACTTTCGCGTGCACTGATATAATTATGTATTTATACGGGAATTAACGCGATCACGAAAAGGTATTACATACCTCTGAATTGCCTGACGTTTCGACCACTGGCTGTGGTTACAGGCTGACTCAGCCTGTGACCACGGCCAGTTCCCGTATAAATACATAATAGAGAAACTTAAAGTTTAACTTTAACTTTTCTCCCGTCTCAAAGGCCGGCAACGCACTTGTGACTCTTGAGATGCAGGTGTCCATGGGCGACGGTAGTCACTTACCATCGGGTGAACCGTCTGCTCGTTTGGGGCGACGGTAATCACTTACCATCAGGTGAACCGTCTGCTCGTTTGCCCCCTATTATATAAAAAAATAACTGAAAGGGCATGACTCTAGCTTGCAGTTACAATAAGAATTAAAAAAAAATTATCCGTTTACAAGTTATGCCCGTTTGAATTTCAAAGGTATTTTTGCCTCCGTTTTACAAAAATTCTTAAGTGTTCTTTTTTCAAAACTAAAATTTATTTATACAGGGTGCTGTATAAATAAATTTTAGTTTTGAAAATCTAAAATAACATGCTTTAATAGTGAAACAAATTTAAAAGTAAAAACGAGTTCCATCATTCACCTCCTGGCTTCATCACCAGACCAACTTCACCAAGCTCAATCTATTGGACTCGTCAAAACGAATCATATGAGCCCAAACTCGAGGGGCTTACTAGTAGCCACTGAAGAGTTCCACTAACCACTAATCCTATTTTTTATATTTTAATTATCAGACTAGCAAACAGACATACTAAAAAAAACGGACAAGTGCGAGTATGATTCCCGCACCAAGGGTTCCGTAAGCAAACAGACTTGTATGTAGATAGTTCGTCCATCTCGGGAGTCGATCCTTAAAGATTTCTATCTGTTTTTTCCACAGACAATACAACGATGTACTTCCAAGTTCCAACAACAAAATTTAAGTTTGTAAAAGCAATTTTTTATGATTTTACAATAAATTAACGACTACAGGATTTTTTTCTAATTATAAGTTATTGGCAAATTTCGTGATACGTAGGTATCATGTATAGGTATAAAGATCAATAGGAAAAATATCTTATAGGTTTTGATTTACCTGCGAAATGTTCAAATTTGTTAAAATCACAGGCTTAAATGGCTTACTGGAACTCTTATTTTATTGAGAAATGGCATCTTTCAACTCACCTGATGGCAAGTGACGATGAAGACGAGATGGTATTTATTGACAATTTGAGAAAAAACATATCACAATAAAGTATAGTTTAGTAGTATAGGTGTTAATATAATTAATTAATATAGTTAATATAATACTACTTAAAGTGTTCATATAAACATAAGTGCTTGAACAAATAACACTATAGGTACATTCAATAAATACGGCTTATCACTGACACGTGCCTTGCCTATGATAAACTCAATTCCTTATGTTTGCGACTAACTGTGGTAACGTACATTCTAATATACATTATAGAAAATTCTAGAACTGGTAAAGTCCAACAAGAATAATGTGGCATCAGTTTTTGGAAGAATATTAGCGATATTCTTTTAAAACTAAGGATGCATCCTATGACTAAGTGATTATACCTGGCGGGCCACGAGCGCGGAGCGTGAGAAATTTAGCTGTGCGATGTAGGACTAGTAGTAAGTAGTTCAAATTATTTTCGTTAGATGGCGCTGTGTCGTCACATATATTTCATATTTAAAAATAGCGGTCTTAAAGACAACCGCATTTTTATTAAATAAGTTGTGTTTATATTTAAAAAATGGTTAAGTAAAGGTTTCCATACAATAAGAGGGTTTCCGCACTATAAAAAACTGGTTTAATGCGAGTCCGACTTTACTCGAAGAGTTCAGGAGTTTGAATGTTAACACGATACTTATACAAATAAATCTATTTTTATAATTTTGTCTGTCTGTCTGATTGTTCCGACTAATCTCCGGAACGAGTGGACTTCTACGGGACTTTCACTGTTAGATAACTAATTATTAGGGTTCCGCGCAAAAATATAAATATGCACACGTGGACGAAGCTGAGGCGGGCACAGCCAGTACTCACATATAAAGAAAAATATTTATGAAAAAGTAATACAAAATAAAGTAAATTCAAAATCTCGTTTATAATGTAGGTAATGAATTAAAAAATATTTTGGCTGTCATTGTACCTACTCTAGATCAATCGGAAATGCTTATCATTATGTTGAACACATGCACATTTGTGAAGCACATATATATTAAGTTTCGTGTATTCTCGATTCGTTCACATTAAAACAAAGAAAGTGTTCATGCGGGTTATCGCTTCACAGCACCGTACACGTGCTCTTGCGCACGCGACGAGGTGACACAAATGATAACGACGAGTGCAACCGCGAGTTGGTGTTGCTGGACAGCATGTTTAGATTATCTTGTATAGCTGTGTTGATGTAGGGTTAATCGCGAAAGGTAATATAGATAGATATATAGATAGAATATTCTTTATTATAGACCATTAATAAAATACAGTTGAAAAAATAATCATCTTACAAATCAAAGTACAATGGGCGGTCTTATTCGATCTCTAACAGACAACCTTAGAATAGAGATAATATCAAAATTATTTAATAAAAACATAGTAGTTGATGGCGTACTATTCAATATGTAGACAAATACATACATACATACACATATACACACATTTATATATACATGTAGAATTATTTAGTAGAGATATTATAGTATTACCTATAGGTAACAATTTAAATCTTAGATAGATAGATAGATAGATAGATAAACTCTTTATTGTACGACAAAGAAAGAAATGAATACAAACTTGTATACATAATGTGTAGATTCTTACCAAACTAAAGACTGAGTACAATTGGCGACCTTATCGCGATTTGCGATTTCTTCCAGGCAACCATTGGATGGAAAAAGAAATTATGAATGAGATGGGGAGTTGCAGTGTACAATTAATTAAACACTTTGCAATAATATATACATTTGCGAGTTTGCTATTAATATTATAAACTTAAAACTAAAATATATATATATATATATATATATATATATATATATAAATTTATAAATATATATACAAATATATACACACATACAAACAAATACACATACAAACATGCATATATACAATAATAAAAATATACGCACTTACAGATTAAAAGGGTACAAATACACAGTATCAGACCCTCAACCACTTAGCAAGTCAAGTAGTGTTCCTTTAATAGTATCTTAAAGCTGGACAGTGTTTGTGCCCGTCTAATGGGCAATGGTAACGCGTTCCACAAACGGATAGCCTGCACTGTATATGATTTGTCCATAAAATTTGTGGAATGCTGTGGCATTTTTAAAGTCAAATTCTCCGACGACCTTAGGAGCCTTGAATGTGTATCGTTTAAGAATTTGAAGCGTTCTTTAAGATAGGAGGGCGTATTAGGGTTGAAGAGTGTACTGTATAATAGTGAAAGGATATGAATATTCCGGCGAAGGCGTATAGGTAACCAGTTGAGCTTATTACGATATTCAGAAACGTGGTCAAATTTGCGCAATCCAAAAATGAACCTTATACAGAGATTCTGAAGTCGCTCTAGTTTATTAAATTGGTCCTCGGTGAGATCAGGATAGCTGGCATCTGCGTAATCGAGAATTGGAAGAAGAAGGGATTCTGCAAGCGCAATTTTGGTCGCCACCGGTAGCAAGTTACGCAACCTTCTCAAAGATCCCGCAGAAGCAAACATTTTCCTGCTTACTTCTTGAAGCTGCGGACCCCAGGACAAATTCTTATCAATATATATTCCCAGATTTTTAACTTCATTTGTAATAGGAATGAAGGCGCCATCGCATAATATCTGGGGCTGTCGTGACCAATCGATCTTAGCTCTAGTTCTGGAGCTACCGACAACAGTTACTTGGGTTTTCCCCGGATTTACATATAAACCATGCTGCCTACTCCATACACAAATCTGCTCTATGTCTTTGTTAATGATAAATATTGCCTCTGCTAGCCGCTCTACAGGAGCTTGGGTATAAATCTGTAAATCATCTGCATAAAGGTGATAGGTAGAAGTGAGTTGGTTGGAAATAGAGTTTATAAAAACTGCGAAGAGCAAAGGAGATAGAACGCCACCCTGTGGTGTCTGTGTGGCCTGCAGACGTAGTGCACCAATTTGAGAACCTCTCCTCGATACGAATACGCTGCCGGCGCCCACACAGGTAATTACGAAACCAGTCAACTGCCGTTGGAGATATGTTAAGAGAACACATTATAGCAAGCTTATTGCTGGAAAAGAATAATAGTATTACAATGACAGATAATGTTGCTTGAACAAATTTTTAAAGGCTGTAAGGGTTTCAGCTTGCCGTATTTGTACCGTTAATGCATTCCACAAACGATCAGATAGAACCATAAATGATTTATCAAAGAAATGTAATTTAGAACTAATGAATAGTTATATACTTTAAATGGTACGCATATTGTGTAAACCTTATTTCTGGGATTACTTTAAGTAGTTTGGTTCTTTGTGTCTATAATATAATAAATATTTTTTATTTACACAATATTTGAATAATAATATTTGTTCTTATTAGATTGGTTTTGATACTTTCATGTACTGACACCCAAATTTACAAAACACATCTCAGTTGCTTTGGTGAAATATTTATGTACCTTTAAAGCTTATGAAGTATGAATATAAACATTTTTTTTGTAATACAAGTTAATAAATTTCAAATAAAACACAATGTAACGCTCAAAAACGCATAAATTATCTTAATATTATTTGTTGCATGGTGTTAAATTAAGAAAATAGTCTATGACCTGTTTTCTGGTATATATTATTATTTTAATTTTGCTACTGAAGAAATAATTTACTTCACAAACCTGCAACTGGTAGATAGTAGCTTAAATTATGTTAATATGTTTATTTTAAAGTAGTTATTGTATGCACAGTACAGCTTTGTAGGTCCATTAAACTGCAGTTGTGCAGTAACATGCTTGAGTGAATCATCGCACATACTTCGAACAAAATTGTGGTATGATTACACACGTATTCGTAAATTGATGGATATACTGCTGTATGCGCAAATAAATATGGAATTACAATCAAAATGATTATATTTATTAAAAAGTATACGGTTTTACTCACGTTTGTATTTCGGAGATGCCCGACTAGTTACGCCTGACACCGTCGCATCAGGACGCTTCACTCCTTGAAAAAGGGCCCCCGTCGGGTCATAAGTAATAATCGGGCATCCTCGAAATACAAACGTGCGTAAAACCGTACCTATACTTTTTAATAAACATGAATACCACTCATAAAAGTTTTTATTGTAAAATGATTATAGCGTCACTAGTATATTACACCGCCATAATAATTTTTGTTGCTATAATATTTAATTGTAGGAGTAATTAATAGTATGCTAGGTTATGCTAAAACTTTGAATACTGGTAATTTTAATAAAATGTTGCTGAAAGGAATGTTATGTGTCACATTTATCTTAAACAACTAAAATTGATAAAATGTAAAACAAACCTAATTCTCAGTTTAAAGGCTAAGTTGTTGAAGTGACAACTTTTTAAGGCACGTTGGGGACTTTTGGTATTAGGTAAAAGCACTAATCTCGCGTGACCGTCACGTTCCGATACGTATTTACAGATGTGGGGGTGTTTTGTTTCTAATGATTTATAGTGAAGTTTTTCCTAGAGGTATCATACAAGATTTGCTTATTCCCTGCGTAGTATCCGGACTAACTGAATCAAGAGCTCAATGGGAGGGATCACTTTGAGCTATGGATGAGGGGTTCTTCTGTATCAATTTATCCTTGGTTATTGTAAATATTAAGATTTATAATTATATTAATAATAATAAAAATATTAAGAAGCCAATGGTAAGTGTTAAAAAAAATCTGCATTAATATTTAAGTTATAATGTATAAATGGCTATAAAAAAATTCAAATATTTCTTCTTATATTTAGCGTACTCATAATCAACCAAGTACTAATTGATTCAAAATGATAAAAACGAATACCTCTCACGAAAGTTTTTATTCTAAAATAACTCTTATTTACTTAGTTAATTAATAAACAACTACACGAACATTTCATCAAAGATTAATATCATTTTACTCAACACTTAGTTAGCAGTTTATGGTGACCGTGTGTATCACAGCTGTTAACAGCGTCCTGACCAATCAGACGGGTGTTACGTAATGTTTGCGTAAGCGTCGCAAAATCGCAAACCGGTATCTATGTAGTTTGCATAGATATGGTTATATATGTCTCTCTCGTAGTTTGCTGTTTGACCGCCTAGTCACATGTGACGTACGATGTACTTGTGTGTAAGTGAGTTTGCAAGTTAGCTTAAAATATCTAACGTGTTTCCTATGATGAAAACAAATTGTTTTATTAAAAATTGAAACGACGGTAAAGTAATGCCTAATGCTTTAGATTTGTGATCGATTGATCGCGAGTTTGAACGTCACCTAGTACACGACCAACGCGACGTCATTCTTTTATTTGTGCATGTAGGAACCACGGAGTTTTCCACCCATTTGCCATCACCGGTGGAATTAAAGCGAAGAGTGTGAAGGCATAAAACACACGGTGTGCCAAACTGCGCCCAAAATAGACGTGAACTCTCCACTCCTAAGACATACATTAACAAAATAAGATTAAAAATATTATGAGAATAATAATCATTTAACGACACTAATAGTATTAAGTATTTACCTTTTTAAGGCAGGGAAATCGTTAACTCTTTCCATTCTAACACGCATTACTATTCTGGGAATACGCAACTAATATGTCTCTTCATCTTAGCACCAATTAATTTTTAAATGTTTACAAGGTTACGAATATGCCGGCAAAAGTCTATTATAAATTTTAAATCTTAGTTAAGTACATGAAAAACTAACTTAATTACTTACAACTTAACAACCCTGCCTACTTCTTCAACATTTCAAAGTAGAAACTCATAACATGGACACATTATTGAGTATTCTGTGCACCTCTTTCAGACGATGCAATGCAACTATTTTTATCGTGGGAGAGCCATGCTTCGGCACGTATGGGCCGGCTTGACCGGAGTGATACCACGGCCTCAAAGAAAACAGTGAAGCAATGTTTACATTGCTTTTCACTGAGTGAGTGAGGTTACCGGAGACTTTAGGGTCTCCGGTAACCTCAAGGAAGGGTTGGCCCAAGCCTAAGCTCAAGGAGGGAAGGGTTAGCCTTTCCCTCCCCCCTCCCACTTTTCCACCCTTCGCCTACTTCCACGTTAAAGGCCGGCAAAGCACTTGTGACTCTTGAGTTGCAGGTGCCCCTGGGCGGCGTAGTCATTTACCATCAGGTGACCCGTCAGCTCCTTTGCCCCCTATAACATAAAAAAAATATAATATGTACATATTCTCAGTTCTGTGGAATATTTAGTCAAAAGATAAAAGTCCTATAAATAAATAAAGAGAAAAAAAACTTCCTTATCTGACAACCCTACTACGCAACAGAAAAAAAAATAGTAATTGTGTTGATTTACCGCGGTCTTACGTAGATTAGTTTGAAACAACTCCCATTTGATCTGGAATTGATGTTTCTAGAAAGATGTATAATGAATTTGCTGTAAATTTTAAGGAAAT
Source organism: Euplagia quadripunctaria (assembly GCA_963859945.1). Lineage (NCBI taxonomy): Eukaryota > Metazoa > Arthropoda > Insecta > Lepidoptera > Erebidae > Euplagia > Euplagia quadripunctaria. Next base: position 4,729,523 of record OY982578.1, on the reverse strand, counting down.
GAAAATGTTACCCAACAAGCAACAATCTTAAGCATTACACTATAAATACTTTAGCACAATTAAACATTCAATGGCTGTTAAAGAATGTTGTTCTCAACAAATAGCCATCGTTTGTTAATTTAATGAGTAATAAATTTTAGATAAAACGTCTTGGGTCTCTGGGGGTGACTTCTTCGTCTGCACTCAGCTGCTTATCTTTTATTTAAGTTTCTGGAATATTCTTAGAGATACGAGGAAATTTAGTTTTAAACATACTACGTGGAAACTTCCACTGTTAAGTTTAACGATAACTCTCTAAGGATTCTCAAACTCGTTGGTTTACAGTACAGCTGGTGTTTATCAACCCGTAGAATAAATCTGAATAAAAAAAAACACACAGAAAACGTGTTTTAACAATTAGAATTACGTAACGTAGTCTCCCTTTTTAGGAATGCAAGAAAGACAAAATTTCATTTAGGAATACAAAATTTCGTAAGAATGGCGTGGCACCAGATTTTGAAGTGAAAACTTCTTTAGCGGCGTTGTGCACTTTTTGGGATGGGTAAAAAATGTTAAACTCGCGTCAGGACACGTGACCTGATCGAAAATTCGTAAGACGAAGCCGAGTTTCTTATATTTAAAAAAATATAACATTCGAAATTCAAATATTTATGAGCGGCCAGGAGCGCAGAACTTCTAGTGTACCCTATGTATACATTTTATTATTACCTACGTTTTATTTTTAACCTAATTATATATATACAGATGTGTGTGTGTGTGTATATGCAAAAAAAAAAAATAACTGTCAGTCCCACGACTGACAGTTTTTTTATTGGTAGTTGGAATAGGCGTTTGTCTTCCATCTAACCTGATGGAAAGTGACGGTGAAGTCAAAGATCATTCGTCTGCAACGTCGAGTCGTGGGTGAGATTACCGCTCAGTATTGTACAATTATTGTACCTATGTACTTGTTTTTATCTTTTTTTTTTTTTTTTTTAATGTGTGGAAACCCCCACGGGTCATCACCTCACCGGGGCCAAACGGCGAGGTGGTATGTCGGACTCGAACCGACTAAAACCACACAGTGTTCCATCACCGGGTCTTACAGCCGGGGCCTCAGGTGTACCCTAGGAAGGAAATCCCTGTGAACCCCGGCAGACTTGGCCGCCTGTTAAACCAGGCGACCCCACTATGAGGTGCAGATGGTTCTATCCCCTCTAATTTTGAGAGGCGCGCGCGGAACACGTCGCGCCACCGTCTCGGGCCTGCTTCTGCTAGGGTGACAGATAACCCCTTCTGTCGCCCCCAGGCAAGCGCTCATGGAGGCCGGAGATCGTTTTGCACTCTCCGGCGCCTGGTGCGTCTTCTGCGGGACGGAAGAGTACTTGTTCTCTCCCGTTCCCTTTCCGCCGCTTCTTTGGCATCCATCACTACCTCACAGAAAGAGGCGGCGGAATCCTACGCACTCTTGTTTTTATCTGGGTTCCTACGTATTTGTAGTAATTCTCATTTAAGTATATTAATCCGTGTTCTTAGAACCCATAGAAATAAGCAAATTAATTATTACGTAAAAAAATGAAATGATGGCAGAAAAAGGCGCGCGAGCGATGCGACGCGTCCCTTTGCTAAAATGTTTTTGAACTACATTTTGTTGGTGTATTTACAGTAATTATTTGAGTAATTAATTACATTAGTGTAGGAGTTCAGTGTCTAACTAAACTAATGTAACAAGTTTATTTTTTATAATTTTTCGCTTTTCATTTTCTTTCTTCTTTCGCCAGTTTAATTATCCTTACTAAATATTTATAAATGCGAAAGTAACTTTGTCTGTCTGTCTGTTTGTCGCCCTTTCACGCCAAAACTACTGAACCGATTTAAATGAAATTTGGTACACAGATAGTCTAGAGCCTGAGAAAGGACATAGGCTGCTTTTTAATGCGAAAAAAGGGGTGTAGGGGTTGATGAAAAGTTGTATGGAAGTATCGTCATATTTAGAGCTAGAAGCTTGAAACTTATATTTTAGGCTGTTGATTCGATATAAATACAATATTCCACGCGGATGAAGTCGCGGGCACAGCTAGTTTGTAATGAAGTTTTTTTAGAGCAGCCCTAGATCAGACTTTCTGTTTCATTTATAAATATTTTGCCATTCATTCCTTCCAATTGATTTCTACTTATAACTTACATTTTTAACCCAATATGTTTTAACATTTATATTTTACATTTGAACCATCCGTAGGTGGTCAGGATAGTACGTAATTAGGAATAAGGCCACTTTTTGTACATTGTATATACCCACTGCAATTGTGACTATAGAGCGAGGTATGACTGGCCTGTTGGTCTAGTGGTTAGTGACCCTGACTGCTAAGCCAGAGGTCGTGGGTTCGATTCCCACCCAGGACAAATAATTGTGTGATGAGCACGATCCTTTGTTCTATGTCTGGGTGTTATTTATCTATAATATGTATCTATGTATTTAGAAATATATAAGTATGTTTATCAGTAGTCTGGTTACCATAGTACAGGCTCTGCCTAGTTTGGGATTAGACGGCCGTGTGTGAGATGTGTAAAGTTATTATTATTATTATTTTCGGCAGTGGACATTCCATGGCTGAAGCGATGATGATTACCATTAACTACCCACACCAGGTGGAATTTATACCGTTACTAAGTTATACTAAAGATAATGTTTATAAGTAACACATTTCCAGCAGCGGTATGGTAATGGCTAAGGCGTCGGACTTGCGATTAACTGGTTGCGGGTTCGATTCCCACCCAACTCTGAACCCACTTCTGATACAAGCATTTAGCTTAGCTGGAGGGGTTACCATAATGTGTGAACCACGTTGCTAGTATTCTTAATCACTACATATTATAAAACAAAGTCCCCCGCCGCGTCTGTCTGTCTGTTCGCGATAAACAGAAAAACTACTTAACGGATTTTTCATGCGGTTTTCACTAATAGACAGAGTGATTTATGAGGAAGGCTTAGCTGTGTAATTTGTACTCGTGAGAAGCCAGGGCGGGTTGCTAGTAATCTTTATAACAATACCTGTATGGACTTAGGTGCAGTCCACCCGTGACCGCGATCGCTGCAATTCGATCGAAGCGTCGGTAAACTAAAAAAGGTATTGTACCTTATAAACATTATCGTCACTTTTTTCCCCGGGTTCGTTCGCTTTTTTTATCCCTCGGGATCAGTACTTTTTACAGTACAGAACAGTTACTTTTTGGTATGAAAGGACCTTATGTGTTTTTATGTACGTTTGGCAACGTGTATACAAAAATGTCATAATGGTCGGTTCAGTAGTAAAGACCTGGAAGCGTAACAAACAATCAAACAAAAGCAAATATGCATTCATAATATTAGTTAAAATGTCATATTTGTATTATCGTTTATTGACTGACCTGTTGGTCTAGTGGTCAGTGATTTTGACTACTGAGCCAGAGGTCGTTGGTTCGATTCCCACCAAGGACAAATAATTGTGTGATGAGCATGATCATTTGTTCTGTGTTTAGATGTACTTTATCTATAATATGTATGTATTTAGAAATATACAATTATAATTATGTATTTACACAGGAACTAACGCGATCACGAAAAGGTACTACATACCTCTGAATTGCCTGACGTTTCGACCAAGTTGCACTGGCTATGGTCACAGGTTGACTGGTGGGGATGGAAAGTTAAAAAGTTAATAAGTATGTATATCAGCAGTCTAGTTACCATAGTACAGGCTCTGCCTAGTTTGGGATCAGACAGTCTTGTATGAATCGTGTGTCAGGTGTGTTAATTTATTATTATTGTAGTGGTTTTACGCCATTATAAAAAATGATGGGACCACAGCAAAATATTAACAATTCCTGTACCTACATATTCTATTCACGAATTTAATATACTGTAAGTAAATAATACTGCATAGATACTAAAAAGGAAAATGCATTCCCTTCGAGCGACGTCGTATCCACGACGCGAAGTCTTTATCCCTGGGATTTCAAAGGATAAAATGAAAGCGAAGAGTGTGAAACATCTTTAGATGATTTAGTTTTAATCAAGTTTAAAATATTCGTGTCATATTTCTATATCACAAGAATATTTCTATTCATTTATTTCTGTCATTACTAAGGATTCTTTTAGTTCTTGTAGTAAATAACTTTTAATTTTATGTTATACTAGCAGCCTGTAAGTCCCGATCCCATGGGAATGTTGGAATAAAAAGTAGCCTATGCGTTAATCCAGGTCTCCAACTATCTACATACCAAGATTCATCACAATCGGTTCAGTGGTTTTTGCGTAAAAGAGTAATAAACATCCATCCATCATTCCAAACTTTCACATTTATAATATCAGTGATATTTCAAGTATTTCCAGAAAAAAAATAGAATAATTGTAATTCATGACGATTTGAAAAGAGTGGTATTTAGAGGGCTACACGACAATAAGCTTAAAGATGAAAGTAGGGGAAGGGTGGAAGAAGGAGAGATGAGGGGGAGGGAAGGGTTTGGGCTCCGATAACCTCACTTACTCGGCGAATCGCTTTTCTGTGAGGCCGTGGTATCACTCTGGTCGAGCCGGCTCATACGTGCCGAAGCATGGCTCTCCCACAATTAAAAGATCATTCAAAAAAGATCAATCTACAAGCTCCACTTTAAGATTCTATACCTTCAACAGACAAACTTGTTTTCTTGTCTCTGTTTGTTTGTCTACTGAGAGAGAAATATGCAAGCGGTTTTAAAATACTTGAAATTTTGAAGTACTCAAATAAATGACAAAAAGCAATAATGACAAAAAGCAATAATGACAGAAAGCAATAAGAACAAAAAGCAATAATTCATATTTAAAAACAATATACACTTACCTACGCAAATAATGCTCCTTTAAGTACTATTGAGATTAAAGTGTTTTTTACGGGTTGCAATAATTATATATTTAAAACACCCCCGACTCGAAAGTCCCATCAACGATTAGAAAAGAAATGATGATCTTCGAACGGCTGAACAGATTTTCTTGAATTATATCTAAGAACACACTATTTCTTTTTTTTAAGAAAAGGCAACTCGCGCATTAGGAATTACTCCTGTGTCGCGGGGGACTTTACAAACATACAAACAACGGACACAAAGAACACCCAGACTCGGGTGGGAATCGAACCCACGACCTATGGCATAGCAGTCAGGGTCACTAACCACTAGACCACCATCAAGTCCACCACCAACCACTGTCAAGTCACCCTTTAAATTCGGTCTGTTTGTTTGGGAGCTACGATGCCACAGGTAGACATACAGATACACAGACACGTTAAACTTATAACACCCCTATTTTTGCGTCGGGGGTTATAAAAGGATTAGTGTGTAAGTTTTCAGGATAAATGGTTGAATATTGAGGTTTACTGATCTCATATATGCACAACTATTTTAAAACATATAGACAGACTAACATATAAAAACTACTACAGTTATAGCAGTGGTTTCATTCTTTTGAATTTCGTCCAAACTTTCCAATAGTACATTCGAACTCAAAATAAGACTCGTTAATCAAACAATCTGTGTTCAAACTATAGAAACTGGATCGCTTCAATACTTCGTATCCACAGACACGAATTTCTATCGCGTAAACCCCTCGTGAGAAGCAGTTGAGTTGAAATTGGATTGTCAGGTGGAGCCGGGTGGCAAGCTCAGTTTTATCCACTCTATTTACAAGTAAAGAATAGATTTAGACTTCTTTTTTTATCTTATTATATTGATAAGAATGTTCGCGGTTGTAAATATTTTTCCATGAACCGTTATTTCAAAATAGTTCTGAACTTCTACTTGAATGAGAGGCCACGTCGTTAAATGCTGCAGCTTCGATTCCTAGATGTTCATTTAACAAATGTCAACAATTAAGAAAGGATTGGAACCCAGAACCATCTTTATATCGTCAAGATAGTGCAAAAGTCTCTAAGAATAATAATTTAGGATAATTATGTAGGTAGGTAGGTAGGTAGTAATTATGTTTGATAAACAGTTAAGCAAGTCTGGCAAAAATATGATTTGAAATTTAGTTTTTCTTCAGAAATGAGAGAATATTCCGTCTAGACAAGATTTTGAATTTTTTTAAACGATGTCTCATACAAACCATGAGATGAGTGGTTCTTTTAGTGATCAGGGACTATTCGAGTAAATTTTAGTTTTGTTATTAGAAATTGACATAAAAATTAATAATACATTGCTCAGAAATGTGCAAATACTCCAGGATAAGCATTTTCCTAACAAAAAAATTATATAGAAAATGAGTGTGTTACTTTATTTCCATGTTTCCACACTAACTAAATTCGATAATAATATAATTATTTCGACTACACATAAAATCTGACCACACCTTCCTATTAACACGTTGTATATTTATACATTTATTTAAATAAGATTGCATGGTTGAATAAAATCAATGGGAAAAACCAATTTATAAAAAAAAACAAATTCTGTGTTTCGTCCCATTGGGACGAAACGGTCGTGGGACGAACCACTGAACCAGTAATTTTTATGTAAAATGTGAATATAAAAAAGCAATCTGAGAAGGAATCAGCTATAGGTGTGTACTCTAGTTTATTTAACTGCGAACATTCTATAAAGATTTTATTTCACTGCTTTGTGAATGTGATTCGCTCACAGTAAATAGAGACTGGCTTCTCAATATTGACTGTGGTATATGAGCTGTGGGACTTGACGTTCAATGCTCAGGGAGGGATAATGTCCAACTTAAGTCTCTAAGATCATTTGCTGACTGCTACGAAGTAGAAATAACGGGGCTGTGTTAATCGGGATGTTATCTTCAATTTTACGGTTCTGTGGTTTTTTTTATTAGTTGGGGCTAAACTCAATACGTTTGAATTTAGAGGTTTGGTCTCAAGAGGGCCCTTGACAAAGAAGGCTTTTGTTAACAGTAGGAATCCAGTATGTTTACAGACTATTTAAATACGTAGGCCATGATTTTGATACCAGATAGATCTCCAATTCTTATTGCCGACATAAAAAGGAGATACTCACATATAGATAAGAAAGGTTATATGTACACCGATTTGTATGCATCTGCTTCCAGATTGAATTTTATTTGTTTAAGTTAGATTCTGAGGCGATCCTCTTCTATGATAATTTTTTTTATGATATAGCAAATACTCCTATTACAAAACAAAAGCTGAAAATACTATGTGGTATGGCGGTGAATTAAAAAAAAAACAGTCAGTCGTAGGACTGCACGTCAGAAGTAAAAAAATAACTTTACAATGTATTTGCATATACATACACACACACATCTGTATATATATAATTAGGTTAAAAATAAAAAGTAGGTTATAACATATCTAAATGTTTGAATAGGTTACACTGGAACTTCTGCGCTCCTGGTCGCGCATAAATGTTTGAATTTCGAATGTTATATTTTTTAAATTTAAGAAATTCGGCTCCGTCTTACGAATTTTCGATCAGGTCACGTGTCCTGACGCGATTTTAACATTTTTTACCCATCCCAAAAAGTGCACAACGCCGCTAAAGAAGTTTTCACTTCAAAAAATATTGCAATAAATGTCAGTCTGCCATGTCATTTTGTGTTGTCATAGAAACCCCAAGACGTACAAAGTAGGTACTTCAATTTAATTCAGAGCAAAGACAAGTGAATTTCTTTCTGGCACTAAATGAATAAGTAAAATATTCGAGGAGGACTCAGCATACCAATTATATAAACGTGTAATACCTATTGACCTTGAAAGTACAAGACATTGAAGAAAATAATTCTCTCTAATTATGGGGCTTCGCATTTGTAGTTTCTAGAAAATTCCAAAATTCGCTCTTTCTGTTAAAGTTTATAGGTACTTAAAGTTCGTGTAAAATTTTACTTTTTACGTCAATGTATCTTTTATTTCAATATATATCATCAATATATTGTGAAGGATTGAGTTTTATGTCCCTCCAACACAAAGAGAGTACTCTCCAACTAGGCGAGGGGATTCTGCTTTGCTTATCGCGCGAGAACTTTCATAGCACGATATAGGATTATTAGTTAGTATCTAGTTTAGTTCGTCTTCGCTAGATCATGTTGAAGTATGTTCTTAACCCCCGATGCAAAAAGAGGGGTGTTATAAGTTTGACGTGTCTGTGGCAGAACCCCCAAACGAATGAACCGATTTAAGGGCGTTTTTTTTTGTTTGAAAGGTGACTTGATCGTAAGTGTTCTTAGATATAATTCAAGAAAATTTATTCAGCCGTTCGAAGATTATTAGCTCTTTTCTAATCGTTAAAGAGATTTACGAGGGGGTAAATTTATAGTTTTTGCTGTATGTTGGAGTCGCCATAATATTAAATTGAGACGAAAGTACACAGCGCATCTGATCGGTTACTAAAGCCTCTCAACGTTGTCGTTTTTAGCTTAGCGTTTAGTAATAAAAAAATATACCACTGTGTTCACAAACGAAATGCGAAAAATTAAGATGGCAATAAGAAATCACAAATTCGATATGTAGCTCTGGACTTAATTGCGGTAATATTTGAAAGGTACAATACCTTTTTAACCGACTTTTTTTGAAGTCGGAGGAGGTTCTCAATTCGACTGTATTTTTTTTTATGTTTGTTACCTCAGAACTTTCGACTGGGTGAACCGATTTTGATGATTCTTTTTTTATTTGAAAGCTGGTGCTTCCCTTGTAGTCCCATTTCATTCCCAATTTGGTCCAGTTCTGACCAAACCATATAAGACAGAAAACCATATAAGTCTTTTATGGAATAGTTTTTGTTTTGAAGTCGGTTTTTTAAATAATTAATGGTTACCTATTTAAATATTATCGCAATTAAGTTCCGAGTTACACATCTAATATGTATCAAATTCGCGTAAGTTTAAAAACAATTAATAATAAATCACAGTTAGTATTTTGCAATTACCAAGTTACAATGTTGTGTTTACGTCAGCGTAAGAGGGTAAGGTGTTGTAACCAACGTACCACGTGCTACAGACAGCAATTAAATTAATAATAAACACATAATTATCTCTCAACCATTAAATTATTAATTAAGATATAGCTACAAACAGGAAGGCATAAAGAGGCCTTACTAGTATTGGTTACGTGTAAATAAGGTAATAGATCTAAAACAAAATCATACAAACGAATCAAATCTTAAACTAAATCTAAACCTACGTAAAGAGAAATTCTTTGTACGCGAAACGTGACGAACTACGGAACGTGAAATTTAGAATATGTCATTTTTATGTATAGAATAAGGGCATTTGTAATAAGTGCATATGCATGTAGAATAAGTGCATATAGAATAAGTGCATATGAATAAGTGCGATATGTATAGAAAAAGCTAAAAAGCAATATGTGTTACAAACTTAAAAATTACGTGAAAAGGACTACATCAAGCTATAGCCGCCCACTATATATTTTAAACTGTCATAGTACGGCAAGTCTATCAGTGATAGTTCAAGGTATACTGGTCGGTAAAACAAACGGTTGTCATAAAATAAGAACATATTCATAACGTCTTGAGATAGATGCACTTCGCAAAACATTTTCACACATTAGATTCCTTCAAACATATTCGTACACTTACACTGACTCTCATCTTCAATAACACCAACATTCACACTCAACCACACCCTTGCACTCATCTACATCACACCAACACTCACACTCACCCACAAAAATGTGAATGTGTTGGCGAGTGTAAGGGCACTCCAACACATTCACAAACACTTTCATTCACACACACCCCTAAACGTGATATAATATAACACTAACTAAACTTGTTTATTTATATTCTATAGCTTCTTTTGGTCTACTTTAAATAGTTACTTTGTTTTTTTTCACTTGAAAAATATTTAATAATATTTTTGTTGCACAGGATTATATTATGGCCTCGTAAAAACCGGAGAGGACACTGACTCTTGTAACACAGTTTTTCTACCAAGCCCAGGAGTCAGGGACTTCATGCAATTTTGTAAAAAAATGTCTATAAAGATTATTTTTACAAAAAAAGTTTCAAATTTAATATAGTTAGTTAATTATGCTCAAAACTCGATCACCAGGAGATTTCTAGTGTATATAAAAGTATAGAATAAAAATATATGTTGTACAACGAATGCGTTGGAAGCAATCACAGGTGCTTTTAACCATCTACTACCTATAAATACTACCTATAAATGTAGTATCTAAAATGACGTATTAGAAATAGGCAATATAGATTCACCAAAAAAAAACTCACACGTTAAAAAACAACACGTCATTCAATGGCTTTGCTATCCTCTGCACAAATCCCTCTGAACCTAACTTTCAATCAACGAAAACTCTGATCGAATGCATGCAATCTCGAATTAACCAGCGTGTAGTATTGAAGTGATCCTCGAGGGAGCGAACCAAGCAATATCTCGTTGAATACCTGCTATTACGAACCAGTGGATATGCTTAGATTATTCCTACGCTCGACGCCTTGGCATTCAGTTGGAGTGCTTCTAGGGTTATCGAAGTTAAGTATTTATTGTGTAAGTTGTTTTAGATATTTAGTTATTACTGTAGAGAAAATAGGCCAATTTTTATTTATAAAAGATAAAATATATATATATATAAGGTTGTGATCATGTAATTTTCAGACATGGTTGACGATTTCGATCCCCACGTGGGCTCGGTTTACAACAAGCGACCTGCTATGTTGGTGTCCTGCGCTACACTTCACCAGTCGTAGTACGCGCCGCGCGTTCTAATCTGGGTTTAAGAGTCGATAATTATAATCAGATGCCACCTTACAAAACCAATTAGGAAATAGCAAACATGTACTTCATCCGATGGTAAACTATGAAATAAAACAATGTTATAAGACACTTTTTAAGTAATTAAATCGAGTAAAATCTTTAAAACTACGTAATATTTGTTTAGCTTTGACGTAGTTAGCCAACCAAATAATTGGCACACGAAATGAGATCGAAAGCAATATTTGCGGTATTTTTTGCTCACTTTATAGGAATGCATGAATTTATGAATTGAGGCTTCGACTGTCTTTAGCCTAAAGAAGTTTGTGTACTGTAGTAGTCTAAGTAGGTTCGCCATATCGTTGGGACTCTACTGTTTTGAAAAACCTCTGCAGGGTAGCTATACGAAAGGGAAAGTAATTACCGGTATCTTAGATACATTCAGATGGGTCTTGAGAGACAAAACACTTGTAGCACATAATTCTTTAAAAAAAAACTGACTTCAACAAAAAAAACTATTCCATAAAAGACTTATATATGGTTTTCTCATGGATGCCATTGTCAGAACTGGACCAAATGGAAATGCTTTCAAATAAAAAAATAATCGTCTTTCACTAGTATAAAAAAGAAAGATTACGATGAAATTGCCAAAAAGAAAATTGACTAGAAAACCCTTTAAATCAATAAATACATAATCTAAGACATAAAATTACTATCTTTCAAACACCAGTCTCCCTAATTTACGATTTTAATAGTAAGGTAGTAAATAAATAAGACAATAGTCGAAAATTGTCCTTCAGCGTTTCGCAACACGGTGCGAATTGGTAAAGTAATAAAACCGGACAAGTGCTAGTCTGTCTCGCGTGCGGAGGGTTCCGTACAAACTTGTATTTTTAACGGATTTTTGCTACTTTTTATTGTGTTATACGTTTCAGTCAATTTTCTATTATATTCTTATATTCTTTTTGTACGATATAAACAACAAATTAACGACTTTCGGTATTTTTCCTTTACTTGTGCTGTGAGACTTTGCTTCTCTCGAAATTTCATGGTTCCACGCCAATGAGAAGTAGCCTATAGGTTATTATTTACCTGTGAAATATTAAATATTTGATGTTAATTTTAACTAGATGTCTTCACGCGTACCTGAGAAACAGACAGGTCTTGACAGATCTACAGACAAACAGAAAGACAACGAATCGATCCTATAAGGGTTCCTTTTATTTTCTTTTAAGGAAATTAACGAACAGAACCCTAAAAAAGACGAACAAAAAATTCTGTAAAACAACGAAGTACCCTTCCAGCCATCATTTTAATCAAAAAGTTTTAACTTTGTTTACTGTCTAGAAATTAATTTTTAAGTCTAAAGAATATTATATTTATGATCATGAAGTTGACACATAATTTGAGGCTTCGCCTGCGTTCTTATAATTTAAAGTAAGAATATTATCGGGACCTTTTTGCCTTTTTGACATAGTACGTGGAGGGCACACTGAAAGCTTTGCGTAACTCATTAATAAAACAAGTTACATGTAAAGTAATCTAAAGTAATATTTACTGTCTTTCGAAATACTCTCCATTATATTTTAAACACTTTTTCATTCGGTCTAAGGGCATGTTTTTCACGTGCTGGTTGAAAACTTTCACGGCCTCTTCCGGCCCCGTAAATGTCATACCTCTCATCAAATCTTTAATTTTTGGGAAAATTAAGAAATCGCGCCGAAGCATTGTCATGGTGCAATAGGATGCGACTTCTTACGTCGTTTTTCCCTAACTTTTTCAAAGATACTCGGCAAACAAATAGTGGTGTATCACTAAGCATTAACTGTCTTTTGTTCTTCAAGTGGGATTGTGCAGACAGGACCTGTTCGGGAGAAAAAAAATGCAATCATTTTTTTGCCTACGTTTCTCGCCTGCCTCAATTTTGTTATTAAGCCTTTTTATGAAGTCAAGGCAACAAACACAAGTACAAGAAGAAGAGAAGAATAGAAGGCATCAAATACAAGATTAATATAAAGGAGTATAGGAATACTTTGAAATATGATTTAAGTTTTTTTTTATGGTAAATGACTACCACCGCCCATGGGCACCTGCAACTCAAAGAGTCACACGTGCGTTGCTGGCCTTTAAGGTGGGAGTAGGGGGAGAGGGGAGAAGAGCGGGAAGAGAGAGCAGAGGGAAGGGTTACGGCCTCTGGTAACCTCACTCACGAGGCGAAAAGCAATGCAACCATTGCGTCACTGTCGGTTTTCTGTGAGGCCTTGGTATCACTCCGGTCGAGCCGGCCCATACGTGCCGAAGCATGGCTCTTTCACGAAGAAACGATGGAACCTCTGTTTGCATCTATACGTATATGTCAAGAATAATAAAGACAGACTTCGAGAGGAAATACTGTCGAATTATCTCATGTACAAAATACATATACAACCGCCCCATTAATATAGAAAGAATATGATTGAATCAAAGGATTTCCAAAAGAAAATAAACTTCGATATTGTTTCGGTTTTATTACCGTCTAGATTTGCCATCGTATCGGCTTATATTGCTTCCTTATTGGTTCGTCTTGAGAATGTTGTTATTGTAACCATAATATTAAATACGACTGTTATTACATTGTGTATCTGTTTATACTATTAAAATCGCAAATAAGCATACGACCCTCCTAATGAAGAATTGAAAATAAATGGGAGCGGTAAATTGTGGTCTGTAGACGCATAAAACACCAATATTAAAAGGGTCATCAACTAGTTCAAATGGGAATGGGAACATGCATTGTCATCGTTATAATTTCTTTATTCTTGCTTTCTGTACTACCTTGGGATAGACGGAGTTATCCTATTCAAGCATTTTTTTAAATAATAATTTATTCATTATAAATAATACTAAGAAAAATGTTTAGAACCACATATAAATGAATGTTGTGAACCTTTAAATACTAATAGTGTGCGTTCGAGTGTCAGTTGTCCACGGAAGTGACGAAAAACATGATCCAGTATACAAAGGTTTTCCTTGATGACGTAACGTTTTTAGCCATTCTTTTGTTTTTTGTTTTTGTCGTCCTCATGTTTTCTATATACATATCGAAAACAAATAAAATAAGACTTACTCCAAATAAACTAAACGTAGAAAATGTACCTTATTACTTTTTACATTTTCCATTATGCACATTTCTATTATTTATTATAAAATAATAATTCATTCTCTATTTGAAATGAAAAGATGTTGGAAAGTTCCTTCCAATACTCTTAAACGTCAAACATCCATTCTTAAAATTGATTATTGAACTGCACTGAGAGTCATAAGGAATCATAAATATCAATTTTCTTTATTTAGATCTTTTAGTTATTATAAGGATTATATATTATACGTGACTAATGTTTTGCATACTTTGTAAATCCGTTAAAGCCAAAGAACGAAAATATATCAAATTGAGCCAAAACACGGCTCACAACGCATTGCAGTCACGTGGCATGGTAGCCAAAACACCAATTTCGTGAAGTAGTATTTCTGTGATTGCCACAACGAGTCATGGGTATTTTTATAAGAATCACAATACGAATTTCGAAATGTGGATGTTTCACAGCGACCGCAATGTGTTGTGAGCTGTTTTTTGGCCCAATGAGCGTTTTCAGTCTTTGAACTTAACATATCGAAAAATAAATCGATTTCAGGCATCAATGGTCAACTGTTTACTGTCGGCGCACACGTTTCGTCACTGATACTGATTTACGTATTATTTGCACTTTTCTTAAGTCATACATAATTATGTACATCCACACATCCATAGTTTCACGCCTATATTGTCGAAGGGGTATGCAGAGGCGTTTTAAACGCCCACAGTTGGCCGACTATAATTTTAGTCCTACTTACGTAATTGGGAGTAAACCGGGCTTTGAGAACTAAATAGGAAAATTGGGAGTATATTCAAAGGGAACGGTATTTAAGAAGGGATGGAAAGGGATATTACTTATATAGATGGATTTGGGAATGTAAGCAAATGCTCGAACAGGTCCGATTCTCATACGTAACTTGAACTGGCTGATGACGGGATGTCGGAGTCCTCAATTCACAAAAATGTCATGTCCTCTGTTTTCTTTAATCATTGGATAATATACATATATAAGAACTAAAACATTTAAATATATAAATCTTAACATCTTTCTACATAGTTAATATGTTTTTTCCTTCGCTTATAAATACGCGTAAATGTATGTCAATATCTTTATTTTAAAACAATTATTGGAATATTTGATAATAAAAAAAATAATGAAATACATGCAACCAAGCGATTTGCGACTGCCAAGGTTAACGTTGTTTTCTCACGTGATCGTAGTTACAATAGGAATCCAATTTAAAAGTTTGAACAAATCCCCACGTTGGTTGTTATCGTAGGACGTAGGTACGTTTATGTAGTCTACAGTTATACACCAGAACTGAGTCAATTAGCTTAGTTCAATTCAATAATCGAAAGTAGTTTTCGTTGTCGTATTTGATTCTTTTGTCTAAGAAGTAAATGTAAACATAGTCTTATTCGGTATGGTTTTATGGAAATACTAGCAGCGCCCCGCTGTTTCACCCGCGTAAGTCACTATCCCGTGAGAATATCGGGATATAAAGTAGCATATGCGTTAATCCAGGTCTTCAGCTACCTACATACCAAGTTTCATCGCAATCGGTTCAGTGGTTTTTGCGTGAAAGAGTAACAAACATCCATCCATCCATCAATCCAAAACTTTCACAGTTATAATATTTGTGGGATTGAACCGGAGTTCTTGTACTGATGGAAATTACATTTTGCCAACTTTACTATAATTTGGTCTCACTCATGTAAAAGGGAGTAAGCCTATTGCCGTCAATCGAGCACTTTGGGAAATAAAAATGGGAATTTCAAGTATATTGAAAGGGAAAGATAGGTAAGAAAAGAAGGCAGTGTAAGAAAAGCAATTTGCTTATATGGATGACTTTTTAACGTTAGCAAGGACTCAAACAGGTCAGTTACCTGTTCGAACTGGCTGTTTTCGGGCAATCTGAGCCCTGTAATCGATTATAATACGTATAATCTATATATCCGTGTCACTTTGTTTGTTCGCAATGAACTTCTAAACTAATGAACCGATTTTAATAAAATTTTGCACAATGTGTGCAGTTTGGTCCAATTTGAGAGATAGGATAGTTTTTTTAAATATATTTTTTTTATTGCAAGCTAACTAGCCACAGCAACGCTGGGTAGCTAGTTTTAATATATATTATAATTATTATAAATGCAAATGTGAGTTTGTTTATTTGTTACGCTTTCACATACTAACTTCTCCACCGATCACAATGAAATTTTGCATACTTTGTCAGGGGTACAGAAAGGGTACCGTTCCTTTAGAAAAAGTACTGTTCCTGAGAGATAGAAAAATAATTGCGCGAAGCGAGTGAAGCCGCGGGCAAAAGCTAGTATTTGATAACTAGTAGTTAGAAGAACAGTATCCAAATGTTGTTCTTTTGACCATACAAATAAGGTACCACTATTGCTATAAACTATCAAGTTTACTAAATAACAGTAACTGCTATATTGTCTGCACCTTCATCAGCACTCAAGTGATCATTATCAACAGAACTTGTAATGCATGCCTAGCCTTTTAACCCCACCATTGTCAGGCCACCAATGGCGTGCGCTACCGATATAACTAGTCATAATAATGTTGTAATGTTTTATCATCTTTAACAGTTTGCTTCAATTTTAATAAAATAAATATGAGTTTTTGATATGGGGACAACAGTTGTCATAAAGGATTTCTAATACTAACTAATATCATAATAACTGTCTAATTAGCCAGTTACAAACACGTTACGTTTACAACGTAACGTTATACAGTACAAGTACTACCTACAACTTATTAAAAGACCAATAACCTAGGTCACAGACATAGAATATAAATAACTCAACTATTTCCTTTTCCTTATAATGACGTAACACAAACACATTGTACATAAAAGGATATGACATCATTCGAATAATTTAAATTATTGCTATTATACAGTGTGACGACACCGCAGTCTTATGATCGCTTGATATTGCTATTTCTTAATGTAATATACAGACTCACTTGACTTAATAAAATTCGACTTAATCTCGTATGGAGTAAGATTTAAGTTTCATTGGACGGATATGCAGGTTACAGGAAAAATATGTCAATAATCTGTTATCGACTATATGTGTGAAAATGTTGTTTTTTTTTGCTTGACCGGTGTCCAGGTGTCTATACTCACGAGTTAAGGTTGTCATTGGTTATTGGGAAGCGCTGGTTAGAGAAAAGATAGGCATGCTATTAGGGGTCGTCCATTAATCACGTGATGTTTCAGCAACTTTTTGGCCCCCCCCCTTCCCTCTGGTGGTTCTAGACTAACAAAAATTACGAAAAAATTTTTAGTACATAGTAGATATCTATCTTAAAAAAAAACAATATTATCTTTGTAAAGATATAACCTAATGCTGGCAAATTAAAAACCGTGATAACAATATCCAGACAGATTACAGTTGAAGATTGTTTCTGACTGGCATAAAATTATAAAGGAAAGGTGTTATCAGGTGAAAATCACAGACTTACTGGCCACTGACAAGCGGCGGACGGGGAAATCGTTGCTTGGCAACTGCGAGTCACGGTCTCACGCTGCTTTTCGGTTTAGAAATCGCACGTTCAACAAAAAAAAATAAAAACACGTGATATCTCAATAAACCCCCCTGTCCCCCTTGTGATATTTCGTGATTTTTCCCAAGCCTCCTCG
This sequence comes from Euplagia quadripunctaria, assembly GCA_963859945.1. Lineage (NCBI taxonomy): Eukaryota > Metazoa > Arthropoda > Insecta > Lepidoptera > Erebidae > Euplagia > Euplagia quadripunctaria. The sequence goes on along the minus strand of OY982578.1, from coordinate 4,712,059 downwards.
AGGCTCACGTGATTAATGGACGACCCCTTATCAAAGTTATAAATGTTAATAATTAAAGTCCAATGTGTATTTATTGGTCTTCTTTTTTTATATAAGTAGTTTTACTAGGTTACGTCTATTTGCAATTCGTTATATTTCTTCCCAATGGTTTTAGCAGGTCCAGAAAACTTTTTTTTCTCCGTCAAAGTTTATTCATCGATATTTATTGTCTATGTCGATATTCTAGGCGTTTCATTATATATAATTCAACAATACAAAATTATACGTTGCCAGTTATTTACATTTTTATTTTTGTTTCAGGTACAATTCAAGCTATTTACCAATGGGAGACCTCACAAGATATAAAAATCATTAGTAAGTAGAAAGAGACGGAGATATCGTAACCTCTTTCGTGTCATACTCACATACTGTAGTAGTAAAACTAAATAAATTATTTGATATCGATAAATGGTATCATTTTTTTTTTTAATACGGCAAAGGCAACAAAGTATACATCCTTGTCTTTCTAACTATTATTACAAGTAATTAAGAAGGTACAGTCTTAACCAACACTAGAATAGGTGCCTACATATAATAAAGGAACGTGCCTGAGTTACATCGTTACATCGTTACATCCTGAGTACAGTCATTGACAGTATTCCAGTTATTGCGTTGCGTAATATTACTATTAATAGACGGATTCACATCGACATGGTACCGTGTGAAGTTCTATTCATCCTGTAATAAACCATTCGTTATTGAATACCGGTTTTGAGCAGATTTCTGCGAGAATATGAGTTGACCAACTGAGAAATTATCCTCCACTCTACAAGGGATTTACAGAGCACTAACTTCGTGTTCTTTTTTTCTGTTAGTGACTAGAGACTCTGTCTATGAGAGACGAGCCACAACCGCATACATTAATCGGGCAATATTTGTCATTAAATTATTACCCGTTATATTGTTACTGACTGTTGTCTTTGGAAATATATTTATCCTACTAATGTTATAAACGTGAAAGTTTGTGAGGATTTATGGATGTTTGTTACTCTTTCACGCAAAAACTACTGAACTGATTGCGATGAAACTTGGTAGGTACATAGCTGGAGACCTGAATTAACACAAAAGCTACTTTTTATTCCGATATTCCCACGGTACCGGGACTTACGCGGCTGAAACCGCGGAGCGCAGCTAGTCCCTAATAAAAAAATCTCTAGACTTTAATACTCTACTGTCATAAAAGTATGTCCTACGCAAGATGTTATTTTTCTTTTAAGTATACCATTCTGTGTCTCTATAAAGCAGTGTTAATATTTGATTAAATTGGATACTTTTTTTCAATTTACGAACACGGCATGAGCCAAACACGCATTGCGTACTTTTTGCTCTAAAATCAAATTTGTTTTAAGGTGGCATTACGCAAAAACCGGGTTTGCGGCTGTTCTAAATTTAAAAAGAAAACATTGGTTTGAACGCAAAAAGAATGTTTAAGTAGGTAAACGGTTGTTTTGAATAAATATATTTGAATTGAGTTGTAGTTTATTAAATAGTCTGGTTCAGAAATAACATTTATTATTATATCAAATAAAAGTCAGACTACACAACAAATACTTTATATATATATACATATATATATATATAATATTTATATTTAAAATATAATATTTTTTAAATAGACAATAGCTGAAAGCGCCCATACAATTTAGTTTTTTGAAATCTTATATTATTATATTAAAGCTGAAGAGCTTTTTTTGTTTTATTGTTTGTTTGTTTGTTTAAACGCGCTTATCTCGTGAATTGCCATGGGGATTCGAAAATATCTTCTTGTATTTGATAGAGTATTAATTGAGGAAGGTTACTTATATAAAATCACGTTAACACCCTTAGGAACTGCGGAGAACGGCTAGTTATGTATAATACTTGTACAAACATTCAACGATTGTAACTGTGGGAGTGCCATGCTTCGGCACGTACGGGCCGGCTCGACCGGAGTGATACCACGGCCTCACAGAAAACCGGCAGTAAAGCAATGCTTGCAATGTATTTCGCAGAGGGAGTGAGGTTACCGGAGGCCCTAACCCTTCTCTCTTCTCCCACCTTAAAGGCCGGACGCACTTGGGACTCTTGAGTTGCAGGTGTCCGTGGGCGGCGGTAGTCACTTACCATCAGGTGACTCGTCTCCTCCTTTATCTCCTATCCTATAAAAAAACGATTCAAGAAAGAAAATTGCTAACTGGGTATGCACTATTGACACCATGCCTTGTGAATAGTGCTGAAGGATTAATTTTTAAATAAGTATTAACTAAATAAAAATATGACATGGTATCGTACATGTTTCTTGTATAGCAGAATTAAAGCGCTCTGGTAGCGAAATTACAAGTTCGAATCCAATCCTAACACAAGCATTTAGTTCAGCTGGAGGGGCCCTACCTCCCTCCAGATCAGGTACACGCGCGCGTACACCTCGCCGTCCATCAAAGGTCAGCGCGACTCACTATCCCAAGCCCGAGACTGATGGAGGTCGGAGATCATTCTGCGCTCTCCTGCGCCTGGTGCGTCTTCTGCGAGATGGGAGAGTGCTTATCCTCTCCCGTTCCCGTTCCGCTGCCTCTTTAGGATAATACCTATTTAATAAAGTAAATGCACGAAATAAATGTCTAACATGGCATTACTAATTGTGTAAGATATTGTTAGCTATAGTCAATCTTTGAATATTCACAAAAATTTAATATACTAAAATACGGAGGAGAGCGACCTGAGCGACCCCCATGAGCGCGTGCCTGGGGTAGTCACTTAACATCTTTACCATCAGGTGACCCGTCTGTTCGTTTGACACGTATACCATAAAAAATAGGCAGTAGTGAAAACTTAAACGAAACGACGAACTTAAAACGTCACATTAGCAAATTGGTTACAATAATTAATAAGGAGCTGACAGAACTCAATGTTTAGATTAGCGCCCTCTAGTGGATCTATATATATATATTATTAGCGTGACGGTCACAAGTACAGTGCTTTTTCCCCATGGCAAAAGTGCACAAACGTGCCTAAAGAAGTTTTCACTTCAAAATTGGTAATGGAAAATAAAAGGGCTTATTATTATTATCATCGTGCATATTAGCCGTAAATGAAATGTACATCAGAAAATTATCAGAAGATCTACCTACATTATAAAATGGCGTGACGCGGTACCTACAGCACTTAATAAATGGAATGGTTTTACTACTTTATTTATGAGTTCCAACCATCACAGGATATATAAAACGTCGTAAACGTTTAGACCACAGGATATAAAAATATGCAGTAATTGAAATTCCAGAGTTGCTCTGAAAAACATTATTTAACCCTTTATTCTTTTGACAAAAATAAATGAACATGCCGTAAATTAGCCGCGTTTTGACTTTACTTAAATATAAAAAATCGGATTCGATTTTCTCATACTAAATGTGTGTACAATAGGGAAGTTTGGAGGGAAAAGACCCAGAGGCCGTAGCCCGTTACGCTGGTCCAACCAAGTCCGCTCCACCCTCGACACCACGAGCCATACTGCTCTACACATAGCCCAAGACAGACATAGATGGCAGACTTTCACACACGCCAAGATTCACAAAAAGGTCATCCTCAAAATTGAGGAAATGGACACAAGAAGGACTAACTGTTTAATTTTTACTCTTATGATAAATTCGGAACGGGTTGACAGAGGTGTTGAGACTTCTCAACACCTAAGCGGTGGCGGCGGCCAGAGCGAGACGAAGACATCGGGCATCGCACACCACCCGCGCCGCCCGCCAGCGCGTCTCGCTAAGCAGTCAGCTGTTACGAGCTTCGACTTAGACACGTTACGCGCCTCTTACTTACATATTTATATTTCTAATGTTCCGTAAACACAAATTGTTAAATCTTTATACATCATTAAATTATCTTGTTATACAGTTCACTACTTGCATATTATTTAGCTATCGCATGTACAGAGGTGTACCACAATCACACTTCGCTACATTTTTAGACCCTTTTAAGAGGTGAGCCTTTGTCTCCGTAGTACCGCAACTTAGATTTTCTTTATAGAAAAAAACTGAACTCAGGATTACCTGTAAACTTAAAACTTGTTCTTTCAGGTGAAAAGCCGCACAGTATTAAATGATTAATGAAGTTGAACTACTGCATTATACTTTTAATATAATGTTATGCTTTAGAATAAAATTAGATAGCTTTTTTAATGGTTTTTCTAACGATAACATCAGAAGCTTGTTCGATTTCATGTGCATGGTAATAAAAATAAATTTGATATTTTCAATGGGTTTAAGAAATTGCATCTCTATTTCACATTCTTTCTCCTTTAACGGGAAGATTCTTTTTACAAGGATAATGGCGTAATTATTTAATACACATTCTTTCCAAGTTTCAGTTAATTTAAATTACCCCAGAGATCGCATAAAGAATTTAATATGAATATGACATCGAAAATATTTTGAAGTAACGTAATTTTTTTTTATTAAATTCTCCTAATCAGTACCTACTCCCAAATTGCCGGAGTAAAATAGAACAATTATAAATGTGTTCAATGTGGAAGCTTGTAATTTGCATCTGCTACTACGTATTTCATTGTAATAAGCCGTAAGCCTCCCAAATAAAGTAAAATAAAAATGAAATAAAATAAAAATCTACAAAAAAATATTGTAAAAAAAGTGAAAACTGTTTATCTAGCTTATTTTTCCAAAACCGTCCCCTGTGCAGCTTAGTTACTTACTCTAAGTACTCTAGACATCATCAAAGATGTGTTGCGGTGGGCTGCTCTTGCCCATGTATTACAATTTACACCTGTTACACCAATATCTGCTCTGGTCACGGGCTCCCCGTTTTGACAATCTGTAAGCTTCAAGTGTTTGAAGATGAGCTACCAGCCTCGGTTTTCCATGTGACCCTTTTTCGTCCCATTTTGTGAAAATATACTCCTATAAATACTCCAACCCCTTAAAATATACACCAAATAAAAGTAAAACCAAGCTGCATAATACCAAATAATATTATGACTGTTGGAACATTGTCGTATAAATCGGTCACGTTAGTGCAAAATCGCAACCGGTTCTACTTGGCATACTGTTGTAACCCTTAAATAATAGTGCTCATGCGCAATCGAACAGCTGCGTTGATCTAGACTGTTGTTTGGTTGGTTTTTATTGAAGTTAGCCGCGTTATGTAATGATTAACTATTTTGTAGTACATGCACAGGCACTGATAAACGAAAACTTATACACAGGCTATCTGATTGACATCCATTTTGTTTTATACAACTTGCCAGAACTATTCATTAACTCGTGACACCAGAGAATCTCGCGTCTCCACGGAGGTCCACAGCTTGGCTAGTTCTGGCTATATGAGGAATCCTACTTCAAAACAGGTCATGATATGTTCTTTTCATAAAAAAAAACCGTGAGCGTTGTTTATATTTAACGTGTGTATGTAGAGGATGCCCGATTAGTTTCAGATCCGACAGAGGCTTTTTATCAAGGAGAGAAAAGTCCTGCCGTGACACCTAAGCCACGATATCAAAGTTACATAGAAGTACACAGCCCATCTGTTGCACAGATATTGTCAGGGGTACAAAAAAGGAAAAAAGTACCATTCCCTCCGTCTTTTCTTTTGCTCGTCCTCTGCTCTTGTATCTTCACCACATTTTGCTCCACCTTGCGCTGCACATACTACAATAATCTGCTGCTCCTTAACTTTTCATCCATTGGCGCTAGTTTCAGGCTCCCGCTAATGTATTCATCCCTTATCTTCTCCATCCTAGTCCACATATTGATCTTAACAATCGCATTTCAGCTACATGCAGGCGTCTTTCATCCATTCTCTTTGCTGGCCAACATTCAGATCTATGCAGGACGGCAAGTTTGATGATCGTCTTACAAGATGGTCGCGAGATCGCCAAAATCACAGAAAAAGTATTCGGTTTTGATTCTGCTGATTTTCTATGTTTTCATTTTTCGAATCTGCGCTGGACCTCACAGCCGCCTTCACCAACCAACACAATATTATCTGCAACAGCATGCACCAAGGTGTTTTTCCTGTATGTCCGATGTCAGAGCATCCATTATCAACAGGTAGAAGTATGGACCGAGAGGCGATCCCTCGTGCAGGCCTACAGAGACATTGAATTGTTCTGTATTTCCAGTTCTGTATTTACATGAGTACTAGACTCTCCGTACATAGCAAGAATCAATTGCACATACTTAGCAGACATTCTTTCTTATTTCAAACCCCACAACAAAACGTCTCGGGTGCCCCTATCATTGAAGATCAACTAACATACCATACTTTTGAAAGTTTTTGAGCACGCACAGTATTCCTCAGAAAGTTGGCGTCAGAAACGTCTTGTCGCGTCTTATATAAATAAAATTTATTATTTATATGTTTGTCCTATATGCGTTTCTAAACCATTAATCAGCTAGTGATGGAACTTTAGCAGGATCTTCTGAAGAGTCGAGCTACAATATCTGGTTCTGAAAATCTACATAAAAAATTAATGTTCAAATGCATTTCCTTTGAGATAAAACTTTTATACAACCAAACACGTTTATACTTTACGTGGCATTAAAACGCATGCCAGGTGTATCTAGTACATAAAACAAACTACTTAGTTCCGAGTTCTAGCGCAAAACATTACTAAGAAGTGATGGTATTAAAACCAAAGTGGGTCAAAAACCTTATCACCTCACGGAAACCATAAACTAAAGCAGTTAGGAGTTGGGCGAAAGTTGGTGTAACAGCCTGCACCTACATAAGGTACGACTATAGCAATAATTACTAGACGTCAAGCATTTGGCGTTATGCAATAATGGGGTATGGTGCAACTGACAGCGGAAAGATAGAAAACGCAGGGTTTACCTTATCATCAATTTTAAGACTTGTGACATTGTATTCAGTTTATGGATAACATGATAATGAGTGAGTGATTTCAAATAAAAAGTTTTAAATTAATTGCTTGTATCAGTTTTAAGGACAAAGATCGCAGCTCCCGTGTTAGTCAAAGATAAAATGTTTATATTATTAATACAATACTAAAATAATACAACAATATTATTAATACAATTATTTTCGACATATATTTACTCCAAATCTGTGCTGCGGTTGAGTGTTGAGTGAATATTGTTGAAGTAATTACATTATCGGGATTTCTAGCATAATTTGTTGAATGGTAGTTTGAGAGGCGGCATTAAATACAATAAACTATTATTAGCCTTAATAATGCAATCAATCAAATCTTTATTTTCTTTTATATTCTACATATTCTTATAACTAAACTATTAATAATACCATATTGTGCTTAAAAAAATATTGATATACATAGTAGGTAACATAGTATGTGATATACATATAGTAGATATCAAAAATATAGTAAATTATAAATGTATATCTTAACTGTGAATGTTTGAACATAGAAATTATAAATATACTCTCAGTGAATAAACAGAGGATAAAAATATAATATGTTTATATGTGTAAAAAATAACTAATATCTAAACTTGATAAAACTGAATTGAAGGGCTTAATAAAATTATACTATAATTTTATATTCTTAAGTCACCACGGCAAATAGAAAGACGTTTACCTCTTTGTCCAATAATTTGACATATTGACTGGCCTGTTGGTCTAGTGGTTAGTGATCCTGACTGCTGAGCTAGAAATCGTGGGTTTGATTCCCACCCAGGTCAAATAATTGTATGATGAGCATGATCATTTGGTCTGTGTCTGGATGTAATTTATTAACAATATGTAAGTATTTAGAAATATATATGTATGCTTATCAGCAGTCTGGTTACCATAGTACAGGCTCTACCTAGTTTGGGATCAGACGACCGTGTGTGAGATGTGTCTAGTTATTATTATTACTATTGTTTTCATTGATGGTGAAAAGACATCGTAGAGAAAAGCAACTGCAGGTGTATTGTTAATAATAGAGGAATAAATCATATTTATGACAGTCAACATTAAAAGTATTTTTATTGACATTAATTCAGCTATAAACTCAAGATTTAAAGGCAAAGCTAAAATTCACAAAGGTTAAATTTTTTAATGTTGATGTTAGTGAAGCGTTATAATTAAAAATTCTTATTAAAGCAAAATATACACATAAATCACAATTTGACAATCTGAAGGCACATCAAGGGCCAATTATATAGTTAACGATCACTTTCGCAATTCATTCGAGCATAAAATTGTTTTATGATCCCTATCTAGTTTGAAAGATATCATGCTTGGGTTTGAATAGCCGCTTGAACTAGCTAATAAAAAATATGATGTATGTTTAGCGTTTGTTAAACTTAAACAAGATTTTTTGTAAGGTAACTGATCCTGATCGCTGTCAGTCGAACCACCGCCTTACTTCAGAAAACCGGTATATGAGGCAACTAGAAGCCACGTGGGTCGTTAGAACCGGCTACGATGTTGACAACCAGTTAAGCGCTGAGTCAGTCACCTAGTTCTAGCTTATCTATTGATACCGGTATTGTTGTTACAAGGCCTGTGAACTGTAGAAATACCGGATAAGTTAGTTTTGTTGTAAAGTTAGTTATTACGTACTTTGTGTTTAAGGAAATTATTTGCACCTTGTTTTAAGAGAGCTGGGGTTCATCAGAAGATGTTTTTTAAATACAAGACCATAATGTATAGTTTTGTCTTGTAAATAGGATCACCAGAGCTTTATAGGAAATTTTAATAGGGTTTACAAAGGTACTTCGGTGTTTCATACTATTGTTCGCACCACGGTGTGAATTGCACAAGGAACAACGAACACCTCGTGGTGTGAAACAAGGAAGTACCCCAAATAAACGTTTGCCATCAGTAGGATCATTTGTTTGATTATTTAAAATATATTTTTTTTTAATTAAGAAATAATAATCACAATAATATTTTCAAGACAGGCTCACTTAGGAAAGTAAGATAAAAGATGCCAAGGGCCAAAGGGCCGCTCATGGATGATTAATTTTATGTCATTAATATTAGCCGTAAGATCCATTGAAGCTTTCAGCCGCTAACTTTTTGGCTAGCTAGTTTTTTTTTAAGATTTAATTTCTGAAGGTATATTTTTTTTTATAAAGAAAATAATGGCACTACTTAGTAAATAAACTTTAAGTAGAATTGGGGTGTCTGATACTTTCAAAGTTAATATGTATTACACATTTGTTTGGTAGGCATGCCTGAACCTCCCATCTTGTTTATATATTAATAATGAGTATGTATACGTTTGGGAATTAACGCGACGTAATAGGTTCACAAAGACCGTAAGCTCTGGTAGGCAATTCAAAGGGAGCTTAAGATCTCTGTGAATCTGAATATTTGGAGCAAGAGCTGGATCATGTTTAGGAAACACTCAGAAGTTAGCTTAAAAAGCAAAACCTTATTTAAGTATTTTACAAAATTTGATCCAAATCGTTAGAGTCCTTGCCGGAATACACGAAATATTTTTTTTTATGGGATAGAGCCAAATGAGCAGGCGGATCTCCTGATGATATCTGGCTACCGCCGCTCATGGGCACTTGCAACTCGAGAGTCACAAGTGCGTTGCCGGCCTTTAAGGTGGGAGTAGGGAAGGGAGAGAAGAGAGGGAGAGTGAAGGGTTAGGGTCTCCGGTAATCTCACTTCTCACACACACAACCAAGTATTGCTTCACTGCCGGTATTCTCAGAGGCAGTGGTATCACTCCGGTCGTTACTACTTTCAAAGCCTATGTCCGTAACTAGTTGATGACAACGCCAATTGAAATGATAGTCTGACAATGAAACGCCAAATAACAATACACATTTTCTCTAAAATTATATGTCATTGTACGTATAATTTAAGAGAAAGTCTTAAATAAATATAAATGTAGCGAACGATTTGTAAGGAAGAAATAAATATGGTGTTGAATAGATAATAGTACAATTTCTCCTGTCATCGTTATATAACCAGTGCTGCGACAAAATGATAACTTCTACTTTGAAAGGACTGGTTTCTGAGATTTATATCGGACCGGATATTATGTAGGGAAACTATTTCTCTTCTTCTCTTGAAGGATTTTATATCTTAAACAGTATGTTTTAGGGCTGTTCAAATTTTTATATTTTATCGTGGTTTTTGAGAATTAATTATATAATCTAAACTAATATTATAAAGGCTATAGGCTATAAAACATCACGCTACGACCAATAGGAACGGAGTAGTGATCATAAACGCAGGTGAAACTGCGGGGACGGCTAGTAAAATATATAAAGGGCACGGCAGTACCGTCGCCAAGTAGAAAAAAAACAAAGGCATAGCCTTAACGTCGTTCTTATCGAAACCATTCAGGCCATTTGCGAACCCCGGTAACTTCGTTATCCTGGAGTGCAAGGGAGTAGCCACACAACGGGCATGTATCCTCTACCTACCTACTTCATTGCAGATAAAGGTTGAAGCTAGAAGCATATTTTTTTTAAACTTGACACATCTTACACACGGACGTCTGATCCCGAACTAGGCAGGGCCTGTACCAGACTGCTGATTAAACACATATATTACAAATAAATTACACCCCGACACAAATCAAATGATCATTCTCATAACACAATTATTCCTGGGTGGGAATCGAAACTGACAACTGTGACTGTGACAACTGAGCCAGAGATCATCTCTGGCTCAGTTGTCAGAATCACTAACCACTTGACCGACAGGCAATTAAATTATATTTATTAACGAAATAAAAACGTTTTTTTTTATGCTATAGGGGGCAAACGAGCAGACGGGTCACCTGATGGTAAATGACTACCACCGCCCATGGCCACCTGCAACTTGAGAGTCACAAGTGCGTTGCCGTCCTTTAAGGTAGGAGTAGGGGAAGAGTGGGAAGAGGAGGGAGAGGGGAAGGACGGAGACGGAATAAAGGAGAGGGAAGGGTTAGGGCCTTTTTTTTTTTTTTTTTTGTGCGTGTGGAAACCCCCTCGGGCCGTCACCCCGCCGGGGTTTTCAGCGGGGCGGTGTGTCGGAATCGAACCGACTAAAACCACACGGTGTGCCGTACTGCGCCTTAAGTAGGAGGGATCCGGGAACAGCTTTATTACGACATCCGGAACCCTCCTAGCGCCTGCCCGCTAATGCGCGGGCACCACCTTCGGGTAAAATCCTCTCAATTAGGCGACGTCCAGGCACACGCGGACGCCGCCTCCTCGCGGGGGGCCACTACAGCGGGTGGAGGGGAAAACCCGTCCCGTCCACCCGCGGCCACACTCAGGGCGGCATGAGGCGCTGGTATGCGCGCCTTCGCCGCCCGGTTCGCCGGCGGCGAATTAGGTCCGAGTGGAGATCGTCCTCCCGGACCCTTTCCGCCGCCTCCTTCTGCGAGATGACGTCCTCACAGAAGGTCGCGACCGCGGTAAAACTCCTGTCGCTACCGGCCATGGAGCGTATGACGGCCGGTAGCGAGAGATCCCCTCCGATGACTGCAGTGAGAGCCCGACGCTGCGTCGCCCAGGCGGAGCAAACCGCCAGCGTGTGCTGAGCCGAGTCCTCACTGCAGTCGCAGTGGTGACAGGCGGGACTCAGTTCCCTCCTAGCGACCGAGTGCAGGTACTTCCCGAAGCAGCCGTGCCCGGAAAGGACCTGCGTCAGTCGGAAGGAAAGGGTCCCGTGCTGCCGCCCTGCCCACTCGACGATGACCGGCTGGAGCGCCTCCACGGCGGCAAAGCCAGCACGTGGAGCCTCCAGCCGGGACGACCAACGAGCCATGGTGGCCCGGCGAGCGGCCTCACGCCATTCGCGTACCTCTTCGGGCGGGGGCTGACTGCCGCTTCCCGCCCGGAACTCAGCCGTTCGCCGATATACTTCGGCGAGCACTTCCGCCTCCAAATCCCACGGGGGAGTTCCGGCCAACGCGCACGCCGCCTCCGTCGACACGGTGCGGTATCCGCGTATGGCTCTGACCGCCATAACCCTCTGAGGGCGCCAGAGGCGCGCCCTATTTTGGGCGGTCAGAGCTCCCGCCCACACCGGTGCACCGTACAGCGCCATTGACCGGACAACCCCCGTGTACAGCCGTCTCGTAGCGACGCTGGGTCCGCCCAAATTGGGCAAGAGTCGCCCAAGGGCGGACGCAGCGCCGACCAGCTTCGGAGCAAGCTGTCGGAAGTGCTCGTCGAAGAGCCACCTACCGTCGAGGATCAGGCCCAGATACCTTATGTGGGCCTGAACCGGTACGAGGACCGAGTTGACCACGATAGAGGCGCCAGGGGGTGGACCACGACGGGGCCCATGAAATAAAAGGGCCTCCGTCTTATCCAGGGCCACCCGCAAGCCCAGCGCCTCGATGCGCCCGACCACCAGAGAGACTCCCCTGGTAGCCAAGCGCGCCGCCTCCTGAAAGTTCACCCCCCGGGCTGTGACCAATGTGTCATCGGCGTAACAAATTACGCCGAGCCCGGGGGGGAAGTCGCCTCGAAGGGCCCAGTCGTATCCCATGTTCCACAGGAGTGGTCCAAGGACAGACCCCTGCGGAACACCGCACGACATGGGCCGACGACTCAAAACTCCATCTCGGTCCTCGTACATGACGGTACGCTCCTCTAAATAGTCTGCCACTAGCCGCCTCAGGTACCCTGGCACTCCGTGATACTGGAGCGCTTCCCTGATGCAGCTGAATGGCAGACTATTGAACGCGTTGGCGATGTCCAGCGACACCGCCAACACCACGCCGCCACAGCTCACTACCTCTTCGGTCACGGCCCTCAGGCGCAACACAGCACCGACCGTCGAACGCCCCGCTCGAAAACCGAATTGGGCGTCCGACAAATCGGGGCCGACCTCGTCAAGGTGCCGGACGATGCGGGCAGAGAGGACCCTCTCAAACAATTTACCCGCCTCGTCCAGCAACACGATGGGCCTGTAGGCCGCGACCGAGTCGGTAGGCCGTCCCGGCTTCCTTAAAAGTACCAGCTTCCCGCTCTTCCAGCAGTCAGGGAAGCGTCCGTACGCCAAACTAGCGTCGAACACCTCCCTGAGGCGGTCGGACATGTGGTCGAGGGCTAGGGCCAACACTCGGGCAGGGATCCCGTCTGGCCCGGGGGCGGTGTTCTTGGAACGGATCCGTAGAACAGCCGCCCCTACCTCCGCCTCCGTGACGGGCGGAACACCATCATCTTCGTCCTCCCCGTCGTCTCCGGCCAAGGGGGCCATCGACGGGGGTACGTGTTCCACCCGTTGCGGGAAAAGGCCCTCAACCACTTCCTGCAGGAAGCTGGGCTGGAGAGTCTCTGTAAGGGGGGGGCCCGACGCGCGGAGCTTTTGTTGCGCCGCGCGATATGGGCGACCCCAGGGGTCACGATCGAGACCCTCCAGCATCTCCTTTCTCTTTCCTTCTTTGGCACGGCTAATGGCCAGCTTCAGAGTTTCCCGCGCCTCTCGGTACTCCTCATGAAGCTGGTTCTCTTCCCCCTCTTCGCGGTGACGCCGCCGGCTGCGAGTGTAAGACCTCCGGGCACGAGTACAGGCCGCACGGAGGTCCGCCAACTCCTGGGACCACCAGTAGACCTCCTTCCTTGGAGGCCGACGACCTCGGACGCGGGGCATGGCCGCATCGCAAATCTGCGTAACCGCATCGCGAAAGCGGCCTGCCCCCGTCATGTCTACCTCCTCAGTCAGAGGCTGCGGAGACAGCCAAGAGTAAATGATGGCTGCCTCCTCTAGTAGGTCCCTGTCCAACTTTGAAACAGCCCACCGCGGGAAGCGGGAAGAACGCCGCGCCGTGTGACCCCTTCTGGGGTCCTGGGTCCGGGAGAGCTCAAATCGGATATACAGGTGATCCGAGAGCGTCTCAACCTCTTCCAGGACACGCCAGTTCCTTACTCGTGCGGCAAGAGCAGGGGTAGCGAACGAAAGGTCCACTATCGACCCCCCCTGCTGTCGCACGCACGTGTTGGTGGAGCCTCTGTTTAGGAGACAGAGGCCCACCGATGCCGCCCATTCCTCCACGGCATCGCCCCGTGCGTCCGTCCTGGGGGAACCCCACGCAATGGACTTTGCGTTGAAGTCCCCCAACACTAAGACGTGCCCAGACGCTAGTCGCCGCATCGAGGTCTCCAAGTTGTTAAGGAAAACCTCGAAGTCGCTCAGACTCCGGTTGGGGGAGAAATAGACACCATATATGGTGATCCCCCCCCACTCGGCAGCAACATATCCAGTACCCTTGTCTCTTAGCGACAAGGGTGGGGAATGAGCCGCCGTGGAGCTGACGACTGCCACGGAGCCGTCCCGGTCACCCAGCCAATTTGGACGGGGAGGAACGTAATAGGGCTCCGCGGCTACGGCCACACCGATCGACCACTCCGCCATGGTTTGCAGGAAAAGGTCCTGCGCACCGGCAGAGTGGTTTAGGTTCGTCTGGACAAGGAGGCCAGAGACTTGGTCCATTTATTGGACCGTCTCTACAACCTCCTCCATGGGTGACGACGACGACGCCAAAATTACATCGGTGGCAGCCTGGGTCGATAGGCTGGCCCCCGATGATTTTTGAGTGCGGGGAGGCTTGCAGCCCCCCTGTCCCATCTGGTGATTGGCGGGCAAACCACCCGCCGCACACGCTGGGCAGTGAGGGGCAGCGGAACATTCCGCTGCCTTGTGCCCCGGTCGACCGCAACGGAAACAGAGTCCGCTGCAGTCAAAACAGCTCGCGCACTTGACGCGGGTGTGTCCCGACGATAGGCATTTGAAACACCTCATCGGTCTCGCCACCAGGACTGTTACCCTGGCGTTCACGAAACCGATGAGGACCTTGCCGGCGTCGCCCAAAATTTTCGCTGATGCTACGGGACAGCTGACCCACACCGCGCCAAGGCCTCCTGGACCGGGGCGGATGGTGCCGACTCTGATTTTGTCCGCGTTGCATCCCGTCCTCTCCTGAACGGCAACGCGGACGTCCTCCACCGTAACAGAATCATCCAGGCCCGAAATGCGCAGCTCCGCGCACTTGGTGGGCCTGGCGATCTTGACACCATCCGTGGCTGCAAATATACCCCGCAGCTTCTCGGCGAAAGTATCAGCCGCTTTCGCGCCTTCAGCCCCGGGGAACTCCAAAACTCGAGCCCCCGTCTGGGCGAGGCGCATCCTCACACCTACAGCCCCGAACTCTCCGGCGAGGCTGTCCCGGGCCTTCTTGAAAACGGCCGCGTATGACAGCCCGCCGTCTGTCGCCTCCGGCGACACAGTGATCACCACAGCCGCTGTTTTCGGCGGTTGCAGTTTTCGTGGCTTCTTCGTGGTGGCCGCTGCCGCCGACGGTGACTGCGGTGTAGAGGCCGCCTTCTTGGCAGCCTTCTTACCCCGCTTTCGGGACTTCTTACCCCCCGCGACCACTTGCCATTCGTCGTTTGAAGGGGTAGATGCGGAGGGGCCAGGCACAGTTTTTGCACCAATAGGGACTGTAGTGCTCGTCCCTTTAGGTACAGGAGTGGGGAGCGGAGGAAACTCCACCACTGCTTTATTCGTGGCCTTAGCCAGTTGCCCGGCTTTTGGTACAGCCGCCTTTGGTGCAGCCGCCTTTGCTGTGGCGTTAACTGGTCGCCTGGCTTTCGGTGCGGCTGCAGAGGCTGGCGCTGACGTCACTGCCGCAAAGGAACCCGTGACGCGGCCACCCGATACAGGGAGAGGCGTCGGGGCTGATGCGGCCTTTGCTTTATCCGCTGCAAGTGGCGGTCGAATGATAGGCGCCGGTGGCAGCCTAGCTTCGAGGCCCGCAAGACGCCCGTCCATCATCCTCCACACTGCGTCAATAACCTGACGCAGGTGGGAATCCGGAACTTCGGTGGGAGAGGGGGCGGAGGGAGCAGGCTGTGCCGCAACCGGGCTCAGCTGCCCAGGGCATTCTGAGCGTGCTCGAAACTGCGCAAACTGAGCGCTCAGTTCAGCAACTTGCTTCGTGAGGCGGTCGTTTGATGCCGTAAGGCGGTCATTTGCCTTTTGAAGGCGCGCTACGTCCTCGATGAGGCTTTCAACAGCCACAGACACGGCAGAGGAGGAGTCCTTCAGGGCCCTAACAAAAGAACCCTTCAGATTGGTGGATTTAGTGGCCACTTTGTTTATGATGGCCACCGCCGCGCACGTCCTCTCCTTCAACGTCGCCGGTGATTGAGGGACAGAACCCCCTTCCACCGGCGCACGGATCTTAGTAAGGAGATCTGCGATCTCCTCCTCCGCGACTATTTCGCCCTCTGCACGAGCTCGCGCATACACCTCCGCCTTAGAGAACGCAGAACCCGCCGGAGCTGAGGTCGGCGTACGCGATCTCGACCTCCCTCTTAGGCTGGTGGCGACTTTGGGAGGGAGCATCACCTGGGCCGCGTCGGCATCCTCGTCCATGGAGCGTCCGCGTTTTCGACTATCATTGCCGCGAACCTCCACTTCCATCGTCTCTATGTTATCTGCCGTCGCATCGGTATTTCTGTCTGATGGTACGACAGACCTAGAACGGAGACGTTTAGAGAATCTTATGGCGCTCCCAGGAGTCGGATTGACTTCTGGGAGCTTCTCCGAGATAGGCGTCCTGACTAACAGCTCATCATTAGACGAGGTGTCGTCCGCCTTCTCATTATTCTTCTTCCTCACACTCTTCTCCTTCTTTTTTTTTTCTTCCATAATATTTTTAGTTTTAAGTTGTTCAATTTCCATAATAGACCCACGAGAGGGGGAGAAATAGAAGTCCACCCGGGCAGAGATCCCCCAATACCCGGGCAAGCGAAGGTTTATGCCCAACCGAGGGTTCCGCAGGTGCCCCGGCTGGGAGTGCGCTTGCGACTGAACTACCCATCAGCCATGCATCCCCTGGTCACGCACCAGAACACGGGATTCGGGGTGATTTTTTAGAGAGGTTTTCTTCCTCGCAGTCCGGGCGGTTAAGCCAAGACCCTCGTCCCCGATCGGAGTCGCGAGACATGACCACGACTCCTTTCGGGATTACGATATGCCGACGGTGGCAAGAAAATTAAATCTTCCCATGCCTGCTCGGTGGCAGTGTAAGTGCACACCGAGCCCGTCCTCTTTCTCCACTCAGAACAGCGGAGAAACTCCGACCCATGGAGGGTCCCTCCTTGTTGATTTTTTACCGAGGTTTTCATCCTCACAGCTCCGAAGAGCGAAGAGCCGACAGGAAGATGTGCTCTGTTGAGCCAAGCCTCAACCAAGTGGCCGAAGACAGATGGCCTCGTCTTCATACTAGAATATTAGCCGTTGGCGATGACGCCGTCCTCAAAACTGAGGAAGAAAGGCAGCGTCATCGCCAACGTTTCCAGGGTGCACCACGTGGAGGTTTTCTAGACAGCACCCCAGGGAAGGGTTAGGGCCTCCGGTAACCTCACTCACGCGGCGAAATGCAATGCAAGCATTGCTTCACGGCCGGTTTTCTGTGAGGCCGTGTCCAATAATACGGTCACTATAAAATGTTATTAGTTAACTAATTAGAAAAAAATTAAATCTCACACTTATGCGCCACGGCTCCAACCCAGCAATAAAGTTGTCATTCAAATCTGAGCATTAAGACGTGGTCGTAAAATATATTTCATAATGTCAATATGAAAAAGCCGACGGCGGGCAGTAAGCGCGTATTGACATCATGAAATGTATAATACGACCACGTTTTAAAGCATGTGATGAGCTTTAAACTGTATTGCGAGACTTGCATTTTTTTACATGTTATGTATTTGACGGAATAATTATAATATTCTGTGACAAATTACACATCATCAGCAACCTAAGCAGAGCTTGACCTGTGAGTTATAGAACACAAATAAATTAAAATACTTGTGTGTGTTAAATCATACATAATATACAATAAAAACACTCAAACCAATGTAAACAGACATACTCGTAATTTTCATTCATGCATACAAATGTTTGCACTGAGCGGGAATCGAACCTGCAACCTCCAAACTAGCAGTTTATAATAACTATAATAATAACTTGCCACATCTCACACACGGCCGTCTGATCTTGGGATCAGACGGCCGTGTGTGAGATGTGGTACCATAGTACAGGCTCTGTCTAGTTTGGACTAGGCAGAGCCTGTACTATGGTAACCAGACTGCTCATAAATATACTTATATACATATTATAGATAAATTACACCCGGACACAGAACGAATGATCATGCTGATCAAGCAATTATATTTGTCTTGGGTGGGAATTGAACACATGACCTCTGGTTCAGCAGTCAGGATCACTAATAACAGACCAGTCAATGCTAGAATCAGTATTATATAAAATAAACTAGATTTTTTTGAACCAGAAGTTATCAGGTTTGTACTAGAGTTGTAACTAAACCACTAATGAATTGACTTGAAAATGGAGTACGACGAATCTAGATTACGACAAATCTGGAACACGACGAATACGGAACAAACGATTTTAAATAGTGTAGTTTGGGCCCTAGTTTATTTTTTGCCCCAGGGCCTTTGGTTATCTAGCTACGCTATTTTTTTTTTTTATTTTTTTTTTTTTTATTTATTAAAAAAGACAACTCCCGCATTAGGAATTACTCCTGTGTCGCGGGGGACTTTATAAACATAGAAACAACGGACACAAAGGACACCCAGACTCAGGTGGGAATCGAACCCATGACCTATAAGCATAGCGGTCAGGGTCACTAACCACTAGACCAACAGGTCAGTCAATTGATCAGTCATTGGCTAGAATGCACATTCTGGCATTGACTGGCCTGAACGGTTTCCTGTGATTGTGCATGTATATACGATCACACGAATGCACTATGTACCACCGCGTCACATAGCTCGTCTATTGCATCTCGAAAAGTCGCTGGCAACTGAACGCTTGTCGCTGGCCAATATTAATGTTTTTTAATCCAAAATATTTAGATTAATGTAATCTTTTGTTATGTTATAAAGCTCTCCTGTATTTCCTTTATTCATAAGACATTAATATTCTAAAGCCTTCTGAACAAGCGAAATACCTGTGTTAGCTATGGTAATAGGACTTGAAAGTTCTCGATAGCAACGCAGATGCTTACCATCCACTCTATATGAAGCTAAACAGTTTATTTGTTCGTTGAAACACGATTACCTCAGAAAATAGAGGCCCGTTTTGAAGAAGTTATCTTGTAATAGATAGCCCGTTTACTGAGGTACGCCATAGGCTCTTTTAAAATGACGTTTTGCCTTTAAATAGTGGATTAGTAAATTCTAAATCATCAAATAAAACAAATTGTTGAAAAGTGCTGAACTGTGCATGTGAAGACAACATCTAGGTCAAATGAAAAAAAAAGTCCGCAGACAATGCGATGATATTAAATTTTCGGCTATCCTAGGCCACTATAGTGGACGTAAAAACGGCTCAAGGGATCAGAATGAAATTTAACACAAAGATAACTTATAGATTGGAAAGATACATAAGCTACATATTATCTCGAAAAAATGTTTTTTTTCATGGTATAGAGGGCAAACGAGCAGACGGGTCACCTGATGGTAAATGACTACCGCCGCCCATGGGCACCTGCAACTCGAGAGTCACAAGTGCGTTGCCGGCCTTTAATGTGGGAGTAGGAGAAGAGGGGGAGGGGGTAAGAGGGGGAGGGGGTAAGAGTAGGAAGAGGTGGGAGAGGGGAAGGACGGGAATAAGGGAGAGGGAAGGGTTAGGGCCTCCGGTAACCTCACTCACGCGGCGAAATGCAATGCCAGCATTGCTTCACTGCCGGTTTTCTGTGAGGCCGTGGTAACGAGCGGAGTCGAGCCGGCCCATACGTGCCGAAGCATGGTTCTCCCACACAAGAAGTTCGTTTCCCGTGGGGATATATTTCACCGAAATTTCCACAAGCGGACCCGCGCTTGTAACAAATATATCCTAGTTCTAACTAATATTATTAATGCAAAAACTTAATTATAAAATTATCAGTATCTATTCATACTGATAATTTTATAATTAAGTTTTCGGCGCCGAAGAAAAGCCTGTTCTTAAAGCTCTATATCTTGAGTAACTACGTCTCTCTTTTTTTACAAAAGTTTCCGATAGTCGAGCATTTAGATATTGTCGTTTCACAGATTTATTTAATTATTAATGCCCGCTTTTCTCGTGTATATTATAATAAATTCATTTTACCACTCTCTTTTGTTTTTTTTCGTCCATATTGGCTATTTGAATTTGTAATAGGGCATTGCTTTCCTCCATTTTTAAATCCATCTGAACATATGTTAGTATTTTACTTATATATCTACTTGCAGCATTTCTCACTTATCAGTTATTACTACTTTCTGTATTATTGTTCCTTAGAACGAAGCGAGTGAAGCCACGGAAAAAGCTAGCAAAACTATGTCAGGACAAATTAAACAGTTCGAAATACAATTTATAGTTTCAAGCAATAGATTCAGGAACGTAGACGTTTCATTTTGCTTTTAACTGATTTTAAATTCAATTTCACATAATTCTTTAAAAAAAACCGACTTCAACAAAAAAAACTATTCCATAAAAGACTTATATACGGTTTTGTCATGGATGCCATTGTCAGAACTGGACCAAATTGAAATGGGACCACACGGGAAGCACCAGCTTTCAAATAAAAAAATAATCATCAAAACCGGTTCGCCCAGTCGAAAGTTCTAAGATAACAAACATAAAAAAAAAACATACGGTCGAATTGAGAACCTCCTCCTTTTTTGAAGTCGGTTAAAAATGAACAACTAGCGACCATTCAGATTATGCACTGATGCAATTTACACATTGTGCCCTAAGTAATAGCTTATAACACAGTGACTACTTTTTTAAAATCGGATCAGTAGTTTCAGGCATTACCCTGTACATCATAACTTACAAACTTAACCTCTTAAAAATACAAATATGGATTTTAGTCATCAAAAGTATTACAGGACCCAAATTATAAAAGTACCACATACTCATTAAATATTGCAGTATAATATATTAATAAGAACATAGACTAGCTCCCACGTAGACGTGTAACTGCTGTATATAATTATACCTACACACAAACAATCTGTGTAAGTACATATACTCGAAGTCCAATTGAGTGCGATGCGGTGCAACGTTCGCTCGTCACGAGCGGGGTCAAGAATCGCAGAGATTATAACTACAGATGCGTAATGCGGATATTAGCTATTGCCTTACATCGTCATGTCTCTGAGAGGTCAATAGCTTCATTTTATTATATTATTAAAAATTCATACGCATTATTTCTTATGAAAAAAATAAACATTTATTGATAATGTAATTTATTTGAATGATGTCATTATTATTGCAAATGTAGACCACGGTAATAGCTTATCATCAGACGGGATATATACTACGGATTCTATATATATACAAAAATACATAAATGAATAAGTCATGTAAGAACTGAGTAATGGTATATAATTTAATATTTAGCTCTAAATGATTTGTTTCTGATTTTGGTGTTTACTTGTTTACATTAATATTCCATTTAATTCTATAGGTAATATTTCAAAAGCAAGCAATAATCACAATGTCTAGACTGTACAATGCAGCAGCAGTTTGAATAACCACAACCATCACAAAGGTGAGACTGGTTAATATTTAAGGTTTTAAAGCTTGTACTTTGAAACCATCATATGGTAGAAAACAAAATATTCCTAACTAATATATGACGCATCTGCATAACACAGCTATCTTATGGTGTTTGCGTAACGTTGCATTCACTCACGCCTCGGTCCGATGCCCTTGCCCTATCAGTAACGTGTTGAGGCAGGTCAGGCATTTGTACTCTTCGGATTACTATTTTTTTGCAGTAATGAATGAATTTATTTTTATTATTTCTTAATAAGTAATGTATTTATATTATGAATAAAAGATTGTTAAAGTTGAAGTCTTAAATGTAAATATATTGAGTTAAGTTCGTGTGCAAGAAACATATTTTTTGACGTGAAAACTTCTTTAGCGGCGTTGTGCACTTTTTGGGATGGGTAAAAAATGTTAAACTCGCGTCAGGATACGTGACCTGATCGAAAATTCGTAAGACGGAGCAGAGTTTCTTATATTTAAAAAATTTAACATTCGAAATTCAAACATTTATGAGCGGCCAGGAGCGCCGAACTTTTAGTGTACCCTATATATACATTTAGATATGTTATTACCTACTTTTTATTTTGAACCTTATTATATACATACAGATGTGTGTGTGTGTGTATGTATATGCAAATACATTGTGAAGTTATGTTTTCACTTCTGACGTGCAGTCCTACGACTGACTGTTTTTTTATGTATCTATTCTTTGCTAATAATAAGTAGCAATTTCAAATTAAATAACTCACTTTAAATATAAGTATAGCATTATAATGTATGACCTCATAAATATTATCGCGATACAGTGTCGACTGACACATCTAATATTAAAATGTCTTTACTCTTTAGCAAATAATTACTTGAGCAACACCACATGCGTTATTCTACGTATGACGAGTGGATGTTTTAGTGGTAACAAAGATACCATTTAAAGATTAGGTATTGGCAAAGTAGTAATAGCCTTGTTGTCTATCTATCTATCAGTTTTTTTTTTATGGTATAGGGGCAAACGAGCAGACGGGTCACCTGACGGTAAATGACTACCGCCGCCCATGGGCACCTGCAACTCAAGAGTCACAAGTCCGTTGCCGCCGTTGAATTTTAGATGTTCTATGCTGACTACGTTTCGATAACCGTAGTTTAAAAATGTTTAAAGTATCAGGATACATGTGTTGGTGACTCTATAAATACTATTAAGAGAAAATATTTCTGAAACAAAAATAATATAAGTTTTAATCATGTAGGTTCTGTACTCGGTTCACAACAAAGAAGAGGACAGAGGTGCATAGCCAGCTCATTATGGGCGAGAGCGTCGAGTGCCCTACTACAATGCCGCTAATAGGACGGGTCTATTCTGCAGCCTTTGAACCATAAAACTACAAATATTTCTATCCAGTTTTTAAATAATGAAAATATATGAAATATCCGAACAATTTGTTTAAAAAAATGTTGAATGCTCTTCTAGATTTATATTTTTGGATGTTGTGAAAGTTCTGATGCATTTATCGAATAGAATTCCGATCCCTCAAAAATTCATAGTCGAAATTCAATTTTACTTTATCAGATTTTAAAATAGTATTGTAATAATAATTTTAAAATAACTGTAACTGTGTTTTTGCTTGTGCCATGTAGAAACTGAGAAAGTTTTAAGAATAAATGTGCTAAATAGTACTAAAAAAAATAGCGGAGATTTTTGTGTTTTCTTAAGGCTCTTTTAAGATCCTATATATTTAGCCCTTAAATGCATTTTTAAATTGAGTAGTTAATATGATTTAAATAATTCATATGTAGGTTTACATTCTAAGACTCTCACTCGGCTGAGAGGATTTGGGGATCGAGTGTTTTCGGAGAAGGCGGTGGAATTGAAATAAACCTGGGGAACTGGTGGCAATATATTAGGAACTGAACTAACTACATATAATATTATAACTTTATAATGCCTTCATAGATATGGTACAGCAACTTGATAGACGTCCACTATGTTTGCTCGCTAAACCGCTTCTCTTCCCCTACTGATTCTATTTAATTCAAATCAACTTTAAAACTGGTTTAAATATTATATTACCAGCCAGCTTCCTGCAACTCGTAAACAGCGATATCGTAATTCTATATTATGGTCCATTTACACGACAAGGTCTGCTGTTTTTCTGGAAATACACTATCTGAATAGCGTCGGCCCGGCCCATCCCACCTGACATCTATGCAAGCAGCGATGTGGATTGAAGAAATTAGACAGATATTTTTTTGTGGGAGAGCCATGCTTCGGCACGTATGGGCCGGCTCGACTCCGCTCGATACCACGGACTCACAGAAAACCGGCAGTGAAGCAAAGCTTGCATTGCATTTCGCCGCGTGAGTGAGGTTACCGGAGGCCCTAACCCTTCCCTCTCCCCTATTCCCGTCCCTCCCCTCTTCCTACTCTTCCGCCCCTCCCCCTCTTCTCCTACTCCCATCTTAAAGGGCGGCAACGCACTTGTGACTCTCGAGTTACAACTGCCCATGGGCGGCGGTAGTCATTTACCATCAGGTGACCCGTCTGATCGTTTGCCCCCTACACCATAAAAAAAAAGATAAAAAATCACTCAATATTTACTATTTTTAGATTACGATCCTGAAACAAGAATATTCTCATACATATTATGTTATCGTATACGTATTTTTTTTTTTTGAAATATTTTTATGCACATTTGGCTCTCTTGACAGTAAGCGTGTACTATGACTTACCAACGCCCACAACACTAGTGATGTCACTAGTCTGTTGCCGACCTTAAGAGCAGCCAACAAAGAGTTGTACGAACCCTAGTCTCCAGTAGAAGCAATCAAGGAGTTACTTCCCAATTGGATTCGAGCAGAGATTCCATCCAACCGCGCCGGACAATAATTTTATATTAATTCTAAATTTAAATGATCGAACTCATTTTTGTTTTAAATAAAGAGCTTAATGCACATTTATAAAAACATAAAAGTAATACTTATTACTTCAATATAGAGCACATTGTCAAATTTGTGGTGCAGTTACTCCCTTTATACTTTACCGAATACGGTACAGACGTTGTACTTACTTTACAGCATTTAACGAATACTTTTACTAAAGATACATCCGTAGTTTCATTTCAGACACTAGTTAGTACAAAGAATACGGTGTTTAAAGAGAGACTCGTTTGTATATCATTAGCAGCGCCAATAAGTGTGGCCTTTAGAACAATGGTTTCTTTACAAAGATACATTTTGTGTGAGTCCTCTTTTGTTGAAAAAAGTTTGTAATTAAATATTTCACATTTAATAGCATTATTAAGTACAATGCAATAGGTCAAGTTAAGTCTGACTGAGAAAATACTTGTCCCAGTAATACCTTTCTCAACCTTTTACTTATTTATTTTATGCCAAGTTTAAACACCCATATACAGTATGTTTGTTACAGAAAGGTGTGGTTATATTTTAGGGTCGTATAGGAGACCCTATAAATAACGTAAAGCGGTAACAGTTTTAGGAAAATTCGTGATTTTTAATACAGAAATTTAATTTTGAAACTGACTAATTGAACTTGAAAATTCACTGATAAAGCTAATATTTCGTAAAGCGGTCCCTAGACGATCATGCGGCATGACATGCGTTACATGCTGTCATGCATGCATGATTGTTTAATTGTATTGATTGATGCGAATGACATGCAAACTACGTGCATGACATGCAAACTACGAGCTGGCAGTTGATTGACAATTCCTTTTATTTTTATATTTATAAATTTATTTATTTATAAATCTGCGTTTGACAAAGACATTTCCATACCAGCGCAGAAGACCTCTTCACTGTACTATCTATATCGACTGAATAAAATACTTATACCAAGTGAATTATCGTGCTGCATGATAGACTCTCAATAGGTCCTTCATGCAGCATGATGATTCAGCATGGCATGCCGCATGGTCGTCTAGGGACCGCTTAAGAGAGAGTGCTAACATGAATTAAACTACGAGTGTTTAATCACGATTTTTTTCTAAAATTGTTAGCTCTTAACGATAATCACGTGATTTATTATACGATCACACAATTCTGTAACACCCTGTTTATAAAAGATGCATTGTACCTCGTGACTTTAGTTCAATTTTGAGATAAGTTACAAAATTAATTTTCTATATCTCTTTCGCACAGAAAATTAAACTGTACGTCGTTTCCATAAAGGTGTTTATACTTGGCATTTTCTGTCGAATGAGAAGTGCACGCTCATTTTATGTAAATGCCTATTTATTTTTATGTTATGTCGTAAAGATGAAACCGTCATATCCCAGTTGTTTGTATAAAAACACATTTTACGTGTATTATATTTAATATCTAAGTTGCTATTCCGTTCGTGAGAAATTTTTCTCATGAAATATTTCGTATCTTCGCGTACATTTTGTTTTGTATCTGAGTAAAAGAACATTTTTTTCGGAAGAATATGTAATATTCAAGTTAAAAAGTTTTTTCTATTTTCTCTTTTGACGGAATAAATAAGTGTTTTGTGGAGTTGGTTGCCAGTTTCAATGCAAAAATATGTAAGTATGTGTCTAAATTGTTGATACGTTGAAAATATTTTTATACATATACAGGAAGGTGTAGTGAAATTTGAGGAGCGTTATGTGTAGGCGATAAATAAATGCTTTAAATAAAAAAATGGATTTTGACTTTTTTTAAATAGTTTTTTTTTCATGGTTTTCTTTTTATTTTATTTATGCAGACCTTTTCGGAAAAATCTGAACATTCTATTAACATCCGCCGTATTAAAGTAGTAGTTAGTTTCTTTTTTCTTATCTACTTAAATCTAGTGCACCTATTCACTCATTTCTGCACCACCCTAAGGTAGACTGGTAGAAAATGCCTACGGCATAAAAAATAAATACCCGTAGTTTCAATCATGTCAGCCCTCTCTCATATGAAATTTATCAGTAAATTTTCAAGTTCAATTTGTCTGTTTAAAAATAAGATTTCTGTATTAAAAATCACGAATTTTCCTAAAATTGCTAGTGCTTTACGCTATTGACGGGATCTACTATACGAACTTTCACACCTTTTTGTAATAGCCTGTATACAATATTTAGGAGTGATTTTCTTTCTTGTGATTTTTTCTTCTCTCGTAATTTTTTTTAAACAAATTAATGAAAAATAAGTACTTTTTTCAACTTTTGATTCGTGTGACAACTCGTTTCCAGTACATTTTTCTCGTATTATTATTATCTCGTATTAAACGTTTTTCTATTGAAGTTTCTAAGCTGCTCCAATCAGTTTCAGTAGTTTAGAAAAAAAAATGGCGCATTTAAAGACAAAAAAAGATCGTTCCCAATGATTTTGAAAGTTTAAAAGCGATCTCGCTAAAATTTATAAAACGTTTTAATATCATCACAAGCTACAATTTCAGAAAGGTTCAGACTTCTATACGTTCCTTTCAAAGTTATTAAATGTTGAAAAAACGCTCTTTTTTAACTTTGACCTTCATTTGCTGTTAAACAAAAGCACTTAGCGACTTTGAACAGATCTCATTTTGTAGGTAATTTAATGGGGAATAAAAGTAGAATAAAAAAGTTTAAGGCACATATGGCGAAAATCGTCTAGGAAACGAGATATCACATGAAATGTAAAAAAAAGTCTTTATTTTTAAATTAAGTTTTAAGTTAAATTGTTTAAAAAAAATGACGCGCTACTTGTCCAGTCTGCGGGTATCAAAATTCTTAAACAGCGCATTTTTTTACTATTTATCCAAAAATAAAAATTCGTGGTAATCAAAATGTCCATTTGTGATCATAAAACAGATAGGTTGACTGGGCTGTATTACGGATGGATCAGGAAGTACCTTGAGCAAGTCAGGGTAGCATACCTGTTTTTTTTTATGGTATAGACGGCAAACGAGCAGACGGGTCACCTGATGGTAAATAACTGCCGCCGCCCTTGGGCACCTGCAATTCAAAAGTCACAAGTGCGTTGCCGGCCTTTAAGGTGGGATTAGGCGAAGGGGGGAATACTCTAACTATCAGTGGTGTTACTCTGTCACTTGACGTTAAGTCCGAGCCCTCTTACAAAGGTGTTGTTTCAACAATAAGCTAGCTATTTATAACACAGCTATTTATAAAATAAGTAAGTCAGTCTTTCACTTCATATCAGAAAGTCAATACAGATAAATCTTCCACGAAAACGTTCAAGCTCATTAATCACTCGTGTCATTATTTCCGTTGAGCTATGTTGTAAAGATACAAGCAACTCAACATTGAAAACCACCTAGGAATTTATGAAGTTCGGAGTCTAGAGTCAAAACTTATGATATGGTGTTTATAATCTGACAAGGACAGATTTTACTATAATATATCTCAATTTCTGAGCTTTTACTTCATAATTACTTAAGATAATGTTGTCTTGATAATGTGTATTTTAAAGACAGATGAAAGGGAAAATGAGAGCCTTGAAGACGACAAAATACAGCCAAAGATACAACGACAACAAGATTTAGTATGATGACATCTTTTAATCTTTTATGAGGATTGCGTAAAAGCAGGCCTTTCTTACTTAGAAGTGTAGTATCATAGGTACGGTGACGGTGACGGCCGTGTGTGAGATGTGTGAAGTTATTATTATTATTACTTACCCATTCCTGGAACGTTTTCCGTTATTAATCTCTAGTATTTATCCGTTGTTATGTAAATCCTTATCTGCATTGATAAACATGAAATTATCGTAACGTATTGATTTTTTCCATAATTAAGGCATAGATTAGATTATTTATAGAGCTTGGATATTGTTTCTATCAGGTATATGTTTTAATATCTGTATTTCAGGTTAAAATATTAGTTGTATAAGTTTAAGTTGTGTAAGTATAATTTGTATAAGTATGAGTTATATAAGTTGTAATTAATAAATAAACTAATGTGATATATAACACTGAATCTGGGGTAAGCATGGCCTGTGGATCACCCTTAACCGATTGACCTTATGAATTTATTCGATTCCTTCAACCTTTTCAAAATTTTGTAGGTAGGTTAAATGTACAGTCAAAAAATTTGATAGAACTAGCTGCGCACCACGGTTTCACCCGCATAAGTCCCGATGCCGTGGGAATATCGGGATAAAAAGTAGCCTATGTGTTAATCCAGGCCTCCAACTATCTATATACAAAGATTAATTGCAATAGGTTCAGTAGTTTTTGCGTGAAAGAGCAATAAACATCCATACATCCTCACAAACTTTTGACGTTTTTAATATTAGTAGGATGTTGTTTTTTTATGTATTAGGTTTTTTTTATTATGTTAAGTGTGGTCTTCTTGATGGTAAGTGGTTATCAGAGGTGCCACTTGTGAGTTGTCAACCACTTTTTAACAGCACTACTAGCGGGGTACTGTGTAAGTATGTTCTATAGTAGAGTGGAGTTAGGCTAGTAGGTTTGATGACCCGTGGGGGTTGCCACAAGACAAAAAAAGGCTAGGAGGTTCAGAAATCTGAGTTATATTCCACCAGACATTTTGTAATAAATTTTTAATTGCTAAAATCAGTCAAGAGGTTTTTGTTTAAATAGAACATAATAGAAAAAATCTAGTAATTATGTACAAAGGGAAGGCCTTATTGCTAAGGCCTTATACCAAGCAATTTCAAACAGGCAACCTTTGGATGGACAAAACGACAATTTTATTGTAAGATTTTTTCCTTTTTTTTTAACAAATAGCCTAAGGCTAAAATGAGTTCAACATAGTAGTTTGTTAAGTAACTAGCAGCGCCCCGCAGTTTCACCCACGTAAGTCCCGATCCCGTGGAAATATCGGGATAAAAAGTAGCCTATGCGTTAATCCAGGTCTCCAGCTATCTACATACCAAGTTTCATCGCAATCGGTTCAGTGGTTTTTGCATGAAAGAGTAACAAACATCCATCCGGATGGATGGATGTTTGTTACATCCAAACAACAAACGGCAAAGGTTAACGGAAAAGTATGTATTGTATATCAATAAGGTGAGACAGAGAA
This sequence comes from Euplagia quadripunctaria, assembly GCA_963859945.1. NCBI lineage: Eukaryota > Metazoa > Arthropoda > Insecta > Lepidoptera > Erebidae > Euplagia > Euplagia quadripunctaria. The sequence goes on along the minus strand of OY982578.1, from coordinate 4,682,567 downwards.
CACTTTATACTTTAACCGAAAACTTTAACTTATTTTTTTTATTAAAATATAGCTCGCATCCTTATAAATAATATCGTGGGCTTTAAAAACTTACAACAAACGACCTAAAAGTACACCAAAACTCAAAAGACGGGTCACCTGATGGTAAATGACTACCGCCGCTCATGGACACCTGCAACTCAAGAGTCACAAGTGCGTTGCCGGCCTTTAAGGCTGGAGTAGGGGTGAGGTGGAAGAGGGGGAGGAGGGAGGGAAGGGTTAGGACGTCACTCACTCGACGAAAAGCAATGCAATCATTGCTTCACGGGCGATTTTCTGTGAGGCCGTGGTATCACTCCTGTCGAGCTGGCCCATACGTGCCGGAGCATGGCTCTCCCACGGTTAAATTATAAAATAAATTAATTGTACTATATGAAGATCGAATCCACTACACTCCACGCGCTGTCAGTTAAGCCACTGTAATTATTTTTAATATTTTTAGCTAAATCAAAGTGAAAATGAAATACAATGTTAAACTTTCGATCATCAAATACTTAATCACGTCATCATATCAAATTTATCTCAATTAGTTTTATTGCTTGTCATTAATTATTCATCATGCGTCTTTCCTTGACATGTCAATCAGACAAATTCCTTTGATAAAGTAGACCACACGTTGTGAATATTAATTAATTTTATGTTACATATGCAAACCAACATCTAAAGCTATATTTGGCAAAAATTATTAGCTTCAAAGATTGAGAGAAAATGAGAAAATTGGGGAAAATTTGGAAAATAGTTTAGATAGATATAAATGTACTCTATATTGTACACCAACAAATAGGTTACAATATTTCACATATATTTACTCACTAGCTAATGTAAGTTTATTTTTTTAAACAACTATAAGTTTATACGCAAGCAAGCAAAGACACGCTGCGCCAATGGCTTGCGGCCCAAAATATAAAAGTACCTAGTAGATCAAAATTCTGTGTAACCCGATTAGGGTTACTCTCCCATTGAATTCTGGGCGACAGCACTGCTAAGAAGCAGCAAAAACACACAGTCACAAAACTCTATGGCAGTAGGACTATCTCACCGTAGGTTTTTTATTCTCAGTCGGTTGGCTAAATTCCGAGATAAATCTGCTTGGCATTGACTCGAAATACACAATAAATAATATGATAACATATTTCAAGAAAAATAATGTTTCAAATACAACCCTCGTAAATTATTAAGTTCAAAGCAAATCCTAGACAACATGCGATATTTATGATAACCCTTTCTACTATCAAATATATTTTTACTTTATATATTTAAAACATGCACAAACAGAAAATGATAGTCCCACACGAATTACTAGAGGAACTGAATTATATACTGAACTCCCAGGCGCAACAATAGTCGATTATTGAAAAGCACGCACCATCTCTTATGGTATAAAACAAGTGAACTGAACGACCGAGTGAACTTTTTGAATGCAATCGACTGATGACTGAACGAATGGTCAGTTGGTATCGATAAAACGTTCCAATTTTTAAAAATGGAATATTGGCTTTTTCTTTAGCCAATTGAATAAAAAGCTAAATGAAATATTATTAGCTCCCTATTCGAGTGTATTTTTTACCTTTGTACATACTTACTAATTTACTATGCCTTTGTAAATTTAAGTCTGAAATATTACGTTCTACGGAGTAACGCAGCAATGTACAACAAATTCAGTTAATATGGCTTATATATTCATAAGAAATTTTCATATAAATAGCTCTGTTGCCTGTAATTTATTTTCGATTAGACAGCATTACTGAGAAATAGGCTTGGTGTACCTATTTCTGAGTTTAATGTTATACCTTACTCAAACTGGTTATCGAAATTGTCGTTGAATGTGACATATTTGCTTGATGGTAATCTAAAAGTATTTTTATGTTTGATTATTTAAACAACATACTTAGTTGTTGTCGCCACATCAAAAAGTCTTATGTATTTTATTAAAAGTAGGTGCAAACTATAAAAGATGATAACACAGTTCACTATTTAGTATAGTTATGCCGGTAGCGCCACGCTTTTGGTCGGTTGACAATGGTGGGTGATAAAAGGCTAGGCATGCATTATAAGTTGAAAACAATCACTTGAGTGCTGATTGAGATACGAACAACATAGCAGTTACTGTTATATAGTCATTTTAATTGTTTAAACAATAGTGGTTAGATTGTTGGTAACATAGTGACATGAAATATTATGACCAAGTATTCTAGTCATACTAATATTTTACATACTTTATTTGATCGAACCGTTTAGGGGTTTGGGGTATGTTATACAGCTGTTACAAAATGGTGTGGTCATATTTAAGGGCTGTATAGTAGACCCCGTAAATAACATAAAGCGCTAACAACTTTGTAAAAATTAATGACTTTTAATACAGAAATCTTATTGTGAAACTGACAAATTGAACTTGAAAAGTGACCGATAAAGCTCATTTCGCATGAAAGAGGTCGACATGAATGAAGCTATGTATATTTAATACCAAGGATGTTGATGGAAGGAAAAGATTTTTTCGAAAAATGACTGCTTAAAAAATTAAGAAACCAAAATATAATTGAAATTGACATGAAAGTTTTTATTATGTTGTTTAGAAATCTGCACGTATAACCGTGAAAAGCATATCAGTCCAAAAAATCGATCCTAAAGAAAAAAAAAAAATTTTTCTTTGGGACCGATTTATTTTTTCCAAAATCCTTTTTTCCTAGTTAAATCGACTATTTGTTGGCTACACAAGCTAGCGCTCCTAAAATTTGAATATACCTTTATATAAAAGAGACATCTACTCTTTCGTATTGTTTATGTCTTTGTCACTAAATGTAGTGCCATATTTATTACTGAAGTTCTTGTACGACACATTTTTTTTATATTATAAGGGGCAAACGAGCAGACGGGTCACCTGATGGTTGAAGATACCGTCGCCAATGGACACCTGCAACTCAAGAGTCACAAGTGCGTTGCCAGCCTTTGAGATAGGAGTACGCTCTTTTCTTGAAGGTTTGAAGGTCGTATCGGTCTGGAAATACCGCAGGCGACAATTTGTTCCAGAGATTGGTTGTGCGAGGCAAAAAATGTCTGGGGAACCGCACAGTGGTGGATTGCCAATTATCCAGGTGATGGGGTGAAAGTTTTGCAGCGTTGAACAATTCCTCTGAGCACTCCCCATGACACATGTGATAGAGGACTTCATAGAGGATTCATGACTTTTTGTCATCCAAGAAGAGATACTAAGGCTAAGACTAATGACTACTGGTGCATTCCAGTCTATTTACGGAGAAGCATTTTACAATTCAAGCTATTCGATTGTGGAATGCAATACACGGTAGTATTAAATGTGCTCAAATGTTGCCGGTTAATTTGGTTTTATAATTTCTCGGTACATAGACAATAATTAGGTACTTTTGATATTGTATTATTTGTACGAAATTGCCTAGGGCAATAAATCATAGCACACCTGAAATTTACTCTATATAATCATATATTACAAAACGCAGAAAATTTACGTGGGAGAGTCATGCTTCGGCACGTATGGGCCGGCTCGACTCGATACCACGGCCTCACAGAAAACTGACCATGAAACAAGGATTGCATTGCTTTTCGCCGCGTGAGTGAGGTTACCGGAGGCCCTAACCCTTCCCTCTCCCCTATTCCTGTCCTTCTCCTCTCCTCCCCTCTAATCCCCCTCTCCCATCTTCCCGCTCTTCTCCCCTCTCCCCCTCTTCCCCTTTTCCCCTATTCCCCTATTCCCCACCTTAAAGGGCGGCAACGCACTTGTGACTCTCGAGTTACAGGTGCCCATGGACGGCGGTAGTCATTTACCATCAGGTGACCCATCTGCTCGTTTGCCCTCTATACCATAAAAAAAAAGAAAAAAAAAAGTAGCTGAATAAGTCTAAATAAAATTTAACACCTTTGTAGTGTTATAGTCTCTTCTGCATATACAAATTCACATTAACAAAATAGTTTTGAACCACACGCGCTTAGGGAAGTTGCCGAATGAGTGATCAAAGCTATCATTTTCAACGGTCGGATAACTCCACTGACAATTCAAGCTATTCGATTGTGGAATGCAATACACGGTAGTATTGAATGTGCTCAAACGTTGCCGGTTAATTTGGTTTTATAATTTCTCGGTACACAGATAATTATTAATTTTGATATTGTAGTTGTTTGTACGAAATTACCTAGGAAAATAAACCACACTACAACTGAAATTTACTCTGTACAATCATATTTTACAGAACGCAGAAAGTAGCTGAAAAAGTCCAAGTGTTGTATTCTCTTCTGCAAATAGAAATTCACATTAACAAAATAGTTTTGAACCACACGCGCTTAATGAAGTTGCCGAATGAGTGATCAAAGCTATCGTTTTCAACGGTCGGATAGGTCCACTAAGTCAACACCGTTGCGGCATACATTACGGTTTTGTTCAATTCCGTGTGAAAATGACTACATATTTCTCTTACTTGCCTATTATTTTCAGGACCTGTTGATCTATTGGTTAGTTATCCTGCCTGCCGAGCCAGAAGTCGTGGATTCGATTTCCACTCAGGATAAATAATATTGTGTGATCCTGAGCACGATCATATTTGTTCTGTGTCTTCGTGTATTTTAACTATAATATGTATCTATTTAGTTATTTTATAAGTGTGTTTATGAGCAGTCTGGTTACCATAGTACAGGCTCTGCCTAGTTTGGGATCAGACGGCCGTGTGTAAGTTGTATCAAGTATTATCTTTATTATATTACTCAGTTATAAGAAAGAAGTAACCTGCTTTTTTCATCATTCAAATTATTTATGTACAGCAAAATAACCGCAATATTGATTAAAAAACTGTATTCTTTATTATTCTAGCAAATATAATTTGAATGGAATAAGTTTCACATTCATGTATTAGTGTGTTTTTTTAATAAGTGACGTGGAATGTAAACATGGGGTCCCCTAGATAGTGAGTGGTTCAATTTGCGTATAAACTTTAACTCGATATCCTCCAAGAGAAACACAACAATATACCAACTAGTGTTGCTCTTTGTGAGGCTGATAGATGATATCTAGGAGAGCAAAAATCTCCAGCGACTTTGTGACTGCCTGTCTGAAAACCTTATCGCGAACTAAAAGTCATTTACCATTTTTTTTGTAACAAACGTTAAAATTAGTCGTATTTATCGAAGTTTTATCTATCCAAATAAACTACAATATACTTACCTAAAATGCGTATGAAACCAATTTCCTAAATACAGATTGTTTAATCATGGAATCATGAATTCCATTAATATAAATCCATTTTTGAAATGGAATGGATTTAAGACTATTTAATATAATTTGATTCAGCAGTACAATATTAATTGATTACTCGCAACATTAACGTTAAAATGATTGGAAAAGGGTTTTATTCAATCAAGCTTAATGCGGAATTGTTCAGCCGGTTGACGATTTCAACCATTTTATTTCGTTTATTCGAGGTTGTGGAAAAAAAGAAACAGAATCGAAGAATTGTATAAATAGTATTGGTTTCTCAGCGAATCCGAATCATCCAATTTAACTGACCTTTAAATATTTATAAAAAAAATTACGTCACAGCCACCCGAGCTAAGCTATATCTTGGTCTATGGATTTTAATAAACGAATGAACATAGATACTCCTTTATTTAATACATACATATTTTTAATAGAATACGCATATTATAATGTATTTAGAAACGCACAGACAATTGCAAATACACAGGTTCGCAAATATGAATGCCAGACAAGAGACACTTTACACGCTGATTAATGCAAGTTAGAAGTGACTGTGTACATACATTTTTTTAATTCGATAAGGGGCAAACGAGCAGACGGTTCATCTGATGGTTTGTGACTACCGCCGCCAATGGACACCTGCAACTTAAGAGTCACATGGGCATTGTTGGCCTTTTAGATGGGAGTAGGGGAAGGAGGCCCTCCGGTAGCCTCACTCACTGGGCGAAATACAACTTAAGCAATGCTTCACACCGGTTTTCTGTGAGTCCGTATCACTCCAGTCGAGCCGGGGCCCATACGCGCCGAAGCGTGGCTCTCCCACGATTATACATACTAATAATACATTATTTTGCTACGCATAATTTCTTTAATATATTTACTCCGATTTCTCAAAGGCTTCTCCACTGATATTCATAGTTTATTTTCTGATTTCTGCTAAATTATTTATCAAAGTAAATGTTTCCCCAATCTAGGTATTGTCGTCCCTTGTCATCATGTTCAAATTAGTATGTAAATGTCACCAAATCACTCATTGTAGCGGTTTGGTAGATAGACCTACATCAAAACAATATTATTCACAGTCTACTTTAATATTGTTGTACATAGACTTGATTATATTGTGTAAAGGCTTAAATATAATTTGTGTAACATTGCACCTGGGATTCTATAATTAATGTTTCTAACAATGTTTACAAATGGCATCGGATGATATTCCGTCTCAAGATGTTTACAGTTCAGTTTTCAATCGTTTTCAGTGACTTAATTGTGTTTGGTCAAGCACAGTCGCACATCTCTGATGCATATCTGGCCCTTGTAAGTCGACGAACTTGACTCGTATTTATTACTATACTAGCAGCGCCCCGCGGTTTCACCCGCGTAACTCCTGATCCTGTGGGAATATCGGGATAAAAAGTAGCCTATGCGTTAATCCAGGTCTTCAGCTATCTACAAGTTTCATAGCAATCGGTTCAGTGGTTTTTGCGTGAAAGAGTAACAAACAACCATCCATCCCTCCAAACTTTCACATTTATAATATTGGTGGGATAATACAATACTTGCCTCAGTGGAATTGAAACTCTGCTATGTACAGTTATTTTACCCATAAACTCTACTAGGTACATCATACATATGAAGGGCCTGTTAGTCTACTGCTTAGTGATCCTGACTACTGAACCACAGGGCCTGGGTTCGATTCCCACCATGGACAAATAATTATGTGGTGAATTTATGGGTGTAATTTATCTATGTTTGTATTTAGTAATCCATTTACAGGGTGTAAGAAACACCGTAACGGATATTGAAATAGTATATTCAGACCTTCATTCTGAGTCGAAAATCATTGGAGTTTTCTACGGGAAAATGTATAATTAATTTTTTGGTTAAAAGTGAAATCATAATCAGTAAACAGACCATTTTACCGATTGTTTTTAATAAATACCCCATACGGCCAAAAACTGCAATGTAATCAATTAAACAACAGTCATGCTCGTGAACGGGTGCCGTTGGTCGGGGCTGGTCATCTCCGGACTTCTATTATTTAAATATGTATAGTTTTAATTAGCGCGTCTTTTTATATTTTAGAATAATAGGTATTTATATTTTAGAATAATACAAATGTCACATTGTCCTCACATTTCATTTACGCTTATAAGCAATGTAACCAGATATTTATAAATAACATTTTGAAATAGAATGTCCTTGGAGTTTCTTGCCTGTTCTTCTCCATAGGATCTACGCATTGGAACAGGCTACTAGCTTCACGACTGACTTAGTCTGACTGACTCCTAGTCCTGACAATTAAAAAATACCTATTATTGGTTTAATTGAAATAAATGGTTTTGATTTTGATATGCAATCAGCTGCTGCTACGGTGCCGTTAAGGTCATTCTAATCTCGCATTTTTAAGATGAACTGACTTTTGTATTGTGATAAGTATAAACGAGAGGTTTTTATAAGTTTTTCGCGTGGCTCAAACTTACACACTGTACTATAGTACAGTGTGTAAGTTTTTCGCGTGGCTTAAACTTACACACTGTACTATAGTACAGGCTCTGCCAATTTTGTAACCAGACGGCACTTTGGGAATTAAAAATCGGATAAAGGAGTATATTGAAAGGTAACGGATGAAAAGGATATTACATATATGGATGGATGGGGGGTTTAAGCAATTCCTGAAGCAGGTCAGGGTCTCATACCTGTAACTCAAACTGGCTGTTGTCGGGAAGTCCGAGCCCTCTAATACAATAAAATGTCGAGTGATGGTGGCTCACAGAAAACCGGCAGTGAAGCAATGATTGCATTGCTTTTCGCCGAGTGAGTAAGGTTATCGGAGGTTACGGAGCGTTAGGACGCTTCCCTCCCCCCACTTCCACCTTTCCCCTACTCTTGTCTTTAAGGCCGGCAACGCACTTGTGACTCTTGAATTGCAGTTGCTAATGGGCGGTGGTAGTCATTTACTATCAGGTGACCCGTCTGCTCGTTTGACCCCTACACCATTAAAAAACAGTATAAAACTAGTATTTGTGAACGTAAATGACGACAATTCTCGTGACGAACGCATGACTTTAAGCCAATGAACTGACTATATGAGTACATAATTACGTTAATAGAGCTGAGCTGATGTCATTGAACCGTCTATTGAGGTACGAACAATAACTGCCACATATAATGTCGGATGACTAAGCTAAAATACTGTTACCGTGTATAAGTAATGCACGTGGCGTCTATTAGCAAGATCAATGAAAAGTAATAGGTATAAGTAGTCGGTATGATGTAGAGATATAATATCCCATCAAAAACATAAATGTGAAAATGGGAGCCAAGTTCCATATTAAGAATATACGTGGTTATCGACTACGCCGACAAACATATCTTACTCTTCTAAAATATTGATATGCTGTAAACGTAATGGTTCGTGTAATATAACACACGGCTGCTGCGTCACATGTTCCTTTTTCTTGAACTTGGCTTGACACGCTGCACTGTGTCTGGATAATAACTTGATACACCTCTCACACGGCCGCCTGATCTCAAACCAGGCAGAACCTGTACTACGATAACCTGACTGCCGATAAACATACCTATGTTTTTCTAAATACACACAAATTATAGATAAATTACACCCAGACCCAGAACAAATGATCACGCTCATCACACAATTACCTATTGTTTTCCTCAGCATTAATCTTCCAACTTGGTCTCTTTTCAGAGGAATATACACTGTTTATTGAACTAAATAAACTTTTGTAATACATTATGTGGACTATACAAATGCATAGAAATGGTCTGTATTGTTTAAGAGCTACAAAAACCTGTGTCGTGAAGCTTTAGCCTAGAATAAAAAACTCTATTATTTCGTTTCTTAATTCTTATTTTCTTTTTTTTTATGGTATAGGAGGCAAACGAGCAGACGGGTCACCTGATGGTAAATGCCGCCGCCCATGGGCACCTGTAACTCGAGAGTCACAAGTGCGTTGCCGGCCTTTAAGGAAGAGGGGCAGGGAAGGACGGGAATTGGGAAGAGGGAAGGGTTAGGGCCTCAGGTAACCTCACTCACGCGGCGAAATGCAATGCAAGCATTGCTTCACTGCCGGTTTTCTGTGAGGCCGTGGTATCGAGCGGAGTCGAGCCGGCCCATACGTGCCGAAGCATGGCTCTCCCACGTCGTCTAAAAGTTTGATTTTTATTTATTTCATCTAAGCCACCTCTCGCGCTAGGAATGATTCGTGTGTCACGGTGAACTTTACAAACATTGAAATAACGAACATAAAATTTAAGTTTACTTCTTGTTTACATTAAAAGCTAAAATTTTCGGTACAAGTTTTTATTTAGTACGTTCAGCCGTAAGGTAATGATTGAGTAGCATTTTTTTTTTACTTTCGTGAAAAAAAAAAATTTGTTTTGACCAGAATAATTCGAATTTTATGCTGAGATGTTTTTGTCAATCAACATGTCTTTTTCCTCTGTATAACACTTTTAATTTCTCCATTAGATATTCACAGCTTATGTTTAAAAACCTTGCTTAAAAAAAAGAAAGTTTTCAGCAATCAGTTTTGATGGCTATTTCTATTACTTCCAGCTTCATAAAGTTAAAAATTTTCCTCTTGCGCGTTTCCCTTATTTTGAGGTGAGCACAAAATGATGAATTTCGAATAATACTTTTCCCCATTCATTTTAAATTCCTTATTCAATTTGGGAATTAAATTACTCCCATAGGAAATTAACTTTTAATTAATCTTGTCAATGTTGACTTAACTTATAACCAAGGCAGAAATGGACCACGTTTTGGGCCAATTTATCCTTTTGGGTCTACCTTCGATTGGTTAAAAGTGCAGTGGCAAAATTGTGACAGTCAACGGGTAGATCTTTATTAGGCTAATTCAGAGTAGTGGACACAGAGCAATAATCAGTCCGCTAACGAACGGCATCCAAAAGTCGAGACTTCGAGATTACGAGAAACGAATTTGATTAGCATTTGGGAACTGAAAACCAGCGGAGAGGTAGGAAAAACCAGTTTATAATCAACTAGCAGCGCCCCGCGGTTTCACCCGCGTATGTCCCGATCCCGTGAGAATATCGGGATAAAAAGTAGCCTATATGTTAATCCAGGTTTCCAGCTATCTACATACCAAGTTTCATCGCAATCGGTTTAGTAGTTTTGGCGTGAAAGAGTAACAAACATCAATCCATCCATCCATCCATCCAAACTTTCACATTTATAATATTAGTGGGATTAATAACAACTACTAACGACTAATAAACGACTCAGATAAGTATTAAGATATTTAATATTGTGGTAAATCATAAACCATACGAATTTTTTTTACATATAAGCTAAAGAGTACTCGTTCATTCATTCACTAAATAAAAACTAGAGGGCCGGTTTAAAGGAGTCTAAGGGCTTTAGAAACATTATGTGAAAGTTCATGGTTTTTACTATTGGAGACATAAGTTTGGGACGGTGCCAGGCGTCACACTGGGATTACTACGCTGCCAAGGTCCCCCTGAAAAAGGGCCCCCGTCGGGTCCAAAACTAGTCGGGCATCCCCGAAATACAAACGTGAGTAAAACCGTATAGTTTCTAATAAACATGAATACCACTCACGAAAGTTTTTATTGTAACATAAGGTTGGGTTATTCTGGTTGGATTTTTTTTTTAAATTTGCCAAGGAGGGAAAGTTGGCTGTAAATTTACAAACGCCATGAAAAGTTCAAAAAGCAGTTTCTTTAAAACATGTCCTAAAATGAAGGGTTTATTTTAGTAAGTATTTTAAGAGTACAAAGTAGCGGATAATGGTGTCAATTCTGTTGTATTACTCTCTTGACTATAATTGACTAAATTTTCTTCATACAAAATGTAAACCTTGTACACTTTGAAACAAGGTCTTATTTCAAATTTAAACAAGTAGGTATCATATGTCGCTATCGAAATAAGCAATTTATTTGTCGACTAAAGTCTTACGCTTAAATAAACTTTAATACCACGTAGCGAGAGCCGCTATCCGTTGAATGCCATCTCTTTTGATCTGTGTTTTTAGTAAGCGTCTTCGTAGGTGTCGATTAAAATAACATCATCTTAGTTCGTTTTGAACAAGTTTTTATACGGCAATTATACGACATTTGAATAAATGGGGACTCTCGCTGCGTGGAAACAAAGTTGAATATGTGTTGGTTTTAGTGAAATTTAGTAGCGCTGAGAAATAGATGCCAGTAACAAATAGACCTTGTTGCGAAGAAAACAAGGTTGATTTCATGTGAAGAAATTAAGTTAGGTTTTAGTTAAGTCGAGTGTACAATAGAATCGGGACCAATAGCTAGCAAAAAATATAGTTTTTAACTTTAAAACATTACATAAAAAAATCCAATAACTTTTTATGTGGATTTTACGGGTAAGATGAACTGTGGTTATTATTATTATTGTGAATTGCCAACCCTATGCCGAAATACAACACGAATGTAGCATTAAGATTTGGGCATGACCTTAAGTAGTATTTGATATACCTACTTTCAGAAAATTAAATTTAATCATTACTTACAACAGCGCGTCAAGCATGATGCAAAGTTGACGATATTTGCATCAGTATCCAAGGTCCGCTGGACCTGGTTTACAAGTCTGACAGGATGGGGCGCATTCCTTGAGGCCACGTTCTGCTGCAGAAACATGCACGCACCAACACACAAGCACAGTCACACACACAACGACGAATAAGTACCACTGAATCTTTATACACACACAATACATCCAAACTTATAGTAAACACACAGCGAAATGCCTAAATAAATACAGGTAGACATGGATAGGTACTGCTTTTGTAGTTTACTTAAGAGATGATTGTGTGAGTGGTTATGATATACCATGATAGGTGATAATTTGTTGTTATAAATTGGTAATGCATGTGAGTCGTTCTTATCTTTATTATACGGTTAATTATTTCCACCTCGAGTTTAGTAATTTAAAAAAAATTATTATAATCGGGATAAATTTAATTATACATTATTTAAAATTATTAATAAAATTTTATACAATATCAAGTTTAGTTAAAAAAACTATAGCAAAAGTGTACTAAATATTACTAGATAGTTTTTGATCTTTTTTTGTTTACTAAATGCTCATGTGCAATAAACATGCAAATTATTCATACTTATTAATATTAATATAAATAATAATTATCTTGTATAAAAGTAGACTAAACTGACTTCAATGCTTCTAAATTTGAAGCCTACATTAACTATTTTAGCACGTTTAGGGTCAGTTTTTTAAGTTTTGAAAAAGGATCGAACTAATTCTGAATTATTTTGTAGGACAAATATGAACATTACGTTTACGGCGGTGTTTAAAAGATTTGAAATCACCTCAAATGACAGTATTTTTAGACAAACGAACATCTCCGAATCGTCTAATTTTAACTATTAGGAATCAAAAGAATTAAAAATTATCAATTCAGAATTAATTTCGCAAAATGAAATCCAAAAATCAAATTGTGTGTTCCGCGATGAACTTATATTATGGCATGCGCGGGAGTCGACCGGTCTCAGACAAAAGGGAAAGGGCGATGCATACCGTAGAAAACGAGAGGGACAGACGGAATACGCGACATTCCTGCAACTTGTTTGAATCAGATTAAAATTCTGTACAAACTGGTTCTCATTTTTGGAACAATTTTATTTTTATTTAAACCTGCTGATAATGTCGTTTGTTATTTACTAGATGGCGTTACTTGTATACATTCTTTGATGGCATATCATTATGTATATGTAATTATTGACGGCTATCTTTATATAAACAAATTTAGTAAGTCAATTTTAACCTACTTCTTATTGTCGTATCGAAATAAAACTTTTATGTGTAACTAGAGATCGCTTGGTGGTATAACTTGAGCTGTCATTGTATAGGCTTACTTGCCATGACAGGTAATCACATATCCTGGACGCGTGTAATTTAATTAAGCAGTTTTCATGTAATTTTTAAAGTTGTTTCTGCACTTCTTCTATATATAAACTGTAAATATTTCAAAATTCACGTTACCACGTTGCGAAATTTCCTTAAAAAGGGGTACAAAAAAATTCTCTTCACGTATTAATATAATGATATATGTAGTTTGGATGATAATACTATAAATTGGCTTCTTGGAGCTGATCTGATGGTGGAGCCAGGAGGTGGATTGTAGAACTCTTAAGAGGCTACCCCTCGAATTTGGGTTCATATGATTCGTTTTGACTAGTCCAACAGATTGGCTTTGGTGGCGAGCGAAGTAATAAGGTAGATCGTGGGATAATTTTTTTACTTCTTAATTCGATTCGCCATAAAAGCGTGTTTTTAGTTTTACTAACTTTTAATCTATAATACCTTTAAACTGGCAGTTTTTGTATATATGTAGATATATATATAATCTGGTATCCCAGGTACTTATTATTAAATCAGATTGTTCAATTCTGTATAATAATAAGTTAAGTTATATATGCGATGGGATACCACCTGGGGATAGCAGGGAGCATAGCAGAAAAGGAAATGACCGAAAAGATTGCAAGATAAATGAATTGGGGAGATGGAAACTTTTGACAGTCTGTTCTTGACACTAAGTCCATATTTTGAAGTTCTAAAAGGCTTATCAAGGTAAGAAGGTCAAACCCCCTTTAACTTTATCATGATTCTTATCCATTTTGGAATCTTTATATTACATTTATTTATATTATATTAAAGATCTTTTGTACGTGACGTACGTACGTTATTTCGAACGATTTTGAATTATTTTAATACTAGCAGCGCTCCTCGATTTTACCCGTGTAAGTCCGAATCCCGTGGGAATATCGAGATAAAAAGTAGCCTATGCGTTAATCCAGGTCTCCAGCTATCTACATACCAAGTTTCATCACAATCGGTTCAAAGGTTTTTGCGTGAAAGAGTAACAAACATCCACCCATTCATCCAAACTTTCACATTCATAATATTAGTGGGATTTCAAACGTCAATAGATGTCAAATGATATATGGTCTCTGTTCGTGTTCGTTCGTGTTTAGACACGCGTTCCTCGCCTGCAATATCATATGTTTTTAAAATGTAATTTTAATTATGGTGGCGAATGATTAACCATTACCAAGACTATTCGTCTTCCCGATAGAGCTATAAAGTGATCCTATTCACCGATACAATCAAAATGTATATAAATACAAGCCTATAATTAATAAGTTTTTTATAGGGTGGAGTTATTTTGACAGTCGGGCGACTCCCAATGAAGTAGTAGCATCCTGTCCTATGTCTGACACAACAAATTTTTTTTGATGCAATTATCTACTCCATCACTACAAACTGAACAAAAACATGGCTAACCTAAATTTGGGCGAAAACTCAACATGCAGATTTTGTCAAGAGGCCGAAGAAACCGCAATTAAAAAAAAATATATCCAGCTTTTATATATCTCTCATATACATTCAGCCATCATCTCATTCAGCCAAGCATAGTATGTTGGATAAAATAAGTAAGTGACACAGATGACGACGTAATTCCCCAACTCAAACGCTATTAAATTGTAAGTAGTCGTCAAATCTTGTTCTGGCGCTATAATTCACCTTTAAGATTAAATTTTAGTACGATATAGCCTCTATATAGGGAGAAGATGCGTCCCCAGTTGTCACATAAATGTAAGTCTTTCCTCGTCAACGGCTCACAAAAAAGGAGCCGAATTGAGAACCTCATCTTTTGGATTCGGTTAAAAACTACTGTGACTAATGATACCGTTCGTCTTGGATACGTCCTATCCAAAAGGCTACTGTGAACTCTTATCATAGGTTAGGCCATAGCTTTTTTCACTTATTATTGAAATGTATTAAGTTTTAACAGGATCAAATGCATGATATATACCTACGTATACATAAAAGACAAAAAACAAAGTTGCATAACTTGTGAACGGTGAAGAATGTGCAGGAATCTTCGGTCATGTAGAGTACTACTCACTACAGATTCATCAGTATCTTATAAATTCGGGTATGAATAGATGACAACGCGACATTGTAAGTAGTCATTAAGGATTAGTGAAATCGCTAAAGCGAGATCTACAATCATCACACAGAAAACACAATCACCATTTATTACATAAAACTGAACGTCAACGATTCACCCAATGACAGTTCGAAAATTTGAATTTCGAATTGAACGAATGAACGATAAAACTACTAATAGGAATGGAGACGAGCTAAATCAATCATCGGTATCAGTGAACGAATCTCGCTTTGTGAATGTAAAATTGAAAATATCGATGAATTATCGTATTCAGCTTTTATACTGACGCATATCGACATTGTGTGCATTGAAGAATCGTATAATGGAAGTAAAAGTTGTAAATAAAATAACTGTACACCAGTATATTTAAAGCTTTGATAGAGTTGTATCAAAGAGCATACATAACTAATAATATAAACATAACTTGCCGTTTAGAGCAATCAACTTAGCTGTTTTATCATAAAAAAAATTACATTTCGATTACCACGCAATTTTATTTTTGGGTAAATAGTAAAAAAATGCGCTGACTAAGAATTTCGATACCCGCAGTCGGGAAAAGTGGGGCGTCATTTTTTTTTCAATTTATCTAAAAAAACTGACTTTTTTACATTTCGTGTGATATCTCGTTTCCAGTACGTTTTTTGTCAAATGTGCCTAAAGCTTTTTTGTTCTCCATTAAATTAGCTAAAATGAGACTTGTTCAAAGTCGCTAATTGCTTTTGTTTAATAGCAAATGAAGGTCAAAGTTAAAAAAAGTGTTTTTTTTCAACATTTCATAACTTTGAAAGGAACGCATGTAAAAATCTGAAACTTTTTAAAATTGTAGCTTGTAATATTAATATTAAAAAGTGCTATAAATTTCACCGAGGTCGGTTTTAAACTTTTGAAATTATTACCGATCATATTTTTTTAGACTTAATTGCAAAATGCGCCATTTTTTTTCTAAATTAATAAAACTAGTCGGACCAGCTTAGAAACTTCAAAAAACCATTTAAGTTTATGAGCCCGTTGAAATTTTTAAGAAATATCGAATTTGACTGATTTTATAACGATATTTTGAGGTATACCTTTTTTACGCGAGGTATAAAACTAGGTATATCTTTTTTTTATTTTTTAAATAACCGCTTTTTAATTTGTAATATATTTAATAATATGCAGACTGCGGGTATCGACATTCTAAACGAATTTTTCCAAAAATTAAAATGCGTAGTAATCCAAAATTCAGGTATTTTAGTTCCTTTACTCGGCTAGTTCCCTGTAGTTTGATACGCTACTTCCCTCCTAAGAATCGTGATAAAAGCCAAAAACACATTTCCAAATTTGACTGATAGTTGCAAAAGATTAGCGAGCTTAACCAAAGGAACAAACTATTATTATTATTAAATAAGATACAAACGTAATTTTGCACTTTATTTGTAATGAGTGCTATTACTATACAATGTGTTCAATTTATGACATGGTGTAGTGTATGCGCACCTTAATGTTATGTTCTTTCCAAAAGTGCATTTGCTATTCCTATTGACGTTCTAATAGTCACCTTAACCCATTAATGCTTAAATTGCATTATGATTGCACACTTGACATTATGTCAGCATTCATCATTGCTTCTGAGTGCATATCATTTGAACGTACGACCTTAAAATTGGCTACAGACTATTAACGTCATTTTATAGAAATAAAATGGATTTTAATGCTCTGGGGATTGTGTAATACAATCTATATGAAGTCTTTAAATAACTTGTACAAAAACGAACGAGTGTTACTCAAGACTAACAGTGGCAATGAATAACCATTCTTATTTTTAATTGATTTGAATTAAGGAGCAGGTTCTTAATTCCACAGTTTTTTTTTTTTAATTTGTTTTTTTTGAAAAAAGATTTCAAATTTCTTGTTTTAATTGAATCAACTGTACTCAATGTTGGCCCATTTAAATTTCAAGAAAATATGCCAACACTAAGGAAAATAAAAGGATGAAAGTATAGCTCATTATTTTTTATGATTTAGCCGCGTTAAAATAGTGATATTTTTTTTTTTTATAAAGATTACTAGTAACGTGGGTCACACATTACTAGTAATCTCGTTAACCCCTCCAGCTAAGCTTAACGCTTGTGTTAGGAGTGGGTTCACGACGGTAGTGCACTGGGTGGGGTTCGAACCCGCAATCACTTGATCGCAAGTCCGACGCCTTAGCCATTACGCTACCGCCACTTTTGAAGTGAAAACTTCTTTAGCGGCGTTGTGCACTTTTTTGGGATGGGTAAAAAATGTTAAACTCGCGTCAGGACCGAGAACCTAATCGAAAATTGATCGAAAATGTGTCCGACGGAGCCGAGTTTCTTCTATTTACATGTACAGCGTCAGAGAGACATGGAGAGGAAGGGAGGGAGCGAGAGAGAGAGATATATTGTTATTATTTTATTTTATGATTTCTTTGTTTAATTAAAAAAAAAACCTAATTATATATATGTATATAGATGTGTGTGTGTATGTATATGCAAATACATTGTGAAGTTATGTTTTCACTTCTGTCGGCAGTCCCAAGGCTGCCTACTTTTTTTTAAAGTTTATTATATGGCACGATAATAGTAAAGAAACACAAAGCCTGCTTTTAATAAAGTACCAAAGAATTTTGTCGAAATACCAATTGACAAATTTAAATCTAGAATCAAATCATATCTAACGAAGAAGAACGAAGAATCATATCTTTCCAACAATAATTTGTAGTCGGGAATGATAGGCAAAAATGCTTACGTGTAAGTTTGTTTGAATAAATGATTGTCAGTGATTACGTTACCAACACTATTCATATTCCCTAAAGAGGTATAAAGTGATCCTATTCACCGATACAATCAACACGAATACAAGCCTATAATTAGTAAGTTTATCTGTAAGGTGGAGTTATTATCACATTCGGGCGACTCCCATTTAAGCCGTAACATCCTGTCCTATATCTGATTCAACTATATTGTTTTTATGATGCAATTATTTGATCTACTGTAACACTGCAAACTGAACAAACATATGTTAAACCTAAAGTTGGGCGAAAACACAACATGCAGATTCTGTCGAGAAGCAGAAGAAACTGCAATGCATATTCTATGCTCTTGTGGCCCACTGGTGCAGTACCGAAATTTCCACCTAGGGTTGCACATCATGCAACCGCAGGAAATTAATGCAATCACTGCTTTTAAGATCTAGAGGTTTCTGGAAGCCATAAGTCTGAGAAGTGAACTATAAAACAAGAGACTATAAAAGAACATAAAGCACAAGTGCGGTTTAAAAGCCAGAAATGGTCGAGGTAGCACTTAAAACAACAATAATATCTTTTTTTTTCGAAAAGCCGATATACTAAAAGTTGATCTTCTGTGGAATTATCTACAAATACTTTTTCTTCTTTTGGTAATAAAGTTCAAAGTTTTCAAAATACTTTTTGTAGATACTTTTTATTACAGACATTAATTATAATTTAATGAATTTTGTTTGAAATTCTCAATTTTATTTGCGATGGACTCAACTTGGAATTAATTATATTGTGTGCTAAAATATCCACAGATTAAACTGTTACGTAAATGTTTTGTTGGTACACTTCTTTAGTTTAATAGCTCTTAAGCGCTAAACATGCTAGTCTATTATTATTTAAGCTCTATATTAAATATTAAGCTATTATAGAATTTTACCCATTTTAAACCATTTTAAACGTGGGGTTCATGGTAACCGAGTAGGTTAGCACATTACGAGGTTAAGTAAGACTGGCCAGGTTAGTCTTAGGATGGGTACCATTCTTAACATATTGAGACCCCTCCGTGCCTCGGAGAGCACGTTAAACCGTCGGTCTCGGTTGCCATACGAACATCTGTTTCATTCATTACTGGTAGTTGGAGCCCTAAATAGTCCGACAACCCGGTCTAACTACAGAAATTCGATATCGTCTAGTACTTGGGTTGTGGAGGTCTGATGGCAGTCGCTTCACGTATAATATCGAAGCTCAGCCGTATCGAAATTAGACTGAAAGCTGACCCCACTTAGTTGGGAAAAGGCGCGGAGGATGAATGATTTAAAGCATTTTGAATCATGTTTTATTGCACATTTTAATTGAATACTATTAAATCACTGTATTATATATACACTTACTCACGCCTGTATCCCCGAAGGGGTAGGTAGACGTGTATTAAAGACCCACATTTTGCCACTCACACTCACGTGATAGAGGCCAAGCCTATTGCCGCCAACTGGGCACTTTGGGAATTGGAGATGGGAAAATTGGGAATATATGAAATGGGAAAGGTAGATAAGAAGGAAAGACAACTAAAAGAAAAGATGTATTAGGGAATGTACGTCGAAGCCGTCTCGAAGTGGCTATTGCCAGCAAGAATATTGCCGCTATTGAAAGCCAAAGGACGATTCTTTGGCTCTTATATAAGGCATGTAAAAAGCTGTTGCATATTCCTGTGAAACAAATGGGAGTCGTCACGTTAACCACATACCACGTTACCAGTCGTAGCCAGTCCTCAATATCATATTCATGGTAACTACACACCATAAACGTAATATTTTATCTTTACCATTTCGATTGACAATATTAAAAAGGTTTTTATTTGAAAATCGTATGACATCAAATAAGAATTACAGATTATTTGTGGTTACTGCTGATGCATTCTCGAAATACAGACCGTTAATGCCATAACGCTATGATACCGATGGTCTACAACATTTTTAAGCAGATTATGGCACTAGGGTGAATCTGTAGGAACAGTAATCCTTCTTACTAGCAGAAAAAGCCAATCAGGTTTACTGTGGTCCGGCCTCCTGTAAGGTTAGTCTATAGAATAACCATAGCTGCATAGAGAGTTCTGACACTGGTATTGCGAACTGTTTGTGAGTTAAAAGAAATAATTGTATATTACTTCAACCATGCGTGTGAAGGTTGCGGTCAATTGTTTTGCTATTGTTTTTCAATAACAAACAATTACTTTTACCGTGGCTGTTGCAATATCTCTGATATCACAATTCCCTTTAACAATTTTGTAATAGCAGAGCTTTTAGAATTACGTTATAGATTCCATTTAACAAAATAAAAAGGTATTCTTTTTTCTTTTATTTATTACTAGCTGTGCCACGCGGTTTTACCCGCGTAAATCCCGATCCCGTGAAAATATTAGAATAAAAAGTAGCCTATATGCTAAGCCAGGTCTCCGGCTATCTACAGACCAAGTTTCATCGCAATCGGTTCAGTAGTTTTTGCGTGAAAGAGTAACAAACATCTGTCTATCCATACACCCATACTCACAAACTTTCACGTTTATAATATTACTAGGATCGTTTTTATCCATCCGAAGGTTGCTTCTAAGAATTTACTTTCACGCTTGCTTTCCCCGTAAGCAATTCTAATTGGAGTACATATTGTTTATTTCTGTTCTAAATACATTCTCGCTGCGGGTGGAAAAGACACTACAATATACTGTTAGTTAGGGTTGCTCTTATGTTATAACTTTGTGGTACCAACTGTTACAAAACTGAGCAATTGTACCAGAATCCTTGAGCACCACTCACTTCTCAAGACTCTGTACGCTCGGATTGCAGCTGTTTCGACACACGCAACTGGGCCAAGTACGCTTCGTTTACACCGATAGATATTCATAGATATACTATTACAAACAGATGCAATTAAATCTTAAGTGTTTGCGAAGAGCTTGTAAGGAAATTGGATACTATGTTGAAGTAGTTACTGTGTTGTCCGTCTATAAGCTTCAAAAGCCCCATAGCAGATGTGTTTTTTCCTAGAAAGTTGGAACAAACGAGTAACTAATAAACACAAACGAATTACGCGCCATACAGCCGCCATGTTTAACGTCTCTTTCTTGGGATGATGTAATGATTCAAATGATACCCCATACATCTATGTCTGTACAAGAATTTAGAAATTACACGGTTAAATATACATACACGAACCCTGATATCATTACACTACTATTTTGGGCAGTCGTGTAAAAATGTATCTCCAAAGTACAAAATGATTGCCAGACGCTATAACTTCAAAGGGTAGCAAAACTTAGTATTTATTTAGCGGCATTCTCTTATCATAAGTTTTTTATATACCACGTCGGTGGCAGACAAGCACACGGCCCGCCGGGTGGTAAGCCATTACCGTATGGACGCTTGCAATTCCAGGTGACTCGCATGCGCGTTGCCGACCCTTTAGAAACCTATACACTTTGTTTAAGAACCCCATACTGTATCCATAAGTATAGGTTTATATCTTCTGCGCCTTTTGATTTAAAAAAAAATGATTGACGACTGTGCTATGGGGGACTGTGGGGCAGGATAAATGCCGAAATTATCATGGATCAATTCCAAGTAGGTAGGAAAGAAATATCGTCTGCTATCTAAATCTGTCTGGTCTCTGTCCATCTCCGTCTGTCAACCCAAACTTTATTCTTCGAACAGCTTGAATGCTACCAGTGGGTTGAGCATCATTGAGAATTTAGTGTGGTGATAACCTGCCGTCGCTTAGTGCACGCTTCATGGTAGGTACTTGATGTGTACCCATAGCGATATCGAAATCCTTCTTGATATAAATTGAAATACAATTGTGATATTTTTATTTATTTTAATAAAACAGTCAAGGTTTACCATTAAACGGATCGTGCGCTTGTTTGGTAATTGATTTGTATAAAAAAATTTCAATCGTGTAGTTCTCAAGAATATTATTCTTCGGATCAATCTACATTTAATTTCCGAACTTTTGTTATGTAATTTTATTAAATGTTATGTGTGTTTCATCGTCAAAGATTAAATGAAATTATTCATGGAATCTACCCATTTATTAATAATAAATTATCTACAAGAACTCAATTCTACTATCTACAAATAGCTTAATTGGTATCAATTTGAAAATGTTACTTCACTTTCTTGTACGATGTGGTATTACGCTCGTCTTTAATATTTAATGAAAGTCTTGTACAATATTTTATACAAGGTACACGCCGGTCTTATCCAATATTTATTATATCTAATACCTCACGACCCAATAGTAATCGTGGCATTGAAGGCTTTCAAGAAGCAAAAATTGAATGAGGAACGGAGCTGTTCTATTAAAGAACACGGTATCTGACAAAATGATATTACTCTTGGATAATAAATATCAGATTTAAAAAAGGGTCACATGTCATATTGTTGACACTCCAGTACACTTAAAATCTCATTGTTTGCATGAAAATTAAGGGTGTAACCATTAGAATAATTTCTGGCGATTGACAATGGAGGATACCAGCTCCATGTGACGTTTTCGTAAACTCATTTGGCATATACGCGTGAGGATTATAGAGATAAACACTGTTAGAACAATAAGAAAAACATGTTAATAGTGGGTTAATACCTACCCGGGACTGATGATCTCGAATGTCGGTAGGTTACAGTTTAGCTAGGTTCTATTGCTGGAGGTCTGGGTATAAGGTGTTCCGCCCGTTGTCCGTAATGCGGTCGAAGTTCGCCGGTTTATGTGTTCGAAAAAATTGAAGAGGTCCTCTAGACCTTTTTCGTTCTTTATTCGTGTAATGATGTAGTTGTTCGGCTTTCCTCGCCGAAAGTCCTCGTGAGATCTGGACTCTGTTGCACATACGTTGAGCACTCCACGAACGTGTAGAAATGTTGTCACTGTGACAGCAGTAGTACGGAGACACTGGTCGTCTGCGTAGCTATTCTAGAGTTCTAGGTTATATTAATTATTGAAACATACATACATACAGTCATAGGTATCCCCAAAGAGGCACAGGAGACTAAACACCCACATTTTGCCAACTACATATAATTTGACTCCACTTACGTAATAGGAGGCACACCTATGGATACTTTGGGAATTAAAAATGTGAGCACGGAGGGCAATGGAAGATGGATGGCAGCTGGATTGGGGACTGTTAGCAATAGCTCGAGAAGATTAGGGTCTCATATTTGTAACTCACTTAAACTGGCTATTGTCGGGAACCCGGGCTCTCCAACTAAAAAGTTATGCCAATTAATTCCATGAAGTGTTTGTTTCTGATACTGCTGTGTTTGATGGAATGTAATGTTTTTATTAGGTTTTCATATGAACATGAAATAATTCATAATTATATTTCATCATCAGAAGTAGAAAATAGGTTCATGTTATGTGACACTGGACCACTCGCTGTAATCTGTTCTTAACTTTTTTTTAGAAAGACAACTTCCGCATTAGGAATATTCCTGTGTTGCGGGGGACTTCACAAACATATAAACAAAGGACACAAAGAACACCCAGACTCGGGACAACTATTTATGGATCACACAAATTTTGGTCCCGTGTTGGATTTGAACCACCATTTCCTTATATACCTTTAAACTTTTATTGGCGTATGACGAAAGTTAACTCAATTTAAACAGATCCAAATGCTTGTAGTTTGTGATCATCTTAACTGTATCGTCTTTACATTCATCGTGGTAGCTGGCTAGGCTGTCTTCCGACATAGGCCTCCTCACAGCTAACCATTTAGCCACATATTATTATACCATTAAGAATAAAAACTGTTCAATATATTTCAAACCACATTCTAATTTCTCGATGTGAACAGCAGGCACCCTTACTGCGAAGAAAAGTGAATTTAGTCGGGCGCCTTCGTACTTTTTAAATGGCCCTTAGATAATGTTTCCTTTGTGCGGTGAAATTGGAATTATTATGGTTTAGTGGCTAGCGGGAATAACCCCTGTATTAATACCGTTCAGCTTTTTCTTTTTTCGTTTTATCTCGCTTAGACTGCAGTACCCTTTGTATCTTATAGCGTTTTAAAGCATCAAAGGTGTTGTAATAGAATCACGTTCTAGATTATATCTGGTTTAGATATCTACTCTGTCTTCATCGCAGCTAGGAATATTTCTTAGTGTTAAATATTCTACGGAAAATAATATATATTTGTTTAAGTTGGAGGGGTTGGACTTCCCGGCATCAACCAATAAATGACGTCACACGAATTTCATGATTTTTGGACTCCCCCTCTGTCCTTGTCACAGGCGGTCTCATTTGTCTGACCCCCCTTCCCTCGTGTGACGTTACATATTTTGCAATTTCGCACCCAAAACTGAAGAGCAGTGCTAAATTTTTTTTTTTTAATAAAGATGTCAAGCCTTTGTAGTCTTAGTTTACAGGTAATGTTTTGTGTTTAATACTAAAGCTTTTGTTATTTTTTAAGTGAAAACTTTTTTAGCGGCGTTGTGCACTTTTTGTTGGAATGGGTAAAAAATGTTAAACTCGCGTCAGGACACGTGACCCTGATCGAAAATTCGTAAGACGGAGCCGAGTTTCTTATATTTAAAAAAATATTTTTACGCCATCTGTGGATTCTGCGCTATACTACTGTAGTTTGATATATACTAATTATCCATATATTAGTTAAAGCAAATTTCACAGATGGCGCAATTTTAATTTCGACTTTTTACAATATTTACTATAAGTATTTATTTTGGTACAATTTATTCAAGCCATTAAATGTATGTATATGAACTTCGTCTATCTAATATTAATAATATCTAATCATTACAAAATGTGTTTTCACTTCTGACGTGCAGTCCTACGACTGACAGTTTTTTTGTTGTTGTTTTGTTGTTTAGCTTTTAACATGTGACGTCACGAAGTCTTTCGATATATTCCCAGTTTAAAGATGGGTTCTTTAATTTAATTAAAATAAATATAAAATTAATTTTTAAAAACGTGTTGTTTTGGCACAAAAGTATTGATAAAGTACCTACATAGTATTAAATCTTGTACGATGGTGTGGAACCCTTAATGCGGGAGTCCGACTCGCACTTGGCCGGTTTTTGTATTAATATTTGTTCTTAACCGTCAACCACACGTAAACGGACTCCCATGTGGTTTTATGCCGCGTTGCAATAAACAAGAAACGATTCGTTTTGCTTACAAACGGTAAAATTTCATTGAATTTTCAGTGAAAATTTTACCGTCCGTAAGCAAAACGAATCGTTTTCGTTTATTGGAACGCGGCATTAGTCAGTTCACCTCCAATATAACCGCGAAATGTATAAACCGCCATTGTTATTAATTTTACTCTTCGCAGTTTCTGTTATACATTATAGAGGCTTTATTATAACCACTTCGTAGAACTTTCGTTGAAAGCTTCCACTCAATAAAAATACTATGTTGATGTCAAATAAATCCACGGTAGACTAATTTACTAGTCTTTTTTAATTAAAAACTTTGCATTGCTAACCAGTGTATCGTCTTAGCATAATGAAGCAGGGTGCGGTTTCCTTCTGTGTTGAGAATTGTCTGGGAAATAGCGCAGTTTTGTAACAAAGAAATTAGATACCATTTCACTTCAATATAAATGTAAAAGTATTGTTTTATACAAATACAGCGGCAAACAAGTACACTATCTCCTTAATGGTAAGCTGCTAGTATTATATCATAAAAGAAACAGTTAATAGACTATACAGTCTATTAACTGTTTCTTTTATGACATTAAATATGTAAAATAATTAAAAAAACAACTAAAACCACAACTCTTAATCTTTTCCTGTTCCACCATCAGACCCTGATCACCATCTATCCATATTCCAACTGTAACCAATTAATTGAGACCATCTGCTGTAAATTGGTTAAGATTGTTTGTCCAATTTCTTCTCACAAGGCTCAACCATTTGGAAACGGGCGGTTACCTATAGATCGAAACAGGCAGATGTGATATTTAGTTATCCATTTTTTTTCTTTAATAATTTAACATTTGACGAAGCAAACTATTGTTGCGTTGACTCTCTGTGTGTTTATCTATAATTTTTAATTACAATAATTATTTATTAAATCGACGATTTCGAATAATTGATGATCAATTTTCTGAAATAAAGATATTCAATTTGAATTTGAATAGTTGGGTATCCTTTCTTTTATGGTATAGGGGGCAAACGAGCAGACAGGTCACCTGATGTTAAGTGACTACCATCGCGTATGGACACCTGCTACTCAAGTCACAAGTGTGTTAATTCCAGATGATTTTGCAGCATTAGATGAAATTAACGGGATATCCAACCCAATAGATCAGATCAATAGAAGTTGCTCGATCAAGTCACCTTTCAAACAAAAATAATAATAATTAAAATCGGTCCATCCCTCTAAGAGCAACGAAGCCCCAGATAGACAGATACACTCGCTAAATTCACAACACCTCACATTTTGGCGTCTGGTTTTCTAAATAGTTCAATAATGCTCTTATAAATAATCTATACTAATATTATAAAGCTAAAGAGTTTGTTTGTTTACTTGAACGCGCTAATCTCAGGAACTACTGGTTCGAGTTGAAAAATTTTTTTAGTGTTGGATAGCCCATTTATCGAGGAAGGCTATAGGCTATATAACATAACGCTGCGATCAATAGAAGCGGAGCAGTGACCATAAACGCAGGTGAAACTGCGGGAACATTAAAACTAAGCTTATTAGAGGGTTTATTTCAGTTGATGAAATTGTGAGGGTTCAACAACTTTCAAGAGGTTTTTGGTCCATTTGTCTGATGATAAATGTACTCTTGTGACGTAACATTTCGTCAACAGTCGGACATGTAACTCCGCCCGCCCGAACTTCTAATTTATTAGTTGCTACTAGTTTTCCGCGACTTCGCTAGCGTAAAAGTTATTTTTCCAACCCTCGTAAACATTTTTTTTTATATCTGTTTACTTGGTAGGTACGCTATATCCTTTGCTGTATACCTGGTATCATTATCATCGGATGAACAGTACGACAGCGCATAAAATACGAACAAACAAACGTTGTTTTATGTATATGTTATGGCTAAAAGCCGAAGTATGGTTACACTTAGTACTGGTTAAACCAATTTTTTTTTTTTTTTTTTTATTTGAATGCACAAAACACATTACAACCAACAATATCACATATAGCAAGTACAGAGTTTTGACCTGGATTGCAACGCAACAAACATGTGCATACAACAAGACACAATAGCTAAACAAAAAGCAACACTACACAATGAGCAGCAATACAGGCTCGTCAGCAGATTCAGACGCCTCTTGGGTTACGCAGGGCCTTCCAAGGCCAACCTGCTATGGAGGATGTCTTTCACAGTTTTAATAAATGCACTATAGTTACTATCAAAAATGTCTAATGATTCATCATTCTTTACCATATCATTAAGTTGCCGAGCCATCCGGGTTAATGGGTTGAAGTAAGAAATATTATTTTTATAAATTTGTAGGGTGAACAGATTAGTTTGATTAGCTCTACGAGCACTATACTTAATATTAAAACTAATTGTGTGTAACAGCTCCGGTGAGTCGATAATGTAGTGTATAATTTTGTAAAAATATACCAGATCAAAGTATACACGACGGCACTCTAGAGGCTGAACATTAAATTTGGAGAGTCTGTCATGGTAATTTAAATTTGATCGACCGGGGTTCTGACGATAGTTGAGAATTCGAAAGAATTTTCTCTGAACACGCTCAATGTCCCCTATATGGACCTTGTAATTCGGTGACCATACGGGACTACCATACTCTAATACCGTCCTCACTAGGGCAAAGGATAAGTATAAGGTACTGCGAGGGTACTATTTAGTATGTACTATTTACAAAGGTGCTGTCGATAGCAGTTGGTTAAACCTACGTGTATCTTCGTTGCCAGCTAAAACTAGTTCTAGCCTTCTTACTACTCATCACATCCTCACTGCACGCACAGAGAGGACAGTATGAATTTTTAATCTATTTGTGTTTATTTTTTCAAAAACCTTATATTGTATACTAGCAGCGCCCCGCGGTTTCACCTGCGTAAGTCCCGATCCCGTAGGAATATCGGGTTAAAAAGTAGCCTATGTGTTAATCCAGGTCTCCAGCTATCTACATACCAAGTTTCATCGCAATCGGTTCAGTAGTTTTTGCGTGAGGGAGTAACAAACATCCATCTATCCATCCATCCATCCAAACTTTCACATTTATAATATTAGTGGGATACTTAAAGAGAAGGGCACACTATATGAGTGTAGCCTGTGTCATTAATAGGAATAGCGCTGATGCCTGGAATACAGATATCCCATCTAGTCCAGGCACAGATGCCTAAACTCAAATGTTTCTTATAGCATCCAATGTATTAAAACCTAAGGACTATGTTGTTGTATGTATGACTCTTTATGGTAAATTAAATTATTATTCTCTTCATTTATTTCATAAACATATAAATTACATTTTTAAATATACTTACAATAAAAAAAAAAACAAAATATATTTAAAACTATAAAAAATAGTGTCCCACCGGTATCGGGTACAGGGACCAAGTTACCGGTGGTTAGGGTTCCAGAGACAGAAACCTCCTCACTATGCGTGCCGTATCGAGGAGGACTGCCTTCTGCATTAGGCTCTTAATCTTATTATTATTACTGGCTACATCTAGATATAGCCAATGACTTCTGGTTAATACTAGGTCTGGGATCTAGATTTTTGAAAAGTAAAAAAAAATACTGTAATAATAAAAATACGTCATTAAAGTATTATTTATTGGACTTAAGATATTACATATCTTTGGTATTACAATGGTAAGGTAGTAGGTATGTGCCATGTGCAATCAAATTAAAATCAAATATAAAACGTGCATATTACGTGGGAGAGCCATACTTCGGCACGTATGGGGCGGCTCGACTCTCCGCTCGACACCACAGCCTCACAGAAAACTGACAGTGAAGCAATGCTTAAATTGCATTTCGCCGCGTGAATGAGATTACCAGAGGCCCTAACCCTTCCCTCTCCCCTACTCCTCTTCCTCTTCCCGCTCTTCCCCCCTCCCCCTCTTCTCCTACTCCCATCTTAAAGGGCTGCAACGCACTTGTGACTCTCGAGTTACAGGTGCCCATGGGCGGCGGTAGTCATTTACCATCAGGTGACCCGTCTGCTCGGTTGCCCCCTATACCATAATCATTTTAATTTATTTCGCTTTGATACTCTTAAAAAAACTGTAATGTCATGGGTGCTCAACACTTTTGGCCAAGGCTGTATGTAGGTAAGTGTAACCTATCTGGCCATGGTTATAAAAATCTGAACTACGGATTTCAAATCCCAAGGGTTTCTCTGACAGACATACCCAAAACTATTCATATATAATGTCGCATTAAATCTCAGATCCCATTTGAGTGACTCGATGTCAGCTTCACAGATAACCTGGAACCCGCATATAAATCACATCGCCGACCTCACAAAGTGAGGTTTCGAATGACATATTCACATTTAAATTCACGAACCCTACCGAGTAATGTGGGATCGAAAATAGCCCTTACTGTAAAGGGATTGAATACCTGTGTCTCTCAAACGTTAAAATAGTGTCATAAGGTAAATATACTTACTTTTTATTTGTATTAACTCACTGGCTTGAGTATATAAATAAAATATGCGAGCAGTTCTAGACAGAGATGTATTACACCCACATTTTGCAAGTAATATTGTTGGTCCCACGCAATAAGAGGCGGGACTATTGCCGTTGTCGTCTAAATGACTCGTTGCCAGACTCTGTGCTGCTAATGGACAGAAAAACCCAATTTGTCTAACCCAGGAATCAAAGTATCTTACGATCGCTCGCAAATATTACAAAACTTATTAAAGGGGCCAACGAGGCCGGCGACGCGGCGTAGGTAGATTGTAATGTACTAGTTAATATAGAAGATGTCACACAGCGAGCGCTGCTTTCGACCGCTAACGTCGCGTGCCGCCTCGTCTCGCCCGCTGTCTGCCCCAACCTTTACTAAACTTATCATACGATATAATTTAATATATTATTAATCACTAGGTGCAGACCTTTACCCCTGGACTATTACAAAGTTGGTCGCTATTTATCACCTTGTATGTGTCGTTAATAGTCAGACACTTGCCTTTGGACTTTGAAAGAAAACTCTAAGTATTGTCTAAAGCCATTTGGCACTATAACCAAACACGTTTTTTTATGGAACGTGTAAAATAAGAATACAATAAAATAGAAATAATCTTACAAATAATACATCGAAAGGAAAGGGTGGTATCATCGCTAAGAGACATTTCTCGCTAACAATATAATATGACAATAATAGCTCGAGACACCTGACACTCGGCCGTCTAGTTAAAAACTTGTTGTGACACAGAACAAACGATCGTACTCATCCCACAATTATTTGTGCTTAGTTGGAATCGTGCATTGGTGCGTCCGTCATGCTCGTGAACGAATGTCGTTGGTTGGGGCTGGTCATCTCCTCATTCATTCATTCATTCATCATCTCGTAGTTTGCGCGACTGTTTATAGTTTAGAACAATACGTTACATTGTCCTCACATTTAATTTGCGCATATAAGCAATGTAACCAGAGACTTGTAAAAAACATGTTAAAAAGAGTATCCTTGGAGTTTCTTGCCTGTTCTTCTCCACAGGATCTAGATCTTGGAACAGGCAACTAGCTTCACGACTGACTTAGTCTGACTGACTACTACGCTAAATGATTTTGATTTGATTTGAATCAAAACTCACGACCTCTGGCTCAGCAGGCAGGATCACCAACCACTAGACCAACAGCCCTGTTACTTACAAGTAACTTTTGGATGTACAAAACAGCAATAAATAGCGAAAATTTAAATTATAGTTTGCAGTTTCATACAGATTTTCTCAAAACATTATTTCAAAACTGCAAACTTTTGTGTGTATTGTAATTATTTCAGGAATCGCAAGTCCAATTCACAAACCTGTATTTTTTTTCTGAAAATTTCCCAG
This sequence comes from Euplagia quadripunctaria, assembly GCA_963859945.1. NCBI lineage: Eukaryota > Metazoa > Arthropoda > Insecta > Lepidoptera > Erebidae > Euplagia > Euplagia quadripunctaria. The sequence continues at coordinate 4,651,565 of OY982578.1, read as the reverse complement.
CAATAAATAGATCATATTTATAAAAGTAAAGGTCGCAAGAAGCAAAGAAATCAGTTTGACAAAAAATGTCTTAAGACGCAGTCATCAGTAAACATTTAAGAGATATTTGAGATACGGAACCTTTTTACCTGACCGCCACATTTGTCATTGCAAAGTGCCACAGAGTGCCACAGTTCCGCGGAGGGTAGATCTGTCAGCGTGATAAACGATTGTGCTTTCCATTTCGCTAACTCGCTACAGAATACGTATTAAAAGAAGCATTAAGTACATTCGTTTGGAAGTTAACGCGTTAAATCGTATTAAATTTCGGTTTCAACTGTCGAATTATTGTCGCATTAAATGGTTATGTTCACAGTTTGATAGGAACTTTGGGGTCCCAAGACAATTTCTCATTCATGTATTTTCTTGGGACCCGTTGAGAATATTCGATGTTTTTGTGGATGATTGCTATTGATTGGGACATAAAGGACTCAAAATGTGTGAATTTTGACTGCAACTCTTTTATGTTCCAACTAGCAGCGCCCTGCGGTTTCACCCGCGTAAGTCCCGATCCCGGGGAAATATCAGGTTTAAAATAAGCCTATGCGTTAATCCAGGTCGCCTACGTTTCATCGCAATCGGTTCAGTGGTTTTTGCGTGAAAGAGTAACAAACATCCATCCATCCACCCATCCATCCAAACTTTCACATTTATAATATTAGTGGGATACTTAAAGAGAATTCTTGATTACTCTTATTAGAAGAATGGTGCGCTTGTTTAACAGCTCACTATTATAACGAAAACACACGATTAATTGGAGTAGACATTACTGAGATTACAGCCTTTAAACAAACTCCACTAGGTAAATAGTATATTACTATATGGACATGGCAACCGAGACCTAAATATAACATACATTTTCCCATTTACATACGAAATGTTCCTTGTCTAACACAGTTCTTATCTTACTTTTAATGTCACAGCAAAAACACGTAAAGAAATAACCGATCCCCGATATCGTGTATCAATCGAACAATCCCATTCGCCTTCGCTAAAGCCCTTTCATCTTAGGAGCGATTTTCCGCAAGTATCTCTAACACAATGTCCCTTGAATTAAGAGACTTTTAGAGCCAATTCGTCGATCACGTAAGTGATTTCTCGTTTGTAGTGATGGATAAGGACTGAGTATAATATAACTTTTTTAGATTACAAATTGAAACATTCATTTCTGACACTTTTTTGAAAATACTTACATAATATAGGTACTTAGAAACTTGCCGATCAATACTAAGATGTATGAGAAGGAATGGACATGTAGATAAGTCTATTTACATTGTTCTGCGATGGGTTGCGTGTTTCTATGTACAATATGTACGTATATAGTGAGAGAGCCATGCTTCGGCACGTATCGGCCGGCTCGACCGGAGTGATACCACGGCCTCACAGAAAACCGACAGTGAAGCAACGTTTTCATTGCTTTTCGCCGAGTGAGTGAGGTTACCGGTGGCCCTGACCTTTCCCTCTACTCCCCTCCTCCTTCTCCCTCCCTCACTCCCTCTCCCGCTCTTCCCCTATGTATGGTTTTTCTTTGCGTTCCTAAACCATTGATCAGATTGTAATGAAACTTTGGTAGAGTCTTCTGAGGACACCAGCGAGGGTTTCTGGCCCAAAAAATCTTTATAAAAAAGAGTATTAGTATCTTTTTTCCTTTGTGATGAAACTTTTATACAACCAAACGCTTTTCAATATACGTGACATTGTGACGAATGCATTTAATTGCATTGCATAAAAAAATATCTACTTAAAAAAACTCAATAATTTTATTTTAATACTACTTTATATTACATTGTAACTGGTATTTTAGTAAGGGAAAAAAAATACATGCCTTATAGACAAAATATATAATTAGGCAGGTTGTATCTAACAATGTGTGTCTAACTATCTAACGTGCATACTTTTTGAACTTAGTTTTTACGGTTTTTTCAATAACGGAATATATCCAAAATCAAAAAAAATTGTTCGCTGATGATATTACATATTCCACCTATTTTTATGAGAACCAGAGGTGATAATACCGGGAAATTTAAACGGTCATAACTTGTAAACATATACTTACTTTTATTTTCAAAAAATATTTTTGTTACGGCATGCAAATACTCTTTCAGTGATTTATATACATAAATCACGGCGAGCATCTGAGACTATTAAATGCAGTGGCAATTGACAAACCACAGGGCGCCTTCAATCCTCTGCACCAAAGCATACCATTGTACTACAAAGCTGAACTGCCCACGGCGCTATCATCTTAAGTCCGTTGCATAAGCTTGTTTGCAAACAGCCTTTGTAAAGTTAGTAAATCTTGTTTTCACAGATGTTTTGTTGTTGGGTTCTAGATATTACTATACGAACTGCGGTACTCGGCGAAACTATTAAGCGTCGTTTAAAATTATGATCCAAAGGGCTTTCTGTAGTCTAGTGTACTACCGGCGTGAACCCCACCTAGTGTATTACCGGTATGAACCCCACCAAGTGTATTACCGGCGTGAACCCCACCTAGTGTAGATATTACCGATGTAAACCCCACCTAGTGTATCACTGGCGTGAACCCCACCTAGTATATTACTAACGTGAGCTAATTCTCTAATTTTGAGCACTACCATTAGTTTGCCAGTGGGGTATTGGTTCTTCTTACGACGATGCCTATCTTTTCAAAACATTCTTCGACGGAACCGGCTGGCGATATCGATAGGTGGCTCGCTTTCGAGTGAAAACCAGTTTTTCTTTACCGTTTAGATCTCATGTGGACCACATTATGAAACGACAAAATGTATTCAATATCAGATCTAGACTAACACAAACATAAAGTATAGCTGAAAAAGTTTACAATAATACCTAGTAGTGTCTTTATTAAAAAAAATACCATAGAGGTTTACTTTATATTATAGTCACAGAGTCAGAGGTTCACAATTCGACCGTATGTATGTATACATCATGAAGCTGAGCTGATGATGGAAACCATACCTTTCCTAAACAATCAGAAGTTAGATTTAAAAACTCTAGTTTTAGTGACAGAAACCACTTAATATGCTTTGAAGGAAAGACATTTAAATATATGATAGTGTTTTTAAAGTATTTAGTAATGAATATAATAAAATATAGTAATTGTCAGAGTAATAAAAGATGACGCGCCACAAAAAAAACCGACGAAAAGAACTAAAAAGCAAAAAGTAAATAAACCTTTTAAGTCTTGAGTATTGAGCTTATTTACATAAACTATACAATTTTGTAATAATAATAATAATTACTAACGTACGGGACATTACCTACACTCATTAAACAAATAAAACCTTAGTTCAGATGCACCGAACATGAAAAATTTATCGAAATAGAAAACTTTCGCTATTTCAAAGAGTTGAAAAAATAAATACAAGGCTCTTGATGCAGTGCCGTAAATGTAAATTTTCTACCAGAAACTGGTATCGGAAAAATACCCGATGTTTTACAATTTTCATTGCATTAAACTCATATAAAACACGAAAGTTACGAGATACCGATCCGATAAAAATGATCTTTTAAAATATATTGGAAGGAAAGATCCCTTTCAGAGACGTGCTCAGTCAGTCATTCCGGTTAATGTCACTGCATTCGGATGATAAATTGGAACGACACTTTGTCGGATGGCCGAGCCGTTATTGGTTCATCAGATTAAGTAATTGGTTTTTGATATTCCACAGGCTGACGTGTGTGGAATCTTTCGTCTTCATATTTTAACACCCCTTGTTTTAATTCTAAAGCACTTACCATATTTCAGTATTTGGTTTTGTGGAATTAATTTTTATTCATTTTTATTCCATATAATGGAAAATCGTTTTAAGAATTATCTTAGTAGTATGAAAGATTTAAAAGAATTTGCTGTTTCTTGAAAATAATTATGAAGATTTTTGTTGACTTTTCTAACTTCAAATTTTATAAATGTCAGACCATGTGTGCGTTGGTTATTTTAGCAATAAAAAGATTAAATTTAAATGAATTTATATAGATGATCATTATTGTACATTTAACGATTATAAACGTATTTACTTTTTAGATATAATTGAAAACCTTTGAAAATTTTCTCTATCTGAATACATATTAACAGATTTATGAACATGAATAAATTTTTTTTTTTTGTTATAATATCAGCATAGAGTAAAAGATTACAAGAAAAGCTCTGCTATGACCCATTTTACCGTAGGTATATATACATCATGAAGCTGAGCTGATGATGGAAACCTTACCTTACCTTTCCTAAACAATCAGAAGTTAGATACAAAAACTAAATAATAAATAAATAACTAAATATTTCTTTTTTATACTTTAAGAATTCCAATAAAATCAAATTCTATTATACCTTAATATATGTAGTACAGTAATAGTATCTAGATAAGATATTTAAAACTTTATTTTCAGGTTATGTTGAAGCCTGTTATTTAGATAAAAAGTAAGATAGTACAGAGTCAACTCAAGATACCGCGCCGTAAGTGTTCAGATTTTACAAGAACGCTTAGAAAATGTTGAACAATCTTGAAAAAGAAAACATTTTGTGCGTAGCTTTTTAACCACCGACTGAAAAAGGAGAGGTGTAATATATTTAAGTGTATCACTATAACTACTGGTAAGTAGGAGCACCAGAGTCTCACTACAAGGCGAGATAGGTTTAGACAAATGACGTTATTGGTGTTGTAAGTATTTATGGGTACCGTAACTGTTTACCGTCAGCTGCACCGTGTACTTGTTTACCAACTTCGTTATGTCATGTCGTATGTTATGTCGGAGGTGTTCAATAAAGATTATTATACATACAAAGTTTTCTTTCGACACAAACAAAAACAACTCAGTTATAATAATTTCTCTTATTCCTTTTTATACCTTTTGATACATTTTAAAATACCTTCTAAACATAAAATATATTAAACACAGAATAGATCTTATGAAATTAAGCTTTTGCATGTAAATTGAATACATTTCTAAAGTGAAGATAACTAAGTTATTTATTATTGTAATGTAACAAAGCAGTAAAACACAAATGCAGTCTTAAAATACAATTAATGTTAAGTTTCCTTCGCTTTACAATTTACGAATGAACAGCCACCATTGTAACTTAAACTTGTAATATTTTGAAATAAACTTATTACTTTCAATTTATTTTACCAATCATTTACTTTGAGATGGGTTTACCTTGAAACACCAAACATTTCAGTTCTTTGTTCTATCATAAAATTTGTTATTCAAAAACTTCTCATACACTTTGCGACACCAAGTGCACCACAACAAAGTCCTTTTTCATCTTCATTAGTAAATTCAAAGAGAAATAGGGCTGAAGAGGGTTCACATTCAACCGATTTATTAGCCGAACCCTCAAAATGTCTGCAGGCATTCACTTCCTTTATTTCCGTCAAAGACGCATTTTAAAGCAGCACAAAGAGCAATGTCGTCGGTAAAGCAATTTCTTTTGATCTGAACCATTGCGAGGAAGTGTAATTGTTGTGATTTCATTTGTCATCGCGGTAATAGAAATTGTTGACAATTTATAACTGTAAATGACAGTATTCATAAACGACAGAGCTTTATTGCTGTTACCACAAATGATTTCTCCTTCGTTATGATTATCTTGTTATGTATTAGAGTAATAAACGGTGGTAATTTTATTGTATACATACATGTTATGGTGTTATAATGGATTTGCGTTAATGATAGTGGATGGTAGTGTATTAAAACAAATCAAATAAAATCTGTAACATATAGCTTTGAGGATTAAGTGCTTTGGCGCTACTTTGGGAGAGGCTTTAGCGAGTCTAGTAAAAGACTTGCATAGGGTGATTGATTGAGCGATTGATAGCTTTTAGACTGGTTTATGTGTTAGTGCATGTAGAGGTATAATGCATTCGTGTGTTTTTATTACATTAATTTAATTATTTTCTTTTTTAGAGAAAAAATTACCACAAAACTCAGCTCTTTTTGCTTTAAATAATCTATTCCATTGTCTGATAAGTCTGTCGCTTATGTTAATGTTACTTACTGTTACTAATCTGCATTGTTATTTATACGTAAAGCTTATTTTGTAGCCAATAAACTATACAAGGTGGAAACCGTACGTGTATTCCAATGATTATTTCGTCAATTTTCAATTTATTGCAAACTTTAAAGTGATATGGAATCTGCATTGCCTAATGTTTAAAATGAAAAAAAATATCACACGCATTTAGAATTTGTACTTTTTTAAACACGCATACATGTTAGTACATGTATGAGTGCCACGAAATCAGAACGTTTAATAGGTATGTACGAGTATGATTGTCATTTTAAAATTCACGAAATAATCGTCTGGAAACACTTAAAGCTTTCAGCCTGTATAAACGATTAATCATTGCGTTCTTACAACATTAAAATTATTTTACTAGTCTAATGGAAAAAGCTTATAATACACCCTTAAATAAAAGAAATTGGAGTAAATATAAAGATTTAAGCAAACTCATCATTAACTTGCGTGATTTCTTTTTTGAGGTTAATCAATCAGTGTCTAAGTAAAAAATACAAGCGTTCTAATCATTTGAATGATTATAATAAAGAATTATATCTATATTACAATATTTTGTATTATTTTGTTTTTAATCTTTGATATTTATTATTTAATATATATTTTTATAGTAATTACGTTTTTGAATGAAAGTGTCATTTGAGATAGCAATTTTTAGCTTAATCTTTACAACAGTCTGGCGTTTTTGAGCATTTTCATTGCCCTACCCAATGTCTGCAGGTGGCAGAGCTTTTGGAGTCGTGGACCTTTTAGATAAGGCTGAGTTCCATGATTATCGGCTTATCTAGTCTACTGAACGTCATGCATGGTCACCTCGAAACTGAAATGGTTCTTTCCTATGAAGATATAAAGACGACCCAGACGCCTACGTGGTACTTGCACAGTTTGAGTTTATGTAGACTTGGATCCTTGAGCTTTTTCGGCGTTTCTTCTTAAGACTAGTCATAGAAAATGCCGGCACCATCTAGCTTTAAAGAACTAATTGACACGTCGACGAAAAGTGTCTGAAAAAATATATTTCCAAAATAAATTAATTTATTATTAATAAATTATTTTTGTACTCATCATTATGTGTGTATTTTAAGGACACCCGAATAATTTCGAACCCGACAGGGGTCCATTATTAAAGGTTTCTTCCCATTTAAAAGATGCCCTTGCTAGGCACTAAACTAGTCAAGTATATATTACATACGTGAATGCAACCTTAAATCTTTATTCTTTATATTAAAGTTAAAAAAAAATACAGCTCTTGTACTATGACCACAATATTAAATATCAAAATGCACGAACAAGCAATAAAAATTTCAACACTTCTAAAACGAACATAGAATTCAGCATTAAAACATTAAAATGAGACATTCCATAAATATTTATATCCTACAACAGGTGTTAAAAATGCCCGCAGAACAAAGCACTTCATTAGCCCGTCCTATACAAACTTGAAAACGGAAGATGCAATTTACATTATATACACAAATTATCCGTTCATCGGACTGTGTTCAACAGGTGTGCTTAATTTGTAGTCTAAATAAACGTTAATGCATGTAGTCTTGTGAAAAGGCGGGCATTAGGAGCAAATCTGATGTCCTTTCTGCGAGCAAGTCGAATTTAAGGGTGAAACGTTTTGTGATTGTACTTGGATATTTTATTGAACTCTGCAATCGTTCAGGTGAAAAAAAGGTATGGACCGGACGCATGAATGGATAAACAAGTATCCACAATACCTATTTATTTTTTACTATAATTGGCAATAGAAAAAGTTATTATTTAGGTTTAACTAAGCCTAGAGATAATCGTAAGAATAAATTCCAGAGAGACAAATCATTAATAAAATCGAGTCAAGTCCTACTTATGTATTAGTGGGCGCCGTCAACCGAGCACTTTGGGAATTAAATGGGAAAATTGTGAGTGGACTTGGACTTGGATACTTTTAAACTAGTCGTACATACAGAAAACAACTAACCCAATACGTTTTATACATATTCAGTATTCATGTCTATATCAATCAATACTAACATAATAAAGATAAGGTTTGTTTTATTGTTTGTTTATTTAAATGCGCTAATCTCTGGAAGGAGTTAGATTTGAATAATTCTTTTTGAGATTCGATACATTTTGAGGTTTAAAACGTCATTTTTTACGTGAAATGAGGCGCAGCTTGAGAGTTCCGCACTGACACATGTTTGTGTGTGTGTTTGACTGGGTCTCGGGATGGTTTAGAATTACGATTGGACCCGGTAGATGGCGCTACAACCGGGTTTAAGTGGCTTTCGCGATTCACAATATAATTGGGTTCTAAAATTTAATACTCTTTGCATTTTACATTGGATAGGGCGGACTTAATGCCAATTTTTGTATTTTGATTTCAGCGTGTTTATTTGTTGCTCCACACGTACATGCGGACAGGACAACGTCTGTCTGGTCCGCTAGTTGTTAATGAAACACATTTTATTAAAATATTTTTCATTCTTTTACAGGTAAGGACTTTCCAGGTAAAGCTGTGTGGAATCTTACTCTCAATTTATTTAATGACAAAGTAAGTATCATATTAAGATCACATCTGTATAATACATACTTACCATAGAGATGGCTAAAACGTTTAACACCAGAAAGAAACAAATCAGTAGCCCAATCGAAGATTTTCCTTTTGTTATTGATTTTGTAGTTAAAAACTGCAGTACAAATATTTACAGGACATTTCAACTTACTGAAACTAACTTCGGCTCTCGTTTTCACTTAGTACCAGGCCATTGTTCTCCATTTAAGCAGTTCGTAAAATGAACTTACTCCTGTATTGTATCGAGGCGAATTTCAAAGGAAGTGTACTAAGTTCTGATGTTCTAAGTACTTAGCACCGGTAGGTATAAAGCTAGAACATGTTGTACTCAGTGTAACTCCAGGCCAATCTAGCAAGACACGTTCCTTGTAGAGATGGGACAAAAAACTATCGATATCAGACACTACGATTAAATATGACTCCCAAGTCACAGGTAATAAAACGTGGTTTGGAGTCAGAGAATTTGCTGTTGTTTACGGAAACCTTTTGGATTAAAAAATAAACTTGAAATCGCTGTAAATTTTTATTTTTTTTTATTATTATTATTAAATATTCTTCGCAAAATTAAAATCTATTAAAATTTTCTTTAAAAATTCAACCCCGCTTACTGGTCTTTTTTTATCATGTTATCCAAATGGTGACCCCCACGGGTCATCAAACATTAAAATTATAATAATAATTTGAATGTATGATTTTTGATTGTTTTTTAATTTGGTGTGGGTCTTATGGGCACTTACTGTAATAAAAACAATAATTTTAAAATGTTATGAATGTTTTAATTTAAGCAGCATTGCAGCGGTCCACTTAAACCACAATAATGATTATGGTCGAAATTTTACGATTGGGCGACCACAAGTAACAATAAAATTATGAAGAAGTCACGTTCAGTGCGTACATAATCCGTTATAAATAAAAGAAGCCAAGGAGAAAAACCACAATAAGTAGGTACGTACCTATCTATTATGCAATCCAATGAACTTTTACGTTCTTTCTTGATATCACAGATATACGTATCTCAACTTACTTATGTATTACTTTATGCAATTACTAGTCGTGACATCATTCTACAATTATACTTGCTTTACATTCACCATAATAATTTAATAAAAGTCTTTTGTTTTTCTTCTAAATTGATATGTAAGTAAAATTTATACATACTTATAGATTAACCTCGCAATTAAGAGGTTAAAATTGCAGTAATTGTTATAATACTCGTACCTTAAGTTTGTGCGTTTTGCCTGTGCATATGCACAAAGTCTTAGCTCTAGCGATTTCGGAGGGTTCACTTAATTTAAATTGTACATTGATATCGATATTTCTACTAGACTAGATTCACATCACTAATGTTGATACGTCTTACTAGGCAGCCGTTCAAGTACCGTGTATCCTAAAGGCATTAATAACGTTATATGCGAGCTATATGCACTAACCGTTCTAGAGATTTAGACATTGTTATGTAGGTGCTTGTAGCACACAGTAATTAGTTTGTATACGATTGTGTACAACGAAATCAATGCGTGGTTGTCAGGTATATCTGCTTAGCGTGCTTATACATCGGTGTATACTACAACCGTGTATATATTGTCTTTGAGGTTTACACCTGTTAGACATATAGATAGATATGCATATATAGACAGAGTATTGTTCATTGTACGCCACATTAAAACAGAGTATCTAGAATGAATTAATGTTAGATTGTAAGAAGGTACAATCGACGACCTAATCGTTAAAAGCAATCTCTTACAAACAACTTTTGGATGGAACACCACACACGGATGAGCGGTGCGTATCGCTTGTGTGAGCTTAGCGAGTTCATTGAAATAGGACATTACTTTTTTTGTGAGGGTTTCCTGATAAGAAAATAACAGACATAAAAACTATTTCTGTTTATTTTTTTCACTGTGTCGAATCTAAGGGTTTCAGTGATGATAAAGCCCGTAACCTTCCACAAAAATTAACTATCAAAAAAGTAAATATCCATATTTCAAATACGACTGCTAGTTACAGAGATTAGAACGTTCATTTTTTTTTCATGATATAGGGCGCAAACGAGCAGACGGGTCACCTGATGGCAAATGACTACCGCTGCCCATGGGCACATGCAACTCCAGAGTCACAAGTACGTTGCCAGCCTTTAAGGGAGAAAAAGGGGGAGAGCGAAGGGTTAGAGACTCCGGTAACCTCACTCACTCGGCGAAAAACAATGCAAGCCTTGCTTCACTGCCGGTTTTCTGTGAGGCCGTGGTATCACTCCAGTCGAGCCGGCCCATACGTGCTGGAGCATGACTCTCCCACGAAGAATATCAGAATAATCTATACTAATACTAGCGGACCCGACAGACGTTGTCCTGCAGGATTCTCTTTATCACTGTAGTCATAAAAAGAATCCTGCACTACATGTTATAAAACAAAGTCCCCCGCCACGTCAATCTCTCTGTCTGTTCGCGATAAACTACTAAAGCTACTGAACGGATTTTGATGAAGTTTTCACCAATAGATAAAGCGATTCATGAGGAAGGTTTAGGTGTATAATGTGTTAAGGTTTTGTGTAAATTGGTGGAAATATGATGATGATTGTTGAAGATGTCTCTGCTACCCGTGCAAAGCCGGGGCGGGTTGCTAGTGGTGTTATAATTGATTTCTACAATAAAATTACAGTATCACTGGTGAAAAAAAAAATCTAGAACCCGATTTTAACACTACCTACCCAATCGTGACCCACTTAAAGACACATAGAATTTTCGTAGAAAAGTGAAATAAAAATGCTAGAACACCGGTTGCCGGACCCAAATGTGAATCTAAACCATTCAGAGTTTACACACAACAAAAATCTTCAAAATCAGTCCACCAGTTTAGGAGTTCAGTGACATACACGTACAGAAGAAGTACGATTCATATAAGATGAGATAAGATAATAAAGATAAAGAGTTATTTTGTTGGTTATAACGCGTTATCCTCTAGAAGTACCCGTCAGATTTGAATAATTATTTTTGTATTGTTTACAGTATTCATTGAAGAAGGCCATAGGCTGTATGTAACATCACGCTACGACCCCGTAAACACAGGTTTTAATATAAATATAATGTAGCTTACATATATTAACTGCTTACTGCTTTAAATTCATATAAATAAGAGGTACTGTATGTTGTAGCTCGTAACAGAGTAATTGAATAAAATGCTAAATGTAAAATATTCAGCGGAGATGTCGTAAACGAATTAATGCACAGCAGCAGCAACATGAAGAGAATTCTATATATTCCGTTTTAAGCTAATTTTACGCAAATAGGAATATTAAATTTGGAGTACTTGTTTATAATTATGTAGAGGATTATTTTAGTTATTCATTTAAAAGGTATGTTGTACGTTTCAAACATGTGGATTATAGAAACTTATCCAATTAACTTCCTAATTAACAGTTTTATCATTCCAATATTATAAAATCATCCAAGAAAAAAGTTCAGCAATATAAATTATCCGTTCAAAAACCAGGGGCGTCGTTGAAGAACAAAATAATTTGAGAATGGCGTCCATCTCTGCCAGAGAGGATAGAAAGAGGAGCGTAAATTAACAAAGTTTAATGAAAACATTCTATGGGGATGGGGGTTCGACTCCGCTAAATAAAGTAAAACAGGTGCAAATGAAGGAAAAATAGAATGGCGAAAAGATTGGGTTGGTAAATGGTTTTTTTTTTCAACTAATACCTTTTGTCATAAATTTAAAAAGAATGCAAATATATGTCATCATGATGTTTAACGTTTCTAACAATCCGTTTCAATAATATAAATGTGAAAGTTTGGATGAATGGACGGATGGATGTTTGTTACTCTTTCACGCAAAAACCACTGAATCGATTACGATGAAACTTGGTACGTAGATAGCTGGAGACCTGGATTAACGCATAGGCTATTATTTATCAAAATATTACCACTGCATCGGGACTTACGCGGGAGAAACCGCGGGGCGCTGGTAGTTAAATAATATAATCTTATAGTTTCCTTGTAAAATGCATTTGTTATAAATACGGAATCAAAAATATAGTTTGTAAAACTAAAAAAAAATCGCTTTAATACCTCACTATTCACCTTCTGGCTTCATCAACAGACCATTGTTCCCCAACGAAAGGTTTACTAGTAGCTACTGAAGAGTTCCACCATCCACCTCCTGGCCCCATCATCGGATCAGCTCCAAGATGCCAAATTATAATATTGTCATTCAAACTACACATACGTCGCACAACCAATCTCTGGAACAAATTGTCGCCTGCGGTATTTCCGGACCGATACGACCTTCAAACCTTGAAGAAAAGAGCGTACTCCTATCTCAAAGGCCGGCAACGCACTTGTGACTTTTGAGTTGCAGGTGTCCATGGGCAATGGTAGTCACTTACTATCA